>OY796866.1:18115144-18730016 GCA_963680765.1 Agrochola lychnidis
TTCCTTATAGAATAAAAGCGAGCACTAAGGAACGATTTCTGAAAATTCATCCTCTAAAAGGGTTGGATTGAAGTTGAATGGAAGTTCGTCATTTTTGCCGATCGGAAAAACTCTATCGGGCACATGACATAGCTTCATATAAATCTCCATCACGGTCACCACTTTCTTCATCTGAACGTACTTGAATGGTGGGAGGTTCATCTAAGTATCCAGATCCTCTTCTTCTATTTTAATAAAATGGGAATGGCAATTACCCCATTCATCTGTAATCATATTCTCGAATGAATTTTCAACCATTTCTGGCTTTGTATTGGATGGCTTTTTCACCTCTATAACTTTATTTTTTTTATTTCGTAACAACAGTTTGTCTTTGTTTATTTTCCTTTTCCGTCCTGGTGTACCTAATTTACCGGACGATGCTTCAGCAATTTGTTCACTTGAGATTCTTGTTACAGTACGTATAGAAATACCTGAAGAACGAAGAAATCAATATTTCATATAGCGCCACATAATAAACTTTTAAACACGATTACACTAAACTGACATTAGGCCAGCCGAAGTTAGGCGATTATCACACTGCACCGCATCACGCTGCATGTTGTCAACGATCTGAATTGAACGCGCGTGGATGCATTTTCTGTGTGTTGGACTGTGCGTGTTTTCTATACAAACGGAGATACTTACAAGCAACGCATTCACGCGCTACGCTGCGTGGTGCGTGACAGTGTGTTAATCGCCTTAGGGACAGCCTAAGCTTAGAAAAAGCCTAACATAAGGTTATTACGGTTTTCTAAGTCAAAATGTTTATTGCGAACTAAGTGTACAATTGGTGGATAATGGTGCCGATTCTCTTGTACAGACGCCAGCACATCAAGCTACCCGAAACTGTCAAATTTTCCCAATCAACTTTGAACCTTAGACTTCAGCGATAAAGTTGAAAATCTATTAAATAAATTTGACAGATTGTAGTAGCTTGATGTGCTGGCGTCTGTACACCGAACTAAACTATCACTAAAATCTCTTACTAGCCATGAGAATCTTAAAATTATTCTGCAAAAAAAAAATATATTTAAAAATAATTTTGACACAACTAATATCGAATTTGACAATCGCGACTCCACGTGGTACTTGTTTGCCCTAACCCATGAATTTTTTTTAGAGACGGAGGCATGCAGGGTGCGCTGCCTAGATGTGTTTTATATGGAATTTTTCACTTTTTATGGAAAATATGAAAAATTATTACTTACATGTTGAGTTTTAGAGGTTTATTAGTTTTATAGGTAGAAATTTTAATTATTTTTGCGATAGAACACATAATTTTCGAGATACAAGCAAAAGAAAAGAAAATATAGATACATTAGGTGCTGTTTTTGCACCTGAAGTTGAGGTGTTGGTGTGAATTTTAGTTCATGACAACTGATTTTATTCCACACCTTTTTAATCGCGATTAAAAATAGTCAGATTTAGTTATACAATCAAATTTTTTGGTGAAAAACGTCAAATTCAGAATAGCAAAATTGCCATTTTCAATAAATTAATAACTCAGTGCCATCTTAGTGCTGTCACTTTGGTCTATTTCAGAATAGGAAATCGTTGTTTGACAGGAATAAACGAAATTTTGGTGATTTTTAGTCTAGTTAAAGAGACATTTTTGACAAGAAAATCGGCACCAATATTAGTGGGAGTTTGGAATCCCCAAAGATGGTAACACTTACCTGTAGCAGCGGCAACTCGTTCATTGACTTTTTCGAATGCAATTATCGGGTTGCTAAGTTCCTTCTCCTTTATAAAGAACTCCTTAACTTTTAACACAACCTGTCTCACTTCATTTGTTATTATTTTCGGCATGTTCTTTGAATACAAGCAAAAACAACACCAAAATACCCAGATGTCAAAAAGTGACACTTCACAAGATGGAAGATGGCGGCGGCGGCGGCGGCGTTAGTTACCATTTTGGCGACGTGCCAAAAGAACTTTGTATTGTAGCGCATGTGTGTACAATAGAATATCGCTAAACCAAGGAGCCTAAATAAGAATACTTACTAATTCCACGCGCTATACCTATCTGTAAACTAAAGACAAAATATGATGGGCCCTGATATGCCCCAGTAACCACGGGCAATTTTTTATCGGGATGGAAAAAATCGCCTACCATTTTACATTCTACATTTTCAAAACATTTTCCATTCCAATGGAAAATGAAAAGAATCGCTCCCGTGCGATGCGAACAGATACACACATCTGTTCGTATCGCACAAACAAATGTCTTTATTTTGTTAGATAAAAGAAACTAAAAGGTGATTTTTTCAGTGAACCTCCTGTATAATGATTTGAAACAGTTTTATTATTTTGTAGCCCGTAACAAAAGTACGCGTACTATAAAACCGCTGAAAAAGTTCGTCGGCAATCAAACAGGTTTGAAATGTTCGAAGCCTGCCTTGGTTCGTTATTTAGTACGTCTGTCACCACCGCAAGTCGCGAGCCGTCATTTTGTTTCGACGTTTTTGTAACTGTTCGTTTGCACTGGCGAATTATTTACAGCGAAACATGTTGGAATCTCTATTTTCTATCAATTTTCCATTCAAAGTTTGACAGGCACAAGAGATTTCAACATGTTTTGTTGTGATGTTTCGCCAGTGCGAACGCATAGTAAAGCCGGGTCTCCTGCGCGTGGTTTTACACAAAAACATCGCAACAAAGAGGTGTGGCCAAACACCAAACACGTCGTTTTGTATGAAAATAAATGTTTACGTGTCAGGTATTTTGTGTAATGTTTCGAAAAAACACGCGGGATATCCGGCTTAATATTTGTTTAGTTTGATTCAGAAAATTCAACAATATCGCAGTGTGAGCAAGCTACAAGTGTCACCGTCGCATTGGGGCGGGGCGTAGGCGAGCCGAGTAAGTTCGCGAATTAGAAAACCGCGTACTTTAAGTTCGCACGTCTATCACCCACTTAACACCAGGCGAGCGTTCATTGGCTTGAACAGCTGTCAATTTTGAAGTTTTTTGTATTTTCGATACCGCCGCGCGCTGATTACTGATCAAGTTTCTAAATATAATGGAAATTCTTAAACTAATTCATTATATTATATTGCTGTAACACCTAAGCCAACATTTAATCGCTAAATGAATGCAAAACATTCGCAAAATAAAACTAAACAACATTGTAAATGCGTCAATAATATGTAACATAACCTCTCAAGAATTTAATTTCGGTTAGAAGTTAGAAAATAGAGCAATAGCAAGTGATTAAAATGCAAAAGCTTCAAGATAGTGTATTTTCTATTGTCAAAACAACCAATTTGTCTCCTGCCGTGTTCAGTTTTCTGCAACCTACCGAAGAATTTACAGGTATATTTGTTTTAGTGACAACATATTTATTTATAGCGGTTTATAGTGTCAAAGTGTTGTGTGGGTGATAATTGTGTAAATTTCGCAGATAAGACACCTCTCGGCGGAATTTTGAAGGACACCAAGCATGGCTGGCTTGCTTTGGGACCTAAATTCTGTGTGGTTGATCTTAGAACCGGATTGAAGGTAGCAGCGCGAAACTTTGGCACTCCACTGAGGTTGGTACTATTTAGCAATACTTAGCGAAATCTTTATATGATAATAACTGGGTGTTCAATAGTTACAGCTGTACTTTATGGTAAGAAGTTTAAATCTGACCAATAAAAAAATGTCTATCCACCCGTAAGACGACCCACTGACCAAATCTTTAGATTAGAAGATGAAATCTGGCTAAAATGAAAACCTGCCAGATCTAGCCTCAAAAACTGCTAACTATTGTATTAATTTTCCATTTCACTCTTACATACTTACTAAAATTACACAAAGTAATTCAATAAAATATTAAATTAATTATTCATTTCAGCAATTTCAACACATTAGTAACAAGTGTAGTGGAGCTGCCGAGACCTTTGACCGCAAACTCAATACAACTCATCATTAGCTTGCAAAGTGATGAAGCGGGCATGATCTGCATCCTACATGTCAATGGCTCACAGTTACTTCGCTGCATACAAACCGAGGTGGTTGTTACGGAGTTAGCAGTTTGGGATAGAGTACCAGATGGCCCAATTTCATGTTTTGATGGAGTTGTCATGGCGGGAACAAAAAGTGGAGAAATATTTACTTTTGATCTCAATAGAGCTAGTTTAATACAAGGTAGGATATTATTTTACAAAGAGTTCAAAGAATTTCAAAATTCATATCAACAAATGAATTATGAAATTCTTAACACTGTTTATTCTTTATAATTTTCTTGCCCTTATCCCAACTTATTTGGGGTTAGCACAATATGCCTTGTACATTTCTACCATACTTCTCTATAAAGGACATTGCCCATTATAACAGCACCGCTCTAGCGCAGTAATGGCTCGGCACCGTCTCGAAAAATCTAGTCACCAACGTGCTGTAAGCAAGGCGATCGCTAGTTGCCAATGCACTCGCGGCCCATCACTGCCCGCGAGCCGTCCACTATTCTGTAAAGCCATCGTAAAATAGACTACGATGCATTTTGATTAAAAATCCTAACTTGAATGACAAGTTATTTGCTGTGGGTCCTGCCATAATGAGCAATGTCCTTTAGTCGTTATCTCAGAAGTCATCCCCTTTTGAACTTATTTCATCTTTCACACAGTCCATCCATCATTCTCTTCACTCTTTATTCAACTCTGAATAGAGCAGGAAATGCATACATTTATCATTGTAGTACAAAATAAAAATTAAGACCGATTGTTGGGTAAAGTGTGGTTGAACTTAACTAGAAAGAATAACTTGATATTTATTTTGTTTTTCATTTCAGCATTAAAAGACACCTCCCAAGGTTATGAACACCTAGTCCAAAATGAAGCCAATCCAGCCAACTTGAGCTTCCTGCAATTCTCTGCCATTCATAGGATTTTAGAACAACGAGAACTGGCATTAGAAAATAATGATCATTTGGCCATCCTACTTAATGAAAACTCCTTAGTAGATGGCCAGTACATATTCCGTAACCCAGACGGTACTGTACGGATGAAGGCTAAAAGGGATCATATTCGGGTGACCGTATTGCAATACATTCCACAACTGGGTAGTCTGGCAGTTGGATATAACTTCGGTGCATTCCAGATATGGAATATTATGACTTTGGAGTTGGAATTTACGTCACAAGTCAATGTAGAATGCTTGCCGGTTACGCATTTTGGATTCCAGGTAATTTTGTCCTTATACTTGAGAAATATTTACCAAATTCAGATACCAAAGTAGTCATCTATACTCAAATAGAAGACGAAGTACTTTATGATATGAACTATCCACTATGCTAACTTATCATGTATTTATATGTATAAGACAAATACTTACAAACAGTATTTGTCTAATCTGCTTAAAATCCGTTTAATTTTAAAAACCTAGCTGTGTGATTGTCTTATCTTAAATGTTTGTGGCCTTTGAACCATTCCCTAAAGATATTTGAAACCATGTATAAAAATAATTTATTGGAACATACCAACCACCTGATGGAAAGATGTCACAACTGCTTATAGATGTCGGAAACTAACAGGGATTTGAGTTTCCAATCTCGGATGAGGTTAAATGTTCAATATGCCTGCAATTTTACTGGCAATTATAACTTTCAAACTCAAAAATCGGCCAAGTGCGTGTCGGACCTTGCACAATGAAGGTTTCCGTACTTGGGATGAATTTATCCCAAGAACAAATTTATCATTGTTGATAATTGATTCAGGCGTGACCTTGCAGAAACCCATTATAAAATACAATAAAACGCGTGTTTCACCTCTCAACGAGGCATCCTCAGGATGACGATTGACTTGATTGACCCACCTTGTAATGAACTACTAAAATGTTTACAGGAGCCCTGTGATGATCCGAGAGCGTTCTGCTACCTCTGGGTGGTATTCTCAGTCACAGACCGGTTTGAAGAGGAAGAGTTCCCACTGGCTGTGATGTACTCCCTCACATACCAGGGAAAGAGGATGCTGTCTGATACCAAGTGTCTTTATCAGGTAATTGAGCCAATAATTAAACAGTTTTTAGAAACCAACTGGTGATAATTGAGGAAGTATGAGTGTGATACACTTTATTACAATCACAACACCAATTTATCTTGTTTGCTCGACGTCCGTATGTCACTGCAGGGATCCAGCAGAATATCAGCGTCAGGTATATTTGCCTGACACATGCTGAGTTGGACTCCCATTTGGTGCAACCTTGAGACGCACACCGCACCTTATAAATTTGACTATTCTGAAGTATGTCAAAATGTCACTCCATTTCTATAAGTATGTTTTTTCTTTTTTGTATATTGGCATCTTGTTTTTATATATCCATGTAATTTGTTATCATTTAATTGTGTTTATGTGTGTCTTTTGTGTGCACTAAATAAATGTTTTATCTATCTATCTATCTGAAAACATATGCAAAAGTTTGGAGATCGGCCATGATTCCAAAATACAGGGAAATGCCTAGTTTGGGGCAGGGACTAAAAACCTTTATAAATTATGGTACAGGTATTGAAGAATTTTGGTTATACTACTTCTAGGTTACCGCTATCTGGGTAACCAAGAAGAATAAACAGGTTATTTCTGTTTAAGTTACCGTTTTAATACCGGTTACCTAAAAATGAGCTTGATTACGAGAAAGAAACAGAATATCGCAATGCCGACAATTTGTTGGCATTAGAAAATATTTTAAACATTATGCTGTGATTGGTCGCCGTTCGCCGGCGCGCCGCCGCGCCGGTAGATTCGACTAATTGACACACACACAGACTATGCGCACCCTTTGACTATTCTATTATTGTGCTTATACATAGTTTAGTAATGGTTTCTTTGGTTTTCCAGGAGTTTTCAACAGCCACAGTAAGGTTCCAACTAGAGTTGAGCACAGTTGATGAAGCTGCATTGCTTGGCGGGAAATGCGTGTCTTGTCACGCTTACTCTGTCAATTCTACCTTAGCGGCTGAGGGAGAAGACAGTGAGTAAACTTTTTTAAAACAAACCTAATTATGATTAAAGCTAAAGCTTTAGCATTTCTTAGAGATGCCGCGAATAGTTGTTATAGCGAATAGTCGAATACCGATTAATCGCCATTCCCTATGGCGAATAGTCCAATACTCGCCATTATTACTCGACATAAAAAAAGGAATTTAAAAATAAGTTTATTTTTTCTCAAATAATAAGATAGCTCTGAGGCAGGTGTGATTTATGAAAAAAAAACGCAACCAACTTGATCCCAATCGTGCAGAAAAACTTTTAGACTTTAAATATTAAATTATTAATTAAAAAACCTAACTAATTAACATGACTGATTTTTGGCTAACTTTTTATATTAATGATAATAATACTAAGTGTGTTTTGTTTTTAAAGATTAATAAGAGTTTAATTATTTTTAAGTATATAGTTTTTCTGTACATGGAAAGTTTATTTATATTTAGACACAACTGTTCGCCGAATGTCGAATAATAGACGCTATTATTCGGTAGGTATTCGACGAATACAATTTTTTTTTTTCGAGTATTGCCGAATACCGAATAATAGCGAGTATTCGCGACATCTCTAGTATTTCATATTTATTTAACAGTCTAAGGATAGGTTATGGGTTTTGTATCTGTAGTACTCATACCCATTCATAAACGGATTCAGTGGAGTTTCTTGCCCATTCTTCTCCATACGAAAACTACCTTTTGGAAGGGGCGACTGGAATCAATTTTATTATTTTGTAATTTTTGACGTTCAAAAGTGCCATACATGGACCTATTTGAAATAAATGATTTGACTTTGATTTTGAAACACCAGGTGGCCATTAACAAAGAAATCTGCTGTCTCTTAGACAAGTGCAATACCTACGCGGTTAAAATGTATGGAACAGTAGATTTTTATTTCATAACCAATTAAAAATTTCATCGCAGAGGGGTGGGTTTCGAATCATGTACTGAATCCATCGTAACTGTTTTCGCGTCGATGTCCCTGCCACCATCCTGTATGGTATATTTATATTTTCTTTATTACAGGCATGTTGAACATTTGTCAGATAGTCTGGGAGTGTTGGGGCGAAAATGCCAATTCTTCCACACAGTATGGAATGCTCCTGTTTGACTTGGATCAGTGGTACAAGGATCAAATGCCAGGTATGTCATTCAACTTCCTATTGTAATCAATTTTAAATAAGGATCAGTTTATGGTGCATCTGGAATAAACTACACTCCCGGACTCCTGAAATATCAAAATAATTATGAGATAAAAAGTTGTTATGCAGGTTTGAAGCCGACATACTGGCATCATTTTGGTGACATCATTGTTCCAAAGTTGAATTCACGAACATCTTGTGGCGCCATCTACATCGCCACATACGAACTACACATCGAAGACCTGACATCACACAAAAATCCTGACGTCATACAAATCCTGCATCGCGCAATGAGAGTTTACCGCGCGAACACCATAGTTATAACTTCCCCGACATCAATTGTCGGGCAGTTGCCCGCCAGACACGACACCTGCTGGTCGGATGATCCTCCCTTTTCTGTAGAGGATGAGTGAACTTTACACCCTGTTCTTCATGCCTTTAAAATCTAAAAAGTTACAGACGTGTTAACAAAAAATGCAGTGTGGCTTGATATCAATAAATTTATCACAACCAGTTAGACTGTATCGTTACCATCTTGGCATTGAAATCAGAGGGAAGAGAGGGAGGGAGGGGGAGGGTGGCCAGGAATCGCAGGCCGATTCCTGGCCACCGTAGGCACGGGCTTGCGGACGGTGAGCAATGGGTAGCTCGCCGTCCGATAAGGACCAAGCCCGGGTCGACGGCGCGTTGTGTTCCACGCGCGCCTCAAAGAGATGTCAGCAGAATTGACGGGGTCCGCTAGGACCAATGCCTGCCGGGGGTTCGAAGAAAACCGATAGGGACATCTTGGCCCCCGGCAACAGGGCAACCGAAGGAACACGGGTGGGTTTTAGTCAGTAAGAGTCTGACACGCCCTCCCGCTCCGCCCAGAGCGGGAGAAGTTATTTGAAGATTTCCCACCCAAAAAAAAAAAGGACCCAGTGCAAGTTTTTATACTTATTCGATCACATTAACGATTTGTATGGGATAGTTGTGTTTACCTTTATTGTCACCAGACGGCGCTTATTCAGTTTCAGTATAAATTCTCGCACGAAGCGCACAGTTGCTTATCTTTTCGCAGTCATGGGCGTACACTTTTCCCATCGTTCTCGACACGCGATTATGCACTGGTCTAAAGAATAAGTCCTGATGGGATGACTACTTTCTAATATGAAGTCTTCTTCTCTAGCAACCTGGCCTCTCCAAAGCAACGCCTTTATGAGTGTGACATGGTGTTGCGAGCTATCAGCCGGAGATTGCGTTACTTTAGACGTGCGTCTGGACCCCGCCTCAGTGGCCGTGTACTCGCACGCTACAAGGCTTGAAGAACACTTCTACCCCAACTCCTTGCAGTACAGTGAGTATACAGAGCATTTTTTAATTGATATCTATAGCAAATATAACAGGGACTGAAAGCGGTTACGGTTAAAGGTTAAGATACCTCAAAAATATACCGGTAACGGTTTAAAATAAAGGTTAAGCTATACCGATATCTTTATAAATCAAATTTGGCTTAAACCGTTATTTAACCTTTACACGATTTCGGTACCGAAAAACATGCGAGACGACGCGGCGCGGGTGCTTACACAGTCGTGTCCTTCCGATCGGAAATAAAAACCAGTTACAATCAGCAAGTGAATGACAGACAGTGTGGCGGCGGTGCGTTAAAGAAAGCCTAAAATTAAGGTTTAGGTTCTGCTACCGATACATTTCCAATATCAAAATTCCGCTATTGAAAAAAAAATAGTATCGAAATATTTCGATAACCTTTATTTTAGGGTACGGCGTCATACTGAAATTTAAAGGTGCCTTAATTTTGGGTAATTCAGTCCCTGAATTATAATGACAAAACAAAAAAACGAACGAGTCTTAGAGTAGTCGCATATGATTTGTTACATCTGACTTCTTAGCTGACAGTACCAACCTCTCGGAAAATGGGTTGGTACCTTGGTACTATCTGACGGCGAGCACCGCGCGCGCTCATTGGTCAAATCAAATAGCGCGCGCTTCCCCGGCTTCCTGTTACACACTTCCGTCCCTTTTCACGAAATCGCTCCCACAGATTACAGGAAAGCGAGAGGAAAGATCACATCAAAAATATTTTCAATTCACGCACGACCAAAGGGCGTTGGCCCATGATCAGCTGTTTTTTTTTTAAAAGTGAAAACTTGTTTAGGTGTGTTGGGCATTTTTGAAATGGGACTAAACGATTGATTTCGGACACTGTTACGACACCAGCTTTTGACCATTAAAAAGACATCAACGCGCGATACATTATTTCCTACACCATAGTATAAGGAGAGGAAGTACGCTATCTTCATATAAAAGATTTTGTTGAGTGTGCGTGCGGCGACGCATAGATACTATGGCGCACACTTACAAGCCGCGCGCGGTGCGTTTGTATGAAGATAGCGTACTTCCTCTCTTTCTTGTCGACAGAAGTGAAAACTTGAACAATTTTATTGTGCAAAAAAAAATGTGCATAAAATTGTTCAAGTTTTCACTTCTGTCGACACTCCCAGAGTGCCACTGCCATTTTTTTTAAAATCAATAGTTTTTTATACAAAAACCAAATTGTTTTACCGATCGATACCCAGCAAGTCCGTGAAGTTTCGCAATTTAATTTTAAAAGATCATGTTATCTGAGACGTCACTAGTGATTGCAGACCTCGTGTTCAATGTAGAACTAGCTGCTAGGATTTAACAAAAAAACTGGCAAAACTTATTGCTAGTTGCGAAAATGCCACCTCCTAACATCATAATTGTCTTTCCATCGCCTGTCATAATATGTGATATCTGTGAATAACGAACCATTTACAGTATTTCTATTTTCTTAATGTCCCTCGGGTATCATCGGATTTCCGAATACAAACGAATGCTAAATTCCATGTCCATCAGTTATTAGATTTATCGTGTATAATAATTTGAATTCAGAACTAAGTACTTTATTGTTGTTTTGTTTTGATTTCCGTGTGAACTATATAGAGCTGTAAAACTATGTAGTTGTATTGCTGATTGTTGTGATTATAATTATGTAAAAAGCTATATTTGTAAAATATGATTCGCGACCGTAACAACAACTCCATAACATAACTGTCAAATGTGATGATTTCATGACATCATCACATTTGACATTTATGCTAACTTATGGAGTTGTATTGCTGATTGTAATGATTATAACTATGAAAAGCCATATTTGTTACGGTCGCGAATCATATTTAATCAACATAAAACCTGACATTGACCTATAAAATGAAAAAAAACTAAAGAAAATTTTAATTTCGCGGGCTACAAGAGTAAAAAGAGTGGTTAAAAGTGGTTCAAAGAGTATTAACAACTCTATATACTTCCAAGTCGATTGAGAGCGTCCGGTCTGCACCAAGTGCAAAGGGCAACTGATAGAAATCCGACGACTGACGAAACACGAGGTTTGCCGATGGACATTAAGAACATAGTTTGTCTGTACCATGATATGAACTAAACGTATTATGGTAACAAAATCTCTCACTTTTCAGACTGCATCTGCCTCAACACTTCAGAAGCGTGTGTCCTAAGCACGATCGGGATACAGCGTCAGATAATAAGCTCTATAGACGAAGTAGGGCCCACTGCGCTACTGAACCCGCCGCGATTGTACAACGCCTGCATGTCGGCTGGACTGACGCCGCTCTACGTGCATAATTATACCAGCAACATTAGTGTGGTAAGTAACAAATACTATAGTACTCGCGTTATGAACTGAGTCGTCGGGACATAAATGTCGGAAGCAATAAGAATGTGCAACGCCTTGCGTCTTATCGATAGTTTGCTACCTGCTCCATAAGTGCGAGTGAGACAAACTAATAATAATGAAATATTGCCCGACGATTCAGTGCTTAACGCGGCGACTATAGGATTTTACAACTAACCTTGAGAAAAAGCTTTGTTCTAGTTTAATCTAAAGTTAATAGGCCGAACCGGAAACTAATTTCGCGCGATCCAATGTACATTTTTGCCCGCGGCTTTGCTGCTGAGATACAAAAGTATCATATGTCCTAACCCAGGTCATGGTCCACCCATGTAAATTTTGAGCGTAACAAAGAAACTCACTTTTGCATTAATAATATTAGTGGATTCACGATAAAACTGCTGAAAAATCAGATTAGTCTTTTTAATGAATAAAATACTCACCATCTCAGCATTTACTTCGCTGAACCAAGCTTTATGCTGTTTGGCCATCATATTCTTCAATTTATTCGTAAAATATTTAACACATACATGTTACAAAAAGTCAATAACAACGATTTATATGGCAGGAAGAGCAACGCAGATACTTACTATCAGTGGCGCTGGAGGCGCGCCTGTCGCGGTTCCTGAAGCGGTGCGCGCACGACTGGGCCACCGGCAGCCACAGCGGCGCGGGCTGCACGCTGCCGTTCTTGGTGAGTTATGTACAGTACACCTATGTTCCTGAAGCGGTGCGCGCACGACTGGGCCACCGGCAGCCACAGCGGCGCGGGCTGCACGCTGCCGTTCTTGGTGAGTTATGTACAGTACACCTATGTTCCTGAAGCGGTGCGCGCACGACTGGGCCACCGGCAGCCACAGCGGCGCGGGCTGCACGCTGCCGTTCTTGGTGAGTTATGTACAGTACACCTATGTTCCTGAAGCGGTGCGCGCACGACTGGGCCACCGGCAGCCACAGCGGCGCGGGCTGCACGCTGCCGTTCTTGGTGAGTTATGTACAGTACACCTATGTTCCTGAAGCGGTGCGCGCACGACTGGGCCACCGGCAGCCACAGCGGCGCGGGCTGCACGCTGCCGTTCTTGGTGAGTTATGTACAGTACACCTATGTTCCTGAAGCGGTGCGCGCACGACTGGGCCACCGGCAGCCACAGCGGCGCGGGCTGCACGCTGCCGTTCTTGGTGAGTTATGTACAGTACACCTATGTTCCTGAAGCGGTGCGCGCACGACTGGGCCACCGGCAGCCACAGCGGCGCGGGCTGCACGCTGCCGTTCTTGGTGAGTTATGTACAGTACACCTATGTTCCTGAAGCGGTGCGCGCACGACTGGGCCACCGGCAGCCACAGCGGCGCGGGCTGCACGCTGCCGTTCTTGGTGAGTTATGTACAGTACACCTATGTTCCTGAAGCGGTGCGCGCACGACTGGGCCACCGGCAGCCACAGCGGCGCGGGCTGCACGCTGCCGTTCTTGGTGAGTTATGTACAGTACACCTATGTTCCTGAAGCGGTGCGCGCACGACTGGGCCACCGGCAGCCACAGCGGCGCGGGCTGCACGCTGCCGTTCTTGGTGAGTTATGTACAGTACACCTATGTTCCTGAAGCGGTGCGCGCACGACTGGGCCACCGGCAGCCACAGCGGCGCGGGCTGCACGCTGCCGTTCTTGGTGAGTTATGTACAGTACACCTATGTTCCTGAAGCGGTGCGCGCACGACTGGGCCACCGGCAGCCACAGCGGCGCGGGCTGCACGCTGCCGTTCTTGGTGAGTTATGTACACTACACCTATGTTCTTAATGTCCCTCGGTAAACCTCGTGTTTCGTCAGTCGTCGGATTTCTATCAGATGCCCTTTGCACTTGTTGCAGACTGGACGCTCTCAATCGACTTGGAAGTATATAGAGTTGTTAATACTCTTTTAACTTAATGTAATTTATTTTAAAAATGGTAGGAAAGCTGCTAAAGTCGCAGGCACGACAGACAGGAAAATAGTTTTACAGCTCTGTATAGTTCACACGAAAATCAAAACAACAATAAAGTACTTAGTTCTGAATTCAAATTATTATCCCTTCAACTGTCATTAACGAGACACAATAGAATTTTAATTGTTATCCACCTCAATGAGGCGTCGTAACAGATGATGAGTTGTACAAGATAAATTTAATAATTGATGGACATGGAAATTAGCATTCGTTTGTATTCGCTAATGCGATAATTCCCGAGGGACAAGAAAATAGAAATACAGTAATATGTTGATTGTCTCTACTATAGTCCATTCGCGTTAAGAAAATTGTGAGTCATCGTTGTCCGTCGGCCTACCCCGCCCCTCGACTAAACGGGTCGCAAAAAACAAGCGTTTCGTACGAGGATCTGCCGTCAATTGTCACTGTGATCTTAGCTTTCTAATTTGTTGCGACTCTGTTGGGAATTGTTAAACTATTGAGTCCTTTTATTACTTAAATGTTCACCTGAACAATGTAACAACTTTTGATATTCTTTTTTAGGTGGACTGGTGTTGGAAACGAGCCATCGAATTAAAAGAGAACGCCAAGGAACTCACCGCTCCGTTGTTCGCCTCTTCAGCTCTTCCTGACAGGTAAGATTTGGTCAAAATGGGTCCAAATTACAAAACAAATCATTAAAAAAAAAATCGGCACGCGGTAATCAACGCGTTGATGTCTTTTTAATGGTCAAGAGCTGGTGTCGTAACAGGTGTCGCAAAATCAATGGTCCCATCTCAAAAATGCCCAACGCGCCTAAAGAAGTTTTCACTTCAAAAACAATTTACTTTTATTGTGTGCTGCACCGATAAAATGATTATCGACGAAGCCAAGTGTTTTTGGCACGTTATTCATGTTTACAAAATGGCATATTTAACTTCCCCGTTGGTCTAGTAGTCGCTAGCGCGACTGCTGAGCGTGGGGTCCTGGGTTTGATTCTCGGGTCGGGGAAATTGTTATTGGGTTATTCCATTAGAAATTTCTTAGTAACAGTATGGAGTTTGCTAGTTGACGGTGTGATGGCGAGTGGCGGGTTGCTGTCCGTAAGGACTATGAGAGGACTTTGAGGGAAGAGAGTGCACTTGTGTCTGCGCACACACGCCGGCACTATAATATCTCCCGCGCCGAAGGCTGGTCTCCGTTGAGATTAGTCGCCATGCCCAAAGTTCGGTCTGGAGGACTATTTTATTATTATATTTAACGCTAATTTGTCTAATGTTCAAGCTCTATACTCTGTTTACAGAAATGTCGTGCGGAGCCTAGAACATTGCGTGCAGCAACTAACTCAGCTGACTGGATTGTTAGACGCCGTGCTTACCAAGTGCTGCAACCTGATTATACCGGATGGTAAGCCAAATAAATATTTGTTTCATAGGGCCATATCACACTGACGATTTACCAGCGTTTTACCTGCGAGGCGATTGTTTAACCCCGGGTCCATACTCCAGGAGACAAGATGAGGTGAAGTGAGCGCGATAGTGTGGATGGCGCCCTGGCCACTTGTCGTCGACTCTCGCCTCACCTAGCGCGCGCTCCGTTCGGGGTCGGTTTTTTGATCGGAGTCAAAGGACACGAGACGCTAGGCGTGGCGAACAACTGAATAAAACAAGAATGGGTAGCACTCATATAGCCTCCGCTTCCCGCGGCTCGTTCAACGACTTCCACAAGGCACACTCTCGAGAGTGTGGACCCGGGGTAACACACTCGCTGCGTGTGCGTAGCGAGCAGGCCATGTATGTGCAACATGTTCGCCGCGTTTTCAGAACGAGAGCAATTGACGTAAATGTACAAGACAGAGCGAGATAAGCGAGTGTAAAATATTGTGAAATCGCTGAAAACGCGTCGCGTGATAGCGACTAGCTCGCATCGCTTCAGCGAAGAGCACGTTCACAAAAGTATAGTCCGTGCAATCCACGAAGACGCGCCCACTCCGCGATGACTGTACTGTAAGTTGAATTCTAGTACGGCGCGCAGCGGAGTGGGGCGCGTCTTCGTGGATTGCACGGACTGTACTCGCTGAAAATACGCTGGCAAATCGCCATTGTAATAACACTCTTATGGTCTAAGCATACCAATGATTTTTAAGACTAATGTGAGTTAAATACTCTGTCTATAGTAAAAAAAAAACTGCCACTCCGGGAGTGCCGACAGAAGTGAAAACTTGAAAAAAATCTGAATCAACGCGTTGATGTCTTTTACTCCACGGTGTCGGTAAATTGCGTTACAGTGTCGCGAAATCAATAGTTTAGTCTCATCTCAAAACTGGCCAACGCGCCTAAAGAAGTTTTCACTTCAAAAACAAATGTACTTCGATACTGCAGTGTTGAATACTGCTACTTATTTTATTGTTATTTAGCGGAAAACTAAATTTGTTTAGTTGAAATTTAAATGAGTATTTGTCCTGTATTACTCAGTGTTACTAATGAGGGTAAACCCGAAATGGAGTGACTGGTAACAGGTTATATCTTTATCTTAGATTAGCTTCCGCCAGCGGCTTTGCCCGCGTGATATCTTTATAAATTATAGCCTATGTTATAATAATAATAACCCCACCGTCGTATCTCTACGTTGACGTCGTGGTGGGGCTTGCGCGCTCCGAACTCTAGGCCTGTGCCGGTAGAGTTTACTTTGCCGGAACAGGTCTGGTATTAGGAGCCAGACCAAGAGAGATACAAAAACCCGCAGGGCAGCATGTGGCGAGCTGTTGGGCAGTAGCGACCCCACGGACCCTATCTCCCGGGAGAAGTCTTGTTCCTCACCTCTGGCTTGCCTTTATTGGCCGGCTGGAGTGAACACTGACGAGGAACAGAGCTCCCGCCTCATTCTTGCCTTAATTGGCCGGCTTGAGTGGAGATTCGCAAGAGCAAACGTGCTCGGAGGAAGGAAGTATTCCAGTAAGATGCTGGTAGGGATCTTGACCGTACTTCCGGGATTGTCCTGATAGCCGTGGAATACATCTCCACTCCTCATAAGCACCTCAGGACGTGTTGCCCCCTTGTCGCTACGACACTATGTGCTAGCGACAGTTTTCGGGGGCCCATTATTGAGCGTGCAAGTCATCCCCTGCCATTTTAGCTGTGTATTTTATATAAAACATTGATCAAGCAGGGGCCATAGTCTTTCCATAGTCCTAGATAACCAGTTCACTTTAGCCATCAAAACCCATAACCCAATATCTTTGTTTCCATATCCTGCAATAGTCCTACACCAACCGGGGGTTGTCCTTGGATGTACTAACGTAGTGCGGACAGGGATAATCGTCGGTTGGTGCCTCATTTCATTAAAAATGTCTAACGGGCCTCTACGAGTTGGCTTCGGCCCCTCGTACGCCTTCCAAAGGTCCGGGACCCCAGGGTCCCGAGGTGTGTCAAAGACATGAAAATAATAATAATAATAATTGATCAGGCAGGGGTCATAGTCTTTCCATAGTCCGAGACAACCAGTTCACTTTAGCCATCCAAACCCATAACCCAATATCTTTGTTTCCATATCCTGCAATAGTCCTACACAGACCGGGGGTTGTCCTTGGATGCACTTACGTAGTGCGGACAGGGATAATCGTCGGTTGGTGCCTCATTTCATTAAAAATGTCTAACGGGCCTCTGCGAGTTGGCTTCGGCCCCTCGTACGCCTTCCAAAGGACCGGGATCCATGGTCCCGAGATTTGTTGAAATATAAAAAATAATAATAATAATAATAGCCTTTATTCGACAATCTTATAAAAACATGAATGAAAGTAAACTAAACTACAGTATATAATAACAAATTAAACTTAATAATCATAATTTGACACCGGTATCGCGATTGTCTTGCGTTTCCGCAAAGGCCTCCCCTAAAGCTTGCCACCCTTTCCGATTATGGGTCATCCTCCTCCAAGCAACACCAGCTATTTTCTTAATATCGTCCTCCCATCTAAGACGTTGCCTCCCTTTCTTTCTTTTATTTTGTCTTGGACACCATTCGGTTACGTCCTTAGCCCATTTATCGCTGTTACTCCTCATCATATGACCTGCCCACCTCCATTTTAGTTTTGTTATGCAGTATGTTACGTCTTTAATATTTGTCTGTTTTCGCAATGTTTCTATTTTTATTCTGTCTTTTAACTTGACATTGAGCATGCTACGCTCCATACTGTGTTGACAGGTCTCAAGTTTGCGCTTATTTTTCTTCGTCAGACTCCATGTTTGACATCCATACGTCATGATGGGTAAAATACACGAGTTAAATATTTTTTCCTTAGCTTTGAGTGGTATTTGAGGGTTTTTAACGATTTCCTTAAGGGACCAATATCTTTTCCATGCTAGCTGTACTCTGTTGTTTATTTCTTTTGTAGTGAGGTCGTTTGGTGATATTATCTGTCCGAGATATGTATATTCTTCGACATATTCTATTTTGATGCCGTTGACTGTGATGGGAGTTTTGTCAAGGTTTGTCATTAATTTGGTTTTTGCAGCGTTCATTGAGAGTCCGACTCTATCACTTTCATTCACAAGTTGTTCAAGCATCTCTTGCAGGCTTCTTGGATCTTTAGAGATTAAAATAAGATCATCTGCAAATCTTAGATGGTTTAGTTGCATTCCGTTGATATTTAGTCCATATTTGCTCCACTCGAGACGTCTAAATATGTATTCAAGCACTGCCGAGAATAGTTTGGGTGATAGTGGATCTCCCTGTCTGACTCCTCTTTTTATAGGGAAGTACTCTCCTACTCTTTCTGTCCGTATTTTTGCTTTCATGTTTTTGTATATGTTGTTAATTAGTCTTATATATTTCTTTTCAACACCTTGTATTGCAAGCGCTTCCCATATTTTTGTATGTTTTAAAGAGTCAAACGCTTTATTATAATCTACAAATGCCAAATAATAAGTCATGCCGTAGTCATTATATTTCTGGATAACTTGTTTTATGGTGTGTATATGATCGATCGTTGAAAAATCTCTGCGAAAACCAGCTTGCTCTCTGGGTTGCCTAGTAGCCTATGTTACTCAGTGATAAATGTGATAATATAGAATTATACTAGTGAAAGAATTTTTTAAATCGGTTCAGTAGTTTTGAGTTTATTAATTACAAACAAAAATACAAACCTTTTCTCTTTATAATATTAGTGTAGATTTATAATATTAGTATTTATTATTTTTATTAATTTCATAAAAATATATTCCCTTGGCTGTCAAGAGCTCTCCTGGAGATCGATAACAATTAAAATTCTATTGTGTCTCATTAATGACATTTGAGCTTATATAAATTCTTTTCTGTTTTATGAATGTGAGAACGCTGTAGATTTAGTGGTCTGTAAATTTGTTGACCATTTTCTATTTTGTTAAGTACCTGGTACTTGTTGAAAGACCTACACTGTCCTCCCATACCTATTAACACTGTTATTTGAAAATATTATAAAAGCCAATTATTTTTAAAAGAGTAACCGTGGAGTTTCTTGCCGGCTCTTCTCCATAGGAAACGACCAATTGGAACCGTGCACCTAGCTTCTGACGTTTCATAAGTGCCCATGTAGGTTTATGTGAAATAAAATATGTAGAATATTGTTTTTTTTTTTTTTTAATAAATGTAGATGTGTAATTCTAATCAACCTATGTTATTGTACCTTGTTTTTAGCACTAAGCGAAATAGAAGAGAAATACAAAGGCATCGGCACAGTGTCGCTGTACTTCCAAGTGGTGCAGTGGTTCCTACGAGTGGGCTTACTGCCGGAGCGACACGACGGGTACAACGCACTGCCCTATCCTGCACAACAACTGTACTCCATTTACAACAAAAGGTAATACTAGAAGATATCCTATCCCCAATCATACACATGTACAGTATTTCTATTTTCTTAATGTCCCTCGGGAATCATCGCATTTCCGAATACAAACGAATGCTAATTTCCATGTTCATCAATTATTAGATTTATCGTGTATGTGTTCTGCCTAGCCTTTTCCCAACTTTATTGGGGTCGGCTTCCAGTCTAACCGGATGCAGCTGAATACCAGTATTTTACATGGAGCGACTGCCTATCTGACCTCCACAACCCAGTAACTGGGGATTTATCGTGTATAATAATTTGAATTCAGAACTAAGTACTTTATTGTTGTTTTGTTTTGATTTCCGTGTGAACTACGTAGAGCTGTAAAACTATTTTCCTATCTGTCGTGCCTGCGACTTGAGCAGCTTTCATCCCATTTTTTTAAATAAATTACTTTAAGTTAAAAAATTATTAACAACTCTGTATACTTCCAAGTCTATTGAGAGCGTCCGGTCTGCACCAAGTGCAAAGGGCAACTGATAGAAATCCGACGACTGACGAAACACGAAGTTTGCCGAGGGACATTAAGAAAATAGAAATACTGTATAAATAGTATTGTGGCACAAGCCCACATGCGAACTACGCATCAAAGACGCAGGGTTTACCGCGCGACGAGTTTATATACGACCTCCCTACATCAATCGTTGGGCAGTTGCCCACCCGACACAATACCCATCTTATCGGAGGATCCTCCCTTTTCTATGGAGGATGAGTAATAAAAAAACAAAGTCGCTTTTCGTAGCTGTCTTTGTTACCGCGTTGTTCTTTTAAACTACAATACATTAATATTAAACTTACATATAATAAAGAAATCTCGCAGTTTTGTCAAGACGTGAAAAAGTGCAAAAACAGGGTGAGTCCATGCGCGGTGCGGGAGGGGTGACAATTGTCACAAGTTGACAAATCACTGAGCTCTCGCATCACGACACCCCTCCCGCACCGCACAGCTACCTCAGGAACGGACTCAGTTAAGCGGTCGGCCTATAGCTCTGTAGATTTCGAGTAAAAACTAATGTATGACAATGTCATAAGGTTGAAAATCCACTGTCGTGAAATACATCCAATATTATTATTCATGGTTTGTTGCAGACGTCTCAAGCTGAATCGTTTACAAGACAACGTGCCTACAGATGAGAATGAAGCTAACAAGCCTTGTTCCCTGTTGTACATTGATCAGCTGATTGAACAAGAGTTTGGTGGTGAAAGGACACATCAGTAAGTCATTATACATTTTTATTAACTTTGATTTTCATTGGTTCAATTTTCAGTGGTGTGACCGTCAGACTACCAAGTCATAGGTCTCGAGTTCGAATCTAAGGAGCACCTCTGACTTTTCGGATTCATGTGCGTGTTGTATAATTCTCACTTTCTTCAAAAACGGTGAAGGAAGGAAACCGAGAAAATGACTGAGAGATATTTCTCGATGGCATGTGAAGCCAAGTCAGAGGCCCATGGGCGGCTTTAAAACTCTGACACCAGGTTAGTCACTAACCACATGAAAGAAGATTGGTTCGATTTATAAAGATAAAATTTTACACTGATTTCGACGTGGCCAAAACCTTCTGTTGTATCCAACAGCAAGAGCAGTCTGGTAATGCGACCCCCCCCTGCCAGCTAAATGTTTGGTTTTGGATGTGTGAAAAAAATCACAGCAGTAGTTTATATAACGAAATTAAAAGGAAAACTATCACAGCTAAGTAGGCTTTACAAGTTAACGAGTAATAATAGACCAACTTATATTTGCAGTTGCAAAAACATGTTTTCCCATACATTCCGTATGGTAGAACATGATTTCTAACTACAAAGAAGTTTGTTTCTGGGATAAATTCATCCTAACTACGGAACCCTTATTGTGCGTGGTCCGACACGCACTTGGCCGGTCTTTTTTTTCAATTTTGCTTCCATACAGGGCTAGATAATGACAAGATAAATTGATATAATTTTTAGTTTTGAACATACACCGTCAAACAGACGAGTAATCACCTTACTACGTTTGTATGGAAGAATGACCGGCTATCGTAGCCATAAAGTAATATAGTGGTATGTAACCCACACATGCACACAACCTGCGAACCCAACTACTTAAGACGTGTGTCGCCAGTCAGAGTTCGAATACGATACGACACACAAGCAGTTACTAACTGCGTCCCGCGTCATCTCGCGTCACATTATATTTACCTACTCGTATTGATGTTTATAAACCGTGTTTAGTTATAGTAACTTCGTCATTAAATTCAGTGTGTTATACTAAATGAATATTTCATTTCGTTTACTTATAGAACCTATAACACACCCTAACAAAAGTTCATTAGTAATTTTATAATATTTTTATAGAATGTGGCAAAAAGGTGGCAGCGAATGCAACGGCTTGTACCCTCCTCCCTCACTGTACTCGCTATTGCGTCTGTACCTCTTACCCGACATCCCGGAGGAACATAAACACTCGTTGGTGCTCTACCTACTTGTGGATTACTCTATGGTTTATGATGAAGTCAGGTGAGTCTTTTTATCAACAGTTTTTGTGATTGGTTGACTAGATTGCAGCATTTTATATTTAAATTAAAAACTGGAATTTACATTGCTATATGATGGCATAAATTCAAACGAAGCTTTCGTTTGAATTAACATAACATAATGTAGTGGTCAAAATTAAATAGGATAGTCCCCCAAAAACGCCCGTCCTTCACTACTTCCTAGTGCTTTGGCTGGGAAGAAGAAGTGGCACAACAAACTCCCCAGCAGCTGTCTGTTCAGTTAAAAAAACTTGATTCTATATAATAGTACTTATGCAAAATAATTAACATTACGCAACACAAAACATTTTTTTTTTTGCTATGTGTCAGCTAGCACTCGCCAATATGTACCAATAAAAAATATCGAAATCTAAACTCAAGCGAAAATAAAATCTTAAAATTAAAAAAAAAACTAAATACCCGAATGAAAGCCTCCAGGCGTAAAGGGCGTGCCAGTTTACATTTAGCTATTAAAGCTGTAACTCGAAGTCACAAATGAAAAACCAGGACCATCGAAGTAAAAATAAATAAACAGTTAATTACTAATAACAATACCATGGTCAGCAAAACGACTAATCGCCACAAGCAGCATCCATTCACAAGCATAATGGCAAGCGCTGATGCGTTCAATGATTGGTGCCTGCTCGCGGCTTGTTTAATACCTATTTACTCAAGATTATGTTTTTAGTGAAATTTGAAATTGTTTTCACTGATAGACATTTCATAAAAAAATTGTGATATTTTTGGAATATCCTGAGTAATCATCAGTGATCGGAGTAGGTAGATTGATTTGGGGTCAATGAACTGGCACGTATATATTAGTATGGATATGCCTCCGGGATTTCGGGATTTTGAAATTATTAAGATTTTTTTAAGGAATTTCAAATGTTGTAATGTGTAGAATAAAGAATACATCAATAAGAATAAGAAATGTTTAACCCTTTTGCTGTCTTTTTAATAGTATATAGGTGATCGGACTCCGAGAAAATATATTATAAAAAAAGTATATTATAAAAACATTATAATACATTTTAAATGTTTATCTATCGCAATCTATAAATTTCTAATGTAGTAGTTTAAAAATCCTTACTTTAACAATATTTGATTCAATACCATAAGTACCAAAATGAAATTCCGGAAAAAAGGCTTATCCATGTTCTGATTTCTATGACTATTCATGATGCGAGTACGTGAAATCAATCTACCTACTCCGATCACTGGTAATCATAGTAAAATCTTGCCGACATATTTTTTTCTACTAAATGTTTATTTATTGACAGATATGAAGCCGTGATTCGTAGACTGATGCAGTTCCCTACAATGTTCGGTCTCAGCAACACTGCTATAAAGGCCACGCAAGCCTTCTGGCATCTAGACCACAGAGATTTTGATGTAAGTCTACCTACGCTATCATTAATACAAAGAAGATAGGCTTGTTAGTGGATAGGATAGGTGGCTTAAGGTATGATTCCGAACAAAACTGCACGAGGCAGTGCTGCCACATAAGTGCTGCTGCGTCACTGCTGGTCCCCATATATTTTCTATATGTTTATATGATATTACATTCCGAGCGCGGCAGCAATGCTGCGCGACAGACCATAAGTGCGCAGTGATGAATGGTTGAATTGGATGGTGCTGATCCACGCGTCATATTCGTGAACAGGCGCTGTCAGTTGAGACTGGTCATCTCTTAGCTGCCAGAGCTTATTTTTAATCTTATATTTTCAATTGCTTTTGATTATTTTTTATACATTGTTCTCACATATAGAAGCAACAAGAATAATGCACCCAGGATTTTGTAATATCTATATTTAAAAGAGTATCATTGGAGTTTCTTGCCCATTCTTCTCCATAGAGATCTACGTTTTGGAATGGGCAACTAGCTTCAACTTTCTGTCTAACTGACAGACTCTTTGACCATTCAAAAGTGCCTGTAAATAGTTTAATTGAAATAAATGCTTTGAGTTTGATAACACGTGAATGTTGACAACTGTTGAGAAGTAAACCACGAACAGCGGTGCTCGGAATCACGCAACAAGCAACATTGGCGCGCAGCACTGCCGCGTGCAGCGTTGTTCGGAACCATACCTTAATTTGCATGGTTATAACAATTCACTTTCAAATGTACATAAAATTAAGTGTAATTTTTACAAAGTGGCACATTTAAAAAAAAAATGGGTTATGATAAGTTCAGAAGCCTTTCTCTGTCTGTGGCATCGTAGCTCCCTTAGTCATGGACTTTTTCGCTTTTTAAGAGCGTTTATTCTAAAAGTTGGCAATGTCGCAAATATATGTCAAATATTTCGCTGTTTTCATTAATTTGGCAATATTACTGGTATGGAAATATGAAATGTGGCTAACTAGCAAACTAGAATATTAATAATGAATTGCAATTATAACACAAAATTTGATGTTGTAACCGTTTTAGGTGTAAAAAAGGCATTTGGAAAGTTTCCAAATGCCTTTTTTACATCTAAAACTAAATATGTTACGATATTAATTATGGCATTTCATAATTAATATTTTTTGGTTCCCTAGTTAGCCACATTTCTTAATTCCATACAGTAATATTGCCAAATTAATCAAAAAAGGTAAATATTTCACAGCTATTTACGACGTTGCCAACTTTTAGGATAAACCCTCTTAAAAAATTTGCCATCTTCAGTCAGGTAAGTCAACCAAATTAAGTATGCTAATGAATTCTCCGTTTCCACAGTTCGCTCTCGACCAACTCCAATGTCTAACCGGCAACACGCTCTCCGACTGGCAACACAACGTAGTCCTCTCCACCTTGCTAGCCCAAAAAAAGACACAAGCAGCCCTCCAATACTTACACGTTCGGAAACCAGCTCCCATACAGAACATACGCGACAGAGACGGCGATATAGCGTCCTGCTCTATCCGGGTCAATGACCACGATAAGCTAGAAGATTGGCAGTCTTGTTGCAACCTGTACTTGGCAAGGGGGCTGGTCTTTGAAGCGCTGGATGTCATACGAATGTGTGTACTCAATGCGGGTAGTGTTGATGATAAGGTCACTGTGTTGCAGTTCTTTTTTAAAGGTTAGTAATGTTTTTTAAATGTTTTTATGAGTTTTGTGTATATTAGTGACGTTTCACCTGAAAATATTTTTGAAACTGAATTTATTAAATCAAAAGCCGCAGATAAATTAACGAATTTGATATTCTTTTTCTCAACATTCTGATTTTCTTTAATTTTGAATCGTGAGAGATGTTGACGCGGAAAATCATAATGTGATGTGACGCAATTTCAGAAAAAAAGTAAACCGATTCATCTATGTTCCAGCTAAACATATGAACTGATTTCGACAATAAGTTGGAATTCATCACATCGCTTAAACTATAGGGTGGCAGAGATATCGACGCTCAACCTGTTACTATGGATTTAGTACATGATTCTGCGTTGTAATTTTTTGTTGGTTATTTAAAAAAAATCTGCTGTTTCATAGAAAAGTGCCTACGCGGTCAGTTTTCTTATTTCTACTCTAGGGAGTCTAGAATCATGTGTTGAATTATAGTTACAGTTTGCACGTTGATGTTCCTGCCACACTGAATTATCTTATCCACTAAACAAGATAGTAGCACTCAAAATATATTTTCTACAGGTTGTCGAAACACGGGGAATCTAGCCAAAATACTACAAGTCACAATGTCGCCGTTCGAAGAAGAGATGTTCGTGAAATATCTAGAAGATTGTCACGAACCGCACACGTCTGATATACTAGTCATGTATTACTTACAACAGTCTAGGTAAGTTTTTTTTTTTTCTGTAGGGCATCTCATAGCTGGTTCCTGAAACCGTGGCTATTTAACAGGTCAATCCTGTGGTTGCCTTAAGCTACTACACTCAAAGCCTCCAGCCAGGGCACACATAAACTAAGCTAAGAAGCTTAGGATAAACGCTCGCTAAGGGCACCCCCTGTGGGGTACGAGCCTCGGCTTAGGGCGTTATCCGGAGGGAGGACATCAAAAGATGGGACGGGCTGGAAGGTAAGTTTTTGTTTTCTTGTCGTATTTATAGTCCGTGTAATCCACGAAGACGCGCCCCACTCAGCTCCGCGCCGTGCTAGAGTTCAGCTTACAGTACAGTCATCGCGGAGTGGGGCGCGTCTTTAGCCCCTGTAGCCCCTGTACATGGGCTACAGGGTAGCCCCCGAAATTCAAATTTTCTTCGTTTTTTTGCAATTTGCAGGTCAGTATTAGGTTGTATGTTGATCAAAAGATGATCCGCAGCCGTAACAAATATGACTTCAGAATTATAACCATTAGTACAACTCTCTCAAAAATTTTGTGATCGGTCATGAGATGGGGTTTAAAATTGAAATTTATTTTCATGATATAGAGTATTTTAATCTAATTTCTCTACTCTCGAGTTTGCCCTAGCTTTTAGACAATAGCTCAGTCGTGATTACAATATTATCCAGTAAGCGTACGCTGGACAATGGGCATTGCCTGAGATACGCTACATGTATTTTGTTATGATCGTGTTTTTCTAGCACGTCATCACCTAGCCTTTTCCCAACTATGTTGGGGTCGGCTTTCAGTCTAACCTGATGCAGCTGAATAGGTACCAGTATTTTACATGGATCGACTGCCTATCTGACCTCCACAACCTAGTTACTAGGTAAACCGAAACCCCTTGGTAAGACTGGTTCTCAGACTTTTGGGCTTGTGACGACCCGCAACGACTGTCAAAGATCCACGAATGTCAGCCGGGATCAACGGCTTAACGTGCTTTCCGAGGCACGGCTCAACCCTGGCAAGCGTAGCTTAACCTAATGGATCGAACCGTGTGACTGTTATTACTTAGCCACGAGCTCCTCTTCTAGCGAACCTTTATTATTTTAGTTCATTAAATAATATACCCACTTTTTACCCGACTAGTACGGCGGAGGGTTATTGTCCTTAAGGTGTGTCCAAACATTGAACGGCAATAGTGCGCGGCTGCTGCGCTGTGTTTGGACGATTGCCGCGCACGAACGCTTTTGTCTACCTGCCGCGCACAAACATTTTTAGGAAACATTCGTCACTAATTGTGTCTGGACGTATTAAAGGCTAGGCAGATTGATATTGCCAACTGAAGTACGCGGCGTGTCTCGGATGTGCTGCGCAGTACTGCCGCGCAAACATTCGTCGGTTTAGTCCTAACTAGAGCGCGGCAGAAATGTGTCCTGCAAACGCCGCGTGTTGCTGCCGCGCACTTACCGCTCAATGTTTGGACACACCTTAAAATAGCGTTTTTTTTTTCTAGATACCTAGAAGCCGAACGCTACAACAACAAGTTAAAACAACAAAAACCTCGACCCAAAGACGTGTCAACCTCAGTGGAGTCGCTATTCGACATGATGGACAGAGACAGCGCTAGAGACGCCATCGTGGAAGTGGTGTGCGCGTCCCTACCGGCTATCACTAACACTGTCGCGCATTACGCGCTGGACAGTAGAGATGTAGAGCCGCATGGTATGTTACGGAAGATTTTCAAGCATTACAGTACTCACCCACGCAAAAAATTAGTCAAAAATGCCCTCGATTTTTACGTTATATCAAAAAGTTAAAGTCATCTTTTGCCTGTTTTTTTCACCTTTTACTGAGTCATACAATTTTGTTTTCAGTCATTGCACCAAAGCCGATGTCAGTATACGTAAAGGCGAAGTCGCCTAAAAATACTTTTACATACAAATCATCGTTTATTCAAGTGAGTTTCCTTAATTTTGTGTTATTTTTTGTTTTAATATAAATGTATTTCATTTATTGCGAATCACACTTAAAGTACACATAATCTATATAGAATTAGTAACAACGACTTAAAAACTGTGTTAGTAAAACTTGCAAACTAACCTAACAATGCAAATAATTACGTGACTCAACACATGTTGGCACGTGCCTCCGCACCCAGTGCCTAATAAAGGAACTGTCCACCTTGTCATAACAATGCATTTAGGATGCTGTTGGAGCTTCTGCGCAACCTCATAAAAATCATCTACATGGGCTCCCACGGGTTTAAAAAAACTGTATTCCTGAATCTATTATTGAAATATATCAACGAGTTTATGGAAATGTGAAATCGTCATAATTGAAATGGCATTAAATTGTTTCTAAACGCACCTATGACTCAAAATAAATACTAGTATGCAAATTACCTTTTTTATTGTAGCTTAAGAATCTAAAGATTCGACGGCCTACATGAAACTATAAATCTCTATCATGACGTCATATCATACACAGATGATGCTAATGTAAAAATAAAATTTCTCGGCCCACGTTTATGTGAACAATGAACTCATATTCATCATTAACACTATCTTCAAACCAGTTATTGTATTTTGAACTTTATACCGCCAAACGTAAGGTCCTAATACATAATTCACAATTTAGGCTCTGTTTTAACGTCAGTTTTTGTAATTAGAACTTCTTTGTCGAAATAAAATTCGAAATTAGAAAATAACTTAATGGTCCAATGATAACCAGTAATAAGTCCGTATGTTATTTTTTAAAAGGATACCATAGAGAATGCGAGTGAAACATGGATTTCCAAGCCAAAGATGCGCAGAGGCATCAAACGCGCGCTGAATATTGAAGACACACCGTTTATCTGCACTCCGAAGTTGACTAGAACTAGAAGGTAAAATATATTTTTATTTATTTACTAGCTTCCGACAGCGCCTTTGCTCGCAGAATACCTTTATAAATTATAGCCTATGTTACTCAGTGATAATATAGCATTCTACTCGTGAAAGAATTTTATAAATCGGTCCAGTAGTTTTTGAGTTTATTCGTTACAAACAAAAATACAAATCTTTTCTCTTTATAATATTAGTGTAGATAATATTAATGTAGACTAGTGACCCGCTCCCCTGCTTCGCACGTGTGCAATGGGGACACGTCAAAACATCGAGGTTTCTGTGCTACGTCACTCTAAGTTAAATATGAATGCTCTAAATTATGGTGATAACCGCGACCACACAGACAGACACGAAAAACGACTTTGTTTTATACTATGTTTTCTTTTCGAGTGGTTAGTGACTAACCCGGTCTCAGAGTTATAAAGCCGCCCATGAGCCTCTGACTTGGCTTCACATGCCGTCGAGAAATATCTCTCAGGCTTGCCGGTTTCCTCACGATGTTTTCCTTCACCGTTTTAGAAGCAAGTGATAATTATACAATACGCACATGAATCCGAAAAGTCAGAGGTGCGTGCCTTGGGTTCGAACTCGAGACCTATGACTTGTATTGATACAAGGTGAATTTGAAATAACTTAAAACCTGAAAACAGCGGGATAATTGCGTAACACACATAAAATGACAAATGATTGCAATGGGTTTAATTTTGACACTTCACCCACGTACGCACGGCTATACATCAAGCTATACATTTCCAGTATAAGCTGACCTCGCATTGTACGAAAATCCTATACAATGCGAGATCAACATAAACTGGAAATGTATAGCTTGATGTGTAACCGTGTAATTTACGATTTTGAACAGACGAGTTTTGTTTTAATTTTTAGTTTTCTGCGACTTGTATTTTTAACTTTAAGTAATAGCTATGTATCTAAATCTAATAATAATTTTTGCTGTGGCCTTCAATAGCTCTTAGCTTTAAGCCTTTTGCTAACATCTTGATTTTACCTTGTGGAACGCAAATATATGAATTTTTCAAACCTATGACGCAATAGATTAGCAATATCCTTCAAAACTCTCGAATTGTGATACGCAATTAGAATGCTGGTCATTGAATTCATCATTATGAAAACAATTAATTTAAAAAAAATAACCTGCCCTTTCAAATATTTAATTTTCGCATGACTCAACAAAATGTAACGTTACTCAACGTAATTTTTTTTACGAATTAGAAATACTCGTTCTGCACATTATTTTTACAGTGAAAGTCCATTTTCATCTTTACATTATACAAATAGAGATTGTCGCAAAAATAAAACCAAAACGTTTTATCAATCAGCTGTAGTGTAAAAATAATTTTTAGTAATTCTAAAGAGTAAACCTAAATAATAATAATAGGCATCGGGCCCTCGTACGCCTTCCAAAGATCTGAGACCGAGAAATATCAAGACATGTAAAAATAAATAATAATAAACGCTATTTTTGAACGTCACTTATTAGCACTAAATAGCAAACACATTCACTTTTTTCATCCTGTGGATCACAACTAAACTATTAAAATAATAATATACTATTATATAATTTATCAATAATAGCGAAAAACTGTGACAATATTCAAATTCATACAAAACGTCACCGACTGACATCCTTTTTGTCTCTCAAAATTTTTGTTTGTCATTGAAATAAGTGATGTGACATAATAATTAACGACAATATTTAGAAAGAGTATTTAATACACATTTGTGGAAAAGATTATAATGTCGTAGGTGTATTAACCGGATTGATTTTTTACCCTCGGGATAAAATAGGGTAAAATAAGTGATCAGAGACCTTTGGCGTATTTTTATTTTTGAAGTGAAAACTTCTTTAGGCGCGTTGGGCATTTTTGAGATGAGAAAAAACAATTGAACTTGCGACACCGTTACCGACACCTCAGTTTTGTAAACGCAATTGTGCTTTTTATTTATATTCCGTTACGGATCAATGTTCTATGCAAGTATTTTTACTTTAAAGGTTTTGGAAGCATATTTTTTTTTTGTAAACGCGATTGTGCTCTATATTTAGTTATGATTACGGACCAATGTTCTATACAAGTATTTTTCTTCCACCAAGGCGATCTTGTTCAAGTTTTCACTTCTGTCGGCACTCCCGGAGTGCCACTGTTTTTTTTTTGTAAAAATATATTTATAACATGAATTAATCTATAAATAACACTACATAAATTAAAGTCAATTTCTCATATCAAAATAATAAAAACAATCGGCAAACATCGAAATTCAAATAATTCAATGTACTTACTCTATAATATTCACTAGGAAATTATTTGTAACATCGATAGCACCAGAACTTAGAATTTATTCTACCGCATCACTAAACCATATTCAATTTCGGCCATTGTTATTAATATGTTTTGCAACTGAGTATACAATAGGCCACCGTGCCGCGTAATCACCTGTGGTTATTTGAAATTTTAAAGTTAAGAACTTTTTTTTGTCTTTATTAGTGTCATCGTCGTGTCACGTGAAGTTTTACCTACTATTTTGTTTATTACCTAGCTGTTGCTCGTCTGCGATCCAGGATACAAAGTAGCCTATGTCCTTCTCCAGGTCATGTTCTATCCGTGTGCCAAATTTCATCCAAATCTGTTTAACCGTTTGAGCGTGCAAGCGTAATCTTCTATCTATCTATATATACAACGTGTAACGTTAAATGCGCAAAACCTCAGACACCCCAACTGATTTTTAATTCAATTGACCTATTTCAGAGAGAAAAAAAAATCATAATTTTTTTTAAAGGTTTTATGTGCTGTTTTAGTTCGTAAGATTCGTATTTGCATTGAAATAAAAGCTATTATTATCCCGCGTATGAGAGAAATTAAATTGGTCGACAACAATTTGTGTTTGGTTACCTATTTTGGCGGGTTTGCGCATGTGATGGCTTGACCTATTAAGAAATAGACACGGCAACGTTTTTAATGAAGATTTTTTGAAAAATGTGACCTATATTAAAAAAAAGCGGCCAAGTGCGAGTCGTACTCGCCCATGAAGGGTTCCGTAGCAGCAAGTAACGATAAGTTTACGATTTATGACGTATTAAAAAAAAACTACTTGCTAGATCTCGTTCAAACCAATTTTCGGTGGAAGTTTACATAGTAATGTACATTATATATATTTTTTAGTTTTATCATTCTCTTATTTTAGAAGTTACAGGGGGGGGGACACACATTTTACCACTTTGGAAGTGTCTCTCGCACAAACTATTCAGTTTAGAAAAAAATGATATTAGAAACCTCAATATCATTTTTGAAGACCTATCCATAGATACCCCACACGTATGGGATTGATGAAAAAAAAAATGTTGAGTTTCAGTTCTAAGTATGGGGAACTCCAAAATTATTTGTTTTTTTTCTATTTTTGTGTGAAAATCTTAATGCGGTTCACAGAATACATCTACTTACCAAATTTCAACAGCATAGCTCTTATAGTTTCGGAAAAAAGTGGCTGTGACATACGGACGGACAGACAGACAGACAGACAGACAGACATGACGAATCTATAAGGGTTCCGTTTTTTAACGGAACCCTAAAAAGTGGTTCAACCGATTCTGCTCGTTATTCTGATCAATTTTCAGGTTTTGAGCATTTAACGTCACACGTTGTATATAATATATAAAATTCTCGTGTCACAGTGTTAGTTGCCATAGGTACTCCTCCGAAACGGCTTGATCGTTTTTATGAAATTTATATGTATATTCGGTAGGTCTGAGAATCGATCGTAATCTTAACCTAATAAATTCAAACTTTCAATCAAATTAAATCTAAACTTAACCCCAAACATTTATATGGCAAAACAACGTTTGCCGGGTCAGCTAGTAAAATATAATATAGCGCGGATACTTATTACCCCGTTAGACGTCCCCGTATCCCGTAGGATACTTTTCGACCTCCACACGGCTGAAGTCGGCGGCAAAAGCAAGTTACTTGAAACTCTAAAGCACCACTATCTATCGATATTCTTATCACACAAATCGTGATAAGATCGCAATTGCACTTCTAAACATAATTGCATCGTATCTATGTAACTCTTTTAACTAATTCAAAGTGTATTTTATTTTCCTTAGCATATTATCCTCCGAACAAAAGCCTTCAGAGTCGACACCTCCAAAACGCGCTCGTTTAGACCTGACGGGTACTCCTAAAACTCCTAAGATGGGTAATTCGTTCCACGTCAGTGAAAAGCTGAGCAGTCAAATGTCGATACTGCTTGATATGCCTGATGTTCAGAGTCCTGATTGCAAGATGTTTACTGAGAGGCCCGGTACTCCACATAGTATTTTGAAGGTATGTTACCATTACATTGATGTAACCTATAGTTATTTCAATTTCAGATTGCACGTCTATTTTTGCCATTTAAACCTTATTTTAATCGTCATTTGCACCAATCGCGCCTGAACGTATCAGAGTGTATCATCATCATCATCATCAGCCTATAAATATGTTCCCACTGCTGGGACACAGGCCTCCTCTCTGTGAGAGGGAGTGGGCCGTCCACCACGCGGGCCCAGTGCGGGTTGGTAGATGTCACATGTCTTCGAATTTTCGGTTCTAGGACATGCCGGTTTCCTCACGACGTTTTCCTTCACCGTTTTGAGAGCAGTGGCGATGAAATAATTTACACAAAATAAAGCGCCTATCTGGGTTCGAACCTACGACCTACGACTCGTAAGTCGCGTCCATGGACTTATTATACAAACTGGACTGAGCTCTCGTACCAAAAACACGAGCAGAGAGAGACATGTATACCGAGGCTGTTTATTTCTTTCTAATAGGGTGACCAAACATTTTTTATCAAACAGGAAAGTTCGTTTTGAAAGAGATAATTTGTGTCCGGTTGTAACTAAGGTAATTTCAAATTATATTTTGTATTACAAAAATATTGAAATTAAGTTACCTTATAAAATAATAATTTATGGCAAAATAATTAAAAACTCTTATTGAAGTACTTTTTCTCTAAAGCTCGATTTAACACTAACATTGTTGTGTTAGGTGGGTGTTGGATTGTGTACCCTTTTTGAGAAAAGATTTTATGATAGCTAGACTACAATATTGTTGAGACACGTCTTGAGTCGAATCATCAATTTAATATGATCACGTATACGTGACTTATGATGAAGTAGGCAAGGGTGCATGCAGAATTTCGTTCCGGGACCTTTTCTTGCTCTTTTTTTCTGTTTTCTCTACAGAGCTGGTGTTTGGGTATTTAAATAAAGTAAAGGGAAATAAACCAAAGTGTGTGTGACAAACATTTATTAAATAAAAATATAAAAATCTGCCGGCTTGAAAGGAAGGCTGCACACCACCACCACCACCACCATTGTTAGTAAACAAAATATTGTTAGGTATTCCTTACCTGTGAAATGAAATGCCACAACCAGCATATGATTCACTTTTACATGTCGTGATACAACACTTTTTCACCATTATCATTACAAAAATTAAAAAGAACCGAAGCTAAAACTTATAATGCGTTATGCGTTTCCACAAAACAACGGAAAAAGTCGCTTATGTCGCCATGACACCAATTGATGATAAGATGCTAAGATGAATTGATGTCACTTCTCAGTATTACCAGTGTAATTTTGTGATAATTACCAAAAATCATATTATTTTTATTTTACCTAAAATAAATTATTTACTACTAAGTACAGATTGTAAATCTATAAATAAAATTATTTAAAACTAATGTAAAAGCTGAAAATATTTATACGTAACTTGTTTTACTTGTAGTTGGTAAAATATTTTCTACCAACTTGTAACATTTTTATCTTTTGGCAATTGAGAAAAAGGGACAAATAGCCTCGGCTCGGCTCTCTCTCGTCTCGTTTTGCCTCGGCTAAGATTGCCTAACAAATGTAAACCTAAGCTCCAATTCATATGGTTCATTTTTGTATAATACGATTTTTGGAGAGCTCAGTCCAGTTTGTATAATAAGTCCATGGTCGCGTCAGAGTGTATGTCAGATGTCAATTAGTTTCTAATACTTATTTATTATACACAAAGCAATCTTTATATTATTAAGGCTTAAATACACTGTTGGGTATAACCAACGGGTACAGTACGACACAACTTAAATGTAGCATGAAATTGAAAATTTGCATTCATTCATTTTAATTTTACGAATGTATTTGGTTAAATGACTTTACAAGTTATTGCGTTTGCGTAAAGATAATGTTCTCCCAAAGCAGTAATAAAGATTGATTTTGAAGGCGCACTCAGTTCGGATGGTGATCGGTTTTACGAATTTTGCCGATGCTATATCTAAGTTGTGTCGTACTGTACGCAAGTATGTTTATAACAGCACCGCTCCGACACGGCGAATAACTTCTCATTCAAGTTAGGATTTTAAATAGAAAGAAAGAAAGAAAGAAAAATAATTTTAATTGTCACAGACACACGTGCATAAAAAAAGAGAACAATACAATAAAATAAAACAATACATTTAAATATAATCACGAGCACAAAACAGAAATATGCGGCAGCTGCTGGCACGTCATGACTGTGACAAGAAGGCTTCCACTCAGCATGATGCTGTGCTATGGGGACCCACAGCACAGCGCTGATTTTCAGTGGTCACCAATAGAATTTATATTATATAGGTACATATAAACCTTCCGGAATACACTCTCAAAATTATGTTGAAAACCTCATCAAAATCCGTTGCGTATTTCAGAAGAACAACGTCGCTTTTTGCGTTTGTCTGTATGTCCGTACAGACAAACGCAAAAAGCGACTTTGTTTTATAATATGTATAGATACAAAATAATCATGGCGTGGTTTTCTTTATCGGGCTTGAACTTCATGACAAAACTGTTCAAGAATTCAAACTCTATACTTTCACATATTTTTCATCGACAGACGCAAACAATGTCAACAAAAATTTGTTTGGGAGTTCGCCATTATCCTTTAGAACTGAAATATTTTTTCTAGTATAATTCAACTTGTTCATATTTCGTTACAGACTCGCAGAAACTCGGACATGGACAGAGAAGCTCCTTCTCCCGTAGACTCGCGGTACCTCGGAGAGAGTGATGACGAACTGCTGGACACTGCCAGCAACCACACGCATTACAGCGACGCTAACAAGTACGTCATTATATTTGCATCAACATCATCATAACATTTTCCAAAATAATACATTTGCCACTCAGTAGTGGCAAAAGATTACAATTAACCCAATACCAGCCCAGGAACTAGGGGGGGGGGGGGCAAGCCGGGGCCCGTGCCCTGGCGACAAATTCAAGCGTAGCAGACAGTTTCACCACCCAGCATACAGCAACTTTGCAATAAATGAGACGCGCAGCACATTTAATCTTTAATTTTTTTTCTTTTTTACAACAGTTTTGGCGCCCATGTTAAACTGTCGCATTATCGATCGATACAATTTGATAAATATGTTGATACAATTTGAGGTGTAAATATTACCATTATTCAGCCCCGCTATATAAGAATCGTTATTATAATCTACATTTTAAATAATTTTATGTTTTTTTTCTTAGTAAGCATATCAGTCTGATTATTTTTCATTATTTTCCAGACATCTCCGCTTCACAATCCCAACTGCCTCGGAATCCGGATCAACGCCGTCCCCTCCACCCGCATCGAATGTGGACCCGCCACACGTACAACGTGCGAAAGAGATGGAGCGATCCGCGTCCGCTATGCAAGAGAAAGAGATGGATGTATCTGTTGACAGCTTTGTTACTACCACGTCGCATGCTATGGTAAGTGTAATGTAGGCAAAGACCTGCAATTTTTTTTTTTGACTGTCTTCTCGCAGTATTGACCACTAAGGTCTTGGCTGCTTAACCGGATTTTCCTATGGGTGCCATAAGCTTCTACACTTAGAGCCTCCAGCCAGGAGCTATTTATCTATTCTTAATTAAAATTAAGCGAATGCTCGCTAAGGGTACCCCCTGTGGGGTACGAACCTCGGCTTAGGGCATCGCTGAGGGGAGGACAGCAAAAAGGGACAGGCTGGATCAAAATTATATTTCCATCATGATTATTAGGCGGGGTATTTAAAGCTACGTGTTCGGCTGCAACAACTGCTGGCACCTCGTTTTCGAGCAAGGATCGGGGGGAGTTTCATTTACTCGAGGAGTCGGTCGCGATCGCAAAGGACCTCGGCGGCGAGGTCGGAATGACGGGGAGGCGTCTGTTTTTGTATACTGTACTGGTGGCCTTATTCAGCTCCTGGAGGAGTGTGATTGCTATTATTGCTAACGAAACCGGTTTTATACAATGTTGCCCATGGGCATGTCGCAACTTTAAAAGGAGGGGGGGGTCTATCTTGTTTTTTTTTTTCGAAATCCCTCTATGATTTTATGAACTTACACTTTTAGTCTTGTGTTTTTTTTAAATGAAACACTGTTTATTTTTAGAAAAACAATGTTTACGCTTCCGTTTTTTTTTTTGCATAGTCGTCAAATTTTAATGAAAATGTTAGTTAATCCGATAAGATAACTCATAAGCTTTTAGAAATAATAAACAAAATTGAAATCGAGCCAATAACATCGGAGATATGGCAAACGCTACTCAAAACATAAAAAAATTGAATAATATGAAAAATATTAGACCCCCTTTATTTTTCGATAATTTTTTATGAATATTCAGAAAAATACGGGCGGGCACATGTCGATGGACGACATTGTATAGTCCTTCGGCTCGTGCTAGTCCCGCCCTCGCTACACTCCCGGCTCGCCCCCGGCACACGCGGGCCACTAACTCAGTCTGACAATTTAGCCAATGGCGCCCTCCGCCGTGTCACCGCTCACATACCGAGGGCGATGACTAGCAGTCGCGTATCAGATGTACAGCGAATATTTCCGAGACTCATCGTATCAAAAGGAATACCACTGAACACCGATTACTCTAATCAAAAATTAAATTTCACTAGCAAGTTGTAATGAACAAGTCAACGGCGACCGAGTTGTATAGTATAAATACGCTGAGCAAGTTCACTTGTTGCAAGTTTGGTGAATAAAAATGTCAACTTGCATAACAAAACAAGCCAGTAGACGACGTGTACATTAAACCATTAAAATTAAATGAATATGACGTTATTGAGTTGCCAACTAAACAATTAAAATATATTTTTTTTAGACCGAGGCCCATCCATTTGAATCGCCACCAAAGAAGTTAGCTACTGAAGAATCAGTCAAGTCTAGAAAATCCTTGAAAGATACAGTTCGCGCCAGGCGATCCCTCTCAATATCAGTCAACAGCAGCTTATCCGACGATCCTAATACTTCAATAGAAAGCATAGCAGACATTCCCGTCACCCTCATAAACCCACGTTACTCGGGAGAAAAACGTCAGAAATACTACCCTACAGAAACATCTGAATATCAACTTGATGTCGAACAAAGAGATTCAAACGTCGAACGTTCGGTCTTAGAGATGAATGTCAATGTAACTGTCACTGGTGTGAAAGAGGCGGAGATGGCCGAAGTGAGGCGGGAATTGCCGAAGACGCCTAAAGGAAGGAGGGGGATTCGAGCCGCTAGTGAGAGTACGCCTTTGGTTAATAGGTGAGTTTACTTACGTTTTTTTTTTACTATTTATAGCGTGGGTTCTGGAGGTCGGATAGGCAATGGCTCCACGTAAAATACTGGCATTCTGCTGCATCCAGTTAGACTGGAAGCTGACCCCAAAATAGTTGGAAAAAAGGCTAGTCAGATGATGATGTTTCGTTTAGGATATTTGAGGAGTTTTTTCCCAAAAGATAATAAAATTTGTTTTTGAATTGATTACTTCTTTTGAGATTTTTGTTGGTTTCAAACTCAAACTCAAAGCATTTATTTCAATTAAACCATTTACAGGCACTTTTGAACTGTCAAACAGTCGGTCAGTTAGTCAGAAAGTTGAAGCTATTTGCCCATTCCAAAACTAAGATCTCTATGGAGAAGAACGGGCAAGAAACTCCAAGGACACTGTTTTAAATATAGATATTACAAAATCCTGGGTACATTATTCTTGTTGCTTCTATATGTGAGAACAATGTACAAAAAATAATCAAAAGCATTTGAAAATATAAGATTAAAAATAAGCCCTGGCAGATAAGGTTGATCTTGTTACTAAGCTCTGATTATTTTCTTACAGAAGTAGACCTACAACGCCTGAACGAGTAGATTCGCCCGTAGCAACACCGTTGCTCAGTAGCAGAGTGACAAGGTAAGAAAAAAATTACAATACAACTTTAGTGGTATGAGGAACAGGGTGTAAAGTTCATTCATCCACCATAAAAAAGGGAGGATCCTCCGACCAGACGGGTGTTGTGTCTGGTAGGCAACTGCCCAACGGTTTGAAGTTGAAATCTTGTATCTATGTCGATCGCTCGGTAAACTCTAACTGCGCGATGCAGGATTTGTGTGACGTCATGTCTATGATGCGTAGTTCGTATGTGGCGGTGTAACCGCTACACAACCCTATCATATTAATGTGCAATGTTTTCATCGACTTACCGAACTTCCTAAGCACTCTGTTCCCTTCTCGCAAACATCAAACAAAATAACTTTAGCATGTCGACATTGACAATTTTCTTATTGAAATCGTAAATGTGCCATTTTTTGTGTATCTAAACAAAATAACTTGACGAGTAGCGAGAAACATGTTGTGACACTTATAGCTGTACAAGTATCTTTTGGGACGTAGCCCAAATTGGAACTAACGCGGCCATCTTGCTTTTTCGACCTCTGAGTTTGTTTCGGCCTTTCTTCTCAGAGTAGTCAGATAGGAAACACCGAACTCATCTAGCTTATTTTTTTTTTTTAAATGGCGTGTAAAAATGATTCCGATATCCTATTTACAAAATAAATAATTTCATTTAATTTCAATACATTTTACACAACAACAGGGATGTTGACAAAAAAATATTTTGTCCGTATTAAAAAATAGTGGACACGTATTTTTTTCTTTTTTTACGTTATCATAAGATTACGGCGATACATTGAATTAAAATGTGCCATGACGTCACTTGTATCTAGATTTTATACTTACTTGTGACGTAGCGACCCTCACTCCCCAACTTTAATGCGTTTTATCTAAGTATTTTTTATTAATATGATGAAGCAAAAAATACGTGTCTAATATTTTTTCATTATCTAACTGACGGACTAAATAGAATTTCTCTTTTTTACCCTGGCATCATCCCTATTGTACAAAAATGTTACCAACACGCGCGCCAAAAGATAGTTGTAGCAGTGAAGCGAGAAACCAATTACATAGATCCATATACTCGTGCAAGATTCACAAAAGGCTTTACTTTTACTTTATGATAGGAGCCGGTCCCGAACACCAGAGCTGAGTCCGCGCACTTCGCCATTAGCGCCCATACCCGAGCAGCCCAAACAGGAAACTGAAAGCGAACCACACGCGGAGAGGACCACGCTCAGTGTGCCGAGACAACTGAGGTATTTACAGACTCTTAAAACGTTTACTTTATCATACAGCATGCTAAGATCAAAAACTTAGTTTAGTCACCAGTCTTCCACAAATTAATTACAAAATTGTGTCTGTAGACTATGTACTAACATTCTCTGTAATTTGTGGTAAGAAATAAATAATTAAATTATAATTAATTAATTTTAAAAAATCACTAGAAGCCGGGGAAAAATAAAAAACAGAAAGAATGGCTAAGCGAAACCGAAGCAGCGCTATTACTTTGGTTTCGCTTTTAGGCGGGAAATGTGGCTGTTATATTAGTATATCTTGGTGTCTTACGACTTCCACGCGAACGAAGTCGCGGGTAGAACCTAGTACAATATAGAATCTTCTTCTTCTTAGCGTGTCGATGGAAATCTAAATAAACTTCGCCCAAAATTTGGCCATCACTAGCGTCCATCAATTCCTGTAACGTGCAGCTGACAGGACACTCGGGACACGACATTAAGTGTCCCATCGTTTGTGGAACAGCACCACATTTACACTCCAAGGCGGAGTCGTCTTGGGCACGCCACAATCGCGGCGATAAGACCCGTCTTTGAGGAGTGGCTGGAGAGACGCCACGGCGTTCTCACCTTCCGCCTGACGCAGGTCCTCACCGGACACGGCTGCTTCGGGAGGTTCCTGTTCAGGATAAGGCGGGAGGAAACACCCGGGTGTCACCATTGTGTGGATCGGCCTGAGGACACGGTGGAGCATACGGTGGAGGTCTGCCCGGCTTGGGCGGAGCAACGCCGTGTTCTCGTAGAGGCGATCGGCGGCGGAGATCTCTCGCGTCCGGCCCTGGTTCAGGCCATGGTACGGAGCGAGAGGAAATGGCAGGCCGTCACCTCCTTCTGCGAAGCGGTAATGCTCGCGAAGGAGGAGGCGGAACGCGTGAGGGAGAGGCAAACTTCGCGCCCTCACGCCCCAAACCGCCGCAATAGGAGGAGACGCCCGGGGCGGGAATCGCGAGCCGATTTCCGGCCACCGTAGGCGCGGGCTTGCGGACGGTGAGCAATGGGTAGCTCGCCGTCCGATAAGCACCAGGCCCGGGTCGACGGCGCGTTGTGTTCCACGCGCGCCTCAAAGAGATGTCAGCAGAATTGACGGGGTCCGCTAGGGCCGATGTCTGCCAGGGGTTCGAAGAAAACCGATAGGGACATCGTGGCCCCCGGCAACAGGGCAACCGAAGGAACACGGGTGGGTTTTAGTCAGTAAGAGTCTGACACGCCCTCCCGCTCCGCCCAGAGCGGGAGAAGTTATTTGATAATTTCCCACCCAAAAAAAAAAAAGGCGGAGTCGTCTATGAATCTCCACCTGAACAGATTTTCCTTGCTTCGGCCAACCTGGGTCCGGAGTCTGTATAAAGAATAAAACACGACGTTTGTTGAATGAAAAAATGAACAATATAGAATGAAATACGACGTTTTCAAAATCTACATCCTGTTTTTACCTGCAAACGACAATTAAAAACCTTTTATTTTCTTCAATACAGGAGTCGATCCCGCACTCCCGAACGTCTCGACAAGGGCGTGTTGGAGTCTCCTAAACTTGAAGCTATCAATGAGTCGCCTACTACGTCTTCGAACACCGAGTCGTCTGCCTCGTCATCACCGTCGCCACGTCGCAGTTTGAGGTAAAAACTATTTTAATTTGATCGAATTTTGCAATCCATAAAACACAAGATGGGTGCCTGAATCTAGGAGACGGGGCCACGGTAGTCCTCGAAAAAGATGGCGGGATGTCTTGGACGTCATCCTTAGGAAATGGCAGGAAGTAGCACAGAATCGTCGTCGGTGCCTGGTGACGGGGACCATCACGGGACACTACTCGCTAAACAAACACTTCCACACAATAGGCATAACGAACAGCCCACTGTGCAGGGCATGCATGGAGGCCGAGGAAACCGTAGCGCACGTGCTCTTTAAATGCACAGGCGTCACCCAGATTAGAATAGAAACCCTCGGGTCACCCAGATCTTTCACAGATGTTCTGAACAGACCGGGAGATTTAATTAACTTTGGAGGGAGGTGGGCTGGTTGGAATAACCCGCCGGCCGCCATAGCCAACACAATGGTCCAACTGAAGGACTAAATGTGGAAACCAAACCCCATAACATAGAACATCGTCATCGGTGGAAGGAATGAAGGAAGGCCTTTGAAATTAAATTGTTTATTCTGTAAATCGGATATCGAAATCACTTTAAGCCGTCATATAAAAAATATTAAAAAATAGATGGAGTCGACATTTCCTATATCACTGAAAAGAAATGGCGAAACAAACTCATGGGTCAGTCTCTTTTAATTTTAAAAGCCTTTGCCTAACAGTGGGATAGTAAAGGCTAGTAATAATAATAATGTAATTTAAAATCTGCGAGTTGAATGGCCAATCACATTGGAGAGGCCTATTTGCAGATGATGCTGATGCAATCACCCACGTCTTTCATGTTTTGTTTCGTTCGAAAAGATGCTGTTGTTAGCACACCGCTGGCTGAAAACGCCGTTGGCATTTCAACAATTTGGGATCTAGTCTGACTATTAGTCTTTGTTTTTACATTATTCTTATTTATGTTCATAGAAGCCGCTCACGTACACCAGAAATAGAGGTGGTTCAAGAACTAGTTTTAAAACAAACCCCGCGCAGTCTCAGGTATGTTTTCTAAGTAAATGTATAAAAACACTTCTTTATTTTTTTCTCAAATTCACTATTTTTTTCTCAATATCATTGTCATATTCTAGGAGCCGATCCAAAACACCCGAAAAGCTACTATCTCCAAGAATAGAATCCTCTGCGCGAGCCAAGAAATCTCTATCCCGCAAAGCTTTTGAAAACATATTGATGGCTAAAACAAAACAAGCAGACCTGGAAATGGAAACCGAATTTTCCGAAGAAAAACCCGAAGTCGCTATCGAATGCACTCCAATGAAAGCGTTCAAACAAGTCCCCAGTCTAATGGACGTCACTCTATCTCCCATTGTCAACAAATCAGTATTACAAAGTTCCACAGACACAACGATATCAGAAACGGCTGAAAAAGAACGCAAATCTGATAAAAGTACTGTCGAATTAGACCTCAGACCTCTACCAGCATTTACTACATTACATGAAACTTGTATCGAGAAATCAGTACTACATAGTTACGAAAGCAGTGTAGGTGATACCTCAGTCAGCGTTCGCGAAGAAAAAGTCGTTATACAAAAGAGTGAATCAGTATTGAAACCGCTCCCAGCATTCACTTTGAACGAAACAGAGTTCGATAAATCAGTATTGCGTAGCTATGAGAGCAGTGTAGCTGAAGAATCAAGTGTCCAGGAAGATAAAAATGTCACTGAAACTGACAAAAATCTTTCTAAACCCTTCGCGGCTTTCGTACAAATGATTCAAACTGATTTCGACAAATCTGTCCTACATAGTGCTCAAAGCAGTATTGGTGAAACTTCACAGTTCAAAGACGATTCTAAAATATCTCAAGAACCGTCCAGTTTAATGACAAATGATAGTGATGTGGAAATGGAAGAAAATGTCGCTCAGGAGAAGAGTGCAGCCGAAAAGAAAGAGAAGGAGAAAATAGGAGAGATAGAGAGGGAGATAGATGAGATTCAGGATATGTCTGATGAGGAGCCGGATGTCAGTGATTCATCTGTGAGTGATGAAGAGAATGAGGCTGAAGAAGAGTCGGAGATCAGTTCTCTAAGTGCGGTAAGTACATAACATAATGACATATTATTATGTAATTTCGCAATTCATTCAGCATTTTGTTCTACAGTACCCTTCAGGTCTACGGGAGGATTAATTTCTAGTGAAGCGTCTTTTCCCGGTCGCACATCTGACGGAAGATTCGTCGCGTATCGTCCGCCGCGTAAACCCAAAACGGACAAGTAGATTATAAAATATTCAACCATACACACTCAACCGATGATGCATTAGTGCATCAAGACGCAGATTAGTACAAATGGTTCAAACCGCAAAATCATTTAAGTAAAAAGTGACTCTTACTACGACACAATAAAGTGGAATTCAGGTCGCACAGCGCTAAATACCTACAGTTATGTTCACCTAGAAGTTGCCTCTCTATCGCGTAACTCTTATATCTTCTGACTACGTTACGCCACTGAATTCGACAAGTTGAGCCCACCGCGTACCTACTTTTAGCTTCATACCTAAAATGCGGAGTGACCCATCAGTATTCATCTATGGTCGAGGGTACTAACTGGAAGTTAACGAAGTAAGGCCCAACGCATCTTACGTCAGATGTGCGACCACCCCCAGACAGTCTGAGTCAGCGTAGATAGCAGCAACGAAACACTGCTCGAGTAGTTTGCTAATAGGCCTGTGTCCAACATTTTTTATCCGTCTTGTAGATCATAAAATAAATATTGGACACGTATTTTTTCTTTTTTGACGTAATCAAAAGGTTACGGCGATACATTGAGTTAAAATGTGGCATGACGTCAGGCCTTGCTAGATTTAATACTGCGTTGTAACGTAGCGAGCTCCCACTTCCCAACTTTAATGCGTGCTTTCTAAGTTATTATTTAATAAAAAAAAATACGTGTCTAATATTTTTTTTATTATCTGAAAGACGGACTAAATAGAATTTCTTTTTTTTTACCTAAGCAACTACCGTATTACAATATTGACTTATGAATTATTTGTTAAATTAATAATTCGCTTACCAGCAGATTACTAAGTCTGAGAAAAGGAAACCTTCCGCGACAATAGATCTGACAACCAGTGATGGTAAAATATATCCCAAAGTCAACTCGGTAATTTACTAGATACACATTATTTATTATCAAATTCTGTTAGATTTATTATTTATACTTGATTAATTATTTTGTTATAGTAACCAAAACCTGTGAGACGAAATTAGTTTAGCTAAAAGAGGCATTTATGCTGTAGCCAGTAACCATTTTATTGCCTGTGCGAATTTTCATAGTAATTTTTTTGTTAGTCGTTTGGCCAGAGAACTTGTGAACTATGTTCTTTAACTGTATGTTGTATGACAATGTAATTTTATAGACTACTAATTTAGTAAATGTATTCAAGTAATATCCATATGTAGATATCTAAACATATATTTCAGTCAAGTTCATCAAGCGAAGAAGCCGACGAAGAAAACGAAGAAGTGATATCAATTGAGGACTCCGATGACTCTAGCGACAAACTACAAATATGTGAAAAGTCCAAAGACAGCTCAGAATCAGAAGAAAATAACATCGAAATTGTAGAAGTAGAAGAAACAAATAAAGAAACTGAAGTAAAAGATAAAGAAACTGTAGTAAAAGATGCATTTGATAGTCAGAACATAACACAGATTGAAAGTTCCAATGATCCGCTGAATCAAGCTAACTTTTCGCTTATGACCGATGATAATTCTTTGGTTGAATCTGATAAGTCGGATCTGAATTTAAATTATTCTGTTGAAAGCGATAAAGTAAATACTAGCGGTGAAACCCCTGTTGAGCAAATGGAAACAGGTAAATGAAAATACCTATACACACAGGGTGGCAGGAACATCGACGCGAAAACTGTTACCATGGATTCAGTACATGATTCTGAACCCCCCCTACGTTGAAATTTATCGTCGGTTATTTAAAAACAAATTGCTGTTTCATAGAAAAGTGCAATACCCACGCAGTCAAAATGTATGGAACAGCAGATTAAAAAAAAAATAACCGACGAAAAATTTCAACGCAGGGGAATTCAGAGTCATGTACTAAATCCATGGTAACAGTTTTCGCGTCAAGGTCCTGCCACCCTGTATATAAAAATTATTTATTCCTTTTTAGATTGCTTGGGCGACTAAATTGAGAAAACAGACCTTAACTACATGTCTTGTTTCAAAGCACTTACTTACATTAATATTTTTTCAGTACCCGATGCAGTACAAGTAGAAATCTCAGCTCCATTCGACAATGTAGATGGACCTAGAAATATTGATATAGTTCCTAAAGAAATCGATACTAAAATTTCAGAGCCTGAACAAAAAGCCACAAGCGATGAAGATGTAAAAGAGGTTGAGAAAGTACCAGAGGTTACGGAAAAAGTGCCAGAGGTTATCGAACCCAAAGTCACTGAAGAAGTACCAATGGTTATTGAAAAAGCGCCGAAGATTATTGAAAAAGAGGTAAAGGTTAGTGAAAAAACTAAGATGTCAGAAAAGGTAACAGAGGATGCAGAAAGAGAGCCCAAAGCAATTGAAGAAGTACCAATGGTTGTTGAAGAAGCATTGAAGGTTGCTGAAAAAGATAAAGAGGTTATTGAAGAAGTTTCTATGGTTACTGAAGAAACATCAAAACCTACAGAAAAAGTTACCGAAGTTTCACAAAAAGCTTCTGAAGTTACTGAAAAGGCTGCAGAGATCACAAAAAAAGCGCAAGAGACAGAAAAAATAGATGAAACAACAGAAAACAAAGCAGAGAAACCAACACGCACAAGAAAACGTGCTAAATCAACATCCTCAAACAAATCCACTACAGAACCAGAGAAAGAGATCGAAACTCGTACGCCAGTTACAAGAAAACGAACCCAGTCTATCGCTTCAAATAAATCCATAGACGCAGAACAAAAAACAACAGAAACTGAACCTACAACACCATCGCGAAGGCGGGCAAAGACCCCAACCAGTGCGGAAGTCAGAAAGATAATCACAAGACGCGTATCCAGAGAAATGTCAGCCAAACTGGACGAATCTAACGTTATTGACGAATCTGTTACCGTAACCACACCTAAACGTAGATCTACGCGTTCGCGAAGCAAGAATTTAGATGATAACGAAAGTGTTGCTTCAGAGAGTTCTTTCGTGAGTAAGGCTAGTGAAGATGCTGGAGATAGACTCGTGAGGAAGAGCCGAAAAGCTACGCTGGTGACCAAGCCTGAATTGTCTGTGATACCTGAGGTTATTGCCGAAGACGGATCGAAGATGGATGCTGAGGATGTTATCACTGAATATTCTAGTTCTAGAAGGTAAGATTTATGTTCTTTTTGCTTATCAGAATCACCGCAATAATTGGCATAGATGAACAGTGGGCAATAATCTGAATGTAACAATTTTAGGGGAATGAATAATAAAAAATGGTTGGTAAATTGAGTATTTTCAAAATCTTAATTCTAGCTGAAACAATTTATGGTTTCTAGTGATAACTTCATTTGACTTTCGATAACTACTAATAAGAAGAAAAAAAGATAAACAGGTTTATTGGTACAGAAACATGCATATACAAGGAGAAATTATACTAATGGGTGTCGTAAATCGTGACCCCTTACACTTAAAAACTGGGAGTGCCGACAGAAGTGAAAACTTGAAAAAAAATCGGCACCGCGGTAATCAACGCGTTGATGTCTTTTTAATGGTCAAAAGCTGGTGTCGTTACAGTGTCGCGAAATCAATGGTTTAGTCCCATCTCAAAAATGCCCAACGTGCCTAAAGAAATTTTCACTTCAATACACTTAGTAGTACAAGATGGTAACTCCTGTAATAAATTAATTTAGGCGTCCTGATGATGCAAATATAAGAGCAGTGGTGGCGCAGTGGTAACAACCCCGACTTACGAGTAGTAGCTCGTGGGTACCCAGACAGGCGCTTTACTTTGTGTAAATAATTTCATTACCACTGCTCTCAAAACAGTGAAGGAAAATATCGTGAGGAAACCGGCATGTCCTAGAAACAAAAATTCGAAGACACGTGATATCTACCAATCCGCACTGGGCCCGCGTGGTAGATTACAGCCCACTTCCTCTCGAACAGGAACATTGTAGGCTGATTATGATATGATAATGATGCAATATGTACTTTACCATCTAATGAACCTATTAAAATTTCCACGTTTATCAGGCTGACCCGCCATCAAAAAGCCGTACTCGAATCCTGGCTGGAGCCCGCGTCTTCCCCTCGCCGCCGCATGAGCACGACATCGCGCACGTCCGTCACGCCACGCTCCGTCGCCTCAGAAGTTGATGACGACGACGCCTCGTCGACGCATTCCGCCGCTTTCGACGTACAGCCTATTGATAGGATCAGTCTGCTGAATAAACCTGATTTTGAAGGTAACTTGTAGATTTGGAAAGATGTGTGAGTGCTGATGGTTTTTATTGAAGCACTTTTCGAGTAGATTCCAGTGCCTACAGTGCGTTCATTATAACTTGACCCCGTGACGCGATTGATAGCACTAAATTTTGCACTTGTTTTTTTATTTTATTTATGATTTTATAAAGGCACTTTTTATGAAAGTAGCTGCATCAATGAGTTCTATTTTTATTAATACAGGCTGTATTTTACTAACTCAAAAATGTTGTAGTTGACGAATCGAAAATTGGACGTACAGTACAAATATATTCTTAATGTCTCGGCAACCTCGTGTTTCGTCAGTCGTCAGATTCCTATCAGTTGCTCTTTGCACTTGGTACAGACCGGACGCTCTCAATCAACTTGGAAGTATATAGAGTTGTTAATACTCTTTTAATTAATGTAATTTATTTAAAAAAATGTAGGAAAGCTGCTAAAGTCGCAGGCACGACAGATAGGAAAATTGTTTTACAGCTCTATATAGTTCACACGAAAATCAAAACAAAAGGACAATAAAGTACTTAGTTCTGAATTCAAATTATTATACAAGGTAAATCTAATAATTGATGGACATGGAAATTAGCATTCGTTTGTATTCGGAAATGCGATGATTCCCGAGGGACATTAAGAAAATAGAAATACTGTACATCCTCATTTCACTGCCTCGTTGGTCTTGTGGTCGCTAGCGTTACTGTTGAGCTCTTCGAATCGAACCTAGGACCTCTTGGTCCTAGGTTCGATTCCCAGGCCGGGCAAAGGGTTATTGGGTTTTTCTATCTGGAATTTCTCAGTAGCAGCCCGGAGGATTTGTGCCCGGTTGACGGCAATAGGTTCGCCCCCCTATTAGGGACTTAAACATAACTGGCGAAATGTGGGTGTAATATAGATACACCTCTGCCCAACCCTTCGAGTAAACAAGGCGAGATATTATGTAAATAATTTACAATTATTGTTTGGTTTCGTCTTCTTGAGTAAAAATACAGCCTGCATAAAGTACAGCAAGCATTGTAGTAAAAAGTATACACTGCTTCAATAGCATATTTCTTTCTCCTTAATTTTATTATCTGCATAACCTGCAAAATACATTTCTTCACAGAAATGCACAATTTCCTATTGCATAATAAATTAATAATATACTTAGCACACTAAAGCATGTCAATGCACTTTGAAGCAACAACTTAACTAAGAATGGTAGGTATAGCTTGTCCAGTCTAAAATGACGCGCCCCACTACCGCATTTTACGTACACGCCGCGGCGCCGTGTACATAAAATGCGGTATAAAAAACGGTATAAAAAAAACAGTGGCTGTCCGGGAGTGCCGACAGAAGTGAAAACTTGAAAAAAAATCGACACCGCGGTAATCAATGCGTTGATGTCTTTTACTCCACGGTGTCGGTAACAGGTCGCGAAATCAATGGTTTAGTCCCATCCCAAAAATGCCCAACGCGCCTTAAGAAGTTTTCACTTCAAAATTAAAGTCACGGACACACCAAACTTATACCTATTACTAATGAACTGTATACTGAAATTGTTTGCAGAATAGTGCTTGGTTGTGTTCAGTTAGTAAACTTGGTGTGTCTTTGAAATAGGAAAACTAGTTTTGGATTTAGTTGGTCATTGGCTTACAATTATTTCTCACACTTGTAGGTAAGTAACTACGTCTTTCATAACGGCCCAACCCAATAACTTATTTTCAGTAAAAAAAACAGATCGCTATTGATGGTAGACAGTATAATTCTCTCATTTTACGTACACGCCGTAGCACCGTGTACATAAAATGCGGTAGTGGGGCGCGTCATTTCAGACTGGACAAGCTATAGCAATGGTATTACAACGGCATTCTCCTCTCGTTCTAAACTCATACGTCTGAGCGAGAGGCAAATAACAAAGAATACTGGCGTTCCCAATCCCTTACTAAATTAACGATTCCACTGTTCTCCTCTCGTTCTTAACTCATACGTGCGAGCGAGAGGCACAAATAACAACACAGAACATTGATGCCAAAACCACTTTCTACGCATGTTCTTCCTTTATAACTAGCATTGTTCTAACGCTTGCTTAGGGCTTCCGGATATTGACGAGCTTCAATCGAACCTGTCGCCCGAATCCCTTGCTTCGGACGCCAGCAAACAACGGAGATGTGAGTATGCTTCATAGAGCTTTATTAATTTGCGATTTTATTTCTTTTTGTAACTGCATGATGTTTTGTAAGTAGTCTGCACTGTAGTAAATAATTTACAAATTACAGCGCGTCTTGGCAGAGCTGCATCCGAAACTAAAGCAATGCCGCGGGCGGCAAAAATTAACAGAAGAATATCTGTTGATGTTGGTAAGTAATGTAAACACCTAAAAGAAAGACAGTTTAAAAGTTGTAAAACTCTCCGGTCGGTTTTTTCTTCATTCCACGTTCACATCGACAAAATAACATAGAAATAAACGTTCATAAAAACAAAACCCTAATGAGGATTTTTTCGCTTTTGATCATTATGTGTTCAGAAGTTTCACTTGGAGTAATAATGCCGAATGGAAGACATAAATAAATAAAAACTGTAACGTCTAATATCAGCTTTAAATAAACCAAATACAAACTATATGGTGCTGTTTTTAGCGAGCTAAATAAATTTCCAGATTTACATCATTCCTTCCTTTAATTAACAAAAAGTGTGGTATCAGCTTTAAAAGAAAACAAAACATAAAACTATCTGTTGTTTTGAGCGAGCAAACCAAACAATTTTGCACTATTTGTAAAAATGTACTATCTATTTACTACAAGCTTTACCCGGCTGGGCTTCGCATGGGTAGCACTAAGTACAGTACAAATGTGTTCTTAATGTCCCTCGGCAAACCTCGGATTTCTATCAGCTCTTTGCATTTGGTGCAGACCGGACGCTCTCAATCGACTTGGAAGTATAAAGAGTTGTTAATAATCTTTTAATTAATGTAATTTATTTAAAAAATGGTAGGAAGGCTGTCGCAGGCACGATGGATAAGAAAATAGTTTTACAGCTCTATATAGTTCACACGAAAATCAAAACAAAACAACAAGGACGATAAGGCCGCCCATTGTATATTTTGTAGTTTGTTTTTTTTTTGTTATGTATTTTTGTGGTGTACAATAAAGTATATATAAATAAAGTACTTAGTTCTGAATTCAAATACACGATAAATCTAATAATTAATGAACATGGAAATTAGCATTCGTTTGTATTCGGAAATCCGATGATTCCCGAGGGACATTAAGAAAATAGAAATACTGTACTTATCTATGGCACACCTACCTACTTTACTATGAAAAAAAAAAAAAACATGATTTTTCCGTTGTTTTAATACTTATTCTGCTATTCGGGGCGGAGACAAATCCAACAAATCAAAGATCATAAAAATCAGTCCAGCCGTTCTTGAGTTATAAATAGTGTAACTAACCTGACTTTGTTTTATAGATATAGATTATTATGACTAACATTTGTTATCTCACCTTCCTCAGTCAGCAGTCCCGACCGCGGCTCGCCAACGGGCGCGGAAAGCCCGGCGCGCGGTCGACGCAAATCCTTCAACCGCGCGTGCGAAGCGCTACACACTCCTAAAGGCAGGCGCACTTCTACTGATGTTAAGGTATGTATTGCATCGCGTATTATGTCTACTATATATAGTTAATCTATTACGAGATTGCATTAAAATAGCCTCCATTAGTCCACGTTCGCACGGACGTAAAAATATCGCGGCGATATTTTCAACTCTCGGTTTTGAGCCGTCAACTCACACTACAAGTGTAGTGGTGTACAGGGAAGTTTTATGAAAATGTGGCGTGTGGTTAGTACATTGTGGTGTCATGCGTCTTCCACGGCAACGAAGTCGCGGGCAGAAGCTAGATCTTATTGACTATTCATTTCAGAAAGGTGACGGCGAGGGCGAGAGCCCAATAGAGTCCCTCCCGGCGTCTGAGAGCGAGGAGCCCGCGAGACCCGTCACGCCCGCACGACGCACGCGACGCACCGCCTCCGCCGTGTCCAATACTAGCCAAACTAACTCCGAGACTGGGAAGAGGTGAGAATATGAAGGAAATTACTTCATTTATGATCTGTTCAGTAGAGCAGTGGAGGCCTAGTAGTAACGGCCGCGACTTACGAGTTGTAGGTCGTAGGTTCGTACCCAGACAGGCGCTTTACTTTGTGGAAATTATTTCATCACCACTGCTCTCAAAACGGTGAAGGAAAACATCTTGCGGAAACCGGCATGTCCTAGAACAGAAAATTCGAAGACAAGTGACATCTACCAACCCGCACTGGGCCCGCGTGGTGGATTACGGCCCACTCCGTCTCACAGAGAGGAGGCCTGTGTCCCAGCAGTGGGAATATTTATAGGCTGATGATGATGATCTGATCCGAAAGTATCTGATGAAAATAACTTAGTACATAGGGGTTTATTTAAAACGTTGCTTAATGTTAAGTGACATTCAAACGTCAAAAATGTATGATTAAACAGTCGCTAAACATTACCTACTTAACTTTAAGCAACGTTTATAAATAAATTCCTAAGTGTTTAGACGGACGTTGATAGCTCCAACACAGTTATTAACTTTTGTATCTATCATTGTTTCTGTTATAATTATGCCAATTTGTTGTTCCAAATAAAAAACTTTTACAGTATTTCTATTTTCTTAATGTCCCTCGGCAAACTTCGTGTTTCGTCAGTCGTCGAATTTCTATTAGTTGCCCTTTGCACTTGGTGCAGACCGGACGCTCTCAATCGACTTCGAAGTATATAAAGTGGTTAATACTCTTTTAACTTAATGTAATTTATTTTAAAAATGTTAGTAAAGCTGCTAAAGTTGCAGACACGATAGATAGGAAAATAGTTTTACAGCTCTATATAATTCACACGGAAATCAAAACAAAACAACAATAAAGCACTTAGTTCTGAATTCAAATGATTAAACACGATAAATCTAATAATTGATGGACATGGAAATTAGTATTCGTTTGTATTCGGAAATGCGATGATTCCCGAGGAACATTAAGCAAATAGAAATATATAGATCCATTTGCTTACATTTTCGTCAGATACTTTTGCAACATATAGGCCCAAATAAATCCACTCTTTTGTGACCATTAATTTGTATTTTTGCCTACGATGGAACAGCGGCAGTACACGTTTGTCTGTCATTATTTTGATGAGGTTTTTTTGCATTATAAACTATGTAACTTCTCCTGATATTCTGGTAATTGGTTTTTTGATTCTATTCTTTATTGAGAATACGGGCCTATTTATTGACCATCTCGGCTCGACCCCCATTAACAGAAAACCCATTTGAATGTGTTCTCAGTAATATCATGGCCAACCAACCACAAAAACCAACATGAGACTGACATTAGACTTGATTACTGGGTTTCATAAACCTGTAGAAATATTGTCGAAAAAATTAATAAAAATAATTTCATTTTGCTTCCAGGTCAAGGAAAATTGCTGTAGATGAAAATAAGGAGACAAAGAAGAAATAATTTGAGAACTAATTTATATTATATTTATCGTGAAGTACTGAAGTGATAGGGTTTCTGTTTTGTTTTTGCATTTATAACATAATAAATCAAATACCATTAATATAGAATCTGTCTTTTATTATGGAAACCGAAGTTAAAAGACCCACTACTATTCATTATAGGCCGCATTCCGACTTACGTTAAAAGTGATAATATCACGAATCCAACCAAATTTAATAAATAGTCACAAAATATAAAGGTTATTGAGTAATAATTGTGACTTTGGACTTTGGTTGGATTCGCGATATAATCACTTTTGGCGTAACTCGGAATGCGGCCATAGTCGTATTTTGGATTAGCCTCGAGGCTTCGTCCGTGTGGAAGTCGACTATATCACAAAACATTATCCTATGACACTCGGCAACAGAATAGCTTACTGTCAGAAAAGCATTTTTGAAATTGCTTTAGTACCTCTTACATTCAGTTTAGACTAGCTTTTGCCCGCGGCTTCGCCCATGTGGATGTCGAAAAATATCCCACGGGAACGTACTACCGGGATTACATACCTAATAGCTGAGGAAAGGTCATTGACTTATACCGCTGCACGTTGCCGTCAACCATAATTACGTAGTTACGCGTAATTTTGAATCTGTGATATCTTCTAAACTATTAATTTAAATGATATGATGCATATTTTAATCTAAATTAAATGCCCAATTTAACATTGGATAACGATTAATGTAATACCGGTCAAAATAGCTTCGGAAATAATAATGAAATTTTTATCAAATTCTGAAAGATAATGGTTACGGTGAGTCATCCTCAGAAGATAGATATATGTTACCGCAGACTTTTTTGTTGACCATTTTAAGATGAACAATACTGTAGAACATAAATTTTATGTATCTTTGGCGGCGCACGCCAGTTATGCTCCCAGTCGGCGGATTTTTTCTGACTTCTTCAACAATTATCGTCATATTTAAGCCAATTTACAGATGAATCACTCCGTCTATAGGTGAAAACAGTTTGAAAATCCGTTCGGTAGTTTTTCAGTTTATCGCGTTCAGACAGACAGGCAGACGCGACGGGGGATTTTGTTTTAAAATATGCCTTAGGACGTCGACGCTAATAATATCTTGTAATTTTTCAGGATAAAAGCGCAAGGTGTTAATGAAAATAATTAATAGTATTTAAAATATTTTTATTACATACACAATCAGTCAAGGTTTCTTACTCATCATAACATTTTTACTTTATGCGTTTTACAAAGAGTTAATTAATTTGAAATCTCATTGTTTTATTAACAATGCCCGGCTTCTTAGGTTATGAAACCGGGATTTATGTATTCGATAGCGCTGTTGGTTTCATATCGCATTTATAAACACTCACTTAAGGAAGAAATTCGCTTAAATTCGGCAATAAGAGAGAGATCTTAGTTTAATAAATTAACCTTAGAGATCACATCGAACTAAGTTTTGTAAATCAAACAAATTGATGTTTCGCGATCAGTTATAAAAACTTGAATACGTTTATACTGCTTTAAACACCAGTTTTTTAATACATGATTAATAATCCTATAAGCATCTTACAATTTCCGTAATTTTACCAATAAATTAATTTTAAGTATCTAGTATGGCAAAAAACTCAACAATTTTGAATTGTATCCAAAAAGTCCTTATTCTGAAACCCTTAAAGAACGTAAAAGAGTTCTTATCAAGAATACTGTCGTTTACAAACGTATCAACATAATAAATGCATCATTAATAATATTTAGTGGACGCATATAAAACCAACTTAATTTTACCTCTCATCTTTATCAAAACTTTTAAGTTGTCTACTAATGTGATGTAAGATATTTACATCCATAGGCAAGTGTTTAGGTAACGCAACTTCATTCATATCGACATTCTTTGGAAGCATTTCTTCAGAATCTTTCATGTTACCATCGACTAAGTTACGACAAATCTGTTTATCTTCAGGTTTTAACGATAATTTTTCTGTACAATCTACTACTTCCCTTTTCTGTCTTCCTGGTACTGCATTTTGAGGAATAGCATTTGCTGCTGGTACAGAATTCCCATTTGGTTCTATATTAGCCTCATTATTTTGAACTTTAGGTGGCACATTTACTTGAATATCATCGCTCGGTTGTTGTGGAGCCATTTTTTTATCGATCTTCATTTGATTATTACCTAATTCGTTAACTATAGGTAAAGGCACATTTTGAATAATCTTGGTTTCTGGTTTGACTTGTGTATCTTCGCCTTGTTTATAAGACTGAGGTTCGTCTGGAGAATGAGAATGTTGCTTTACTGTATCACTTTCAGAATTTAAAGGTTTTTTTACTACGTCTGGTGGGTTCTGTACGTTATCTGGTATTTGTGCGTTGGCTTTCGGTATTTCATTTACGACTGGTTTTACTTCTTGTATTGGTTGTTGGTTCACGTTAGGTGCGATATTAGTTTGAGCTACAGCGCCATTGTTCAGATTCACATTATTGTTCGCAACATTTTGAACTACTGCGGCATTATTTTGATTAACATCAACAACTTGTGGAGCTATATTCGCTGGTACATTATTTGGGGCTTCATTTTTTGTTCTTGCTGCAGGTGGGTTGGCAGCTTGTTGAACTTGAGGGTTGACTGGTATTTGCGGCTGTACATTTTGATTTGTCTGTACATTTTGATTGGCCTGTACGTTCTGATTGGCCTGTACATTCTGATTGTACTGTACATTTTGTGCAGGATTTAGTTGGACATTTTCTTTGGGATTTGCTTGAACGTTAAGTGCAGAATTAGCTTGAACAACTGCTTGAGGCAGATTATTTTGAACAGGTTGCGCTTCATTTGGCTGTTCAGGTTTCTCTTTAATATCTTGAATAGCCTCTATAGTTTCCACAGCTTTCTTAGCTATCTCTTGTACTGCATCATTCGTCAACTTCTCCAAGCGTTCTTCAGCCTTCACATCATTTTGAACTAAGTCAGGTTTTTCTGACACACCGCCGATACTCTTAATCGCCATATCGGCAATTTGTTTAATACTCTCCACAGCTATTTTCTTTGCTTCACTAGCATCTACAGCCTCGTTTTTATTCTGTTGCAGTTCTTTTTTCGTCTTCAATATTTCGTCTAGAATTTCTTTTTGTTCTTTTATCAACTCTTTTTGTTCTTCGCCATGTTGTTTGATTGTTTCGATAAGTTGTTGTTGCTTCATTATGTCTATTTTGTCTTCGTTGGATTGAGGTTTGTCTTCTTTAGGTTTTTGACCTTCGCCGTTACTTACACCGTTGGCTAGTTTTGCTTCTAACTTGGTTTTGAGATTTCTGGGATGTGTTTCAGAAACTTTGTCCATAGGTTCTTTTACGTCATGTTCTTGTAATATCTCTTTCTCTTCTGTTTTTATTATGTTATTTGTAAGAGCCGTTTTCTCATTGGATTGTGATTCTGGTGGGACGGGGTTCGGTGGTTGTACTTCTGAATCTTTTTTTTCTTTGTTCAGTGCCTTACTTTCGGGAGGTTCCTTTGATAATTCATTATTTGGTGGTGGCTTCAAATGGACATCTGTAAAGAGAAAATAGTATGTGTAAATAAAATGTTGAGTTTTTTTTGGAAAAAGTTACAACGCATGGCGACGCGGTAGTTAAATGCGAGTGTCCTGTCATGTTACCAAATACAAACAAAAGCTTAACAAGTCTAAAAGGCCTCCCTCACTGTCACAACCGTGACATTCGTCACAACCGAAAAACTATTACGTTTGGAAAGCAGATGTGATTAACGATCCTTGTATAGGTTTAGCCCGATTTTTGTAACTGTGCGCTTGTCAATGTCAAAATCATCATCATCATCATCATCATCAGCCTATAAATGTTCCCACTGCTGGGACACAGGCCTCCTCTCTGTGAGAGGGAGTGGGCCGTAATCCACCACGCGGGCCCAGTGCGGGTTGGTAGATGTCACATGTCTTCGAATTTTCGGTTCTAGGACATGCCGGTTTCCTCACGATGTTTTCCTTCACCGTTTTGAGAGCAGTGGTGATGAAATAATTTACACAAAGTAAAGCGCCTGTCTGGGTTCGAACCTACGACCTACAACTCGTAAGTCGCGGCCGTTACCACTGGGCCACCACTGCTCAATGTCAAAATATTACAGTATTTTAGAATTAAATAAAAAAAATCGGCAACGCGTTGATGTCTTTTACTCCACGGTGTCGGTAAATTGCGTTACAGTGTCGCGAAATCAACGGTTTAGTCCCATCTCAAAAATGCCCAACGCGCCTAAAGAAGTTTTCACTTCAAAAGCTGAATTATCAAACATCATATCCAAAAGACATACCATCTTTACCCCGATTCTCGAAGAAGTCCTCAACGATTTTATCGATCTTCTCCTGTGTGTACTTGTCGTCGTAATGTTCGATACTACTCTCAGCCACCTGCAGGTTCGCGTACGTTCCTAGTACCATTATCACTAGGCCGAGCACTAGAACGCCCTGGAAAGTAACACCAGTTTGTTAGTTGACAAGGTCTTACGCCTTACTTCATCTGTTTGTGTTTTGGCTGAGTTTATAGAACGCAACAAACTCCCCAGTTCTAGGAAGTCTATACAGGGTAGCAGGGACATCGACGCGAAAACAGTTACCATGGATTCAGTACATAATTCTGAACACGCCTGTGTTGAAATATAAAAAAAAATCTGCTGTTACATACATTTTGACAGCGTAGGTCAGGAGTTGAGCTCCTTAAGTTCTAAGTTGATTACTAACAAATGCTTGCACTGACTGGACAGGTCCACTCAAATCTGTGTGGTTCTTTCCTCAAAAGACCTTTTCAGACACTAATCTACATGGTCCTCATATGGCCTGACCAAGATTATGTCTGGACTTTAAAAGAGACTGCGACCTCTGAGTTTGTTTCGGCTGTTCTTCTCAGAGTAGTCAGATAGGAAACGTCGAACTCATCTAGCTTATTTTTAATATTTTTTTTTATATGACGTGTAAAAGTGATTCCGATATCCTATTTACAGAATAAACAATTTCATTTCATTTCAGTCACCAAATGGCGGATCGCGGTCCGGGTCCGGACCGCCGGCCTATTGTGTGCGGACCTTAAGTAAACAGTAAACTTAATCTAATAATTTTGAGTAATTTAACTAATCCTGCGCTTTGTATTTTATGCCGTCGACACGACAACAGACGACACGAGACGCAAGCCACACGAAGCTGCAAATTGTTTCGGGAGTAATAAAGCTACTCTAATGATGGAAATGATCGATTTCCCCAAAAACACAAAAACACGCAAGTGTCTTTCCAAGAATTTTGAATAAAATTTCGATCTTGACTTACCGAAGAACATCTTTTAATTTTGGTTGCTAGTAAATCGTTTTCCAAACGGACTGCAAGTCATATTATTTATAAAACAGACCCCCAATTAAACTAATTGTGATCCCTGGCGTATGACACTTTTCTATGACACAAGCAGATTTTTTTTTTAAATAATTGACGAAGAATTCATTTTTTTCGCGTCGATGTCTTTGCCACCCTGTATAACAAAAAACTCACCTTAGCCAAAACCCGTTCATTAGTATTCTTAAAAGTCACATTGACGAAGCACGCGGCAGGAAACACGACGCAGATCAACACGCCTATCGTAGAGCCTACCAGGCCCAACACCAGTTCTATATTAGGTATCAGCAGGCTGATGAACAGCGCCACGGCCACTATGGCCACTGTCATGCATCGGAACGTGGTTTCGGGGATCGAGTGGTTGATAATGTGGTCGTGGTGGGAGGAATGCACCTGTGGATGAAGTAAAATTTAGTTGTCAGGGATGATTTTGTAGAAGTAGAGATGGGTTGTAACAGGTTAAACACGATATCTGTTATCACTGTTACTGTTACACAAAAATAACAGATCCAAATATCTGTTATTAAATAACAGGCTGTTATTTTTGTACGGACGATAAATACGTATTTAAATATCAATTGAATATCTTCTTTATTTCTATTCGTTTTAAGTTTTTTATAATGGCAACTGGTCAGTAACAGATAACAGGTAACACGACCTAATTTAGAAGTCACTTTTTCGTAAGTGTTTGTTTTTGTAAGACCACCAACTGTATTTTTAGGAATAATAAATACTAAGTGCTTCTCTTTTTAACGTAGTTTAACCGCTATAGTAAGAGTGAGAAGTAAACATGATTCGAAATAAATAATAGGTGTTTCTCTTTTCAGTAAGGATCATAACCTTGCAATATTTCTTCTTTTGTGTGAGTGTGCATGTAAGTAAAAGCCGTAGTAACAGTCTGGGAGTGTGGGGATTGTTATAATGAATAACAGTAACAGCCGCGGTAACAGTTCTTGAGGGTCTGTTATTTTAAGTAACAGATAAGTTATATTGTTAGGAACAATTGTTATTTGTTATTTTTAAATGTCTGTTATTTCTACCTGTTACGATAAATACGCCTCACTCCTATGTAGAAGTTTATTGACTTCGTAGATAAGACTCTCTAATTTTTTTAAATTATTTTGTGAAGTGAAATAAGATTATTCAGTGTTACCTTCTTATACAAGAAAGAATACAAGCTGGCTCTGCACGGGAAGATGATGAGCGGGAAACTGAATGCGAGCGACATGACGAAGCCCAGCTTGATGACGTCACTCGCCATAGTGGGACTCAGGCTCATTAGGATGTTACCTGAAAGGAGAAGATATGGTTTGATTTGTGTTTTCAGTTACAACCTTTTTTTCGAAGTTAGGTTATACAAATCAAAGCTAAGACCAAAGATATAAATATGTCTAGAGACATACACTCAAGCTGTGAACTCGTCGAAAAAAATAGCGTTCAACTGTTAGCCGCTAAATGCACACACACTAGAAAAACACAATGACTTGTCGCGAGTGTAAGACGTAATTGTCACGCACACCAGCATAACAAAGTTGGCTTGTTTGTTTTAGTTCTTTTGAGACATAAATAATCAAAGGCTAAAACTTTGCATCGTCATTGACTCGCAAAGACTTTTAATTGTGCAGAAGCTCAGTGGACAACTGAGGCACCGTAAGTAATTATTTGTCACATTACCTCAAAAGACAATCAATCTGCCTAGCCTTTTCCCTACATGTTGGGGTCGGTGTCCAGTCTAACCGGATGCAGTTGAATACCCTATTTTACATGGAGCGACTGCCTATCTGACCTCCACAACTTAGTAACTGGGTAATACGATACCCCTTGGTAAGACAGGTTGTCAGACTTTCGAGTTTCTGACGACCCGTAACGGCTTAACGTGCTTTCCGAGGCACGGAGGAGTCTCGGTATGTTAAGATGGTCACCCATCCACAGACCAACCTCGGCAAGCGTAGCTTAACCTGATGGATCGAACCGTGCGGCTGTTATAAATTAGCCACGAGCTCCTCAAAAGACACAATGGTCAAAAAATAATGGAGCATGTACGATGATACTGATAGCACAGATGAATAACAGATGGTTAACTCCACATTTGAGGTATGAACTTGTCGGGCCAATACAATGAATGTAACGCCGTCAGAAGATCTAAGAGTTACGCGATAGAGAGGCAACTTCTAGGTGAATATAACTATAGATAATTAGCGCTGTGCGACCTGAATTGCACTTTATTGTGTCGTAGCAAGAGTTGCTTTTTATTTAAATGATTTTACGGATTGACCATCTATATTAATCTGTGCTGATAGTAAAAGCTGGTCATGATAAGAGCTCAGTTTCTTGGACTGTATGTGTAATATGAATGGATTATTCTATGTTTAGGGTAGGATAGGTTTGTGCGTAGACCGTTTTAAAAATTGTCAAAATAGAAGATACTCACCAGATATTTCATGCGAAGAAAAGGCAATGTATCCGAACACTCCGAGAGTGAAATACACCGCAGTACAGATGTTGATTGCGTTCTTAGTGACGATGTTCATCTTCTCGAGCGATAGTGTCGGTAGAGACTCGAATATCTCGAACAGTTGTCTGTAATAAAAAGTGGCAGTCATTGAGTCGAACATTTCCGTTAGTTTAGTAAAATTAAAGAATTTTACTTATTTAGATAAGACGTTTGGAAAACCGGCCAAGTGCGAGTTGGACTCGCACATGAAGGCTTCTGTCCCAAATTAAAATCGAACAAAAAAACGCGGAAATATACACGTTTTGGGGACCCCCTATAATTATAATTTTTTATATAGCGGCAATTTAAATACACAATCTGTAAAAATGTCAACTGTCTACCTATTACGGTTCATGAGATACAGCCCGCGGACAGACAGACAGACGGACGGACAGCGAAGGCTTAATTAGCAGCTCCGTTTAGCACTCTTCGAGTACGGAACTCAAAAAAAGGAGTGAAGGATAGACTGAGAGCTTACAGAGGAAAAAGGAAGAAAAATGCGTGTGGTGCCAACCCCAAGTAACTTGAGATAAAGACATGAAGATGCTGATAACTAACCCAATTCAAGGCAAAGGATAAAAGTATTAATGATTTTAAAACATACTACTATTCATTATTATATTAAATTGTTGTGCCTGACAGGGTCCATGTGAACTTTGTACTTAACTTAAGGTATCGAAATATCGATATATATTTTTCGATATATATCGAAAAATATATATCGATATTTCGATATATCGATATTTTAAGGCACTTCTTGCATCCCTACCTTAAAATCATCTTGAAAATGGAAAAAGAAAAAAAATCTTTGTAACTTCAATTGAGTTTGTTTTTTTTTCCGAGCAAAACAAGCAAAATCACGCCACAGATAATTTTAAAAAAGTACGGCTTTGATTCCTAGCGGTTTTAGTCAGTGGCGACAATGATTTTGCTATTGGAAATATATCGAATTTGATACATTTTCAATACTTGATATTATATATCGATATTTCGAAATAATAAATATCGCCTAAAAATATCGATACATGGAACAAAAAATATCGATATTTCGATATTTTTTCTGGAAGCCTACTTCAGAGCCGCCATTAAGTTTAAGGCGTTCTATACTTACTGATAATAAGCGAAAAGTTTAATTTCAAAAAGGCTCAGGTGTAAGTTTTAGGGCATACTTTGATCTTTGATATTTTTTGTGGTAGTATTCTAGTAAAGGTGAATAACCTATTGCTATTTGTAGTACTTATGATATGATATGATCCAGTTATTAATCCATGATTGAATATAAATTATCTAGTATAATTATGATGAAACACAGACAAGATATGTTTATCTCTGATTAAAATATAAATCTTAAATTACTTCTAAATCCTTATGTGGCATTTTTATTGCTACTTAAGATTTCTTATAGTTGATAACATTATCTTTGAATTGATTATTTATAGAACCCACGCAAAGACGTTTTTAGGATGCAGAATAATCATTTTTGCTGAAATCAACAATAACACACAACGTCTGACTATTGGTAAGATAAAACTGTCTTGTCATCATCATCTGCCGAGCCTTTTCCCAACTATGTTGGGGTCCGCTTCCAGTCTAACCGGATGCAGCTGAATAGGTACTAATATTTTACATGGAGCGACTGCCTATCTGACCTTTGCAACCTAGGTAACACGATACCCTTTGGTAAGGTAGGTAAACTACTGGTTGTCAGACTTTCGGGCTTCTGACGACCCGTAACAACTGTCAAAGATCTACAAATGACAACAGCTTAAGAGCGTTCATCCAAAAAGTTGCCAACGTCGTAAATAGCTGTCAAATGTTTATCTATTTTGATTAATTTAGCAATATTACTGTATGGAAATAAGAAATATAGCTAACTAGTGAACTAGAATATTAATAATGAATTGCAATTATATCACTGAATTTGATGTTGTAACCGTTTTAGGTGTAAAAAAGGCATTTGGAAAGTTTCCAAATACTTTTTTTTACATCTAAAACTAAATATATAAATGATTGCATTTCATAATCAATAGTTTAGTTCCCTAGTTAGCCATATTTCTTATTTCCATACAGTAATATCGCCAAATTAATCGAAACAGCGAAATATTTGACAGCTATTTGCGACGTTGCCCACTTTCTGTATAAACGCTCGAGGCACGGAGGGATATTGATATGTAAAAATGGGCACCCATCAACGGATCAACCGCGGCAAGCGTAGCTTAACATGATCGATCGACTCGTGCGGCTGTTATTACTTAGCCACGAGCCCCTCATTACCTCTCTACTCTAAAAAATCACATTCTGAGCGCCAAGATACAGACATAACACACAACTATACTCCGTTTGAAATAAGATTAGACTAAACCTTTTTTACAGTCCGTTCAACCGATTTTGACTTCTATTGCGATGGCGGCATGACAAATGACAGTTGCAGTAAACATTTGGTTTGTAACCACTTTTTTTGCTTTTAATGCCATCCTTATGCCTACGGTATAGAAGTCAAAATCGGTTGAACGGACTGTAAAAAAGGTTTGTTTAAATGTCTAATCTTATTTCAAACGGAGTATAGACATAACTGTCTAGTTTGCATCTTGGCGCTTAATATTGCCAGTGAGCCCAGTGGCAATATCATTGTGTAAAATAGCTGTAGGTAATACTTTTACTGTTTAGTGTTAACTATAAGAATGTTATTCATCCATGTACCTGTGTTTGTAATTGTGTAGTGTAAACTTACGTCTGACAGAACAGTGCCATAGAGAAGATAGGCACACATTGCAGCAAGCCGGCCGGTCGCCACATCTCAACGCGCTGGTTCCAGTCGCTCGTTATCATTACTGCGCCAGCCTCGAATATTACCTGGAAGGATTTATGTAGGTTTTTAAAAATAGAAGAATCTATGGGAATTTTAGTATTTTACATTCTTATTTCGGTTTACAAACTTCATCACAAAATAAGGTAAATGAACTAGGATTCGAGAGGAATTAAGGAAAAATAAATTTTATATGAGGAAGGCTCAAGGCTGACTTCAGCACCATGTAATACAGCTAGGAAGAATAAAATTGTTTGATTTTACAATTTGTTTATGCCTAAAACATAACGATGTCGTCTTCGTAAAGCGAACGCATCAACATACACTGACGAGCAATATAAAAAAGTCACTTGCAAATTTAAGTGCCAAAAAAATTAAATCTATACTTATATAATATAATAATATATTATATATAATTATAATATATATAATAATAATAATATCCGCACCGCCGTATCTCTACGTTGACGTCGTGGTGGGGCTTGCGCGCTCCGAACTCTAGGTTTGTGCCGATACAGTTTACTTTGCCGGAACAGGTCTGGGATGAGGAGCCAGACCAAAAGAGATACAAAAACCCGCAGGACAGCATGTGGCTAGCTGTTGGGCAGTAGCGACCCCACGGACCCTATCTCCCGGGAGAAGTCTTGTTCCTCACCTCTAGCTTGCCTTTATTGGCCGGCTAGAGTGAACACTGACGAGGAACGGCGCTCCCGCCTCATTCTTGCCTTAATTGGCCGGCTTGAGTGGAGATTCGCAAGAGCAAACGTGCTCGGAGGAAGGAAGTATTCCAGTAAGATGCTGGTAGGGATCTTGACCGTACTTCCGGAATTGTCCTGATAGCCGTTGAATACCTCTCCACTCCTCACAAGCATCTCAGGACATGTTGCCCCCTTGTCGCTACGACACTATGTGCTAGCGACCGTTTTCGGGGGTCCATTATTGAGTGTACAAGTCACCCCCTGCCATTTTTATCTGTGTACATTTAAACATTGATCAGGCAGGGGCCATAGTCCTTCCATAGTTCCAGGTAATTAGTCCACTTTAGCCACCCAAACCCATAGTCCGATAGATTTGTTTCTATATTTTGCAATAGTTCTACACCAACCGGGGGTTGTCCTTGGGTGCACTTGCATAGTACATACAGGGATAATCGTCGGTTGGTGCCTCATTCCATATAAAATTGTCTAAGGGGCCTCTGCGAGTTGGCTTCGGCCCCTCATACGCCTTCCAAAGGTCCAAGACCCCAGGGTCCCGAGAAATGTAAAACAACTAAAATAATAATATTATAAAGAGGAAAGATTTGTATTTTAATATGTAACGAATAAACTTAAAAACTACTGGACCGATTTGAAAAATTATTTCAGCAAATTGATAGCTACATTATCAGCGAGTTACATAGGCTATATTTTATCCCCGTACTCCCACGGGAACGGAAACTACGCGGGTGAAACCGCGTGACGTTCGCTATTTCGTGCCGCGTGACGTTCGTATGTATTTTTTGTTTTAAAAAGCAGCATTGTGAATCAACTATAACCAAAGGATCAGTGCAATGCAAAGTATACTGTCTGTACTTTGCATACTTTGGTATGGATTTTCTCAAAATAAGTAAACTTATTTACCTACAAACTAGCTTCCGCCAGCGGCTTCGCTCGCGTGATATCTTTATAAATTATAGCCTATGTTACTCAGTGATAATATAGCATTCTACTGGCGAAAGAATTTTTGAAATCGGTTCAGTCGTTTTTGAGTTTATTCATTACAAACAAAAATACAATATTTTCTCTTTATAATTTACTAGCTGACCCGTGCCCACTTCGTTGGGCGGTAAACATTTTAACTTGTGATGAAATTATGAGTGTACTTCGTAACCGAACTGAGTGCTATGATTTATTTCCTGACTGCCAAAAGGAGGGTTTTGTTTTTATTGCATATAAATCAGAAAGACGCTGCGCACGTTCAGCGCTAGATTCCCGAGCACGGGCCTGCGATGTTCTCGCGCTTTGGCTAGCGAGCTTCTGCGAGCGCTCAGCGCTAGACTCCCTATCCCTTGTTGCAGAGACATGCTACCTTATATCATTGAGACGCTGCGCACGTTCAGCGCTAGATTCCCGCGCACGGACCTGCGATGTTCTCCAGCTTTGGTTAGTAAGCCGCTGTGAACGCTCGGAGCTAGATTCCCCAGCGCGTGCTTGCGAAGTATTTTCTCTATTCCTCGAGAGGCGCTGATGATTTTCAAGAGCAGACTCTTTCGTACGGCGTATTCGAGCTGCGCTTGTCTCACCGCGATTCAGAAAAATGACGTAATTGTAGAACGCCATCTATGGGTAAATGGATAAAACGTCCGTACAAAGCATGTTCTAATGCGGTTCGAGAATGGACGGCGGCATTTTGCGATTTAGTAATTTTATATTATCTTCGAAACTATTTAACCAACTGACATACTGTTTTGGGCAAATCGTATTTCTATGATGTTCTTGTGATCATAATAATATTTTTTTTTAAGGTTTAATAGTTTGTTGTTTAAAAAATCGTCCAAAGGTAAGTACGTCGAAAAATACTTTTTTTAACACATAAAAGCTACTATATCTGCTAAAATATAAAAGATAGAAATATGGTGTCGCGGACTTTTTTGTAGAACTATTCAAAGCGGACCAGGTTGCCATACATTGTTTTCAATTATATACAACTGTTAAGGCAGCGCATGCAAATAACTCTGTTGTAAGAGCTATTTTTTTCCGCCTGGCTAGACAAAAATTGAGATAGTTCGGCTAATATGCATGATATCTTTATAATTTATAGCCTATAGCACTCACGAATAATGTAGCTTTCTACCAGTGAAACAATTTTTAAAATTGGTTCATTACTTCCGGAGATTACCCCCTACATACAAACTTACAAACTTACAAACCTACAAACTTACAAACAAATGTTACCTCTTTATAATATTAGTATAGATAATATTATTTACATTTTTAAATATTTCTTAAAATAAAATAATTTAAAAATAAAAAAATAGAGGTCCGCCGGTGTCGGGAGCAGGGTCCAAGCTACCGGTGGTTAGGGCAGCAGAGACAGGAACCTCCTCACAATGCGAGCCGTATCGAGGAGTACTGCCTTCTGAATCAGACCCTTAATCCATCCACCTAACGAGAGCCTCGAGAGATGTTGGTCGAGGCTTTCAGCCATCAGCCATATTATTATTAGTGTAGATATAATATACACGTGTCTAGTTATGAGTGTTATGATAACAGTATATTATAAGAGATCGATTGGCAGGTGGATACCGTTACTCAACAGTACAATAGAAATAGCTAACAACGTTATTCTGTTTGTGTAATAGGTTAATACAGTATATCGTGTTTCAAGGCTCCCTTTACCAGTAACGATCAAATCACGGTCGATTTGAGAATGCGTCACACGTACGTTAATTGTATGATGTAATGGAACCAGATGTTAACCACTTAAAACTTGGCATTATCGCGCTTTTCAATTATAAACTTTAATCCCATCATACACAGTCGCGTTTTCAATGTAACCTAATTTTTTATGATCTTTTCTGTGCAGTTATGGTTCTGAAATGAATTGAAAATTTATGTGATAAAATTTCCGTTTATCGTACTTCCTGGTCTTTATCAGTGTGTTACCGGGAAAAATTTACATGAAATATCATGCGTAGAAAAAATGTTTTGGGACATTTCTATTTAGGTACTAAATAATAATATATTTATGGTCGAGAGTATAGTATCGCTATAAATAGAAAGACATTGCTAATAAATATTCCAGACAAATTTCATGCACAAATGGTTCAGAATCGCAAGAATCATGCGCGTTTTTGAGCTGGGCTTCATTTGATTGAACCATATTTGAAGAAGTCCAGTAATGAACCTCTTTCGGTGGCTGAATGATGATGATGATCATACTCGATTCTTTAGAATAAAAATCTTACTTTCATAACGAGACAGAAGTAAAAGGCGATGGTAGCTGCACTGACGTTACTCAGGCTGTCCACATTCCGTAGCAAACCAAGCGGAAGAACGCAGACAAGTGACACTATCACCATTATTGATGTTCTGGAGCAGAAAAAAAAACTTTAGTAGTAAATATTGCAATTAAATTAAAGAAAATTTTAAACTCATATTAAAAGTACACTTTGTAAATCAGCATATTACAAATTAGAGGATTATATTCAAGATAAGAGTGCTTGGAAACATGCTGGTCCTGCTCCATAAGACAATTTAGAATCAGGACAAAATAAAACTGGTTGCTAATTTAATTGTAAAAAAAATATTTTGTGTTTTATGACATTGATTTTTCATTCTGTGATTACTTCCTCACACACTGACTTATGAATTATAAAATTTTATTTTAAAAGAGTAACAGTGGAGTTTCTTCCCTTTCTTCTCCATACGAAAACTACCTTTTGAAAGGGGTAACTACAATCAATTATATTATTTTGTAAATTTTGACGTTCAAAAGTGCCATACATATTTGAAATAAATGATTTGATTTTGACTTTGACTTTAACGGCCCAGACTTGTAGGTCGTGGGTTCGAACCCAGACAGGCGCTTTACTTTGAGTAAATAATTTCATCAACACTGCTCTCAAAACAGTGAAAGAAAACATCGTGAGGAAACCGGCATGTCCTAGAACCTAGAACCAAAAATTCGAAGACTTGTGACATCTACCAATCCGCACTGGGCCCGCGTGGTAGATTACAGCCCACTTCCTCTTGAAGAGAGGAGGCCTTTGTCCCAGCAGTGGGAACATTATAAGTTTATTATGCATATGCATATACTGCATGTATCAGAAGCGTGTGGTCATATTTAAGGGTGTAGTACAGACCAACAAACTTAACCACATTCTCTATAGGGACCAACATCGTAATCGCGAAAATATTATCAACTATCCCATACAAAAATTAAATACCTACACGACCATAATGTATGGGACGGTTGATTATTTTTTCGCGATTACGGTACATGATGTATAGATTCCTTTCTCTTTCCATGGTAAATCCTGTTGAATATTGCAAACATAAAGATAAGTCTATTCATTGGTATAGTTTGATCGAAACCGCTGTGCAGTAATGAGCGGGGTGGCAGAGCGCGGGACACCGGGAGCGTTGACGATTGAGCGGCCTGCATTGACCCCCCCGTCTTGCCGCGTACATACCTAAGACGCGGCACAGCGGTTTCGGTCAAACTATTATAGCTTTTAAATGTTTAAGTTACATACAGGGTAGCAGGGACATCGACGCGAAAACTGTTACCATGGATTCAGTACATGATTCTGAACCAATCTGAAAAAAAAATAACAGACGAAAAATTTCAACACGGGGGTGTTGAAATTTTTCGTCTGTTACTTTTTTTTAATCTGCTGTTCCATACATTTTGACCGGGTAGGTATTAAATTTTTCTATGAAAGTTTTGTTTTAAAATAAACGACTAAAAATATAATCGCAGGGGGTTCAGAATCATGTGCTGAATCCATGGTAACAGTTTTCACGTCGATGTCCCTGTCATCCCGTATTTGGCTTAGATACAACAGCAGACATTTATAAAGATTTGAAAATACATTGAGATGTAAAGGTATTCAATGTAAAATTGTTATGACAATCAATCATTTGCTTTAGCCAAGTAGCCTTGAAGGGAGTAAGACTGACAATGACTGCCTTTCCATTTGTTTTATCATAACCATAATGACTTGTCTCATGAAATAGTCAATTATAAACATAACATCACGCCTTGTTTCTCGAAGGGCAGAGGTGTACCTATGTATACCCACATTTCGCCAGTTATGTTTAAGTCCCATGTAATAGGGGACGAGCCTATTGCCATCAACCGGGCACAAATCCAGACTCCGGGCTGCTACTGGTGAAGGGCGGGCGTTTTTGGGGGACTATCTTATGTAATTTAACATTCGAAAAGTGCTGATTCTCAGCCTAGTTTGAATAAATGACTTTTGAATTTTAAATATTTTACTGACAAATTCCAATTGGAAAAACCCAATAACACTTTGACCGACCTGGGAATCGAACCCAGGACCTCATGCTCAGCAGTAGTGCTTGCAACCACTAGACCAATGAGGCAGTCAATATTATAGACTACAATTAACATAATAATGTTCATTAGAGTGTAAAGTTACACTTGATTAACTCTTCTATCCTTCACGGTTAATTTACCTTTACAATGATATTTTTCTGTTTAATACTATGTAAACATTTCATTGTTTGGTTGGATTATATTGACAATTAATAAAAATAAATAATTACTGCAAGATAATGTGTTTATTATAATAATGGCTCAAAACTACGTACCTATTGTACCATTTCCAATTATAACTGTTCTTTTTATGCAGTTTTGTTATGGTCATTGTTATGTCAGTAATTTATAAAGCATTATACTATTTCCCATCAGTACATATACATTAAAATAGAGGTATATTAATGGCTGTTGACAAGAAGTCAACAACTATAAAATACCTCTATTATAGGTAAAACAATGAGAGACACACATTATTACCTCCTTTGTTTTATTAATTACTAAAGTATTTATCTATAATATTGGTAAATAATTACCTCAGTATATCACTCTGGTTAATGTTGAACATCTTAGCAACTATCTGTGGTCCTAAATCGCCAACCACAACAAAGTATGCTATGCAAGTGCCCATCAGGAATCCAATGATACCAACTTCAACAGCAAACTTTCCAGCTTGGCCGAATACATGAAAAGCTAAAAAAAAACATTCCACTGTTTGAATTTGGAATTTGAGATCATTCTTTTTTAAGGCCTATATGTCAAAGTGGACAGTTGTAGGCTTAGTTTAAAGGAGAAATACTTTACCTAGAAATTCAAAGTTTCTTCTGCGCGCGAGTAGAGCAGATTTTAAAAGGAAATGACAGCATAATCTTGAGATGAGGCCCATAACTAATAAAATTAGAGTAGCAAGTAGTACACCACACTAAAAAAAAAATATATTAAATGATATTGTACATATAATAGGTTAGAGGGTAGCTATAGAGAAATATGATAAGTTTTTTTAATAGGACTTTTTTTATAGGAATCATCAAGGCTAATATCAAACTTCCAACACAATTTAGAATGTGTTGTCTTGAGCTTAATATTAGTAGTATTAAGTAAAACGAATTATGAACATTTAATACAAAAAATGGGTGATCCGTAGCCTGAACATATCTACTGAAAGCTGTGCCGATAATTTATATTTATTTTTATTTAGAATTAAAAAACTTACTTGTTGAAAGCAGAAGGGCATAGCCAATATTCCTACGCCTATAATGCTGTTGGCTAGCGTGATAGACTGGCCCGTTGTACCCATTTTTTTGGTTTATTAATTAATATTATTTTCACTTCACAAACGCCCCTAAATATAGAAAATATTCACATACTGCTACACGTATTGTTTTGCTTTTGATTTGAAGTAGAACTACTTTCTGTCAACTTTGACAGGTTGTTTGTTGACGTGACTTTACTGACGTTGAAGTTTTCTATGGCCGCATTCCGAGTTACGCTAAAAGTGATAATATCGCGAATCGAACCAAATTTAATAGTCACAAAATATGAGGATTATTGAGTAATAATTGTGACTTTGGACTTTGGTCGGATTCGCGATATTATCACTTTTGGCGTAAGTCGGAATGCGGCCTATTAGTCGAGTTACGTTCCGTTTCACTTAGTTTGTTTCTTTGGTAACACTGTACAAGTTTTTAGAGTCCGGGCATATTCTATTAGTTTTTGAAATTTTAATAATACGCATTTAACTATGATAGTCCGTTCTAAAGTCTACCATGACCCTGCTGTGGCAGCCAGGATTGACTCCAGACGAGGAAACTCAGCGGTCAACAGCACAGACAGTCTATTATAATATCTACAATGACCGGGCTGCTGCACCCAGGGTTAGCTTCAGACCAGTACCCTAATTGCGTAATACAACACAATCACAATTTGTTTCGATTTGAAACAGATTGCTAATCCATTGCTTCATAAGTTGGAAAAAAAATCTGTTCAACAACGTAAATAACGCAATGATTATTGTTGAAATGTCAAAATGAAACATATTTCGCGAAACTGTTTACGAAAATAAGTTACGCAATTAGGGTACAGGTAACTCTTCAACGGTCAACAGTACAGACGCCAGCACATCAAGCTACTACAATCTGTCAAATTTATTTAATAGACTTTCAACTTTATCGCTGACGTATAAGGTTCAAAGTTGGTTGAGAAAATTTGACAGTTTCGGGTAGCTTGATGTGCTAGCGTCTGTACAGACACGAAAATTTATATACACATTTAATGTTGATAGTCCGTTCTAAAGTCTACAATGACCTGACTGCTGCACCCAGAATTGGTTCCAGACGAGAGGAAACTCCTCAACCGTCAACAGTACTTACGGACACGAAATTTTATATAAGCATTTTAATGTTGATAGTCCATTCTAAAATCTACCATGACCTAACTGCTGCACCCAGAATTGGCTCTAGACGAGGAAACTCGCTGAAGAGTTTCCTCGTCTAGAGCCAATTCAACAGTACAGACACGAAATTTGATACAGAGTGTCAGGGACATGTCAAGGGCACGTAAAAGTGCAATACCTACGCGGTCAAAATGTATGGAACAGCTGATTTCTTTTTTAATAACCGACGAAAAATTTCAACGCAGGGGCGTTCAGAATCATGTACTGAATCCATGGTTTCAGTTTTCGCGTCGATGTCCCTGCCACCCCGTATACGCATTTAATTATGATAGTCCGTTCTGTAGTCTCCCATGACCTGGCTGCAGCAGCCAGGATGGACTCCAGACGAGCAAACTCCTCAGTGGTCAACAGCAGCTACACACAATTTTATTTAGGTACACATTCAACTATGATAGCCCGTTCTAAAGTTCACCATGACCTTGCAGTTGCACCCAGGATTGACTCCAGACGAGGTAACTGCTCAGCGGCCAACAGCAGCGAAATTAAATTTTATATACGCATTAAATTATGATAACCCGTTCTAAGTCCACCATGACCTCGGTGCTGCATCCAGGGATTACTTCAGACGAGGGAACTCCTAAACGGTTAACAGCACACAGTTAATTTTATACATATAGGTACGCATTCAATTATGATAGCCCGTTCTAAATTATAGCATGACTTGGATAGTGCAACTTAGTTGGTTTCACACCATGACTTATGTAACGACATGGTTGGGTTCGTTGGATTTGTCTTTACAAATTCCTTTCAAGTGAAGGTGATAGAACAGATATTTAAACAAATTCGAATGCCAAAAAGTACAAAATAAAATTTAAGTAAAAACCTTTTTAAAAACAAGCTTTTAATGGACTAAAAAATACAACTTACGTAAACATAGAACTTTAATATTTTCTTAAAAGCTTGAGGCGTGAACGTCCTTCTTACCCTATAAGACAAGCCTCAAGCTTTTAAGAAAATATTAAAGTTCTATGTTCATGTAAGTTTTATTTTGTACTTTTTAGTTGATTAAAAGCTTGTTTTTAAAAAGGTTTTTACTTAAATTTTATTTGTTTCTAGTCAATTTTGTCGAACGTCGAATAGCAAAATGCTATTCTTATTTTGACATTTTTCACCAAAAATTTTGATTGTCGTACTAAATCAGACTATTTTTAAAAGCGTGGAATTTAACTAGTTGTCTTGAACTAAAATGAAAATGCTATAAAGAAAAATGTGCATTGTAGCACATTTTTCTTCTAGTTACCTATAGCATTTTCTCTCACATAGATTGGGCAGGGTAGGTACTAAGTCGTAATAAAATAAAACTCATAAATTCAGTTACGTTACATTTTAATGTTAGTGATTTCACTATCAGTATTCTTTGGAACTTTCGGCCAGTATTCGAATACTCCATGTAAATATTCATTTTCAATCGAATACTGCCCTAAGTTGCATGCACACATAAATATAGATAAAATAGGTACGATTGTTGACTATAATAATTCTAGGTGGGCATTTCTTTGGCTAACCCTTAAACCCACATAATTTTTATTAAAATTCTTGGATACAGTTTATTTTCATTAGGTACAGTGGGGTCACACATCACTAGTAACAATACCAGTCTACGCTGGCCTCGTATTCTATTGAAATTCCGTAGTACGCTAGGCAAGGACAAAGTGTTACCACAGATGTGCGGTCGACTGTACTTTACGTGTATACAATAAATTTATTGTATAAGATCACCTTTTATTCTATTACTTACTACACGGTAGTTGCTTTGGTAAAAAAAGAAATTCTATTTAGTCCATCTTTCAGATAATAAAAAAATATTAGACACGTATTTTTTGCTTTATCATATTAATCAAAAACAACTTAGAAAACACGCATTAAAGTTGGGGAGTGGGGGCTCGCTACGTCACAACGCAGTATTAAATCTAGCAAGGCGTGACGTCATGCCACATTTTAACTCAATGTATCGCCGTAATCTTTTGATTAAGTCAAAAAAGAAAAAATACGTGTTTTAATCATCTACAATGCGGATGTCACCGTAAGATTGTGAGCACCGTTAGTTTATAATCTATCGGTATTATTTCCGTTAGATCATAATATGTTGAAAAATTGTGAACTGGGTGAAATGGTAGCGGCAGCGCTCACTACGCTCGTTTCTCATGGATACATTATAAACTATCGAAAAATAATGCGTTAAATCGTAAATGATTTGTCGAGTTCACAATTTTTCGACAGTTTATAATCTAACGGAAATAATACCGATAGATTATAAACCAACGAAGTTTATAATTCTACGGTGACACGGACAAAAAACATTAAGTAATAGAACAAAAGGTAGATCTATCTTAACGTCATTATTTTGTTAGCAAATAAAACGCCTGTTTTCCCAAATGGGTCAGCAGAAGTGTAACTACAGGCTCAAATTAAATAAAGCTAGCAAAACTCTGCAGACGGGCTGGTACACACGACTACACATCAAGCTACACATTTCCAGTTTAAGCTGATCTCGCATTGTATAGGTTTTCCGTACAATGCGAGGTCAGCTTATACTTGAAATGTGTAGCTTGATGTGTAGCCGTGTGTACAACGGTACCCAGCACATTTGCTTTTCGTGTTTGCACACTGAGTGTTACAACACTTAAAAGATTGCTAGTTATGTCATTACTCTCATGTGGGAAAACCTATTGCTGATAACTAAGCTCAAATCCATACTTCAAGCTGCGACTGAGTTCCCCAAAGGAAAATTAAACAATGGTTTTCCAGACCCGGGGATCGAAGCCTGCGACCAATAGACTAGCATGACAATTTGGTGGCACCCTTGAAAATAGACCACGAATGATTTAATTTAGATTTGGGTTACATTTTCTATGCACATAAATAATTTTATTGTCTTTTAAACTGAAATATAAATTCCGCCATAAAAATTATCAGACGACAAGAATGATCATTAATGTAACAGTAAATAGTAATGATGTGATGGATTAGGTACATATATTTTTAAAACATACATACATAAATTCACGCCTTATTCATATGAGGGTAGGCAGAAATTACAGAACTCCACCTGCTACGATCACTATTACATACATTTTCATTGTAATTAGGTACACAAGCTTTTCAGTGCTACAACACAACCGTTTTCATCATTTCAATATCCAATAACATAATAAAAAGAACACCTAAATAAATAATATTTAGATTTTACATAATTAGCTTTGTATAAATTGCGAAAACCGTTTTTCTTTTCCAGACTAACTAAAATTCTTCCTAAGCTAACTAATACAGATATGATAGTAATTTTTCTATTGCCTCTTCTCCAAAATCTAGATCATCAGACCAGGTCCATGGTATCATATTTTTGCTTTGTCACCGAAGTTATATAAGTGTCAAGTTTTAGCTCAATCGGATGCCAGGAAGTGCTTGCAAATTGGATGACAAAGAGAGTAAACATACGAACGAAGAAAGTATGTGTGATTTATTTGAACAATCAACGCAATAACATAAACATACATACATACATTTCCACATCAATTTTTCGCAGTTTATACAAAGCATTCTAATAAAATAGCTACAATTTGGTTCCAGTAAATATTTATGACACACATTCTAAATTAGATAAAATACGCTTTCAATACAGAAAAGATCTCAACGATCTTTCTTTCAATCAAAAAAGAATAACAACAAATGGCACTGACACAAAACGATATTTAACAAACATTAATTTGGTATAAAACATGTATTTTTTTTGTAACATTTGCTAGTAGGTCTGTTTTTATAACTTTTTTTTATATTCATCGTCTGAATAAATTAATTGTCGTTTATTAAAATTGGACGTGTCGCCCCTAACCGCCGCAGGAGGAGACGCCCGGGGCGTCGGGAATCATAGGCAGATTTCCGGCCACTGTAGGCGCGTGCTTACGGACGGTGAGCAATGGGTAGCTCGCCGTCCGGTAAGGACCAAGCCCGAGTCGACGGCGCGTTGTGTTCCACGCACGCCTCAAAGAGATGTCAGCAGAATTGACGGGGTTCGCTAAGGCCGAAAGGGAAATCGTGGCCCGCCCCCGGCAACATGGTAACTGAAGGAACAAGGGTGGGTTTTAGTCAGTATGAGTCTGACACGCCCTCCCGCTCCACCCAGAGCGGGAGAAGTTATTTGATAATTTCCCACCCAAAAAAAAGGTACCTAGCAATGCTAAGAGCAAATTAAAGGGACTGAAGGAACAAGGGTGGGTTTTAGACAGTATGAGTCTGACACGCCCTCCCGCTCCACCCAGAGCGGGAGAAGTTATTTGATAATTTCCCACCCAAAAAAAAGGTACCTAGCAATGCTAAGAGCAAATTAAAGGGAGTAAGTCCACTCAGCTGAAATTAGATATACAGAAATACGTCTACCACCAACCATATTTATGTCAGTGTCAGTAAAACCGTGGCAATAATTTTCAAAAAAAAAAAAAAATAGCAAAATCTTCATAAAAGTATACCGACTTTCCATACAGCCGTTGATCGTGCCCTTAATAACTTACATGCTACCAACAATAATAGGCCCACAGCCGGCGTACACGCATCGAACCGTGACGTCACACGCGTCACAGATTTTACGCGCGCACTCAATGATCCGAACGAAGCAATTTCCTTTTGTTCACGTGCAGGCCTTGCTAGTTTGCTACGTACTCTTGTAATTAACGACTGAAATAGAACGAGTTAATGCTATTGTCTGAAAGTCATTAAGTTAGACTCGTTTTCAAATCGCTTACGTCATTTGTCATCTTTGTTGTGTTAAGGTCAGGTTTGAATTAAGTTTTTCTTCACCTTGTCTTGTAAAATATTCGTTGAAAATAAGTGTATAGAACAATAATTTTTCAAAATAAAAATTATAGAAAGCGAGTCGTCCACGATCGGTTGATGGAGTAAAGGCGTCGCCCGTCGACTTTTTCTTAGTTATTCAAAACAGACTTCGACTGTTTTAGTGTTTGTTTTTCTAGCTGAACAGACAGCTCTGGTGCTGGGGAGTTTGTTGCGCCACTTCTTCTTCCCAGCTAAAGCACTATTAGGAAGTGATAAAGGGCGGGCGTTTCGGGGGACGAATAAAGTACATTGTCCAAAGACTTTTTCTTAGTTATTAAAACAGTCTAACTGTATAGTGACTGTTTTATAGCTTCATGAAAAGCTCAATGTTTACCGATTCCTAATCATATTTATCAGTTAAGGGTCCCTGAAACGATCAATTGCTATTGTCAATTTTAACGTGATTGATACACATTGATGCGCAAATTGATCGTCTACCAAATGCAATTGAAGCGGTTGATAATATTACAATAGAAATTGATGGCAATTATTGATCTTTTCGGAGATCCCTTAAAATTTTCGAAGAGACAGCTATAATTAAGATGTTAGCTTGAGATTCAATTTGTGTAAGAATCTGTTAATTTAATAATAATATGTTTGACCCACTAACGAACGTTAAAAATAATACATCCCGGTTTAAAACGTAATTAAATTCCAATTAAAAAACTTATTATGTAGGTTACATAAACGAATAAACAACGAATAATATAACTTAAGCCGAATAAATATAGCCGATCATAGTACTCTCAAACGTCAAGAGATTTAAAAAAACAATAAAATTTATAATATTTAAAAAATATTTACGTTAGTCAACTTTATAATAATTATCTAATTATAATCATTCACCCATTGAAATTACATAGTATGCTCATTCATCAGGAATGCTAAATATATAATAATATTTTATGTATTATATTAAAACTAAGATAAATAACATTTTAAAATGCAGTACAATTATTATCTTTGGGATAATCACTTTGATTTAATGGCAAGTCACATTGCATGAAAATGTTTTTTTTTTCTAATGTTGTATGTTGAAAGGAATCTGCCCATTACGGAATATATAAATAACGTAAATTGTCACCATTCATTTATGTTAAATCACTATTTCGAATGGACGTTTTATGAAACTTATAAATTTTATAAATTTATTTATTTCAACTAGACACTTAAATCTGTGTAGCCCTGACTCTTGTGCTAGGAGTTTCTGTATCACGAGAGCCAGATCTCTTAATTTACAGGAAATATGTTAAATAAGCTATCAGTAGGTACTTAATTTATTTAATATAGCTTCCGCCAGCGGCTTCGCTCGCGTGTTATCTTTATAAATTATAGCCTATGTTACTCAGTGATAATATAGCATTCTACTGGTGAAAGAATTTTTAAAATCGGTCCAGTCGTTTTTGAGTTTATTCGTTACAAACAAAACACAAATCTTTTCTCTTTATAATATTAGTGTAGATTATTCATTACATAATTATAATATATTATGAAGCATCTAAATAATCAAAGGGCAGATTCCTTACTATTAAAAAATATTTAAATTATTACATTAGAGACAAACTATATTTTACCTTAAAACTACGTGTAGATACTTAGCAAGTTATCATGCTAATAAAATAGGTTTTAAATAAAGTGATGCAATCATAAGTGTCGTCACTCATCAATATGGTCATTGCATTATTAATAGTCCTTTAATAGTAACAAGACATCACTGGATCGCCTCGTAATAATTAATTTGCGCCTAGAACTAACTTCTAAGATTTATAAAAATGTTACGTAATTCTACGATTTTCAATACAATATTTACTTACCTACCTAATTTCGCGAGATATGATAGTCACAATACGTTTACTAATTTCAGTAAAACTGAATTTTATGACAAGTTCGACAATGCTTAACGTGCTTGTGGAGATCACCTAATATTTACCTTATTTGCGAATAAATGAAAGATGTTTGAAAAGAGAATACTTCGTAATTCTATAATAGAACCAACCAGTATTTAAATAGCTTCGAATCATTCAATGATTCATTCCTATTTTTTCTACATTCCGCGTTCACATTCTTTGGTGAGAAGTTATGACATTTCCAAAATAGCAATAGAATTTATAGTTGTCTTTTTAAAAATAAACTGTAACGTTAAGGGAATCACATCATAATACCAGTTTGTATTGTTTACGATGACAGATCAATTACAAGACTAGAATACAGTTCAGACAGTTCTAGCACACTGACCATGAATGAACAATGATTTGACGCGACGAGCGAGGACGAAACTGCTGCATTACCTACTCTACACAATACAATACATTACAGTCTTAACGAATTACCGAACGAGAAAAACATGAAACGAAGCCAAAAACAATTGAGTGACGACCTTAAAATTAAGCCGGCGTCAGACATAGCTTCAATTATCGAATACTTGTTTGAAGACTGCAAGACGGAATGGCAGTGTTTATTATGTGTTCATACTTTGCACAAATGGCGAATATGTGGAAATTTGCGTATTGGAAGCTATGTCTAGCTCCGACATCAGAGTTTCCTCATCACGCTAAACACCTCAAATAATGATAAAGGGTGATACATAAATAGTGAACATTATGATTAAAACATACATTAGATGCTAAATACTGGTATAATAGCTCTAAATGCACCTAATAGGACTAACGCAGTAGCGGGGCGGGTAACGTAACAATAATTGTAATAATTATTTAAACACAACGATTAAACAAACAGTCACGATTTCTTTAATAGTCTAGCTTTTCTAGCCCTTTATCTTTTATAGCTATAAGTCTTATATTATCTTGTACTGTCTGTACCAATTTTATTTACGATTAATCTTTTACCGAACGCGGTTTTTGACGCACCTTAATCCGTTCCTCAGACCAGCATCTTCAAAAAGTTTCCATTACGGTAGTTACCGAGGGGACTGTTTAAAGACGTCATGCATGCAATAATTATATCATTATCATTATGTAGCTTTGTGCTATTTTTTTTTTTAATATTCGTGTATGAATATGATTTCTCTATTTGTATTGTCACGCACAATATCCGTGTCGTGTCGACGACTCAGCCAACACAATCATGTTTTAATATCCGCATCGGGGAAGCAGCTTTTTTTACACAATTGCTATGCTACGAAGATTAGAATGGGGTTCATTACATATTGTGTGTAGAATCCTCTAATTTACATATACATATTTCTATAAGGTTTGAATTAATTTTTATAAATACTGTACAAAAACATAGTCATAAATCGAGATTAATTTTACGTTTACGGCTTTAATTAAATGTAACCGTTCCTTAAATAAACCTATGCATTAATTAGCCTGCTTACATCGTAAAGTGTGTGTAGGTATTCGTTACAAAAAAAGGTTACACACGTGACGATGAATCCATCGCCTGAACACGTGCACTCCCTCTTTTGGATCTTGTGTATTATTATAACATTTTTTATGTCGTAAACGGCTGCCCGTTTTTTGTTAACGCGATGTTAGTGACCCGCCCCAGTAGCAATGTGCGGTGACCCTTATCTCGCTTACCGAACAAACTTACTACAGATCCCATTACTTATCTTTCTAGGTAGTCAACAATACCAGAATGTCCTCCGTCGACTTGTTCTCTTTCTTGAAGTTATCCATCTGAGTTTTTGGTACTGTTCCACTTATGAACATTTCGATATTTTTCCTTAGACGCTTGGCCGGCGGGAGAGTTTCGTCTTCGCAAGGAGTCAGGTCCATTGCCTCCAATGACTCGACTAGAATCTCGTCTACGAGGCGTTTGTTGAAACCTGTCAGAGAAAAATATGTTAGACTTGAACAATGTACCTAAGGAGCTTATTTACAAAGCTTCGTTTGAAATAGATAAGAATCGAGACCAGCCACCACCATTACCAAACCGAAAGCCAACGAGAACGAATTCTTGTATAATTAAACATCAAATTCCGCTTTCCGATAACCTACTTTATAGCCCGCCTTCACCGACCAACACCAACAATTAACAACACAATGGGAAATGAACTCACTCACGAAATTATTACTCATAAAGTAAACCTCGTCGATAACCCGTCAGTTGTCATACAACGACGAGTATGTTCGCTAGAATAAAAACCATGATGAAATAAGCTATGCAATGGACATCGTGCCTACCAGTCTGCACATCACATAAGCACATAACACTCTGTACGCAGCACACGACTTCGCAACCCAGTGAATAAATACGATAGTGCTTCGTAATGTATATTTGTTCGGTTCGATCGCACTTGCATTGTCAATGACGGCGCATTTGTTACTACGACCTTGTTACTACGATTGTATTCAATGAACTATGATGCTGCGAACCGAATGGAAACGCGTTGATGTCTTCTGTATCAGACAATATTATTAAAAGTCAACATTAGATTTTTCAACGTTCTGCCGCTCTGAAAATGACTATGACCAGTGCACGTTTCCGATATGGACTCCCCGTTATTGGCGAACACACACTAAGCAATGTACTCCACACTTAAAAAAAAACAGTGCCATTATGAGTGTAGTGTAAACAAACTCGTATTAAAGAAAAGTTTACGCACCTAGGTATTTGAGTTTTTCTTTGGTAGCGATCATCGTGAGGAGAAGGGCCAACAGGAACCTCATACGCGACAAGGACATCGCCGACTCCACCTCTATTTCTTCCTCCCCCTTCTTTGACCTTGTCATTTTACCTTTGATAACAGTAGCTCCTCCTATGCAAGACTTCTCATGCACATCAAGCTCAGCTTTGAGCTTGTAAAAGGAATCACAGTTACCGCATTTGTATGGGTTCTCCTTACCATGAATTTTACGCATGTGAGTTTTCATGTGTGGCAATTGAGAGAAGGACATTGGACACATAGCACATGGGAAAGGTTTCTCTCCTGTATGACGTCTGATATGCAACATAAGAGCGTTAGAATGCGAAAAAAATCGTTTGCATATGCGGCAAGGGTACGGCCTGACACCGGTGTGCGCGCGGCGGTGTACATTTAGTTGAGTGGACTGTGTGAACCGTTGTCCGCATTCAGGACACACATGAGGACGCATATTCTCATGCGTGCGCATATGCTCAGTCAGATGACCCTTTAATTGCTTTTTGCAAATTGGACACACAATTCTATGTTCACCGTGGCTTACCTCAACGTGACGCTTCAGAGAATTCCGTCTTAAAAACTCTTTTCCACAAAATTGGCAGATAAAATCTTTGATTTTCAAATGGCTTTTAACATGCAAGTACAGATGATTGCGACAGCGGTAAGACATACTGCACAGTGTGCACTGGTGGCGTCCTTTTACCATGTGTTTCTTCTCATGCTTTATCAACAAGATGTGGTACGGGAACACTTTGTTACAGTAAATGCATTTGAATGAACTCCCGCTATCAATGCGAGTTTCTAAATGTTTCTTCAAGTTTTCTTTTACAAGAAATGGATTCTCACAGAATTTACGAATAAAAAGCTCTGGATCGTCTTCACTTATCTTGTGGTAACGGTCAACATGAACCTGCATGTTGTAGAGACTCCTGAACTGTTTAGGACAATGAGGGCATTGAAATGGCTTTATACCGAGATGCGTGTACATGTGTCTACGTAAGGAACATTTCCTGTTAAACGTTCTGTTGCAATGGTCACACTCAAAGTACTCTAATTTTAGTACTACACCATTTTTCAGTGTAATATGTCTTGGTATGTGCTTATTTATGTTTTTTTCGTTTTTTAAAGGTTTGCTCCCAGATTTCTCATTTAAGGAATCTGAGCAGTTTTGATCATCAGTTAAGTTATCAGATTTTGTAGAGATAGTATCAGATAATTTATATACATCACCATTGGAGTAGTCTTGAGATGTGTTATTTTGGTCTGTTATTTCAATGTCATTGTTATTGTCAACACCAAGTCTTAAAGGTGTCACCGCCACAGAAGGTGCTTTTCCGGAGGTTGCATCATCAGTGTGTACAGTATTCCTGTGTTCACAAATCATCAGTTCATTCTTCGGAATAGTATCAACAAGTTTCATATTGCACTGTTTCTTTTTTTTAAGGTGGCCACTTTTTGTCATAAGAGGCAGGTTGTTATCTTGTGTTTTGCTGTAACATCCGTGTGGCTCAGGATTTGACTCAACGGATACCTCTGGAATTGGTTTGACGTTCACGGGTGGTTTAGCAATAAATCTTTCCTTGAGTTTGTGTCCATTTTTCAATAAGAATTTGATTTTTTGATCTGGTGTCATGACATTGCGGGTGCATGGTCGTTTCATGACTATATTGCTATCTGTGAAATTTCTCTTTAAGGGTGATTTCTTGGGACCTGTTGATGATTTTTTTGTTTTATCTCCCTTCTTTTTCTTCTTCGTAGATGCACTTTTGGGTGCATTTAATCTACTCTTTACGATAGCCATGATTTTGTCTGATTAGTAAGCTGTACTATTACTGGTTACAGCATCAAGCGATAGAGACCCACCACCATCAAGAGGAGTTAGTAATTATACGTCATATGCGTTGCGCAGGTGAAGTTATAAGAGCACGATTCGGCTCGCCGTACTTACATGCAGTGTAACGTTATTAGCATTTCAATAATCACCACTAACATTACGCGGCATGTAGATAACAGCTTGTTTGCACAACGATGCTCTACTAATGTGTGAAGGACGAGCCTTTTGTCTTATAACAACGAGAACATCGCCCATTACCTTGTATTGAATAATATACACCAATCCATTGTATTGCGTTTGCACGATTCACTTTACTGTTATTCACGTCATCACGATTGAAGACCTAAGTACTTAGTTTGTATTTTCGTTCACAAAACACTGCAATGCAAGTAAATAAACGATACGGAATGATGAACAAATTAAAACTCCTCTCGTTGAATGATTATTAATGGAAGTACGAATGACGGAATGAGACGGACGATGTAAGTTCTGCCAAGTTAATGCGATACTAGCGACATCTAGATTTTTTTTAAATGTTTAACCCTGCATTGCATATTTATGTACGGTTTTTAGATATTCACTACAGAATACGATTTATTTCTTAGGTTTTCTCTTTGTAGAGCCCAAAATATAATTCAGTACAGTATAAAAAGTCCAAAAATTCCCATTATTTTGAGTTTTGATGACCTAAAGTAACGGCATCTCTTGACAAACTCTTGAAGATTAGAATTATGATCCCAGTAAAGCTGTTTACACACTGGCAGAAAATGTAAACATTATTGAAAAGTTATCTTTACAACAAAGCTGCGTTACGCCGCGCCGTGCCCGAGCTCAAGCGTTAACAGTATTGAACAGAAATAATATTTTGTTTAGTTTAGCGTCCAATCACGAGTCAGATTATTTATAGACGTGGACCGAGGTGAGCTACGCATTATTGAATCAAATAAGGCGCAGAAGATGATCGTGGACCTTGGCATGATTGAAAATATTCCCTATAACACCTTAACTGGTGGTAATAAATACGATTAATGGTGGTAGACTTTCAAACTGGTACTATTAAAATTCGTTGCATGTTCAGCAACAGTCAATAGATACTTAAAATGACATAATAAAAATTTCTAGAGGTACTAATATACTGGCACATAATTATTAGATACTTACAGTTAACAGAATTAAAAATGTGTGAATTAATTTCGTTTTCATTGGGCAAAGTTGATACCCATGTATTGTACTAGAGTAGGTTGACCTACTACGTGTTTCTGGCGTTAATTAGATCTAGTTATTTGCACCGAATTATGTTTACTTACATTCGCTTAACTATCGGGCAGTATTTTTCAATTATTTACGTATAAATATAATGTGGAAGATTTTCATCAAATGCGTTGATGTCTTTCCTAAACCAAAGTAAACTACTCTTGGAAAGACATCAACGGTCTAATTTTCCGAGTTACTATACTACATACCCATTTATGTAGCCATATCTTTACGTAGGTATTTTGTTAGTTTGAGACAAAAAATGTTGTAGGCATAATATATTTTTGATAAGATAAGGAGGCTTGCAGCATTTTCGGAGGTGATAAACTTTAATTAGTTCTTGCAGTTTATAAAACTGTAGCTATACCTACGTACCTATAGATAATAATATTAAAATACATAATTATGCTGCCTCGTTGGTCTAGTGGTCGAAAGCGCTACTGCTGAGCATGAGGTCCTGGGTTTGATTCCTGGGTCGGGCAAAGTGTTATTGAGTTTTTCTATCAGAAATTTCTCAGTAGCAGCTCGGAGTCTGGATTTGTGCCCGGTTGATGGCAATAGGCTCGCCCCCTATTACATGGGACTTAAACATAACTGGCGAAATGTGGGTGTACCTGCTACAGGGGTACCTCTGCCCAACCCTTCGGGGAAACAAGGCGTGATGTTATGTTATGTCGACATAATTATGCAACTGAATTTTATTAAGGTACGTAGGCAAGTAGGTACTTACTTACACACGACGAGGAAGTATGATCATGCTGATGCATAACTAACTACACTAAAATCATAGTTTTTTAGCAGCTAATAAGCAATAATAATTATGTCTATGTCGTTGGTCTTGTTGTCACAAACGCGAGTGCTCAGCATGGGGTCCTGTATTTTTTTTTTTATGTAGGGCATCTGTGAGAGCAGTGGTGGCCCAGTGGTAACGGCCGCGACTTATGAGTTGTAGGTCGTAGGTTCGAACCCAGACAGACGCTTTACTTTGTGTAAATTATTTCATCACCACTGCTCTCAAAACGGTGAAGGAAAACATCGTGAGGAAACCGGCATGTCCTAGAACCGAAAATTCGAAGACATGTGACATCTACCAACCCGCACTGGGCTCGCGTGGTGGATTACGGCCCACTCTCTCTGACAGATAGGAGGCCTGTGTCCCAGCAGTGGGAACATTTATACGCTGATGATGATGATGATGATGATGTAGGGCATCTCGTTGTTGACCTCTGAGATCATGACTACTTAACCGGGCTTTCCTGTGGGTGCCTTAACTACTACACTTAAAACCTCCAGCCAGGAGAATATATGGAGTGAACATACATACTAAGTACCTACTCTATTGCCCGCTGTAAATGGGTGAACCCATAGAGGACAGTAATATATATCGGTGAACCACAAATTTAAGTCTGTGAGGTGAACATAGCTAAGTATTTACATCGCAGCATTATGCTGAGCTCATTTATGAGCCTTTTTGGCCTCGCACAGGTCGTTATTATTTTTGTTGTTAGTTTGTTAGTATAAAAAAATGCTCCTTTTTAGGGTTCCGTAGTAAACAAGGAACCCTTATAGTTTCGTCATGTTAGTCTGTCTGTCCGCGGTCTAGCTCGGAGACCCTTAGTACTAGAAAGCTGTAATTTGGCATAGGTATACATATTAATTACGCCGACAAAGTGGTAAAACTAAATTATGGATAACATTTTTTTAGGGTACCTCCCCTACACGTAAAGTGATGATGTTTTTTTATCAAATGGTGTGGGGTATCATTGGAAAAGTGCTTCAAAAACAATGGTGCCGATTCCCTTGTTCACAAACTAAACTTTTAAGTTCAGTGCATCTTTTTCTTTCTATTTCATTAAGAAAAGGACAGAAGATAAATTTTAGTTTAGTCCTGTCAAATTAATCAGCGCTTGACGTAAATTGACGTAATTTTATTCGGCACGTTTTTAAATCACGTCTAAACTTGTATGGAGAGTGACAGGCGATGATTAATTTGACAGAACTAAACTAAAATTTATCTTCTGTCCTTTTCTTAATGAAATAGAAAGAAAAAGATGCACTGAACTTAAATTTAGTTTAGTTTGTGTACAAGGGAATCGGCTCCGTTGTGAGTTTGTGAAAACCATTTTTGGATTCAGAGATCCGTTTGCGAAATATAACTTTGCAGTTGCAAAAACATGTTTTCCCATACATTCCGTATAGAAGTTAAGTTTGTATTTGGGATCAATTCATCCCAACTACGGAAACCTTCATTGTGCGTGGTCCGACACGCACTTGGCCGGTTTTTATTTTATTTTTATTACTGTTTGTTTGTATTTTCTGTGCGTGTCCCAAATTAAATATTTTTCTTTCTTTCTAAGTAACCATACAGTAGCCATTCTGCTAACTAACCATTTCCGAGTCGCAGTTTTTTTTTTGTCTTGCATCTTGCAGGTCAACCTAGGAGGTTATCGGCTGCTTAACCGGACATTCTTGTGGCTGCCTCAATAAATTAAGGCCTCCAGCCAGGGCATAAAACTTAGAAACTAAGCGATTACACGCTAATGGCACCCCTGTGGGGTACGGGCCTCGGCTTAGGGCGTCGCTGGTGGAGGACAGCAAGGGACAGGCTAGATCGGATTAACCGAGTCGCAGTCTGAAATTCATAATTGCTTTATTAACACCGCGGGTGCAGTCGGAGGGTTAAGCCCTGTGGGTTTTACCCTTGCAGTCTCACTCATCCCTCAACTTGAACTATTTTTACGGTGCTTAGTAGACGTTTTTATTGGGGATAGGGAACCCTGTCACAGGACTATATCTTTGAACCGTTATATGTTTAAAGCCACTTGAAATTTTCACAGTGTAGGTAGGTAGGTACCTACTATTGCCACTATGACTTTGGATCTTTGCTCTGACCTTTTGCTCCAGACTACTGACTATCGAAAGTCGAAATCGTTATATTCGATATCTGTCTCGATCAATAGTGAATACCTACCTAGGTAGGTATGAGAAGAAGATTATTTTATTGATCTTCACAAAAAAGACATTTTGTTTCAATCACCAAAGGTTGTCGAAACCGCCAATTGCGCAACTTCGGGATATCATTGTGAGCAAAATGCGCATAAAAGCACTTATACACCTACAATGCATGTAATGATCGTTTTGAAGCAATCTGGGGGATGACGTAATAATAACATTTCATTATTGTTGTTTACATACACGGACGCAGTTTTTTTTCAAAATGATACGACAATGGAATGAATCTAATTCATAGAAATTGTTCTGCGCGTATCGGGCCATAAGAATAGCGTTTTCGCTCCTCTTACTCAAAAATTCCGTCATTGTAGCGTACCAGAGCGGGGAAAAAATTGCATAATAATATCTTGATCTACGGGAAAAAGTGTTTTTTTGTTTGTAACCAACGAGCCTACAAAAACGAAAAAGTCTTCATTCTTATGTTTACATAAGAAGCAAAATAAATTTTAAGCAAATAAAGCAAATTTTACAACTTTTTATCTTTTTTTTGCAAATTTTTATCCCGGTATGTCGTAGTAAAAAGCTAGTTTTAACTAGCTTTTTACTACCGCATACCGGGATAAAAAGTTTCCTTAAAATTCAGATTGAATAAATTGTATATTTTTTATAATATAAACTATTAAATATTGTATTGGCTTTTTTTATTTATTACTATACTCCGTTTGAAATAAGATTAGACATTTAAACAAACCTTTTTTACAGTCCGTTCAACCGATTTTGACTTCTATACCGTAGGCGTAAGGATGGCATTAAAAGCAAAAAAAGTGGTTACAAACCAACTGTTTACTGCAGCTGTCATTTGTCATGCCGCCATCGCAATAGAAGTCAAAATCGGTTGAGCGGACTGTAAACAAGGTTTAGTTAAATGTCTAATCTTATTTCAAACGGAATATAGCTTTTTACTACCGCATACCGGGATAAAAAGTTGCAAAAAAAAGAAAGCTAGTTAAAACTAGCTTTTTACTACCGCATACCGGGATAAAAAGTTTCCTTAAAATTCAGATTGAACAAATTGTATATTTTTAAAATTAAATATAAACTAAATATTGTATTTAATTATTTTATTTTCTCGCAATTGTAGTAAAAAGTAGAGTGCAACACACGGCGCTAAAATAAAATGGAGAAGCCTTACGAACACTTCCCCTTCTGTAAAAGTACAAGAGCAAATGCTCTAACACGTTCATAAAAACTACTTTCAAATCGATTCGAACGAAAAAAATCTGGCCAGTTTTCAGTATTTCCTCTTCTTGGTTTCAATTCACCTTTTCGAGCGATTCATGAAGGTTGTAATTTCTTCCGTTCATATTTCATTGGAGATCATGGTAGACCTAGTACACTCAAGGATACGCCCTATTCAGGGGGCCAACCACCAGCTCATAAAGCAGTATTATTTTAATATTACTTCAGTGTGGGAAAGCGATGAAGCTCTACAGCACGTATAGCTCCATCTCTTTCTCCCACTGAAGTAATATTAAATAATACTGCTTTTGAGTTGGTGGTAGGCCCCCAGGGCATTGCATTCGGAAGGATTTGAAATTAGATTCTTCCCGCTTATTATAATCCAAAGTCTGCTCTATAGCTCCAAAGAGTCTATCGCACAAGCTGGCCGCGGCTTTCCCTATTGTTCAGTGACAATGGCGCAGTTTGCACCACTGCGGTACCGGCCCGACCGCCACGCTTGCACAATTTAACAAACAATGACATTGTTGGGATTGGGACCATGTGTTCGTCCATTCGGGAAGCAGCTAATTAACGATCTAAAAGGACAGGATATTAGATGTGTCCTTTGTAGATCTTAAAATCGAGTCTTGTCACAGAATAAATAATGGTGCCGATTCCCTTGTTCACAAACTAAACTAAATTTAAGTTCAGTGCATCTTTTTCTTTCTATTTCATTAAGAAAAGGACAGAAGATAAATTTTAGTTTAGTCCTGTCAAATTAATCAGCGCTTGACGTAAATTGACGTAAATTTAGTTGGCAAGTTTTTAAATCACGTCTAAGCTTGTATGGTGAGTGACAGGCGCTGATTAATTTGACAGGACTAAACTAAAATTTATCTTCTGTCCTTTTCTTAATGAAATAGAAAGAAAAAGATGCACTGAACTTAAATTTAGTTTGTGAACAAGGGAATCGGCACCATTAGCAATGGACTTGTCCTAAAACTGTAACTTTTCTTTATCACCGATGTAGGTAATTGTTTGGATTTCTCGTACGAAGTAACTAGCTATAATAAGCAAAACCAATTAGTGAGCGAAGAATCTATACATATTATGTCGCAGTAAGATGGTTGAAGCCGTGAATTATATAGTTATATCCCTAGGGATATATCTATATACCGTAATATAGTTATATGAAAGCGATTTATAACTGTCAGAGTGCCCTAATTTTGTTACTGCGACCAATTTCGACGTAGCTTGTCACAGTTCTAATCTGACCTATTTAGTCGGAGTGCCCTAATAGTTATATTACACGATCGTGCTCATATCATAGTTATATTCCTAGTAAGACAGTTATGAACTGCTTTCATCTATCTATATTATGGCATATAGCTATATCCCTAGGGATATAACCATATCACGGTGTCAACCATCTTATTGCGACACATACCTACATAGGTCTGCATGTCTGACACTATTGTTTTCGGCTTTGAAGCTACCCACTGGTCGTTACATTAGTAACTTTAATTTTTCGCCATCTGGCAATAGTTACTTCAGTATTATTAAGACCAAGGAAAAGTTTTTTTTTAGGTAGGGCATCTCGTAGTTGACCTCTGAGATCATGACTATTTAACCGGGCTTTCCTGTGGGTGCCTTAAGCTACTACACTTCAAACCTCCACCCAGGGGTTATTCAACTAGGTAAGTATGTTAATTAAAACTAGGTGAACGCTCGCTAAGGGCACCCCCTGTGGGGTACGAACCTCGGCTTAGGGCGTCAACCGGAGGGAGGACATCAAGTATGGAACGTGCTGGATCAAAGTTTTGATCATGATTATTAGTCGGGGAATTTAAAGCTACGTGCTCAGCTGCAACAACTGCTGGCACCTCTTTATCGAGCAAGGGTCAGAGGAGACAAGGAATAAGTGGTCTTCCTTATCAGTATCACACTATTCGTGATCCGAATCGCCGCTCTGGATTATTTCGTTGGCCTAGGGACTGCACTTATGCACACTAATGTAGGTACGACCTTTGTCTGCATCTGCAGTACCTATTGGTCAGTGTTCTGAGACAATTAAACAGTTTTACTCTAGTATCAGATATCATTGATTGATTGTTCCGGTGAGGTCAAGATCCGTTGTGATTGAGATTGGATTGGAGTCCCTCTAGGTATTTTTGTTAACAATAGAGACGGACCGATGCGGTTGAGGGAATACATTGTGCACGTCGAGCGAATCACCTAGTTCCAACAGACATTACCATAGGTTATACATATCTACAGGGTGGCAGGGACATCGACGCGAAAACTGTTACCATGGATTCAGTAGGTACATGATTCTGAACGCCCCTAGCTACGTTGAACTCATTCGTCGGTTATTTAAAAAAAAACAGCTGTTCCATACATTTTGTGTGTGTATTGCACTTTTCTATAAAAAAGCAGTTTTTTTTTTTAAATAACCGACAAAAATTTCCACACAGGTTCAGATCATGTACTGAATCCATGGTAAAAGTTTTCGCGTCGATGTCCCTGGCACCCTGTATAGAGTATTTGTTGGCAGGCCTACTTCTGAACAGATCATGCTTCATGCATCAGGAGTGCATATCGTCCACAGTCCATGATCAGGGATGGCTGTGTTACTTAAAATTTTTAATTGTGTTCTTTGAACGTTCTATTCAAGTAGGCATCCTCTTCCAACTTTCGACGTATTTAGGCACTAGGGGGTACCAAACTACTGTCTACCATGTTTTATTTACAGTTGCTTCACTAACAACTATAATCAAAATTATTCTTTATTATTTCAAGCATCATGACAACACAATAGGTATTTATTATTCCCCATGAAAATGAGCAAATTGGGTATCAACAAGGCAAATTAGATCTACAAAATGTTGAAACACCACAATTCTTTGGTAACAAAACTTACTCAAAATTCCCTAGTTAAATGGCAACTTTTGGTTATTTCACGGAAGTTTCTTAAGAAAAACGTATATAACGAATATAACAATGGGCGTCGAGAGTAGTTACAAACATTACACATAGAGAATATTTTGGGACAATAGCGGTAGAAACAATAGCCGAAACGAATGTTTGGTGTCTGGCGATTATACTCGATGATAGTTATCTTTATATGCTCGGTAAATAAAACGTGTTCTTAGTTATTAACTATGCAACACATAAAGAAGTTAATTATTTCAACAAAACAGCGCGCTAATTGCGTAACTTATTTTCGTAAAAAATTGTGCCTCATTTGTGTCATTTTGACAGTTCAACAATATTCATTGCGTTATTTACGTTGTTGAGCAGATTTTTTTTCCAACTTATGAAGCAATGGATTAGCAATTTGTTTCAAATCGAAACAGTTTGTGATGTATTGGATTAGGTTAGGTACCGACAATTAGGGTACCGATTCCCAGTGGGGGCAAAACAAATCTGCTCGGTTTGGTTGGTGGTAGGGCTTGTTCTAAGTCCGCCTGGCTAACTACCACCATCTTATCTAAGTCTGTCGCCATAACAACAATGTTAACAGCATTGTTCTGTTTCGGCAGTTAGAGGTAAGATAGCCAGTTCCTCTGCTGGTTGAGGATTCCGGGTGAACCTCGCTTCCACCTTCGGCCTAATCATCACTTATCATCAGGTGAGATGCAGGCCAAGAGCTTCCCCGTTTTAATAAAAAAAATATAGAGCGTAAGCTGCTCCAGAACGTCTCGCGATTCCACACTTTTTAGGTAAGCCAGGAGACCAAGATTAGCTTTAAAGGAAACAACAAAATTAAAAGAGCAACTTTACCGTTCACCCATAATTTTAAATCCCCCATTAAAATTTGAACTAGAAAACCTATCATTCAAGAATCTGTCGCCTTTAAAACTACAGAGCGCGGAAAGGCTCAGGCAAGCTCAAAGGCTATATTTACAAGACACCTATCTCTCTAGATAACGCCCCTGTTAAACATTCTAATATAAGATAAGGCTTCTAAGTAAAAGTATATAATCATCCCATGGATCCACACAGCGAGGTCGCTCAACTTTGTCAACAATTTTAAACGGCTTAACCCAATTTCTTTTCATAATAACGCCATGGTCTACTTGTGGTGCCGACTGCCTCCGATGTCGTCTTCGATAAAAAGATAATAGGATGTTAATAAGTACTTTGTACTGCCCAAAGTGGATAGAATGCAGTTTTGCTCTGGTGCACATGCATAACTATAGGTATAGTTTTCGGTTGAAGCTAGACAGCTCATTTTATTTGGTTACGGATCAATGGATCAATGGCTGGGGGATCCCTTATCTTATTCCATACAATTAACTACTCCACCTCCATATCCTCGCGCTGGTTGCTCCCTGTTTAATACAAAAGATATATTCCTCCTTATCTATTTCGATAACGGCGGCGTTTACAAAAACGACGAATATAAAAATACTGAACGATTAAAGCTTTGATTTTTACCAACCATTTCTATTAGCACAAGAATAATTTAGTCTTGTGCTAATAGCCTGAAGTTTTGCTTCGGCAACATCTCTTAGGAAAATGATCTTCTCTATTACTTTACTTGCATAACGTCGAACTTCCGTTTTGGCGCAATTCTCATTATGATTATCTGCTTTTTTATCATTTTTGTCCTTCGTAATAAGCTCATCACGGAGAGATTGCATGAGTCTTCATTTTCGCTCTAATAAATCGTCCTCTTGCCGTTTACTCAGCACTCAGTAACTACCTAGGTAGCTGTATGTACAATCTAGGCACCTGTCGCGAAATCGTCTAGAAGCACGACTACAATCGACTCAAGCGGGGATTATTTTCCAAAGACTGCACTTCTTATTGTCTTACCTTCCAAGCTTTATTTCACGTTACGGTTTCGCGGCGTGAGGAGGTATTCGCGGTATTTTCTGAGAGTTGCATTTTTTTTTTCGCGAGAAGGCGGTTTTCCTTACAGCCTAATTAAGATTGTGTTTTTTTATCATTGTGAGAAATGGTGAAGTTCTGGTGGATGTTTATATTATTTGCGAAAACTGCGTCGGCTAGTGATAACGAACTTCCATCTGCAGAAACACAAAAAGGTGATTAGCTATTGGCTACTATAATTCTAGAGTTTTCTACTGTGCCCGGCAGTTTTGCAGGCCCTGCATTTATTGTATTCTTTGTTCGGATCGCACTAACGAGTCACCCACCAAGGGTATGTATTTTTTCAAAGTGTAGGTACCTACTTACACATATTTTTCCGATACACATCTTTACGTTCGTTACGTTCAAATTCACAGCCTGACTGGCTAATGGTTTTAGCTATAATGTTCACGGATAATAAGGGGAGAGTCCGCTATACCTTTGTACATTGAGATATAAAAGGAGAAATTTCTAGAGGAGTAGGTAACCAAGTGGACGATTTATAAGACGGTACCAAGTCAGATCTGGTTTTCGAAGAACTAGAGATAACTCTGGATATTAGCACTATTCTTCACCAGGGACCAACATCGGCAAATGTAAATTATGTTCGAGCGTGAAAATTGTTTTATGTTTGATTAGGATTTTATTTTTAATGAGGAATAGACTAGGTAGAAATCATCAGATAAGTAGAGTAGTAGGTCTGCTAAAGTAGATCAAATCGCTGGAAGCATTGAATTTTTCCGATGAAAGTGAGAAATGCAAAACAAAGAAACAGGTAGACGAAACGTGAACTAGACCAAGAGAAATGAAAAGCGAAACGTAATCACAAGTTCGAGATTATACGGTTCAGTTTTAAAGAGAAAAAGAGCTTCGTATTCGTAATATACAGTTCCCACGCTTTCTCGGTAGGTAGTACGTACGTGAGTACCACAGCTTTTTAAAAACAAAATTCCATTAAAAATATAAATGGAACGCACTTGGAACGTGGATCTCGTTTTACTATACGTTTGACGTCACAACATAGCTTAGCTCACGATTTTCACGCCTCTGAACATCAAACAATAGAAGAGAACACAGTAGGATCACCATGGAATATAATTACACGTTAACTTTCAATTTTATGTTTGCCTGCACGTCATTTTCCTTTTGTAATTGTTCCTTTCCGGTTTGATAGGTATAATTTTCAAAAACAATAAGTGATTACGGTATCTTAGAAATAGATATGCACACTGAACCGACCCTTGTAAGGACACGGACGAAAAACAACACACAAACATTTAACATTTTGGGTCAACGATTAATCCTTGTGGGTAGATACCTAGCAATAGTAATGGTTTACGCCGAGCGTCAGATTCTATGTCTAACCCCCAACTGAATACAAAATATTCCACGGTCTACCATTCCCAAGACAGCTAAGAACAATGTGATGTTCAAATTTTTTTTAAAGTATCCAACTCTCTTTCCAGAGTCACGTTTCCTTCCCCTGTTCGAAGTCAAGCGTTTTGACAATCGACCAGGCCCGGGTCTTGGACCTGGTGGTCTGCCGCCTCTCACAACAGTGCCGATCGCCGGAGAACGCTGCTCGTCACGACTCGAATCTGCTTTAGACCAGATGAAGCGACGGAAAAGGACGCAGCCTAAGAATTTGGATACTCCTCTGGTATTTAATTATTATGTATATTAATATAACAATTGATACGATTAATATTTCAACAATTGATATGAATTTATGAGTTCGGCCCATATTCGTAAGCCTCATTTGGTTCCTTAGTCATATCGAAAGTTATTTTTGGGAAATCATCGTTAGAGATCAGCATTACGCACATTCATAGTGCCAATTCGGCGCATTTGGCAATTGGCCAAAAACAGTTCGAAACTGTATTATTTACGTTTGTTACTGACTAATGCTCTTATTAACTAGAGTTCTTGTTTGCAGAGTCAAAGCATCGACCTCAATGGCTACAGTCTATACCAGCAAATGCGATCTGCACCCGTGGACATGTATGTTACACGAATGCGCGTACGGCTCCCACAAAACAGCAACTGGGTGAGAGTCGAAAAATGCTACTTCGACCCAAGAAACGTCTCTCTTGACACCATGCTTCTATTCCACGATATTACTATCAGCGGAAACGTGGATTTATACGATGCAAATGACCTCGATAGGGGGCTACCACCAAGTCGAAGATTGAGGCGACATTACGCCGAATCAAGGTCTATAGACGGTCCTTTTGTTGACGACTACCCCAGAAGCCGTGCCAGTAATGGCTGCAACATGATTCTACGATTAAGGAAAGCCGGAATCGGTTTCCATACGAGACCCCTTAACCAACAACCTGGGAAGTTCAACGTCAAAACCGACTCAGAATTCGTAGAGCCTGGCTTCATCAGCGTCTACGCATACGGCTGCGAAAAATACATAAACAGGAACTCGGTCAGAAATAAGGACAACTTGCCTTTGAAACGCAGAAAACGATCTGACGAATTCTCTTTCGATCCACAATTGCGGCAATTCTATAATGACGGTTTGGATAACAGGGCTGCTGACAATAACTGGGACACCGTTTACGACCCGCGAAGTAGGGTAAATTATGAACGAAGTAAACTATTTAGACCGGATGATGAATTGGACGAGGCCGAAGATATTTCGAGAGAGATGGAGGACATATTCACGAAAGGCATACGGACTCTTTTGACCACATATATGAAGAAAGAACTGCAGCCGGCAATCAAAGATACTTTGATGAGGAATATGGGATATGTGATATCGTATGGCTAAAAATAGGAATTAATTTATTAAAGAATTTGGGGCTTTTCGCCTTTATCTGCGCTAATCTAAAGCTGCGCTCACACGGGCACCTAACATTACGCGATTCTTGGCAATTTGTATATAATCTTGCAATTTCCGCAAATTGCTCGGCTCGATGTTGCCGTCCGAGACGTCATAAATGCGGAATTAAGTTGCCCGTGTAAACGTATTCGTATTAGGTACTGTTACTCGAAAATGATAAAGGAGGCCTTTTGATAAAATGTTTATCGAATTGAAATATGAACCTATAATTTAAGTTGAATGTTTAGGAATATTTTGTATGTTTATAGTCATTTATGTACTTAATTTTCATTAAAAAGTTTTATATCATTAAACTATTTTTTTAAATCTTTTATTAAGCTTGCCTTTATCTATAACTACTTTCTTCATTCAAGTTATGAGAATCAGAGGGGCAGACAGCAAAAGTCGATATTTTTGTTAAAAGTACCAGTTGTACAAGTACAATAGGTGAGCGAATAGCTTAAAAGAAACGAAAATATCACCATATTTATATTTATTTTTTCAGTAAGCATTCAATCTATAGGGTCAGTCTAAAATCTATCTATTAAATAGGTATCACAGAAATGCATTCAGGACTGTGTACAATAAAGCATTCAGTATAATCATCCACAGGCCACAAAAGTTTGATCAAGTATTCAAGTAAAATCTATATATACAGGGTGTTTGGCAGAACGTTGAACATACGAAAATGGTGGATAGGTGGGGTCACCTGCTACTTACTCAGCCCTAATTTATTTGGCCCTGGCGCCCTGGATATTAAAAATTATTTTTTTGCTTTCTTCTAGTTTCACAACTTTCTTAACTTTAAAGTGTAATTTTTATTAAAAAAATGGGTAAAACAGGCATTTTTTTTTTAATCTTTAATATTGGCAGATTCTTATAACAGAAAGATGTAAAAAATACTTAAATCCAAATTTCAACCTGCATTAAAAAAAAATATCCAGGGGGCCAGGGCCAAATAAATTATGGCTGAGTAAGTAGCAGATGACCCCACCTATCCACCATTTTCGTATGTTCAACGTTCTGCCAAACACCCTGTATAATACTTAATAAAATAGTAAGTCAGAATTTTTGTCCATTTGTCTGGATGTACGTTCGGTTAGAATTTGATATGAACTTTTAAAAACATTTTAAGACAAAAAAAATAGGGAAGTTTATGGTTTTATAGTGTTTGTGACAAAAATATGCTTATGTAATTCTGAAGCTAAATTTACAATTATTGTGGCTGAATTTGGCTCTGTACTAGATACAATAATGCTTGATTATATTCATGCATGCATACATACAAAAACTCACCCTTTTTTCCCATGGGTATAGTCAGAAAACACAGATTATATATTAGGTATTTCAATAAATTAATGAGCACCACCTACTTAATTAAAAACAACATATTTAAACTTAAAAAATAAGTAAATAACACTTATAAATAACCTGATTGATTAAAAATTGTTCACGTTATAAAATGCTAAATAAATTCATATTTGGATAAATAACACAAGTAACATATTATGGACGAACAAATGGCAGTTTGGATTCAACAATTTAAATGCAGCAAAAGGCTGCAGTTTGAAATTGCAGTCTCCCTTACAAATTTGTTCTTGACATACTTGTTCTATAATATATTTATTCAAACTTGTCCTCTCCGAAATGACGCACCCCACTACCACATTTACACTGCAATGTGGTAGTGGGGCACATCATTTTAGAGTGGACAAGCTATACATACATTTTGTTGGAACTAATCACTAATAGGAAATATTTCAAATATTCTATTTCTCTTTTTAAAGCAAAGCTAAATGATGGTTAGGATTGAGATTTCTTGATGACCAAAATTGATTAAAATTGCAATGATTGGTTCCACTTTTTAAATCCTTATTTAATTTTTTTTACTACCGTACCTTAGTAACACATTGGTAAGACAGGTTAAATAAAAAATTGGCTACATACCTCACATTTTTGAATTAGCTTTTAGTTTTACAGATTCCACTAGACATCAACTCTTAATTTTCAAAAATAAGTGTTTTATTTCATCATAAATTCCAAAGTGCAATGCAGATGCAAAAACCGCTTTTAACATACTTGGACCATACCCTTTATACAGTGCTAGGAATCCTTCCATCGTTATGGTCAACTTTACACAGTCAAACAGACCATTGCAGTACATCTGCTTACCAAAACTTATTCTATATTGCTGAAAACCCTGTATTTGCAGTCTTTTCTTCACTAAATCAAATGGATAGATTGCAGTTTTGGAGACAAAACCGGCTATGGAGCCAGCCAACAAGTTTGCTATCAATGAGGATTCCACTGCTGAATGTAGTGTTGCTTGTCTTTGGAAGAATGGTATTTTATTAAATATAGTGTCTGTGAACAATCTGTATACAGCAAATTGTATGCCAGCATGTGGTGCTATCTGCCCAAGAGTAGGTGTCAAACCTTTGAACAGGGATCCTACACCTTCAGTTTTAACCATAGATGTGATTGCATTTGTAAATCCTTTGTAAGCCTTCTCCGTCTTCTGCTCAGCAATTAACCTAGTTCTGACTGTATCAAAAGGAAAAGACGCGACAGTACCGACGGCTGCAGCCACACCGCCATTGGTAAAGTTTATCAAATGTCTATGGGTGTTGTAGAATTGTTGATCAGAACCCTGACACACTTGTGTTAGCTTTTCAAATACAGAAAACTGCAGGACTCCGTATGTTATTGATAGCAATTGCGCTGGCACGTGGCCGCTCCATAACGTAAAAAGCCCTTCTTCTTTAACTATAGAAGTGACTGCTTGTAGTATAGAGCTGTATTTCGAACCACTTTTTATGGGTTCTAGTTGGAGTTGAAATCGTATTTTTAGAACGTCGAGGGGTTGCGCTAAGGCTCTCGTGAAGGCTCCTGCCAGGCCACCAGCAATCGCAGTTTCATACAATGTTATTTGCTTCGCGGGATTATCCACTGTTAGCACCATCACAAAGATTTAATCCAATAGTTTATGAAACCCCGGTTAACCCGGTAAAATATTTGTAAGTTTCTCCCCTCAATGTCAAACTTCAATGAATTTCAATGAGAATCGCAACAGCGAAACGTCAAAACAACAATCCTGGGGCGCGTTCAATTATTTCGCTCGAAGACATTCGACGAGGAACGGAGTATTCTGATTGGCTGGTCAAATGCCGCGAGGAGCGTAATAATTGAACGCACTCTTGAGTTCTGTCATTGGTCATGTGTTAAATTATGTTCAAAAACCATAGTAGAACATGTAACCATCATGTAACTTTAGTACCGCATAAATATTACACTTAATTATGATCCGTTCGCATCGTACTCAGAGTCAAAGTGAATAAATTTTAAATTATCATATTAAGTATTCAATTTGTTTTATTTCATTTATTTTTCTATTATTAATTCTAATTTAATTTCTAAATTAATAATTAAGAATAATACATTTTAACTCGCACAACTTAGCCTCCAAGTTCCAACATCTCAATATTGTCGGCATGGCTTGGCTAGTACAGCTCAATGAATCAATATTTCAAATTAATTAATTATTGATGATGTGTTATGTTACTTATCTGAACGTAACTGCAACCTCAAAAATTAAAAAAAATATTGATTAACATGACAGCTCATCTGACATGACAATTGACATTTGATTTGACATTTTGTTTCGGTAATCCAACGATTATTGTTGTTGTTGATTTGTGTGGATTTTTATTTGATATCAAGACTGATCTGTTCAAAATGTCGTCACCCCTGGAAAATCTAGAAACCCAACTTGAAATGTTCATCGAGAATGTAAGGCAAATTCGCATCATCGTGAGTGATTTTCAACCACAAGGGCAAAGTGTTCTGAATCAGAAGATGTAAGATACCTACTTTCTTTTTACGTTCACAACAGTTCACAAAACTTATTAGGCGTTTTTTGTGTATCCAAAGATAATCAATGCATGTAAATATTTCAGCCAATCGCTCGTTACCGGTTTGCAGGAGGTTGATAAGCTGAAGTCTCAGGTCCACGACATCCATGTTCCGACAGAGGTGTTTGAGTGAGTACCTATTCATCAATACACAACCTTATTTTGTTTATTTATTAATACTCCAGGATTTATTTAATTAAAAAGACCAACCGCAATTACATTCACATTGGCTTACAATAGTATTTTGAACAGGTTAGAACTGGCTGTGTTGTTTTCAGAGACTAGCAAGTCACCACCTTTTTTAGGGTGTGATAAGAGACAGATATCCAATACTGTTTGGTATGTTAAGTGTGTTTAAAAAAAAAAACAGTTTCTGGTAGCCAGACAAAACTGTTTTCTTAGTCTAAATTACACCATACTTAATTGTTAAATTTTATGTAGTTGCTTACAAAATAAATTACATTAACTTCATGCATTATTATTTATGGTGTCACTTCTTTTTTTTCAGTTACATTGACCAAGGTCGCAACCCTCAGCTGTATACTAAAGACTGCATAGACAAGGCCCTGGCCAAAAATGAAGAGGTCAAAGGAAAGATCGACTCATACAAGCGCTTCAAGAGTCACCTACAGTCAGAGCTTTCTAAAACATTCCCAAATGAAATAGCCAAATATAAAGCTGTTAGGGGTGGGGAATAGATGTAAGACTAATTTAGTAATAGTATTTTAGTTTATTGTAATTTTTGGATCCATTTTCATGGAATAATGGAAATTTCATGCTGATGACTATTGTATTATTTTAAGAAAGACATTGGGAGGTATTTTGTATCTGATAAGTAACTCTTGTTTGTTAACTTTGCAAAAAATTATTCAGGTTTATTTAATCATGCTCTCCAATGCTTTTGGGTGCACTTCTTTATATCAATGCCTACATTGGTATTGTAACAATGTTAAAGAAAATATTTTTGTCAAAATTAAAGACTTATAAAAAGTTTATTTATTTTATTATTGCATGATAAAAAAATAGGATAAAAAATAAAAATACATTTCACAAAAATTCAAAGCTGACCTTGAAAAACACTCAATTAAAGTAAGTAATTGAAAATTAAAGAATATTTTGAAGGAAAATACAGGAAGAAGAAACACTTTTTTTCTAAAAAAGCAGTTTCAAAATAAATGAAAACAAAAAAATCAGGTTCAAGACAGAAAAAATCTGAGTAAAACAGAAAATAATATTGAGAGGAGGCAAAGGCCAGTTCTGCCCTAGGCTGCGATACCAGTTGCAAATGTTTCATCTTAAAAATTGTATTAATTAATTGGATTAAAATAAAGTGGTCTAATTATTAAAATAAGTTAATACATTGAAATTATAAAGGGCATGTTTGGTATATAAAACATTTGTAAAATAGGTATAATGTTACATGTTGATAAAGAGGCTACAATATAAAAATTTCAGGCGTCAATGTTGTTTCTTGCGTTGTGTTCGCTTCTAAATCCGCCCGAATTTCAACATCAATTATTTCCGTATTTGTATTTCTAGTGTCTACGATTTCTGTGTCGAGTACTTTGCCACTTTTACATGGCGAAGGCTTGTTTAGGAGCCCTATATCGCTAGAAAATTCACCCCACATTTGATAAAATTCACTTTTTACTGGTTGTACTAGTTGTGATTTGCTAGTGATGTACACGTAGTTCCAGTGGTCGGAAGAACGGTCGTTTCCCCAGTCTAAGGTGCCTGTCATAAGAACCTTGTCGTCGACTAAGCAGAATTTGTGTTTCATCTTATAAATTGGTTCATTTACTTTACACTTTATTTCAGCTCCTGAAGAAAATAAAAAATTGCATTCTGAATCATGATAGTATTGAAAAGCAAGCAATCAAAGAGTACCTAGTCAAAGACTCACCAGCATCAATGAGCTCCTTTATAAAAAAATCTGTCGATTCGTTGTATCCAGCCCGGTCAATGATCATACGCACTTTAATGTTTTTCTTCTTTATCAATGTGACCAAGCGACCTTGGATAGCAGGGTTGTGAATGCTAGGCATGCAGATATTAACTGTTTTCTTGGCCGCTTCTACATAGCTGATCAACTTATCGAAATAATTATAGGCATTGAATTGTAGTTTGCAGAACACCATTACTTCATTGATCTCAGCATTCCGACTTTTGTAATAGTAAGCTGCTGCAGACACAGCACACGTAATCGCAACCGCTGCAGCCGACGATAGTATGCGTGGATTTAATATCATCTTACGTGATTTTAAACATAAATACTACTATAATAATAGCACGCAGACAGACCAATCTAATAATTTTATGTTTCCAAATAAAATTATGAGGCCAAACAGTGCTGTCACAATCACTTTATTCAGTAAAAAGAAATCTTACAACTACCCTCACCAACCCAGACCTCTAATCCCGACCGAATGATTACCTACCCTCAATAAAAATTAAAAATCAGTTCGGTAACCTAAAGTAGCTTAGGCTATTTGATAATTTCATACACCTAAACATTTCAAATAATTAATTATAATGGACCATCAAACCTACAAATATACAAACTAAATAGTTCAACGTATAAAATATAATCAAATAAAATAATTATAGTATTTTAGTAACAGCACTTCACTCACAACTTCATATCATTAGGTACATCACTAATTAGTTTACAAAATGTCGGCGTTTCGGCGAGAAAGGCGCGAATATTGACGTTTTTTTGACATAGAAGTGTTGTTTTGCACCCAAGTTAATATTTTTGTATTTCTAGTGGAATTTCTAGAATTATGGTGTAAAGCTCATACATAAAAGTCATGGGTATTACGGGTTTATTACCGTTTATAGAGAAAGCCTCTAGGCGGACCAATGTTAGTGAATTTAGTGGTTGTACAGTAGCTATTGATTCATATTGTTGGCTTCATAAAGGCGCTTTTGCTTGCGCTGATAAACTGGTACGAGGTGAAGAGACTGATATGTAAGTTCTAGTTCATCTATTCTAGTGCCTTAAGGCAACATTTAACTAAATTTTTTTTTCATAGTACCTAACCTGCCCGTGTATATCGACTCTAACCTAATTTAAAAGGGGGTCTAATTTTAAGCCAAATTATATGAGTGTAACTGTTAAAAACAGCAGATAGCATTCATAGTAGTAAAGAAAAACGCCAACTTTGGTCTAGGTAGCTGGCACTACTATTAAATTGCTATTTTCACACAACATTTTGCAATTTTCAAACAATTATTGAATGTTTTGTTTTTCTAGGCACATAAAGTACTGCCTGAAATATGTGACAATGCTGCTATCAAAGAATATCAAGCCTATATTAGTATTTGATGGGAGGCACTTGCCTGCTAAAGCAATGACTGAATCTAAGAGGAGAGAGTAAGTATAAATTAATTAAAATGAATAAATAGACCACATTGTTCCTGACTGAAAAGTCTTGAGATGATAGGGTAGCCTTTTGTCCAACTGTGGGATGATCCAAACTACCTACTATTAAATCAACATCTATCTCTATTTGATTCATAAAACTTAATTAGTATCTAAATGTTGATCTTCAATTTGGTGAACCGGTCTTTCCTGATAACCTGTGTACTGATTTTATTTTAAACCCTTTTCAGATCCCGTGATATATCTAAAAAAAGAGCAGCTGAGCTGTTAAGTCTTGGAAAGGTACATTTCCTATTTAAAACATTCAATTAATAATTTTGTTTGATCCCCATGCTCTTCAAATATACTGGAAGTATGGTGATGGTAATATGAGTTACAAGTTGTGCCATTAAAGTTGAGACTTGACTGCGCCTCTCGCTGCTCTTTTTGTCGCCCCGATGACGCCCTGACTCACAGCGGGGACCTCATACCGCTAAAGAGACCCATAAATCGTCTACTGCGTAAGTCAAACTACGTGGTGCATCAAGTCTCAACTTTAATGGCATGACTTGTACCTTCTCCCTAATATTATGACCAAGCCATAATTACCTGCCTTATCTATAGCAATTAATAGCAACCGCACCATCCTCCTGCTCTTTTATTCCAATATATTTGGGGTTGAAACAGTAAGTTTACTATTGGACAGCAACTTGAATTTTATGAAAAATGCTCATTTTCAGATAGAAGAAGCCCGTTCGTACATGAGGCGTAGTGTGGACATCACTCACTCTATGGCTCTCAGCCTCATCAAGGAGTGCAGGAAACGCAATGTGGACTGCATAGTGGCACCGTATGAGGCTGATGCACAGCTAGCTTATTTGAACATAAAGAATATAGCTCATGTAGTTATCACTGAAGACTCAGATTTGGTTTTGTTTGGGTGTACAAAGGTACCACATTTGTTTGTCTTATCTTATTCACAGATTTCCATTGTTGTTTAGTAGAGATTGGCTTATTGTGATAACTACTACCTTTTTAATTTTGTTTATTGGAACAATGAGGAAAACAAACTCTGTACAAAATCCTGTACATTCAAAGCAGCCTGTAAATATTAATTACTGAATGGGTCCTCCTTTTAGATTGCTACAACAAATAAATTAATGAATATTGATGAACAATTGATGTAACACAAGCAGCATGCTTGGGACATGCATTAGTGATTTTACATAAATCACATAATAAGCTCATTTTAGAATGTCAATAAATTCAAGCCTAGGATGATGCCAAAACCCATCTCATTGGCAATCAATTTGTCGATACAAAATTATTTAATAATATTTTTTCCAGGTACTATTCAAAATGGACCTCGACGGTGCGGGAACACTAGTAGATACAACAAAACTACCTCTAGCAATGAAATGCCCTATAGAGCATTATACATTTGACAAATTCAGGCAAATGTGCATCATGTCTGGTTGTGATTATTTGGCCTCCTTGCCTGGCATAGGACTGGCGAAAGCGAGACAGTTCGTCACTGCTACACAGGATTCTAATTTCGCTAATGTAAGTTTTTGTTCATAATGATAGTGCTGAGATAAGAAATTGGGCAGATAAAGTGATAACACGCATTGTATTATGCACGAAATACTAGTCTCTAAGCGGCAAACGAGCAATGTCATGTGCGCTTCCTTACTATGGCTGTCATCTATGCTATCGCGCTGGGGCTACGGCGCCATTACGATGTCAAAATCAAAAGTAATTTATTCAAACTAGGCTGAGAATCAGCACTTTTCGAACGTCAAAGTTACATAAGACAGTCCCCCAAAACGCCCACAGTGGTAAAGACCACTTCCTAGTGCCTTTAACTGGGAAGAAGAAGTGGCGCAACAAACTCCCCAGCAGCACAGCTGTCTGTTCAAATTAGAAAAAAAAAGATTCTATAGGTACATTAGTATGCAAAATAATTTACATTACGCAACACAAAACATAACTAAAATGATAAATTATTGGCCATATGTCAGCTAGCACACGCCAATATACCAACCAAAAACATCGAGAACTATACTCAAACAGAAATAAAAATAAAAACTAACATCAACAGATCTAAATAAAAGCCTCCAGGCATAAAGGGCGTGCCCGCTTACATAAAGCTATTTAAAGCTGTAATTGGAAGTTATAAATGATAAACTAGGACCATCGAGGTAAAATAAATAAACAGTTAATTACTAGTTACAATAACAAAACCATGATCAGCAAGACTACCAGTCTCCACAAGCAGCACCCGTTCACGAGCATAACGCAAAGATCAGCAATTACCCCCCTCGCCATATTTGATGTTTCTTCGATGTCGCAGGAAGACATATATTATGCTATTTTAAATCATATATATACAGCTCTGCCCTTTGTTTCATCTTAGCATTAAGTACTCCCTTTATGTGATGGCAGTTTTCCCTCAAATGCCACAAGATAGAGACTTCGCATATTCATATTTTTCTCTTGTTCGCACACTATTGTCTGCATTTCTTTCTCATTTCTCCTTTCTCAGGTCTGCTGGAATTTTTTTCTTAACGTTGTACTCTAAATTATAATTATTTCGTATCTGTATGTATTTTACAGTGTGTACTGTACTGTAATAAAATAAATAAATAAATAGATGGTAGAATGAGCTACTGACCATTGTAAGAAGTACTTATTTATTTTGTTTACTAATTATGTACACACAGTCAAATACACTGTGGAACAACATATAACTTTTGATTACCAAGGTGCTGTTATAAGTATCATACTTCTATCACTGTGTGTCTCTTAGTTAATCAGTTAATCCATAGTTGTCTCTATTGACTTTATAGGAACAGAATCAGTTGTACATAAATAAATAAAATGTTACGTTTACGTAATGTAGTAGTATGTAAATGTGGGTGTACTAAGGTACACCAGCCTCTCAAAATCAACTCAAACTTATTTCAAATAAACTAATTACAGGGACTTTTGAACTGTCAAGGGGTCGATCAGCGGTCGATCAAAAAAATTAAAAAGTGTTTATTCACAACAATACTTGATGAAAGATGAAGCTAGTTGCCCATTCCAAAGTGTAGTAGGTACCTATGGATAAAAACGGGCAAGAAACTGGTTACTTCATTCATGTTGAAGTTATATATGTGAGAACGATGCAGAACGTTAAAAGCGTCCATAATAAAACAATTAAATTAAAATAAGCCATGGCAGCTAAGAGATGACCAGTCCATACCGACAGCGCCCGTTCACGAACATGACGTATGGACTAGCACCATTCAGATCAACCATTTTGAAGGGAGCTAAATGATCTAACACACACGCCACCGTCAGTGAGACATTAGAGTGAGCATGACATACTCTCAGCCGCCAGAGCACATTCAAGTTAATGAAGACGTACCCAGTTAATGGTAGCTTTATAGTAGGTACATAGTACTCACACATGTGTTATGCAATTATACAATCTGCTTAATCTTTCGTGATCTTATGTTATGTAGAATCAGTAGTAAACTTATAACTTTCGATCTCTTCAACAGGCACTGAAAAAACTACCGAGTTTTTATAACAAATCGTCGTTAGTTGTGACTGATGAGTACAGGGAGAATTTCTTGAAAGCTGAGGCGACGTTCAAACATCAGTATGTCTACGATCCTTTGGAGAGACAGATGGTGAGACTGACCGAGCCAGAAGATGAAGGTAAATATTAAGCTTTTTTGTTTGAATAGGAATTATTTGTGTCGAGACACGAGCAAACGTTAAAATCGGAAGTATGGGAAAAAATATTTTGTCACAGATGTAGTGCTGTGTTCTTATGAAAGAAAACTTGCTCCATATTCTCGGCGGGACGTCTCGACGAGAACATTTGCCGAGAAGAACAAGAAGAGAGAACCACAAGAATATAGAGGAATATTGCCTCTTCACTCTTGTATTTGGCAAGTCTCGTCGTATAGTTTTGTAAAGAATGTGGAGTGGGCTTTCCTAAACAATTTTTTTTTTACAAAGATTCATCAGAATTTTCTTCTCACAATTTTATTATATTATGCACTTCAACAAATATCAACTATTGATCATAAAAACTTTATCTTATTTGTTTTCAGATATTGAGCAAGCTTTGTGTGTTAATGCTGGTGAACTGTTGGACCCTAAAACGGCGTTTCAATTAGCTTTAGGAAATCTTGACCCTTTCTCATTGAAGAAAATGGACGACTGGCATCCTGATAACTGTAGCAATAAGGTATGTGTCAAAAAGAAAAATATATTTCTTACAATTGTTCCTTCCGATGTTGGCTATTCACGACTTTAATAAAAAAAAAAGAATGTTAAAAACATCGATGATTTCGCCATTATTATAATTCACTAGCTTCTGCGCGCGGCTTTGCCTGCGTGGATGTAAAAAATATCCCACGGGAACGTACTACCGGGATTACACACCTAATAGCCGAGAAAAAGGTCATTGGTTCCTACCGCTGTGCAGTCAACCATAATTATTTTGTTAAGCGTTATTTTGAATCTGCGAAATCTTTTAAACTATTAATTTAAATGATATGATGTCCAGGCATATTTTAATCTAAATGAAATGCCCAATTTAAATAACATATTTTATTGGATAAGGATTAATATGAAACCGGTCAAAATAGCTTCGGAAATAACAATTTTTTTTAAATCAAATTCTGAAAGATAATAATAATAATAATGGCCCCACCGCCGTATCTTCCCCACCGCCGTATCTCTACGTTGACGTCGTGGTGGGGCTTGCGCGCTTCGAACTCTAGCTCTGTGCCGGTAGAGTTTACTTTGCCGGAACAGGTCTAGGATGAGGAGCCAGACCAAGAGAGATACAAAAACCCGCAGGGCAGCATGTGGCGAGCTGATGGGCAGTAGCGACCCCACGGACCCTATCTCCCAGGAGAAGTCTTGTTCCTCACCTCTGGCTTGCCTTTATTGGCCGGCTGGAGTGAACACTGACGAGGAACAGAGCTCCCGCCTCATTCTTGCCTTAATTGGCCGGCTTGAGTGGAGATTCGCAAGAGCAAACGTGCTCGGAGGAAGGAAGTATTCCTGTAGGTGCTCGTAGGGATCTTGACCATCTTCCGGGCTCTGGGATTGTTCTGAAAGCCGTGGAATACCTCTCCACTCCTCATAAGCACCTCAGGACGTGTTGCCCCCTTGTCGCTACGACACTATGTGCTAGCGACCGTTTTCGGGGGCCCATTATTGAGCGTGCAAGTCACCCCCTGCCATTTTATCCGTGTACATTTAAACATTGATCAGGCAGGGGCCATAGTCCTTCCATAGCTCCATGTAACCAGTCCACTTAAGCCACCCAAACCCATAGTCCAATATGTTTTGTTTCCATGTTCTGCAATAGTCCTACACCAACCGGGGGTTGTCCTTGGGTGCACTTGTATGGTGCAAACAGGGATAATCGTCGGTTGGTGCCTCAATACTTAAAAATGTCTAAGGGGCCTCTGCGAGTTGGCTTCGGCCCCTCGTACGCCTTCCAAAGGTCCGGGACCCCAGGGCCCCGAGATATGTCAAAGACATTTAAAAATAATAATGGTTACTGTGGGTCATCCTTAGAAGATAGACATATATCGTCGAACATATACCGTAAAACATAAAATTTATGTATACGGTTTACGCAGCGCACGCCAGTAAAGCTCCCAGTCGGCATGATTTTTTCCGACTTCTTTAACAATAACCGTCATATTTCAGCCAATTTACACAAAACCGTAAAGAACGCCACTAAAACCTTCCGCATGAATCTCTTCGTTCATTGGTGAAAACCGTTAGAAAATCCGTTCGGTAGTTTTTGAGTTTATCGCGTTCAGACAGACAGACAAATAGACGCGGCGGGGGACTTTGTTTTATAATATGTAAGGATGCATGGGAAGGATTTTAAATACTGACATAGGTGACTACTAAGTATACAAAACCCTATCTAAAATGATTATATAAGTAAAACGTGAAAACAGGCAGCTGACAACATTAAAAAATTAACACAATCACGATGTTACAACTGTGGGGAACTCAACCATGTATCGTCAGAGTGCCCTAATAAAACACAAGGCAGAAAGTGTTCCAGATGCAATGAGTTCAGACACGTAGCTACGGACTGTAAGAAAGAAAAATCATCATCATCATATTTATCATCAACAAAGCCTACATATCAATCAAAGACTACCCTTTGATCATAAACTAAAACCACTATTTCTGCATTTCAGAATGAACCAGTTAGAACAAACAACTGGAAAGACAAAGGTGTGTCTTCACACCCCAGCATATGGAGCAAGGAGTTCACACCTTACCTTGACGAGCCGAGTCCTTGGCAGAAAAAAGAAAAGAAACCAGAGCCAATATTAGCTGTGCCCACCACTAGATCGAGGAAGGTGGTCAAACTAGTCAGTAAATTCGTACCTGAAACACAGGACCAGGATAAAAGGTATGCGTTTGAAATTCTGTTAGAGAATAATATGGTGGCATAAACATGAAATATTTTAATCATAAACAACAAAAAGTTTTATTTAATTCTACAAAATGCAAAAAGCCAACGTCACGTGGTGTTCCCAGGCGGTCACCCATCCAAGTACTGACCACGCCAGATGTTGCTTAACTTCGGTGATCAGACGAGAACCGGTGTTTTCAACGTAGTATGGAAGTTGACGATAATAGTATTGAAATTATCTATCTATATCTGTAAAATTATATCTTTTTTTGCATTTGAAGGCGATTCTGATACTATATATTGTTATATTTAAAAAAATGAAGTATGAGTTTGTACACTAATCAAATAATAATAATAATATAATATGTTTATTTGACATAAAAGTACACAGATACAGGTTGACACTTAATTACACATGGAAATAGGTTAATACAAAATATTGAACAATGGGTCATTGTTCAATATTTTGTATTAACTATGCTAGGAAATGTGTTACAGGGGTCATCCATTCGTCCATTATGGATGTTATAAAACTTACATACAATTTAGTAATGTGCACTTATGTAAAAAAAATAAAAATAAACTAGACTAATTGATTTTGGGGATAAGAAAAGGGGGGAAGAAAGTAAAGGGGTTTAAATTCATTATTGACATGGAAAAGGTAGTATCTAATTAATTGCCAGGTGTGTGTTGTATGAGTGGGTGTAGGTGTGTAAGTGTGAGTGTAGATATGTATGAATGAGTGTAGGTGTGAATGTGCCTGATTTGTTTAAGTTATGGTTTTAGTAATTCTTCTGTGTCGTTATAATTTAGGGTTAGCAGATGTTCCTTAATTTTTTGTTTGCAATGGGTTTTGTTCAAACAATGTATGTTTAATGCGTTGTGGAGTTTATTGTATAGTAATGTGCTTAGATAACGGTTATGCCGACGTGCAAAGGTGGTCTTTGCACAAACTTGGGGACACTAATCAAATAGTAGGTACTTTGCTTTTAATGCATGTTTTTATTGATAATTATAACGTCAATTTTCTTTATATTTTCCAGTTTATCAATACAAACCCTAAGCAACATGTATTGTACAGAACCAGCCAATAAAAAACAGAAGATCGACTGTGATACCGAAGCTAGCGAAACATTAACACAATACTCCGAAAACCAACATAATAAACCAATCACGGACGACGAAATCCCCGACCAATTTAGTACTCGAAATGATAAATCTCCTATACTTGAAAATAAAGAAAGATCTTTTAAAAAATGCCTCAAAACTGGCAGCTACTCAGTTCTAAAGAAACTCAGTAGATTCCCTAGAACAGTCTTAGATAATAACGTAGTTGAAAGTAAGTTTTTCTCGAGCACTGAAGAAATTCAGACTAATGATAGCAATGTATCTAAGGAGAGTATTACAATAGAAGAATCTCCGGAGAAAATAAGCAGAAATCCGTTTAAAAAACGAACGTCGACTTGTGTCAAAATTGAGGAAGACGTAGTAGAATGTTTAGAAGAAGATTCTCAGAAGGAAAACTTTACAAATAATAGTCCGCCAACACGACCTCATAGTCCTATTTTAGAATCTAGTCCGAAATGTAGACGTGCCCTAAGGGCGGATATGGATGTGTCGCTAATAGAAAATACGGAAAGTGAAGAGTTTGTGATAGAGAATACTTATCCTATGGAGACTTTGATTACACCGACTGCGTCGCAGGTAAGTTTAAGAACAAATTACTTAGCATCAGGGTGCATTTTCAATGCCCATCCATAATCGCCATGATATATTTTTTATCGTAGCTAACAATGGCAGATTCTTTTTAACGAGATTTCTTTCGACTATGACCTTTGTACAGATGGCAATAACTCACAGCTACAATATAGTTTTTTTTTTTGCTCCAAATTTAAAACAGACTCCAATGTGAAATTGAATACTTAACTGAAACTACAGGGGTCATTGTACTCATCATTATGAACAACATTTACTATGAGACCAAACCAGAAATCATGTCAAAAAATATAAATACAAATATATTAAAATCTGCTCTTCCCTACATTTTGTCGAGTTATGCAAACATGTATGGAGCAGTAGATTTTTGAAGTAAAAACTTCTTTAGGCGCTAAACTTCTTTAAATATGTTTGAGATGGGACTAAGCCATTGATTTCGTGACACTGACGGAATTTACAGAGACCGTGGAGTAAAAGACATCAACGCGTTGATTACTGCAGTGTCGATTTTTTTTTTTCAAGTTCTCACTTCTGTCGGCACTCCCGGAGTGCAACTGTTTTTTTTTTTCAATTACACCTTGTATAACCTTCCTTCCGTCGCCAATCAATAGCAGTACACTATAACTAGCACAAAGATGCTGTTCTGTTACCACTTTACTCATCCCCTTGACGCTTTTTTCAGACATCTTTCGGCGCCTCTCCTACAAAATCGATGTGGTCAAGCAGTCAGTCTCGGCCGATGTTTGGCAGTCAGCCTAACAAATCGAGGACCAGCATGAATGGATTCAAGAAGTCTGCGCCTAGAGTGAATGGGGTTAAGAAGTCGCCGCCTCTGCCTAGCAATCAACCGACTTTGCTTAGCAAGTTCGGGTTTCAAAAAAAGTAAGAAGGCTGTATACAGTTTTTTTTGCATATAGTTTGTGTGGTACAGTCACAAGCATTAATATGTGTACAATTATCAACTTTTTAGAAGGAATACAGTATTTTGGAACCCACAAACCCACACTACATAAGGCTTATGTCAAGTTCCAATTGTTATTCTACGAGACAATCATTTTGAATTTTGCTAAGTGTATGCATATTTTTGCTTGTGACTGGACCTGTTAGCTCTGTTTTAAATGAGTTCTCATAATATTTACTACGTGCACATAGTATATTTGGATAATCTACAGTATTTCTAGTCTCAGTTTAAATATCGCATAGAGGTCAAAATTGGTCAAATGCCAATGGAAGAAAGTGCAAAAAAAAAAATGGTCTAATTTTATTGGTATGAGGTTGAAAAGACTATGTAAAAATGTAGAAGTGACAAAATGTTATATTGTCGTAATGTTAAAAGTATCCAAAATTTTTGTTAACCCATGAGTAACCCCGACTACTTAGTATGCACCACAAAGCGCTAAATATATGTATCGCTGAGCATTGACATCTTCAAACGATTGACAGAAACATAACGCTGTTTTAAACGAGGTTTTCATGAAAAATCACGCCCTCAGTTGGCGCTACTTTGAAAAGAGGTCTTTAACAATGAATATAAAATAAATGATCACGTTAATCATTCAGTCACGACTAAAGAAAATATAGACGTTTTGACACTTTTGACAGGTGTCCGGACCTGACGTCTCAGTGCTGCCATCTAGTGAACGTCATTTCAGAAAACCCTCATTCGTTAAGCGCAATTTAGCAATTTTTGACTTTCTCATTTGCTCGTGGCTAAGTAATAACAGCCGCACGATTCGATCCATTAGGTTAAGCTACGCTTGCCAGGTTGATCTGTGGATGGGTGACCATCTTAACATACCGAGACTCCTCTGTGCCTCAGAAAGCACGTTAAGCCGTTGGTCCCGGCTGTCATTCGTGGATCTTTGACAGTCGTTACGGGTCGTCAGAAGCCCGAAAGTCTGACAACCAGTCTTACCAAAAGGGAAGGAAGGGGTATCGTATTACCCAGTTACTAGGTTGTGGAGGTCAGATAGGCAGTCGCTTCATGTAAAATACGGTATTCAGCTGCATCTGGTTAGACTGGAAGCCGACCCCAACATAGGAAAAGGCTAGACAGATTAAGTTTCTAAACTGTATTTTTGTTTTCAGGCCCGTCTTGAAAAGGTGATGATCTGCGAAAGAGATACATATTACAATATTTAATTAAGTATTATTTGTTTTAAGTTGAGCATTTAAGATGTGCATTTAAGTTATTGATTATGACGTTATGTTATAAATTGAGTACAATTTTATATAATAAAAATCGTGCGGCCGGCAATACGGTATTTATTGTTGACTGTAATTATGTTAATAATTTGTGAATTGTGATATGTAAATGGAAATAAATACAATGCATTGTTCTTGTTCTTTCCTTCTCATTTTTCATATACCTATGTTTTGGACCGTGGCACCTTATCTGCATAACTACAATAAACAAGGTATTAGTAGAAAAAACAGTGAAGGAAACTATCGTGAGGAAACCGGTATGCCTGAGAGATATTTCTCGACGGCATGTGCACCCAAGGCAGAGGCCCATGGGCGGCTTTAAAACTCTGACACCAGGTTAGTCACTAACCACACCAAAAGAAGATTATTCTTGAAGAAAATCATATTTTATCTATGTATAAGCAGTTTCCGTGCCTGCTAACTGCTACGTTTAAATGCGGCGGAACGATATTTTATACCGGCTGAAAATCATAACAATAAGTTTGCCAATAGCTTAGTGCATAAGAGATTTGAGCGTCAGCTGCTCCAGTAGTGGGGAAGTCCAAAGTTACAGCATATCAAAGCTCTTGTTGTAGTTGTTGAGTAAAAAAAAAAACAACAACAGAAAAGTCATTTACCATACCGTTCCAAAACCATGTGGACGATAGACGATTTTTAGGATATTATTTTTCTTTTACTTATTGTTTTTTTTTTGTCCCAGAAAAAATTGTCGACAGCTGCATGGAAGTGAGAGGAATACAGTGTGAGTCTTCATAATGTGCACATATCGAAATGAGGGAATCTATGCTTAATTTTATCGACGGAAAAAACGTTTTTTTTTTTTTTTGTTTTGTGTATCAACATTTTTTTTTTCATTCTCTTGGGCATCTTATTTATAAATTTTACAATTATTGTAAAAATTTATGAAAAAAAATACAGATTTTTGCTAAAAAACATGTTTATTTTCAATTGAGGGTAGTTTTTTTCTCAATTTTAATTTTATGTGGACGCCTACTTACTTCCAATCATTATGGAGTTTGTTTTATCGCGATAGCTGATTCAGTTTAAAAGTTACACAGTTTTGTTACAATTTTTTTTTATTCCATAAAAAGTATAAAAATATATTTTTTTAAATATTTTTTCTGTCGTTAAAATTAGGTAACATTGAACACATAGATTCCCTCATTTCGATATGTGCACATTATGAAGATTCGCACTTCGCACTGTATAATGTCAGTCGCGTTAATGAATATGATTTTGCGATGGCATTGGTAGTAGGGCAACATGGTCAAAAGTTAGAAATGAGAAAAGAAATGGGGTTCGGGTTTTTTTTTTACAACTTTGACATGTAACTTTGGATTCCCTCTTGGGTGCGCCGACTGACTGTTATTTGATGATTGTTGAATACAGAATAAACAACTACTAGCAATTAAATTTATTCGGAATAAAATTGACCGCAAAATCCAGTAATACCTCCTATAATAAATTGGCTGGAGGTGAACGTTAAAAATAAACCGTCTTCGTGTTAAACATTTGTAACAATTGTCTTCGTGTTAAACAGTTGTGCAAATACGATTTTAATATTTTATTATTTATAAGCAAAAAGCCAACGTCACGTGGTGTTCCCAGGCGGTCACCCATCCAAGTACTGACCACGCCCGATGTTGCTTAACTTCGGTGATTGGACGAGAACCGGTGTATTCAACGTAGTATGGACGTTGGCGGTATCTCACCTGAAATTATCTATCTGTATTGTATTAATCATGTGATGACGTCACACAACAATACACTACAAGGTTCATGACTTTTTGTCAGTCTGATTTTTTTTTTCTAGTAACGGTTTGCTACTTTGCAATTAAAAATGTTAACTCCATGTAAATCATACTTCCAAAATTCTTGTTTTGATCGATCACTAAAAGAGTAGACACTGATTACCGAGAATCAATAGGCTTAATAATTTATTTTAATTAAAATCACAAAACTTAATAAAATCAACCATTTTTTTCCCTATAAAACGCAATAAAAGCAAAAAGCCAACGTCACGTGGTGTTCCCAGGCGGTCACCCATCCAAGTACTGACCACGCCCGATGCTGCTTAACTTCGGTGATCGGACGAGAAACGGTGTATTTAACATAGTATGGACGTTGACAAAAGCTTAGATGAAATTATTTATCTCTATCCTAATACTGATGTCACAGTTTCATCACAAAGACATGTTCGTCAAGATTCACAATAATATTTTTCATTGCTATTTTTTTTCTGTTCAAAATTAAAATATTTTATTTCACATATATAAACCTACAAGGGCACTTATGAAACGTCAGAAGCTAGGTGCACGGTTCCAATTGGTCGCTTCCTATGGAGAAGAGCCGGCAAGAAACTCCACGGTTACTCTTTTCAAAATAAATTGTTTCTACAATGTTTTCAAATTACAGTGTTAATAGGTATGTGAGGACAGTGTAGGCCTATCAACAAGTACCAGGTACTTAGTAAAATAGAAAATGGTCCACAAGTCTACAGCCTACAACGTTCTCACATTCACAAAATCTAAAAGAAAAGAATCTATATAAAAGATAAACAAAATAATAAAAATAAGGACCTATTTAAACCAAATGATATGATTGCCTAGTGGTATGATACAGCTGTAGTCAGCTGTAACAAATCTAATTTGATTAAAAAAAATATATATAGAAAATTTTAGGTATATTATGTCAAATACTGAAAAGATTATGTCAATGAAGTAGGTAAAAAAAAGTAAAATAAAATAATCATCGTAATTTGGGAGCAGTTAATAGACATTTACATTGTTATGCCGTTAATGAGGTACCAGGGAAGCCACATGTGCAGAAGGAATTATTGCCAAACTTCCTTATCTTCAACATAGTCTTTAATTTTATAATATGCTTTCTTGATAAGGACACGTTTGATGTGGGTTTTGAACTTTCCATCGCTTAGTTCTGTAACAGACTTTGGCAACTTGTTATAAAAGCGGATACCGTTTATAAGAAATGACTTACTAGTTTTAGTTAATCTAAATTTGTTGTTTTGCCTACCCACTCCATGTAAATTGTACCTTCAAAATTCATGCCTATTAACTCAACAAACAACAGCGTTACTAATTACGGACATATAATTATTAAAACAAACATTCGCTATTGTCACATCATTACGATTATAATCACTTCTGTTTTAGGACAGGTAATTTTCTACAAATTACACATGTTATTAACCGAACTCATGCGTGATATTGTACGATAAAGGAGGCCATTTTAAATTTAATCTGATTTAAAATGGCGTAATGTGTTCGTAACAAGGGTCATACGTTCTTAGGACAGCGGGGTAAAGATTGGTGATAATTAGGTGCAATAATTTGATGTTCTTATCGAAATCGTTACGGTTTTAAAGAAATATGTAGTAAAAACGAGGAATGAAATACCTAAGGTCTATTTAAATCCTTGTTTCCAATTGATGTTATTTCCACTTAAACAAACATCAACTTTATGTTAGTGTAAATAAAGTTGATTGTGTTTTGTAAAAGTGATTTGTTTATTGTTTTTGTTGGTTGAAAGGATTAAAAAGCAAAAAGCCAACGTCACGCGGTGTTCCCAGGCGGTCACCCATCCAAGTATTGACCGCGCCCGATGTTGCTTAACTTCGGTGATCGGACGAGAACCGGTGCATTCAACATAGTATGGACGTTGGCGAAGTGAAGAACAAAATGTTCGATGTGTATCATGAAAATTACGTCAAAAGTGTATTATGTCTGTTGTAGCACTAAGTAGGTACTTCAATATCCCCACGATGCGTAGAAAGGCTACGACCAAGTGGGCGTAGCCGCTACGTAGCAGCTACGAAAACGGTGTGAAAATAATCATGGTTTCTCAAACACGCTTGGAAGTTCGAGCATTATTTTGACAACCTTCTTCGAGATGATATATCGAAAATGCTGTAGGTACTGGTCAAATACATGCGAGTAGGCCTATGTCTGTCGTGTTTAGCGGCAGTTTGAATTTCCGCGCATTATTTGAGAAAACTACCACACAATACAAATTTTGGCCGCAACCAGGCATTGATGGACTCACCTATGTGTGCCTTGTTCCACATTTTCACATTCGTCCATCAATGCCCCTTTTGCAGGCCGCGGCAGTAGTGTACCTACTATTTTAAACTTTTCAACATTTTGAACCAGTAGGGATAACTATAGTATAGCGCATAGCGGTCCGGGTTCGACTCCAAGTAGGCCAACGGACCCTTTACCCAACTCTATGTAGCTCTTATTTTATTTATTACTAGCGACCCGCCCCGGCTTTGCACGAGTATAAACCGGGTTATTATACATATAAACCTTCCTCTTCAATAACTCTATCTATTAAAAAAAACCGCATCAAAATCCGTTGCGTAGTTTTAAAGATTTAAGCATACATAGGGATATAGGGACAGAGAAAGCGACTTTGTTTTATACTATGTAGTGATTAATATAACCATAATTTCGTAATTTTAACGAGGTTGCAAGTTCAAGTTATGCAAACCGTTACACCAATAATTATGTTAATAGGTAGTTGCACCTATAAAAGATATAGACGCAGCATAGGCTTTAGAAAATCTGTCCGAATATTTCCTAAACTACACATCGCATCGTCACAAAGCCATGTCGCGATAACGCAACCCGAGATACAGATAACAGATTTATTTTTGTATTTCGAATGTTGTGGCTGGCCGGTAAATTGGAAGCAAGCTGAAATAACACGGCTGTGCCATGCCGACGTGATGGATTAAAAAAAAAAAGTTCGGCTTTTGTTTGTGGGTTTTGAATATAGAATTTTGGCTACATCTAGATTAGAACTTGACTCAAATATTGATTTTGAAGTAGGTAACAAAATACTTGCGCTGGTAGGCAGGAGTTCAGTCATAGTTAACTTGTCTTTGTTCATGTTGGGAAGCGTCCTGTTCAGCAATCGATGTGTTTTGGCTGAATGATGATTATTATGATGATCTAATCATAAATACCTACCTACTCAGAAAGATACTCGAATCAGAAATGAAGAGATTCGCAGGAGAACCAAGGTAACCGACATAGCCCGAAGAATAAAAAAGGAAAGGCCTTCCACAAGGTGGACCGATGACCTTGTGAAGGCCGCAGAAATCCACTGGATGCGGGAAGCACAGAACCGGTCGAAGTGGCGGTGCTTGGGGGAGGCCTATGTTCAGCAGTGGACGTCTTTTGGCTGAAATGATGATGATGATGACTCAGAAAGATGAAAGAATCACGTCTAGCAATAGTTAGGTACTGTATTTCTATTTTCTTAATGTCCCTCGGCAAACTTCGTGTTTCGTCAGTTGTCGAATTTCTATCAGTTGTTACCCTTTGCACTTGGTGCAGACCGGGCGCTCTCAATCGACTTGGAAGTAGGTATATAGAGTTATTAATACTCTTTTCACTCCTCTTGCTCAAAAAGGCCGTCTTTGTAGAGTACCAGAGCGGGGAAAAAATAGCATTTCTTGCTCTAGGGAAAAAGTAATTACTTTTTAAATTTTGTCTGTTCCAACGAGCCTTGAAAAACGAAAAAGTCTTTATTCTTATGTAGAATAATCATGATTATGGACTCGAGTTATTACTGGTTCACAAAAAAGAAGAACATTCTATTTTTGAAAATGGAACTAAGTGCGGCTATCTCTTTGGTAGAATGCGTGCATTGCGTTGCGGCTACAGAAGAAATAAAAAAGGCATTAGCGCGAAATCTTAAGAATTTTTCTCTAATTATTAATTGAATTGGTGACCGTAATATAATTTACAACAGTGAAAATGTCATCATCTAGTGAGAACATCTTCACAGAGGACTGAAATTAAGTTGCCAGAAAAAAACATCTCGTTAAAAATTTAAATAAAATAAACTGTATATTGTATTGGATTATTTCATTTTTTCGCAATCGTAGTGAAATGTAGATTGTAACACACGGCGCTAAAACCCATTATAACGGTTTCTATTTACTCCCTCGCTGAAGCTCGGGAGTAAAACTACCTCGTTACAATGGGTTATTTTAGCCCCTCGTATAACAATCTACTATTTAACGTCTTAATGTAATTTATTTAAAATATGGGAGGAAAGCCGCTAAAGTCGCAGGCACGACAGATTGGAAAATAGAGTTCACACGGAAATCAAAACAAAAAAACAATAAAGTACTAGTTCTGAATTCAAATTATTATACACGATAAATCGAATAATTGATGGACATGGAAAAAAGCATTCGTTTGTATTCGGAAATCCGATGATACCCGAGGGACATTAAGAAAATACAAATACTGTATAAACAAGCTAAATGCAATTTTCTGCTTATTCTCAAAACCATTGTGTAGGTACTTAAAACTTACTAGGTAACTTCGGTATTATGCCAATTAGGTCCTACGAAAGGTTTTGATAAATTAGTTCTACGCGTGTGAAACTGGTCCTGAGTTTAGCATAACACTAAACTTGCTGCTAAAATGATTTAGTGACTGTAATTATAGCATGTTCAGAGCTATTATGACTCCTTAACAACCAACGCAGCTTTTGAGATGGATTAGATATAAGTAGGTACCGTAGAGGTTTTAACCTGGATGACTTTTTATCCAACCTCCTTGAATCTATACATATAATAAAATCGTAGCGAAGTCAAAACTGTACATTGAATATTTTTGAAAAAAAGTAATTGCTACGAGGTCTAGGATCGATTCTAATGCCGAAAATATATTTTGTAGAATTTTTGTCTGTTTGTCTGTATGTATGTTCCAGCATGGCGCAAATTCTACCGGACAGATTCTGTTAAAATTTTGCATAGATATTCCCTGTGTGTCTGGTCAAATTATAGGGTATAAATTATCACGCTATTCGCTATGGGGGATGAGCAATATTACATTATGTCGTATTTTTATGTTCTAGCATGACGCAAATTCTACCGGATAGATTCTGTTCAAATTTTGCATAGGTGTTCCCTATAAGTCTGGTCAAACTGTAGGGTATAAACTATCACGCTATTTACTATGGGGGACGAGTAATATTATATTATGTTCGTATTTTTTGGAAAAAAAAGCGCCAAAATTTTAGGATATTGTGATGGTTATCGATTTAACTTTTAGAATGATTATCATCACGCTATACCTTTATGGAACTGAGCAGTCAATCATGAAATATATAGGAACGGCTATTTAAGATAAAATTCAACGAAGCAATTGACTCATCGGTTGGACGATTGCTTTGCAAACATGAGGTTGTAAGTTCGATTCCCAACTACGGTTTTTGTTTTCTTTTTTTTCACATTTTGTTACACGATTTTTTTTTTTTGTTTTGATTATGTCCCTATAATACTCAAACTCAAACTCAAAGCATTTATTTCAAATAAACCAATTACAGGTACTTTTGAATTGTCAAGGGGTCGGTCAGTCAGAAAAATGAAGCTAGTTGCCCATTCCAAAGCGTAGTAGGTACCTATGGAGAAGAACAGGCAAGAAACTCCACGGACACTCTTTTAAATCAAAATATTGTTACAAAATATTGGTTACATCATTCGTGTTGAATTTATACATGTGAGAACAATGTAGAAAGACGTGCACGTTAAAAGCGTCCGTAATAAAAATATAATAACAATTCAAAAATTTAAATAAATTAAAATAAAATAAACCGTGGCAGCTAAGAGATGACCAGTCCCTACTGACGGCGCCCGTTCACGAACATGACGCATGGATCAGCACCATTTAGCTCAACCATTTTGAAGGGAACTTAATGATCCAACACACACGCCACCATCAGCGAGACATTTGAGTGAGCATGACATACTCTCAGCTGCCAGAGCACATTCAAGTCAATGAAAGACGTACCCAGTAAATGGTAGCTTTATGGAATGTACAACATGGTCACAGTGCTCACACATGTGATATGCAATTATACAATACAAAGAGATTGAATTTATACAAGGAAAAGATAGTTTTACAATCTTCAGCAGCTGCAACAATATTTTCGAATGCTAATCAATTAGTTTATGCGCCCTTGTGGAGCTGGACCAGCGCTGAGCCAAGCATTTTTATCAGCGATGTAATCCCCCAACTTATAATATGCTTGGCAGCATAGTGTGCGTTTTATACATGATTTAAATTTCGTTTCGTTCAGTTGGAGTATGTGGGAAGGTATTTTATTATAACATTTTAAACAGCACCCCATGAAGGATGAGTCTACTTTAGCCAATCTGAAACCCGGTTGAACTAATTGGTCCCTATTTCTAGTCCTATAATTGTGTCTATCACCTCTTTTACTGAAAAGACTTAGATTTTTCCTTACGTACATGATGTTTTCATAGATATATTGACAAGGTACCGTCATGATGTTAATATCTTTAAACAAATCAATATCTATACATATAATAAAATCGTAGCGAAGTCAAAACTGTACATTGAATATTTTTGAAAAAAAGTAATTGCTACGAGGTCTAGGATCGATTCTGATGCCGAAAATATATTTTTTAGAATTTTTGTCTGTTTGTCTGTATGTATGTTCCAGCATGGCACAAATTCTACCGGACAGATTCTGTTAAAATTTTGTATAGATATTCCCTGTGTGTCTGGTCAAACTATAGGGTATAAACTATCACGCTATTTACTATGGGGGACGAGCAATATTACATTATGTTGTATTTTTATGTTCTAGCATGATGCAAATTCTACCGGATAGATTCTGTTAAAATTTTGCATAGGTGTTCCCTATAAGTCTGGTCAAACCATAGGGTATAAACTATCACGCTATTTACTATGGGGGACGAGCAATATTATATTATGTTCGTATTATTGGAAAAAAACGCGCCAAAATTTTAGGATATTGTAGATGGTTATCGATTAAACTTTTTAAATGATTATCATCACGCTATACCTTTATGGAACTAAGCAGTCAATCATGAAATATATAGGAACGGCTATTTTAGACAAGTTTCAATAAAGCAATTAGCTCAACGGTTGGGCGGTTGCTTTGCAAACATGGGGTTGTAAGTTCAATTCCCACCTACGGTTTTTTTTTCTTTTTTTTCACATTTTGTTATACGATTATTATTTTTTTTAATTATGTACCTATAATCTATAGATATAATAAAATCGTAGCGAAGTTAATTTTTTTTAAAGAAAGTTATTGCTACGAGGTCTGGGATCGATTCTTATGCGGAAAATAAAGTTTTTAGAATGTTTGTCTGTTCCAACTGTAGGGCATAAACTATCACGCTATTTGCTATGGGGGATGAGCAATATTACATCATGTTCGTATTTTTCTCTGCAAATTGTAAAAGGACGCGCCAAAAGGTTGGGATATTGTAGATAGGTAGTTACCGATTTAACTTTTGAAATGATTATCATCACGCTACCTTTTATATAGGAACGGCTATTTTAGCTAACTTTCAACAAAGCGAATAAGTAAGCGGTTGGACGAATGATTTGAAGTCCTGAGGGCCTACCACCAGCTCAAAAGCAGTATTATTTTAATATTACTTTAGTTTACGTCAGTGTGGGAAAGAGATGAAGCTCTACAGGATGTATAGCTCCATCTCTTTCTCCCACTGAAGTAACATTAAAATAATACTGCTTTATGAGCTGGTGGTATGCCGCCCGGGGTAGTAAGTTCGATTTACATCTGTTTTTTAAACTCTTTTTGTAAAACGATTTTTTTTTTTTGGATTGTGTATGTTCATAGAATGTATTAATTCACAAAAAATGGAAAACTTCGTAAGCTATGGGAAACTACTAAGTTACAAGTACTTTACAGTCACAAAACATTCAAGGTTGTATTCTGATCATTTTAGAGCAAAAGACTGTAGGAATAAAGTGTTTTTTTTTACAGATTTTGACAGCAGATTTGTCCAAGCGATTTTAAAATATGTATGTGTGTGGATCTTCTGGAATCGCTGCCACACTGCTTCCTGGTGGCAAAACAGCGCACGTCATGTTTAAGATTCCCATCGATTTAGAGAGCAACGAAACGCCTGTTTGTGGGGTGTCACGCAACAGTAACAAGGGATGTGTGCTTAGGGGATTGATTTTCGTCGTATGGGATGAATGCATTATGGCAAAAAAGAAAGCAGTGGAAACTGTAAACAGAACCCTGCAGGACATCCGCAGAAACCAAGATATGATGGGTGGTGTCACAGTTTTGACAAAAAAAAGTGAATACTTCGTTGAAAAGGTCGACTCTATGGTCGAGAGTTCATAAACTGCGCTTGACCATCATCATACGAGCTCGGCTTGGCGGTAATTCAAATGCTCAAGTATTCTCCGATGGTCTTCTAAAAGTTGGTGAAAGCACTCTACCAGAGACTCTTGGTAGAGTAGATCCCACTTTAGAAGATCTTATTCGTCTGATATACGAGGATATCAGTCAAATACCGTACCAAGAGAATTCTTAGGCGTGTTTCCGTTTTAACTCCGAAGATGATCAAGCTGCAGCGATCAACCACAGTATTCTCTCACAAATTGAAGGGAGTGAAGTGATATACACCTCCATTAATACTGATGTGGAGGAAGATTGATGCCAAATATCACCCCGTAGAATTTCTCAATTCACAAATGGCAAGTGGACTTCCGGTTGTATATCTGTGTAACGGAAACCAACTCAAAGTCATGTCTTTGCAGAGAAACGTCATCGAGGTGGAAATTCTAACAGGTTGTGGCGATGTTGAGACAGTGTTTATAGCGCGTATAAAGTACAAATTCCCCATAATTACCAGTTAAAGCGCGTGCAGTTCTCTGGGAGTGTATGCTTTGCAATAAACAAGTCACAGGGGCCGACACTGAAGGCTGAAGGCCGCGGGTGTCGACCTCAGGATAAGCTGCTTCTCACACGGACAACTGTTACGTCGCTTGCTCCCGAGTCACCATTCCTGACTCTCTGTTTATTTTGGCTGCTGAGAATAAAACTACAAATGTAGTATACAGGGAAGTTTTATAAAAATATGGCTATTATTGTAGTATATTGTGATGTCTTACGATTTCCATGCGAACGAAGTCGCGGGCAGAAGCTAGTGTTTAATAAGACAATATGGTACCGATTCCCTTGTTCACAAACTAAACTAAATTTAAGTTCAGTGCATCTTTTTCTATTTCATTAAGGAAAGGACAGAAGATAAATTTTAGTTTAATCCTGTGATCCTGTCAAATTAATCAGCGCTTGACGTAAATTGACGTAATTTTAGTAGGCAAGTTTTTAACCACGTTTAAACTTGTATGGAGTAGTGATAGGCGCTGATTAATTTGACAGGACTAAACTAAAATTTATCTTCTGTCCTTTTCTTAATGAAATAGAAATAAAAAGATGCACTGAACTTAAATTAGTTTAGTTTGTGAACAAGGGAATCGGCACCAATGGCATATTTATATTGCGAGATAAACACTATTTCGTATTTAGAATAGTAAAAAGAAGTAAGTACTGAAATATTACGAGTGCCCACATCTAGTAGCCATAATGGAACAAAGTCTAGTTAAATTCGTAAGCTTCAACTGTAAATCTATTCATAGATCTATTGACGGTGTGAGATCACTTTGCCAGTCGGCTGATATCATTGCACTTCAGGAGACGTGGCTGTTGCCGCACGACATAGCCTACCTAGGAACTATCCATAAGGAGTTCGCATTTGCGGGCAAGTCAGCTGTTGATACGTCGACCGAGATACTACGCGGGCGGCCGTATGGTGGAGTGGCGCTTATCTGGAGAAGGAGTTTGTTTACATCGGTGTCCGTCATTGAGTGTAAAAGTGTGCGGCTAGTTGCAGCTAAATTTGTAGTGGCGGAGCGAGTGTTTATAGTTTTTTCCGTTTACATGCCTACGGACTCAGTGGACAACCTTATTGAGTTTACGGAATGTTTAAGCGAAGTAAGTGCAATTGTTGAGATCGAGAACGTTGAAAGTGTATTTGTGTTGGGAGATTTTAATTCACACCCAGGTGAGCGTTTTGGTATTGAGTTACTTAGTTTCTGTAATGAGCAAAAATGGTTATGTGCAGATATTGAGAGACTCGGACTGAATTCTGATACATACACCTACGTTAGTGATGCTCATGATAACTGTCATAGGTGGCTCGACCACAGTCTGGTCACTCAGGCCGCTTTTCAAACTGTTGTTGATGTTGAGATTGTGTGTGATGTTTTCTGGTCGGACCACTTACCGTTGAAACTGACATGTAACTTTAAAGTATTGCAGCCTAAACTTGTTAGAAGTAATATCTTATGTAACAAAGTTAAGTGGGGGATTAGAGAAGTTAGTCAGATAAAAAGGTACCAAGAATTGTGTCATGATAAGATGAAAGACGTTGACTTTCCTGTTGTTTTTCATGAATGCTGTGATAAAATGTGCCATAACCTGGAGCATAGACCACATATAGATAGTTTGTACAGCACTGTGATTAGTATTTTGAGTGAGTCAGCAGCGTCGACTTGTGTGTGTCGGACTGAACGGAAGCGGAGGTATGTCACGGGTTGGAACAGGCATGTTAAGGAGACTCATGCGGAGGCTCGACTAGGGTTTGAGCTTTGGATGCAGTATGGTAGACCCGGTGCGGGGCCCATTTACAACCAAATGCGTGACTCGCGAAAAGCTTTTAAAACAAAGCTAAAGTGGTGTCAAAACAACCAGCATCAAATTAAAATGGACATTATTGCTTCTCACCACTCGGCGAGGAACTTTGGAAGCTTTTGGAGAGAAACGAAAAGGCTAAATCCTGAGTCGAGTCTCCCCTCGAGTGTAGAGGGTAAAAGTGAGTCAATCGATATTGCGAACTTATTTCGTCAGCGTTTTAAAATTGATCCACCTCTAGGTGCAGCAGACCAAACACCAAATGTAAGCTGTAATGACCTAAGTGTGCGTTTCACTGCCCGTGACGTGTCTTCCGTCATCAAAAACATGTCTAGGGGTAAGTCGCCAGGTCACGACAGCTTAAGTATTGAGCATCTGCAGAGCGCAGGTGTTCATCTCCCAAGGATTCTTGCCTTATTGTTCAACCTGTGTGTCAGTCATTCTTATCTGCCGGCTGATCTAGTGAAAACAGTTGTGGTGCCCGTTCCTAAGAATAAAACAGGTGATATGTCAGATATAGGCAATTACAGACCGATTTCTTTAGCAACAGTTGTAGCTAAAATTTTGGATAGTTTACTTGACAGTTATCTAGGTAAACAATTAAACATTAATGACAGACAGTTTGGTTTTAGAAATGGGTTATCGACCGAGACTGCGATAATGACTCTAAAGAGCACAGTGCAATATTACACTGGGAGAAGGACACCTGTGTATGCATGCTTCTTGGATTTATCGAGGGCGTTTGACCTTGTCTCATATGACATCTTATGGAATAAACTGTCGAATGAAGCTAACCTGCCACCGGAAATAATTAATATGTTTAAGTTCTGGTACGGTAACCAATATAACACTGTAAGGTGGGCTGGCGCTTATTCAGATGTGTTCAGGCTAGAGTGCGGAGTGAGGCAGGGGGGTCTGACCTCACCTAAATTATTTAATATCTATATGAATAAGCTGATCGAGGAACTCAGCAGCACTGGCATCGGATGCTCGATAGATGGTGTGTCTTTTAACAACATCAGCTATGCTGACGATATGGTGCTGCTGAGTCCGTCGATCAGTGCCCTCAGGAAGCTATTAAATATATGTGAGTGCTATGCTGGAGCCCATGGACTAAGTTATAATGCCAAGAAAAGCGAGCTGTTAGTTTTTATGGCACAAAACAAGACCTATGAAGTAGTACCACCAGTCTCGCTATGTGGTGTAACTCTAAACCGAGTAAAGCAGTTTAAATACCTTGGTCACTGGGTTACAGAGGATGGCACTGATAACTGTGATATGGAGAGAGAGCGCAGGGCATTGGCCGTTCGATGCAACATGCTGGCCCGCAGATTTGCAAAGTGTGACAATAACATTAAAATAACACTGTTTAGGGCATACTGCCAGGCTTTTTATACCTGCAGTCTGTGGACCAGATACACGCAAAAAACGTTTAATGCCCTGCGTGTGCAATACAACAATGCTTTTAGGATACTGCTGTCGCTGCCACGTTTCTGTAGCGCGTCAGGGATGTTCGCAGCAGCGCGTACAGATGACTTTTTTGCGATCATCCGTAAAAGATCCGCGTCACTGCTGCGTCGGATGCGACACAGCGACAGCGGTCTCCTGAGCATTGTTGCTAGTAAGACTGAAGGCCACCTGATGGGGCACCTGTGCGCAGTACATGTACTGTTGCCAGGTGTCTCCAGAAGGTGGCTTAATAGATATAGTGTTCTGTAAGTGTGTTGTATTATTGTTATTGTTTCTAGTTGTAAAAGTTTGTCTTAATTAATTATACTAACATAGTTGTAAGTAATACTAACAAATTATGGGTAATGTGCCTGATTTAAAGATAAATAAATAAATAAATAAATAAATAAATAAAAAGGCATGTAAAAAGCTTTAATAGCTGACGCCCTTGTTTGGATGCATTAGGTCGTTTTACTTCTTGGATTATTAACGAAAAATAAAAACATAGGTAAGTGTTTTATTAGTAAAGTTAGAACCGTCATCCTGTGAAGATTCCTATAGTATCCAAAAGAACCCAACCTACCTATGAACCTAGAATGGGGAAGATCACAAAAAAAAAAAAGTGGCACTCCGGGAGAAGAGAAAACTTGAGCAATTTAAAAAAATACTTCCAAAACCTAGTAAAAATACTTGCATAGGACATTGATCCGTAACGGAATATAAATAAAGAGCACAATCGCGTTTACAAAAATGAGGTGTCGGTAACGGTGTCGCGAGTTCAATTGTTTTTCCCATCTTAAAAATGCCCAACGCGCCTAAAGAAGTTTTCACTTAAAAAAAAAATTATCCATCAGGTAGATTATTAAAAAATATTGGACTCGTATTTTTTCTGTTTCTACGTCATCTAAAGATTACGGCAATACATTGAGTTAAAATGTGCAGTGACGTCACGAGTATGTAGATTTCATACTTGTGACGTAGCAACCCCCACTCCCCAACTTTAATGCGTTTTAACTCAGTATTTTTTTATTAATATGATAAAGCAAAAATACGTGTCAAATATTTTTTTATTGGCTGACTGAAGGACTAAATAGTTTTTTTTTTTACCCAGGCATTATCCTTATTGACACACTAAATGCAACTTAAGCGCCGAAACGGAAGTGGCGTTACATGACTTCTTAGTGGGATCGGTAAACGTAAAAAGTACAGGCCGTTAATTTATATATTTTTATATCAGAGGAGCTTACAATAAAAAAGTTTCGCCAACATTCCTCCGGCATTGGCTCTAAAAGCCGTTTTTTCATCGTTCAAAAATTTTCCTCCGTTCAGAAGTACATAATAAATCATAATCAGCCTGAAAAGTTGTTCGCTAGTGACTTATTTCTCAATTTCAGCCGATACCGGCCTAGGGCCGTTAATAATTGATAAATTGGGGCGAAAAAATAAACTTGATGGGTAATGTGATATATTCCCTTGAGGGTTGCGTGGTACCAAATTGTTGGCGCGGCTATCGAGTCGTTTTGAATTATTCACCGCTCATTTTAGGCGCGAACTTCGTCACATTTTTGACATTTCAATTTTTTTATTCGTTTCCGTGTAATGGAATCGTTAAGTAGAGCTGAAGAAGGATCTATCATCTATCATGTTTATGTTTGAAGGGCTATTATTAAATCCACTATCTTTTTTAGAGTATAGTTTATCAAGACCCCTCCGTGCCTCGGAAATCATTTAGCCGTTGGTCCGTTGGCTGTCATTTGTAGATCTTTGACAGTCGTTACGGGTAGTTAGAAGCCCAAAAGTCTGATAACCAGTCTTGCCAAGGGGTATCGTGTTGCTTGGTAACTAGATTGTGAAGGTCAGATAGGTAGTCGCTCCATGTATAATACTGGTATTCAGCCGCATCCGGTTAGGCGATTAACACACTGTCACGCACCACGCAGCGTAGCGCGTGAATGCGTTGCTTGTAAGTATATCCGTTTGTATAGAAAACACGCACAGTCCAACACACAGAAAATGCATCCACGCGCGTTCATTTTGCTATGGCCGCCCCGCACCACGCTGCGTAATGCGGTGCAGTGTGCGAATCGCCTTAGACTGGAAGCCGACCCCAACATAGTTGGAAAAAGGCTAGGCAGATGATGCTGATGAGTTCATGGAGACCGATTTTCTGCGCTGTTAGGTGCGCTCATTGATCTTGTTAGCATTAGGACCTAATCAGACTTGGATGCTATCTGAACATCAGAATATGTATGTAAGTAAAAGTGGATCAGGCGAGTTCATATAGGTATACTTAGTCTTTTCAGCTTGCACTACTGAACTTCGATGTTTAAAATACCGATGTACTGTATTTTATAAAGTTTAAAAGTCTTTATTAAGTATTTTTTTTATTTATTTTTTATAATTTAACACTTTTAATTTGACGGTAGTCAAATTAAAAGTGTTAATTTAGTTTAAAATAACTAGTGTCAAAAATAAATACAAGAGCTCATTGGGCGTCAAAAAATTCGTCCGCATCGCTATCAGCGGGAAAAGAATCAGCATTGCCATCCAACGTGGCAATGCTGCCAGCTTTTTGGGCACTTTTCCCGCTGACAGCGATGCGGACGAATTTTTTGACGCCCAAAGCTCTTGTCTTTATTTTTAACTTTTTCCTTTACATACTTGTACATTACATATACAGTAGTTAGTTGTAAATATGTTTGTGTAACATAGTAAACATTAATCAATAAAAAGATTTTCACCAGTGTCATGTTTGTAGGTATTTTGGAATATTTTGAATTTATTAAACTACTATTACCTATTTGACATTATCGTTTTTTATTTCTGTTCCTATACCTACCTACTTCATTTGTACCTAATTCACATATTAACAAGTTAGTACTTACCTAGCTAGTTACACGAAATTACCATGAACAGAAAGTTAACCTTACATCTATACACATAAAAGCGAAATTCTCGCTCTGAATCTCGAAGGTAAACATTCGGTATTTAGTCATTCATCATAGCGAGTTTTCGAAGTTCCGTACATCGTGCTGATGAACATTCTCTATTAAATAATTCGTCATAGCAAACTTTCAAAGTTCCACACATCACGATTATGAACATTCTGAATTAAGTCATTCGTTACAGCGTACATTCTAACTCACGTAAATCACACTTTTAAACTTTATAAATACAGTATATCGGTATTTTAAACATCGAAGTTCAGTAGTGCAGTCATATTTTCTCAACCTGCCAAAACTCTACCTCCACATTATCTAGTCAAAATACAAAATTCCATTGCATAATAAATAAACTTCCAAAAATATAATACTGAACTATACAACGCATGTTGATGGAAACCATCGCCAAAAGAAATCCAACAGCCACAGAACTATTCCATCAAAACATTCGGAAGCTCACCCTAATTTCAATACCGCATCCCCTATTCCTCATGCATAATAAAAACAAAAGAAAAAAAAGACTCCTTACGTCGATTCCCACCTCGGCTCGGAAGTTCAAACATCGTCAAATATCGGGCCCCTATTGCTCCCCCCCACTTTGTACCCCCTTCAATAAAATAACGCCCGGTTCAATTTCATTTACATATGGTATTGGGGGAGGCCTAAATTAATTTTGCACATGAGATCGTCTTACGTTAGGTACTTTTAAAGCTTATTTCTTGAAACCTTACCCTGTACCCTACGGAGGCGAAATCAGATAAATCTGATTTATTTCCATTGTGGATTTTTTGCACTCTAGTGTATGTAGGTGTGTTTTGTTAACGGTGTTTGGTAACCCAATTTGTTGGGTAAAGGTACAAATATTCGTACACATTGTTCGTTTGTTTTAAAAAACAAGTTACAAAGTGTGGTAAATAGTGTAATGGAAATAGCTATACTCCATTTGAAATAAGATTAGACATTTAAACAAACCTATTTTTACAGTCCGTTTAACCGATTTTGACTTCTAAACCGTAGGCTTACGGATGGCATTAAAAGCAAATAAGTGGTTACAATACCAACTGTTTACTGCAGCTGCTATTTGTCATGCCAGCAACGCAATACAAGTCAAAATCGGTTGAACGGACTGTAAAAAAGGTTTATTTAAATGTCTAATTTTATTTCAAATGGAGCATAGGATAGTGTGATTTTTGAGGATCTAATTTGTCATTTTTTTATTTGCTGTTCTCGATGGATTTACACAACTGAGTATTCCATTTCCATTAATATAGGTATAGACGTAAATCCACTATGAAATTTGTAAAGGTGTCTTTGATTTTCAATTTTATGGAGTCGTGTGAACTATTCATTTTTTGGGTAGTTGAGATTATTTTGTAAGGAAGACATTTTCTCATAAACGTCTTTACAGACGTTCAACTCAAATTAACTTCTTTAAAATGTATCTAAGGTCAATAATTGAAAAGTAATTCCATTAAACAGGACCGCCACACAAAATTAACGTCAAAAATTTTTTTTTAACAAGAAACATGTCATTTCCATTTAGCAAGAAAAAAAAAAAGAAACCACCACAATATTAATTACGAAATGTAAAAGATACCGTAATTGTTGAATATTTGAGACATTTCACATTAAGGAGGGCTTAATGAAACGCAGCAGTTGATCACCATTATAAAGCCAGAAAAGAATCGCACAATTTGTTGGAGCAGTAATAAAATATAGACTACTATTCCCTTTTAATTCTTAAGTAAGAAAGGCAAACGATGTCACGCAAAATAAGACTTAATTTAGCTAAAGTAATGGATATTACCTCTCTTGTCGACCTCCATTTTGCAAAATTCGAGATAAAAATTCTTGTGTTAAGTAAGTGCCTGAAGCGGCCAGTATAATTTTTACTCGTTTAATAATAAGGTTTTAAGGAGCATTTTTTGGTTGTTAGTTACGATAAGGTTTGGTATGTCTTGTTAAATCTTGATATCAAATGTACTGGTACTCAGCTGCGTGCGGTTAGACTGGAAGCCGACCCTAACATAGTTGGGAAAAGGCTAGGCAGATTGATTGTTAAATCTTGACATCATTTTTATTTTATTTCAATTTATATAATAAATTCGTAGTAATTATAAACACACATCTAGAGCCTTTTATTTCATACTAGCTTTCGCCCGCGGCTTCGCCCGCCTGGATGAGAAGAATTCCGATATAACGGGATCATGTAGGTCAATGTTTTTCAACCTTTTTCATGTATTAGTATAAAAAAATTCGCGATCCTCCACTGTTTATAATCTGTATTATATTAAATTACAAATACCAAATACGTTAAACATAAAAAATAAAATTACGTATCGGCTAATTAATTACCAATAACAGATATCGTCAAACGCCTGGGTTCACTGCACCAAAAATACTTTTACCCTACAGAGGTTAGGTGGTTTCCGAAAGGCAAAGTACTGACGAGAGTTTTGGAACTTCGAGCTGAACTTTTGGTGTATTTACAGCAGGTCAAGTCAGAATATTCCAAATTCGTTTGTGATCCGTAATTCCTTTTAAAACTGGCTTTTCTTTCAGACTTATTCGAGCATTTAAATACCTTGAATAAAAGCCTTCAAGGACGGGATGAAAATGTCATTACTGCTAAAGACAAAATCCTGGGATCTGCGTCACGCATACATGACGGATTAAATTTTAATAAAGTTGTGCTTCATTTCGACAGTTTGCCAGCCCATCATTCTGTATCCAAGAATCCTTTTTCTTAGATGAAAAATTAAGTTTAATAAAAAACTGTAACCTGACTACGGGAAAATAAAAATGATCTAAAAAGTACGAAACAAGCAAATATTTCAGACAGAAATCAAGACATAGGTACAAAAATGGTCAAGGTAAAGCCGTCGTCGGACCTTTCTTTTGATACCAAACATGTCATGATCATCTCATTTTAATTTTTTTCTAGGTTAGAAATTTACGTGTAAAGTCCACCATATTAAATTTAGGGAAAATTTATATAGCCTATGTCACCCGGACCATTATTACAAATCTATTGATACCTCATTCATCAAAATCGGTTCAGTAGTTTAGGCGCTACGGTGGAACACACTTAAAAGCAAACATACATACTTATAAACATACATACATAGACTGCTAAAATCATAACCCTTACTTTTGGCTTTGCCGTAGTCGGGTAAAAAAGGTTTTTTAATAAGTAAGAGAAATTTAAGAGCTTGAGGCAACTTAATCCATAAAATATTTATCCAAAGGATTATCTCATATTACTTACGTCAGACACAAATCATACATCCACAAATACCACCAGATGAAGAACTCAGTTTAGTCTAGTCTTTAAACCAGTGATCGGCAAACTCATTAGTCAAAAGAGCCAAATAAACTGTAACGACTAAGATTTCTTATGAGAGCATTGGCTCAAGTGTATTGAGACAGTTTGGACACACAAAAAGGATTGCCTTTTTGTGTGTCCAAACTGTCTCAATACACTTTTTTTAATCCTTAAAACTCCCATCCCCTTTCACTCCACAACGCTTCCTAAAATGAACTTGCTAAAAAGTAGGATGCCTTCATCATCATCCTGATATCGGCTGATAAAAATATTAACAAGTTAACCTTGGGAAACTTAGAAAGAATCAGTAAATAAATAATTTTCGATGTCCTATTATTTTTTGGTGAAAATACTTCGGAAATAAATCTTTGAAATATTGTTTGAATTTTGAATAAAACTTGATTATCTTGCTTAATGACTGAAACGTCAACACCCACGCGTATCCATTTTTTTTTTTGGTTGGGTAATTATCAAATAACTTCTCCCGCTCTGGGTGGAGCGGGAGGGCGTGTCAGACTCTTACTGACTAAAACCCACCCGTGTTCCTTCGGTTGCCCTGTTGCCGGGGGCCACGATGTCCCTTTCGGCCTTATTCGCAGCCCCGGCAGGCATTGGCCCTAGCGGACCCCGTCAATTCTGCTGGTATCTCTTTGAGGCGCGCGTGGAACACAACGCGCCGTCGACCAGGGCCTGATCTTTATCGGACGGCGAGCTACCCCCGCGCGTATCTGTGCTCGCACTCATCGACATTTGTACAGAGCCGCACTCTATATGCCAAAGAGCCACACGTGGCTCGCGAGCCGCGGTTTGCCGACCACTGCTCTAGACTATTCAAATATTTTGTTTCTTGCAGGAATCGCAACCCAAAGCGGAGCCGCAGTACCAAACTCAGTTGCAGGGGATCTACTCCCTAAGAATGTAATCCGTAGTTTCGGCCAAAGTTTGCTACTCCGTATCGCTTACGGATATATGATTATTTCGGGGCCCGAACTAAGAACGAATGACAATACGATTTGATAGTTGTCCCTACACCCGATAATAAGAATTTATCCATCCGAAATCTTCATCGACGGACTTAATACACTTCCTGAGCCTATTGAGGTATCCTGTCTATTATTTTAGTTATTACTACAAAGGGTGGCAGGGACATCGACGTGAAAACTTACCATTCAGTACATGATTCTGAACCCCCCTGCGTTGTTTTTTTTTTTTTAAATCTGCTGTTTCAATGAAAAGTGCAATACCAATACCTACGCGGTCAAAAGGTATGAAAAAGCTGATTTAAAAAAAAAAACCGAAGAAAAATTTAAACGCAGGTGGTTTCAGAATCATGTACTGAATCCATGGTAACAGTTTTGGCGAAGATGTCTCTGCCACCCTAATTATCTCAAATGATTTTTTCTACGTTATCACACGTTCAAAAACTAAATCCAATTTTCTTTTAAAGACCCGATGTTAAGGAAGCCTTTCTCGCTACATATCTTTCTTAAACCATGAAGCTGAAGAATTTAAATATCCCTTAAGAATTTTTGTCATTAAATCTAACTTGTACACTATAAAGCAAGCACTAAATCTCCGAAAGTAATTTAGGATCTAAACTATTAGCAACACTAAGGTAAAATTTACCCCTTTTTGGAGGAGTGGGGAATTTAATCCCTTCATGCTTCGTCAGCATTTGTCAAGAATATAATATTTATTGTTAATTATGAAAAGGCCATTAATCTGACTCCTTTTCCCGCTAAATAAATTGTGTCGATTAATAAAGATCTGACGATCTGAGAGTCTAATAAATAGGTAATGTCTATAGTTTATCGAGTTCATCAGTCTCTTTTTGGAATTTTGAAAAGCTTTTTGGAAGAGAGAATTGAAGGATTTCTAATCGTTTGAGAAGAAATAATGTCGTTGGTGTTGGTACAGTAGGCTGCACGTCAGTGGTAACAAAACCAGTATAAACTCGCCTCGTGTTTTATTGAAACTCCGTAGGTACTACACTAGGTCAGCTTACGGTCAAAGTGTTTCCACCAACGTGCTGTCGACTGTACATACCATACTACTTATAAGAATATATACCATATACTGTACCATATAATGTACCTTTTCAGGTTTAGATACTGATATGGATACGTCATATTAAAAAATATATCGCGAGTGGGTTGGCTAAAAATTCCTGGCCAGACTGTGATCAATTAAAAATTCAAAAATGATTTTTTTTAGGATTACGTACCAAAATGTTAAAAAGGAACTCTGATGGTGCGACTCAGTCTGTCTGTCCATCTGTCTGTCACAGCTGGATATCTCAAGAACTACTAATGCTATCAACTTGAAATTTGGAATAGTTTTAGATGACGTTTACCCAACTATTTTGCAAATAAGAAAGAAATAAAAATATTTAAATTCTTTTTGCAACAGGAACTGAACGGGGTTCTTAAAAATTCGAAGTGGGGCTACTAGGGCCTGTGGGGTATCATATGAAAGAACGCTATTTGTACATTCCCAAACATTTTTTTTTTCTAGGCCGTATAATTTTCGACTTTTGACGAAAAATGTTTAAAAAAATGAGTAAACCCACTCGCGATATATTGGTGCCGATTCCCTTGTTCACAAACTAAACTAAATTTAAGTTTAGTGCATCTTTTTCTTTCTATTTCAATAAGAAAAGGACAGAATATAAATTTTAGTTTAGTCCTGTCAAATTAAACAGCGCTTGACGTAAATTGACGTAATTTTAGTCGGCAAGTTTTTAATCACGTCTAAACTTGTATGGAGAGTGACAGACGATGATTAATTTGACAGGTCTAAACTAAAATTTATCTTCTGTCCTTTTCTTAATAAAATAGAAAGAAAAAGATGCACTGAACTTAAATTTAGTTTAGTTTGTGAACAAGGGAATCAGCACCAATGTCTAACATACTAAATTTGATTTAAAATACTTTTCATGCGAACAGATGGGTGGGTGAAGGTCGTTCTTCTGCGAAACCAATTTTATTTTTTCAGGTATTCCTTTTTTAATATTTTGGGGTCGCCGAATCACCGATGATCTAGGTTATACTACAAGAGTTACTGATGTTTTCCGATCTTTTGTTGTCATGGTTGGTTATTTAAGGGTAAGGTCCTGAAACTATAAAACGTATATACGTATGTACTCTTGTTTTCCAAAACTTAGATAAGTAACTAAAGTAGAATGAACTAACCCTATTTAAGTAAAGTAAATGATAACATCATGTAATTTTACCGGTTTGATCAGATAAAGGGTGCCTCTAAGACATAATTATAAGAAATTCATCATTTTAAACACAAAATATCTAAAATTAATTAATTGTAAAAATTATCTATAGAAATTGTAAATGAATCAGGTGATTAATAAAAAAAATCCTTTAAAGCCATAGACAAGCGTCAGTCAGTTATTTATGGCAGGATTAAAAGCGGGAACGGCCAACCAATATGGCTACCGACGAACGCTAAGCCGATGATTTAAATACAACCCATCGATTCGCTAAAACGTGAAACGTAATTAATCATATTTTACCCGCCTTTAGAAATACTAGAGGACTGAAAGGACCTATTAAAAGATTGTAAAGAAGTAAAAAGCTTTAGAATATGGAACATTTTGTATAGATTTTATCTTCTTGGAACATATGGCCTATCCCAAAAGTATTCGATGAAAAGGTAAACAAATGGATCAGCAAATATGACTGAAAGAAAGAAAGAAAAATAGGTTTATTTGTCACAGAAACACGTGCATACATAAAATACAAGAGTAATCGAAAACAAAAACAACAAAAAAGTAAATAATAAATCACGAGCATAAAACAGAAATTAGTCGGCAGCTGTACGACATGACTGTGACAAGAAGGCTTCCACTCAGTATGATGCAGACGCTGATTTTCTGTGGTCACCCGAAAAAAAGGTATGGATGACTGTGGAATTGTGGATGCCAATTTGAAATAACACTTAACAATTGAGAGATTTGATTATTTGCATACATAAACCCGAAATTCTAATTTTAAATCACCTCATTTGACATTACTATTATTAAAACGATAACTGTTAGGAAAAGTTGTAAGATCATCATCGTCTGCCTAGCCTTTTCCCAACTATGTTGGGGTCAGCTTCCAGTGTAACCGGATGCAGCTGAATACCAGTATTTTACATGGAGCGACTGCCTATCTGACCTCCACAACCTAGTGGCTAGGTAACACGATACCCCTTGGTAAGACTGGTTGTCAGACTTTTGGGCTTCTAACCACCCGTAACGACTGTCAAAGATCTACAAATGACAGCAGGGACCAACGGCTTAACGTGCTTTCCGAGGCACGGAGGGGACTTGTTTTGTAAAGATGGTCACCCATCCACGGACCAACCGCGGCAAGCGTAGCTTAACCTGATCGATCGACCCGTGCAGCTGTTATTACTTAGCCACAAGCGAAAAGTTGTAAGATAAACCTTCTAAATTCTGATGAATGTGTTACAAATTCCTTTTAGTGAGTGATTGCGTAAGTATTTACCTGAACAGGGTTTGTTTATACTTTTATCAGACATTTTTAGAACAGACTATAGGCTTGGACGTGCCCTGTGTCGGCCTAGTTCCGAGCTCTGTGCAATGTCTATACTTGTTACGTTTATGTGATTGTAGTCGCGGATAGTCAACGTAACGTAGACGGATAGTGCGGGAAATGTAAAAATGGATTTTCGTGTCTATTTTGTTACATTTTTGGTTGCTTGTTGGTGTAGAATTTTGGTATTAGATAAAAGGGTTTGCATTATCGCTACGGCGTAGCTGGCGGGATGACGTCATGACTACGCTAAGTGCTACGCCGTAATGCCTAATATTAGACTATTGGATTCGTCGAATCGCTATTTTTGGTTTCATTCTGTTGTTTTTTGCGCTGAACAAAGAAAGCTTGTAGGCTTTCTTTTTCTTAGTTAGTCAATTAGTCACATATTCTGTTTTCATACCGTTTTTGTATTATGCTACCTTTATCATTGCTATTAATAATTTCATTTTCATTTTTCAGTTGTGAAGCATTTATTTATTTAGGAACATCACAGATGATGGATAAAGTAGAACCTTTGAACTAGAGTAAGGCAAGATTGATACAGTAAACTAGTAATTGTAGTGTTTCCTGGTTTTATATATTAGCTTCTACTCGCGACTTCGTCCGCGAGCATATAATTCCTATATAACCTTTCTCAAGAATTGGGCTATCCAATGCAAAAATAATTTTTCTAATCCGACTGGTAGTTCCGGAGATTATCCCCTACATACAAACTTACAAACATACAAAAAACATACAAATACCTCTTTATAATAGAGAAATACTTTGAATAATTATTCGTAGAATCAATTTTTTTTTACATCTAGACGGGCGCTGTCAACCCAAGCCTCTCAACTTTTCTTATATTCATCTAAATATTAAGCGGTTTGTTTATAAACATTGCTTAAAGATTAATTGCGTAATGATTAGCGACTGTTTAACCATACATTTTGTCGTATGCACGTCACTTAAATACACTCCTCGCAACATGAATAAGACCAGATACATTACAGAAACCTCTTTATTTAAATAATGTGTTACAGTACGTAAAACCTGGCTATAATACTCTTATGTGTTCAATAATAAATTATTATTAATCACGTAGCCCTATGAAAGAAACAATAGCAACAAAGTACATTTTACTAAATATACTACCATTACAATGCGCACCTTGAATAAGACCACAGAATAAAACACAAATATTTTAACCGATAAAAATACCATTCATAGCTTAGTAACTAGTACATTTGCCATTATTTTTAATCAGTTCAAATATTCTCGAAGGGATTGAATCATATAGAGTTTTTAAGTACTCAACGGAGATACTATTCCAGGCGCGCTGCAACGCTTTCTGTAATTCTTCTGCAGTACTAAATTGCCGAGAGTTCTTGTACACTTGTTGAGAAAGCCATCCCCAAACATTTTCCATGATGTTGAGGTCTGGAGAATTTGATGGCCATTTTAAAACATTTATATTATGATTTTTGAACCATAGCTGTACAGCATGTGCTGAATGAATACTAGCATTATCTTGCTGGAAAATAAAATTCGAAGCACCATTTACTTTAATAAAATTTTTTCTTTCTTTTTCCAATAGTTCTATATATTTTTGAGAGTTCTGTCTGCCTTTTAGGAAAACTAAATCAACAGTACCTTTGTATGAAACTGCTCCCCATACCATCACTGAGCCAAAATCTTTACGTCTTCTAGATAAAATCAGTTCATTTTTTCGCAAATCATGAAAATAATATGAAAATCCATCGGGCCCATCTAGATTAAATTTTTTTTCGTCACTAAAAATAACTTTGAACCAGTCGGCTTTCCAATGCATTTTTTCTGGAGCAAATCTTAGCCGTTCACTTATTTGAAATTTCGTTAAAGCAAGTTTCCGTTTAATTTTCAGGCGTTTTATGAATGGACATTGCTGTATAATCTTTTGTACGGTTCTTAATGATGCTTCAGTTCCAACATTACTTCTTATTTGTCTAGCTGTCAAAGTTGAATTAGATGCTTCACGTAATATTGCTCGACGTTCCCTTGATGTAGTTGCTAATTTTGTACGTCCTTTAAAATTTTTTCTGTAATTTTCGGGTTCCTTGAGAAATTTACTCACTACCTGATGCGACCGTCCAATTTTTTTTCCAATTGCTCTATTAGAATGTCCTTCTTTATGCAAAATTTTAAATAATAATAATCTCCTTGTTCTTCTGGAGTTAAACACTTTTTTTTACCCATATTGAAATAAAACAGATTTTTATATATTAATTTTCTCTTTCTCGAACTATAATACGCACACCTCAACGTCACAGACTTTTGTTTCTTTAACTCTACTACAGCAAGTTACTAATGGTCGTATTCAAGTGGCGCGCTGCAACATGCATAGACTTGTCTGTAGACACAGTCACGTAAACTATTGCGCAACGGAGTGTAATAACATACGCAATATGAAACAAAAAAATTGTATCATTATCGTGATAAAAATATTTTTATAAATATTAAAGAAAATTAGTGAAAATTTAGTGGTCTTATTCATGTTGCGAGGGGTGTATAAGCAAAGTTTATAAATAAACTCCAAAATGTTCATGTGTTTATATCTCTTACTATAATCATGCCATTAACATGGTCAAAGTCAAAGTCAAATCATTTATTTCAAATAGGCCCTTATAGAGCACTTTTGAACGTAAAAATTTACAAAATAATAGAATTGATTCTAGTTCAACCCTTCCAAAAGGTAGTTTTCGTACGGATATGATAACATAACAATCGTGGAGGTTGCATAACAAAACCATGTCGGTTAAAGACTGAACTATAAACCCCCATTCACATTGAACATTGATATCCTCAAATAATCGCCATCGCTTATCACAATTCGATTAGTTACAAACGAACAATACCGATTCATATGCACATCACTTCGACTCCAATATATTCCGATTCATATTCTGAATCGACTTAAGCGGTCGACTATCGAGGCAAGTTGCATATCTTGTACGGACTCAAAGGCTCTAGATGTCTCAGTGTCCAATATGCTTAACAATAGACTGACGCAGATATCTGTGATCGAGCTGGATGAGCCTCACTCATGGGAGACCACAGTAATGCATTTCCGACGCAATGTTGGTCGCAACTTAGGTATGGCACATAGTGTTATGAACGAAATAAAAAGAGATTTCTGATTTCATTTTTGAGTTCTGTTCCAAAAATAATAAGGAAGTGTACACAATCCAGGGATGTTACAAAAGTCATTTTATCGGAACCGGAACCGGTATCGGAGGTTTTTAATTTGATTGATCGGAATCGGATCCGGAACCGGATGCGGGGGCGGAAGTAAAAGAAAGATGTGTTAAGGGAAGGCTTATTGAAACAATAGAAATATAATTCAGTCACTCTAATCAGTTTCTTTAATTAGTCTCTTTAATCAGTCAAATATTAGTGATAACATCCACAAACATAACAATAAACTGACTGTGCGTTTGCACTGGTGAAACATTCACAACAAAACATGTTGAAATCTTTACTTTCTGTCAATGTTCCATACAATGTTTGACATGAACTAGAGATTTCAACATGTTTTGTTGTGAAAATTCACCAGTGCAAACGCATAGCGAGACTTCGAGCGCGAGCGTGTGTAAAATAAACAAACATTACACTGGCGACGAGTTAAAACTTGTTTATACGCTCTAGTTACAGGCATCGCTGCGTTTCGAACTTCGGTATAACTTCGATTCAAAATTATCGGAACCGGAGTCGGAATCGGAGGTGTAAAATTAATCGGAAGTTCCGACCTTTCGGAATCGGAACCGAAGCTCCGTAACATCACTGATACAATCATATTGCGTGTCAGATGTAATGGTGAATGATTTATAAAAAAATAGAAAGATGACTAAAATGTTCCAAAGGTGACTGGCTGGATACTACAAGATCGTAGCACAGCGCTCGCTACGCCGTAGCATGGCGAGTCGAACTCGCTACGTTGTAACATGGCGCGTAGCACTCACTACGCTACGTAGGCGCAAGACGCACACAGAATTTTATTTCATTTAACCACTTGTGAATGCGGTTATTTTCTAACATCATCATCATCAGCCTATAATGTTCCCACTGCTGGGACTCAGGCCTCCTCTCTTCTAGAGACTGTCATCTACCACGCGGGCCCAGTGCGGGTTGGTAGATGTCACATGTCTTCGAATTTTCGGTTCTAGGACATGACGGTTTCCTCACGATGTTTTCCTTCACTGTTTTGAGAGCAGTGGTGATGAAATAATTTACACAAAGTAAAGCGCTTGTCTGGGTCGAACCTACGACATACAACTCGTAAGTCGCGGCCGTTACCACTGGGCCACCACTGCTCATTTTCTAACAGGTAATGTTTATAGTATTCTTACCTCTTGTGCGAAACATATCCCCTCCGTGTCGAGCATCTTCCATCCTCCTTTTAATCCGTGTTTCTAAGGCAACAGCACTCGACAATGGGCACCAATCTCACGGGACACGTCCTTCTCATATTATATCGTTCACCAATACGCAATCATTGTACCCATTTGTGAACGTTATACTATTTTAGTAATTGGATTACAGAAAGTTTAATTATAATCATCATCTGCCTAGACTTTTCCCAAGTATTGGGGTCAGCTTCCAGTCTAACTTCAACTGAATACTAGTATTTTACATGGAACGACTCCACAACCTCGTTAATAGGTAACACGATACCCCTTGATAAGACTGGTTGTCAGACTTTTGGGCTTCTAATTACCCATAACGACTGTCAAAAATCTACAAATGACAGCCGAGACCAACGGCTAAACGTGCTTTTCGAGGCATGCGGGATACCGTGGCTCCTGGCAACATGGCAACTGAAGGAACACGGGTGGGTTTTAGACAGTAAGAGTCGGACACACCCTCACGCTCCGCCCAGAGCGGGAGACGTTATTTGATAATTTCCAACCCAAAAAAAAAAGAAAAAAAGGGGTCTTAGTATGAAAAGATAAACACCCATCCACGGGCCAACCGCGGCAAGAGTAGCTTAACCTGATCGATCGACCCCTGGGGCTGTTATAACTTAGCCACAAGCCCCACAAGAAAGTTTAATTATAAAAGATATAATAATATGAAAACTGATTAACTAGTGTAGAATCCTGTTGAACCCGCATTTAAGTTGATTATTATTTATCTACACTGGCTCACTACCACACCAAACCTTTCATGTAGAAACCCCTTAGTCCCCTTACTGTCAACTTTTTAAAATGTATGAAATATATTTTACTATAGCATTAAATTGCATGAAATAAAATTTAAATAAATTGTAACGCAAAATGAAAGCAGTTAAAGAATAACTTTCATCATTAAAAACTGTTACAACGTAATCTGAAATCATCATGAACACTTATATTTTAAACTTTATCAAGACTTTTATTGAGTGTCATTAATTTAAAACCGTTCAATTTATAGCACCCATCAAATTTAAAGCTTACTGTATATTTTTGGGCTTAAAAGTAAGTCTTTTATTTTAAAAGTTGAATTGGGGAATGCTGTTCTGATTGCTCATGAATGACGTTTTAAAATGTAATCAGAAGTAAATTCGTTACATAATTTAAATTAAAGTCGTGCTTGCTGTTGAGCTTCTTGCCCATTGCGCAGAATTGATTCTAGTTGCCCCTTCCAAAAGGTCATCATACCTATTTTCAAGTAAATTTTAACGTTCCAGAGTGCCTTGTTTGTCTTTGAAATAAATGACTTAACTTTGAATATCTACAAAACCTAAATAATTACTTATCATCAAGAGAAACAAGATAAAACTTATGAACAATTTTTGAAACTGTACAGTAAGTAATACTTTTGAAGCAATGCAATCATTATATAATATGTACCTAACATAATAAACAACTGTTATTAAAACTGCAAAAAGGTTAACAAATTCAAATTTTACTGTAAGGTTTCTCCTAAAAGATGCTTTTGTAGGAAAGAAAGAAAACACTCTGTTATGGGTCTCACATAAATTTATTTCTCCATATACATATGTATAATTTTGCGAATCCACTGTGTCCCGAGACGCAGCGCGGGAATTTTTACAAAATAATTGTCGTCTACTAACGTCTACATTACATTCACACATCGCCCCGCCAGCCATATTGCGTTCGCCATTTAATTGCACTAAAATAATTATCATTAAAGCTAGGGCGTTAGATAATTGATTTGTTTTTAGCAAAAAATACGAAACGCTGATTGGCGAGCCGTCACAATATTTTTGTACTCGATATATGCAAGAAAAATAAGCAATTCATCATTATATCAAGGGCACTGTTGATCGGAGAAAAATATATTTCAACGCGAACACTTTGCGACGAAAATTTGATATATTTTGGAGATCGAGTTAATTAAAAAAGTTCGTAATTGAGTGACGGATCCATTAGGCACATTATATTTCCTCCACTTCATTTTTTATAAATGTCACATCGGAAATATTTAAGTACTTTGGTCTAATGACCATTTTAATAATTTAACAAGATCTTCCAAGCAACAATACCCAGACTGGCAAGTGAACAATGTTAATTAAAAACATAAAATTACAATTAATCGGCATTCATGTACAAAAACAATTAACAATAAAGAATTTCATGGTGTAAACTACATTATAGGAGATACACAAATAAAATTTAAGAACACATAAAAATTAGTTGGTAAAATCAGTCTTAACATACCGAACATAGGTATCAATGATGATTTTATTAATGACATGCGTGCGTGTAAAAACAACCGTTTTGTACTAAATAATGGAATAAACAGCACCTTAATATGGCATAATATTTATATTTAATCATTGAACACAATACCGCACAACTGTTAAATAATGAAATATTTAAATTAAAAACTGCACTGGTTGCAATTAAAAAAAAAACTGCCGAGTAAATTTCATTTCAGTCAAGCAAAATTGCTTTTATTACTTGCTTTTTACGATTCTTCATTAAAACAAAGGTAAAGAAAATTATATGAAGGTAGTTACGCGGTATTGTAGTACTCCAGCGATAGGTTATTCGACATAAAATATTCCCTAATAGCAGAATGATACATTACCCTAAGCATAAGAATGCAACACGAAAAACTGTACAAGAGATCGTAATGTGCGTTCGGATACGTTTACAAAATGAATGATACGACACTGTCGACGCGGCGCGAAAACAAATACACGTAAGTATACAAAAACAAGAAAAATAAAAGGAATGATAGTAAAGTAAAGCCTAAAATCACTGATTAATGTTACAAAAAAGTTTGTTCAATTTCATTACGTAGCTTCCTAATAATTAAAGCAGGTTGAAAGCCGGCCATGCTCACTAGCGTGTATATGATACGAACCTCGCTATAAATGGATTCATCAACGAGTATTAAATTTTCACTATAACCTCAATTTAACAATTATTCTCATTAATTCTACGTACGTTTCGTATTTTATTGTATTCAATATTTTACTTTTATTATAGCTAAGTGAAACGATTGGCAGTTACGAATGTCAGCGGCCGATTATCCGACCGAATCAAAACGTACTTAGTTTAACTTTAATTCCTTTAGATATGAGCCACTCTTCAATTGTTCGCATATCTACGTGTAACGTTTGAAAATTGCGTCAACTTTTTTATATTCCCTAAGTTTCATACAAGCTCAAATTTAACTTATACGTAGGTAGATCGATACAAGTAGGTATATTGTATAAAACGAGTGAAAAACGTAAAAATCTTATACATTTACTATGCAAGGGGATTACGGTAAAAGATTAAATAACATACTACACTTAAAGATAGCTTAAAATAGTGTCAGAGTCGTGGCAGTCACTTTGAGTCACTCGAAGTGTCTTTCTTGTCGTCCGTTATTATTCCACGTTTTAATGAGAAGCATAAATTAACGGAAGAATAACGCTTAAGGAAAGAAAATTCTTGACATTATTTTTTCGCGAAAGAAAAATGTAAAAAATTTCCCCTCCTGTTGTGGTTTTTTGAAACTCTCCATGCATTTTATCAGTGTTCATACTTATAACATCATACCGTACTTAGTTTTACGATTCAAATATAATTGAATCGTCATTTCCTTACTTCTATATCATTACCACACCGAAACATATTTATCTAACTACATATAGATATGTCATCAAATCACGATCATCCTCTAAAAGCAAGCAGTGATTGTTCAAAGTAATAAAAAATGAGAACTAACATTCGAAGTCAAAAAGCTGACTATACTATTAATTTGTTTTATTCGAAAATGAAAGAAAGTAAAAAGTTTGGGCCGCTAACATTTTTAACACGACGTTAGATTGACTTAGGTATAATAAATCATAGTTTATTTTTGTTTACTATTATATTTTACACGATAAATCGAAATGGTTTTACTAAAAATGAAGCTAAAATAATGGGTAATTTAGTAACGTAATGCTAAATATGTTACCGGCCATGTTAATATCCGTCACGTCATCATGATTGGCTGGTTTAATTGGGCAAGTTTCAAATTACAACATAAACAGCACAAAATTATGTTGGAAATTACAAATATTTACATAACATTATGCACTACGCACAGGACAGACACAAAAAATCACACGACACAGCCGATTCGTCTAAAAGTTCTCATATAATATTGCAATAATGAAACGTGTTATATTACCACAATTTACACTACTTAAACATATTTTAACACCCGATATGAAAAATAAACTTCTAATTACAGCTGCAATAACTATTTATACATTTTACAATATTATGTTTGTATATATGTGTGACGATCAGAATTGAATATCATATATCGCATAAAGTTATTATTTAAGTCTCTAAGCGCACTGTTCATTCACTAATGTTACGTTTATATTTTGATCGCAAATTATATTTTCACGGCGTAACCATTACACTGATCATTAAATACTTCTCAAAACTCTTTTCGTAATATAAATGCATCTAAGTATAATTCAACTGTTTATATGGACTTTAACATTTAAACTGTTCCGATTTAGAGACAAAAATAGCACGAACAGCTGCGAAAGTTGGAGACATATTTAGTGACGTTAGGATATATCCACAATCCGTAACATCGCATCGTATCGTAAACACTTTATACATCCGAACTAACATCTCGTATAAGATTTAACGAGTCCTCATCATGAATATAGAGAAATTTTATGCTGTACTCAGTCGTATTAATGTCGTAAATAACTGTGGTATCTTAGAGCGTGTACTAAATATGTTTCCAGCTTATATTCTATCATAAGTTAGATAATAGGATAATAATTAATTATATTTATTACCCTTCCGACTCACAATCATGATTTTTAGTGGTCACAATCGTAAAATACATCATAAGTAGCGTTCCTAGGCACTCATACATGTTTTAGCCTCTTATCCGAAGTTGAAAATGACAGTCAGTTGATGTCGCGGGTACATCACTACTTTAGGGTCATATACAGCGCGGGACTCTGTCCATAGATATTTATTATCTGTGGCGAAGGCAGAACAAAGAAGCGTTGGAAATTTTTATCAATAATGGCGGGAAACTGTGAAAAATGATGACAACTATTTCGACTATTTATCTATAGTTAAGGTGGGGTTGAATTTAGATGTAAGTTCTATGTTATTTAATATTATTATTGTCTTTATTTTATGGCAATGTAGATTAAAGCATGTCTAAGATTTAAACTATATTAAATACAAATGATAGGTACCCTGGTTTGATACCCTTACGTAACATAAATGTACTTATAGTTACTAACTCAATGTAACTTGAATGTGTTTAGAACTAAATTTTACGTTGTTTCAAACATATTTATGAAAATATAGGAATAAATCTAAAATAATTCGTTATAAAAGTTTTAATTTGATTCAACGCGTTTCCGTTGGTTATAACTCCTTAACTTCCTGGTTGGTTCCTACAATCGCTAGTATCTGTCACATGTCATTGTCGGACGACGCCATCTTTCTTTTCCTGTCATCGAATAACCGTTAAGTTTAAAAAATATTTCTGCATGAATTGTTCCCAATACTTCTTTGTTCTGAGTAGGTATTTATTAAGTACATACGTCATAAACTTCGCGCGACAGAGTCCTTTGAAGCGCGTTTAGACGAGTATGTCTCATCGTCAGTTAGCGTAGTGGTCGAAAGAGCCGAGGTACTCCAGTGCCGCGCGGTAGCAGAACTCGTACTGATCCTGTTGAAAAATAATAAATATTTAGTATCTACATCATAAACCAATTAAGAGGGGGGTGCTAAGGTAGCCCGCGAAATTCAAATTTTCTTAAGTTTTTTGCAATTTGCAGGAAAGGTATAATCAGGTTGTATGTTGACTAAAATATGATTCGCGACCGTAACAAATATGACTTTACAGAATTATAACCTTTAGAATTAGCAATAATAGCTATTGCAATAAAGACCTAATAATCTAAAAGACTGGCGCACATTAGCAATTAACAAAAGTGTGTGGAAAAGGTGGGGAGTGGGGTCTTGGCCCTGACCAAGATTATGTCTGGACTTTAAAAGAGACTGCGACCTCTGAGTTTATTTCGGCCTTTCTTCTCAGAGTAGTCAGATAGGAAACGCCGAACTCATCTAGCTTATTTTTTTTTAATATGACGTGTGAAAGTGATTCCTTATTTACAGAACAAACAATTTCATTTCAGTGCGACAATAGAGGCTACATAAATAGAACGCTAATTTACGCATTATTTGAACTGTAAGTACACAAAAGTATAAGACCAATAACCTATTTTAACATGGGTGTTGAAAGTAAAATAAAAAGATCTGTCCAAAAATTTAACCTCAAGAAAGTTGTATCCAAATATCCTTAAAGCATGATCTTTTTCTATCGATTCTGGTATGGATCCAAAATATGCTGGATATAATAATTTCATGTAAGATCAGGGAAATTATGAAAAAATAAACAAATTTCAAATTATCTGTTTATTCAACTCACTGTCATTCTTTGACAAAAGTCATTCTTTGACAGTTGTATGGAATAGTTTTAACACGGCAAATTGGCAACGCCTGTGTACCTACGTAGAATGTGACAAAAAGAAAAATATAGAACAGCGTTGAAGTAACAGCCCTGTTTTACGTTTAAACTACATAAAATGCATGCAAGCTTCGCTGTCAACACCTCTGTGACCCATTTCTGTTCGCCGAGTCTTACAGCAAACATAAATCACCTAGTACGCTGCGCTGAAGTACAACACTAATTATGCAATTATAATTATGCTAGAATTTATAGCCCTCCTAATTACTGTGTGTGTGTGTACAGTTTATAATGGAGCCATTTTACATGTTTGTAGGGTCGTTATTAGGGTGTTAAAGAATGTATACAACTTCAAATAACACAGGTTTAAAAGTCGTAAGCCGCAAGCAATGTGTGCTTTCTTTAGTAAATGAAAATGTCATAAGGGAGTTGCACTTAATATTCTGAACTAAATGCTAACCGCGGCTTCGCTTGCGTGGACCCGGATTTTTGCTTTTTCTAAAATTAGTTTAGGCCAAGTTACTCCTTATAACATCAGCTATCTGCCAGTCTAATGCACTGTTGGATTTTCAACGTTAGGCTCAGCGCTGAGAGTTGAAAATCCAACAATGCACTTTTATTTAGGGATTCATTTAAGTGTCACTTAGTGAAGGTGAAAACAGGCATAAGTCCCGTAAAAATCGGTCCAGCCGTTTCGGCAGACAGACTGACAGACAGGCATTTTTTTTTGTATATGCGTTTAGTAAAAAGCTGTTATTTTGACATTACAAACAGACACTAAAATTAGAGCAGTTGTGGCCCAGTGGTATCGGCCCCGACTTACGAATTGTCGGTCGTGGATTCGAACCCAGGCAGGCGCTTTACTTTGTGTATTTAATTTCATCACCACTGCTCTCAAAACGGTGAAGGAAAACATCGTGAGGAAACCGGAACCTATAGTGTTCTAGAACCAAAAAATTCGAAGACATGTGACATCTACCAACCCGCACTGGGCCCGCGTGGTAGATTACAGCCCACTCCCTCTCATCGAGAGGAGGCATGTGTCCCAGTAGTGGGAACATTATAAGCTGATTATGATGACGAAAATTGAATTTATTTGTGTAGATACATCAATACGTAGTGAGCAAGTAAGGCCAATGTTCTATTGTTTTTCGCGTAAAACGTGATCAATTAAGAAAAGTCATCAATGGTTGTTTCTTATCCATCAATAATATAACAAGTTAAGCTTTTGCCTTGCACTGTTGCGGATTTAAACAAGTGCTACCTCAGTCTGAACCATGTCTGGACGTTGCGTGCGTAGCGTGCACACCGATGGGAAACTTCGACAACGCCTTTAAGATGCTTATGAGCTACATGCCAAGTAATAGTGAGAATATACGAGTCAAACACGTCTTACCTCAGTCTGAACCATGGCTGGGCGCTGCGTGCGTAGCGTGCGCACTGTCTGGAATACATCGACGACACCTTCATACTGCATACGCTCCAGAACCGTCGATAGGGTGATGAATACGCCAGTGCGGCCAACTCCCGCACTATTTAAATAAAAGAAAATCGAATTTGACGTGTGATCAATAATGATCTAACGGTGATAGCATCGTTTGGAACTTGTGTAAGGAATCAGACGGGCAATTCAAGTATTTTTAAGAACGTTCGCATTTAAATCTCAGTCTTAATCTGTCAAAAAAACTTCTAATTTACCTAGATTTTTGACATTGATTGTCGCTGAGATGAGATTACGACTTGAGTTTGAGCTTTTTTAAGTACGAGAAGCTTTCTGATTTTTTACGATAATTACCTGCAATGTACAGTAATAGGTCCGTCTTGTCCAAATTGCTCTTTAGTCTTATGTACTTGACCTAGGAAGTCGATGAAGCCTTCGCCACTCTTCGGCACTCCCTGCTCTGGCCAATCAGTGAACTGGAATTGACGTACCGTCCTCGATGACCCATCGCGAGCGTCCGTGACCTGTGCACATGGAATTAGTAAGTACTATATTGACTGTGCAACATTCAAGTTTAAATTTCGAATTTCTTATTCTATTTTCCTGAAGAAGAGCAAATGACATCGACACTAAGTCCACAATGTTCAAAGTTTAGTAACAAAGTAACAAGGTATTGGAAAACTGGAAGTTAGATCAATAAAGTTTTATCAGTTATTCAAGAATTTCAATTTGTTTGTGAGGACGTACCTTGAATTCTCTCAAGATGTACTGTGGCATGTTATACTCAGCGATCGGGTCAACCACGAAGCATTGGTAGCGTACAGAACGGTCTGATGGCCAGTATTGGTGACATTTTTCCTAAAAAATCATTAATGATTATTTAAAAGCCATCAAAAATAAGGCAGAAAAGTTCAATAAGGCGCTGAGTAGACGATGGACAATTTGGAATCGTATGTAAATCCCGGCATTTTGTTCTACGTGCGCGTTAGATTTCCATACGATTCCAAATTGTCCGCGGACATTTTGTCCATCGTCTGCTCAGCGTTTATTTAGTATGATTAGAATACTTACTCGGCCCATCTCCTTCAATTTAGTTAACATAACAATGATTGTAGAATTGTGTTCCCAAAGCATCCGCCAGAAGTCATCAGTAGTATCTGGCAGAGGCCCTTGAGTGGCAATATAAGCTGCTCTATATCTGTAGCCATCGACGAACGACGCATTGATATAGTCAGAGCCATCGCGAGGAGTCAAACACACGCGGGTAGATTCATACGGCAAGATGTGGACCAGTCTGTTCTTATGTTTGTTGCAAGGCAAGCTGGCAGACACAAACCGACTAGAATCAGCCTTCATATTAGCCAATTTCTTAAATTCCAATTCCATTCCAGTGATATTTTCAATAGGATCTACGCGCATCAACTTTTGGATGTGAGCGTGCAAATTGCGAGCGGGAACTTCCGTGTCGCCGCAGATCACAGCTTCGAGTAAAGCATCGTGAATGAATATGTATTGATCTTCAGTCTGTACCATGTAATTACGCTGAGCTCGCAAACAGGTCACGTGGCCATAGATGTCAACGGTGCGTTCATGACGAGCTCTCTCAAGCATTGAGTCGATAACTATAAAGCAGCCGGTACGACCAACACCAGCAGAGCAATGGACGACTAATGGACCAGCATCGGGAGGATTCAAGGCTCTCACACGTCTCAAGAATTGAAGGAACGGCGCAGGATGATCAGGAACTCCATGGTCAGGCCAGGCAGTAAACTGCAGTTGTTTGATCTCACGACGCTCGCTACTATTTCCATTCCGTTCCACTTGGAAGGTTCGGATGCAATAGGTAGCGAGTTCTTGAACTTCTGCAATCGTAACAGTCATCATGCCATACGTTTCCGTCCCCCTGCTGGGCCAGTATTGGTCACATTTGATTCTTGTTCTTTCTTCTAGTTTGGTCATCATTACGATTGTAGAAGTTCGGAGTTCCCAACACATCCTCCAGAAATCTGCTAACGTTTCTTGAAGCGGGCCTTGAGTAGCCACATAAGCGTTATGTTTACGATAGCCATCGCAATAGTTGGCGTTGATGTAGTCGCTTCCGAGGATTCCGTCAATTGGCTGCAGGATAACACGACTGTGATCATAAGCAATGACGTTAGCATAGCGGTTCTTGGGTTTGTTCACTTCCATGTTCGAGTGATCCCACGTGAACTGTTGACCAGGTTCGATACTTTCATATTCTTGCGAGAACTTGAGGTTGTCGTTGGTTTTAAGTCTTTCTATATGTTCCGAAAGTTCCAAAATAGGAATAGGAGGATGGGAAATCATAGCCGGAGTTTGGAAGTTCAACCGTCTCATTTCTACGGGATCAGACGGCGCTCCGAAACCAACATCTGCCGACATCAACGGTCTTGTCACCGCTGCCTGGTCAGGAGCCTTGCAGGGTTGACGTCTTCTCTTAAATATGAACAAAACTACCAAACATAGTGAGAGCATCAAAGCCGCAATAATAGGGCCAATAACCCACACCATGCCAGCTTCTTTCCTATTCTCTTCTATTCTAATTTCAGGGTCTCCGTGGATGTCTTTAGGATCAGGTCTACTGGGCTCTTCACCAGGAGGCGCTTCACGCATATCTAGCGACAAATATTCAGAAAATGGACTGGACGTATAAAGATGCTTTTGAGGAGTATCTACAACCGCACGGACGAACACTCGATACTTTTTGCTAGGATTCAACTTTCTGTTCAGAAACCCTTCATACATTTCATCGTTCCCGAGATGGAATGTGTATAAAATATTTCGTTGTAAGAATTTGGCCGCTATGTATGGTGCGTTTTCATCATCTGTTCGAGCGTTATTTTTAATTAAATCTTCTGTTAGGAACTGATCCGGGTTCTTATGATTATGAGCTTTATCATCAGGTACTACAACTAGATAATAATGCGATATGGGTCCATATTCTTCGGAGGCTTGAGGTAGTATGACGAGTATTTCGTTTTCAACAACGCCGTAGAAGTCCGGCTTCACCATCGGTTTAGGCGCGGCCATCTGCGTGGTCACGGTGATCTTCGTCGGCGGTCGGTACGAATCGTCATTAGGTATGGCACTTACATTAACATTATACGTTGTGAACGGAGACAGATCATTTATCGAATACGACGTTCTATCATGCTTCACAATGATTTCCCGTCTTGGTATTTCTTGCGTTTGTGTCATACCAAGAGAGTCGACGAATTCTTTAATTGCATTGTAAGAAATCTTATAGCTAACGGGGTTTAAGCGTAACGGAGGCGACCATGACAACGTCATGGAGTGAGTGGACACATCTTGAGCCCTAAGATGTAAAGGCACTTCTTCTGGTCTGACCTTTACAGTAACCTTTTCTGATAACCTTCCAAGACCATCTGCCGTTCTTGCAGCAACAGCGATGGCATATTCTGCGAACTTTTCCAAATTATCCAGATCAGCAGAGTGCGTTACATGAACAGTCTTTTGCTGCCATTCATCCAGATCCTCGACTGGCGTCATTGTGTAGAATATGACGTAACCGATGATCTTCTTTCTTGAACGGAACGTTTCCCACCAAACTTCGACACTTGATTCCGAAGTCGCGACGGCTTTAACTGCCATGGGCGCTCTACCGATGTCCCTTTCAGTATGAGCCGTCACGTCTTTGCTGAACGGTCCAGCTCCTTGATCAGTGTACGCTCTAACTTTGAACACATAATGCGCATCTTCTTCTAAACCAGTAAATACTGCTTTAGTTAATTCTGTAGTCTTCTCTGCAACAGAGGATTGATCTCCTCTCTTGAAAAACTGGACATCATATTTCTTAATCTGGCCACTTCGGTCAGCACGGATGGGAGCCTCCCAAGTGATACTGATAATGTCGGGCGTTTGGAAGTGGTATGTGACATTCGTCGGAGGCCCTTTCGGTGCACCTTCGGGCGTGAGCCAATATTTGATAGTTTCCTGACCTATTCCAATATGGTTTTTACCTGCTACTCTATATTCATACTGGACGCCTCTTTCTAAATCATTTATTTTATACGAGTGTATTTTAGTACCGGGGAAATTGACTTCTTCGAGAGGTTGATCTTTTATACCATATCGGAGTCTGTACCCGAGTAAATCGCCGTATGTTTGTGATGGCTTGCTCCATTCTAATTCTATTGATACAACGGGCTCCCTTTCCAAAACCCTGCAAAGGAAATAGCGGTTCGTTACTGCTGTTCAGAATGTCGTCAGAATGTAATATGATTCGATAAATAATTTAGACTCACTTCAGGTTGACGGTAGGCCTGTTTGGCACTCCGCCAGGCGTCTTTACAGACACCGGCGCACTTCGGTCCCCGTCGCCCTTCCTCGTGAGAGCCGCCACTTGCACGTTGTACCGCGTATCCGGTTGCAGCCCCGATATGTTCAATTCGAGAGTCGTGTCGTCCATTACGTTGAATCGCATCGGGTCGTTAAGAAGTCCCTTGCCCTATAGAAATAATTTTCCGGTTTAATAACAGGGTAACAATGTTTTTTTTACGAAAAGTATGTGATAATTAGGTACATACCTCTTCTCGCACTTCTTGCACATGCACATGGTATCCTCTTATGATTCCGTTTTTCTCCTTCTCTTGCGGTGGCTTCCATGTCACATGGATGGATGTCGAGTTGATGGCAATGACCTTCACGTCTTGGGGCTCTCCGGGAACTGTGAGCACACAACAAATATGTGAGATATCCGAGCCGTACCTGTTTGCATTTCGACCTAAACTGCCCTATCAGCATCTACGGGAGCGTGCTAAAAAACTACCTAAAGCGACTCTCAAGGGCCTAGAAATGGAATTAAGCGTCGGCGTCAAAGGCTTGTCAGTTAAGCGCTGCGATTGGTAATTGATCGTAGTTTTATAGTGCGGTCGGTAATCCCCGTCGGTGATGCTGATAGAGCACTTCGGTCGCGGCGAGTGTCTACACACGCCGGTCAGCATCTCGATCGGGCATTTGAATACCAACACACACTGAGACATCATTTACGCCCTTTCACATCACCATAACCAATTAAAATCCATTACCTTCCAATCCACATCGTAAAGAACAACTAAAATCGTCAAGCTTTTACAAAGAGTCAACATTTAGTAAGTAATTCATCTATTAGTTTCCAAAGCAGCATTTCTATAACTAAAATCCTTAATTCACACACTGCAAGGGATCATGCTCCGGGACGTCAAGACTTGGGGAATAAATTCAAAATTAAATCACAGAAAAAGGTACACACCAAGTCTTCAATCATCAAAAATGTCGTCTACGAAGACATGCTTTCAGAGGTTACCGCTTGCAGTTTGTTTCAAAGTAATCGTTAGATTAAGGAGCTAGGAAGATTATCTACACAAAGCTTAAAGGCACAAGCACAAACGCACATCGAAACAAGCACTATAGTAATTGGTACTCACTCCTTATAGCTGTACGGGGTTACCAGCAGCCCATACAAAGTCAGTGACGAGAGAAAAAAGAGAAAAACGCATTCAAATACATTTAAGACAAATTGTGCGAACATTGCAGGGCGAACGGAACTACTAAGTGAGAGATTACGAGTTGAACGCTTGTCGGCGAAATGGGGGGCACTCTTATTTTATTTCCTCGTGTATTTTGAGCTCTTTAGGAGGCGCATTCGGTTTAAGCCGCTTGGGACGGTCTAGGTTTGCGTGCATTGCCTTTTTCTGTTCGCGGCACGGAACAAACGGGAATGAGAATTTTTATTTCTTGAATAGAGTGAAAATGCGAGGAGTTTGTTTGTCACGAAGGATCTTTTTCGTGCAACTGAGCTTACGCGAGCGTTTAACGTCGTTTACAAAATGTTGAAGTGGGACAGAAAAAGGCAACGTGCACACGTCAGTAGCCGTTCGTCGTCCGTCGGTGCAGAGAAGTCACTCACACGCACATGTATTGATTAACGCGACGGCGCCAGTCTATGTGTGTGTGTGCTTCTATGTGTTCTGTCAATGTGCGCCTTCGTACCTTCTGTGTGTGTGATGCCTCGAACCTCGTGTATCCTCTGTGATGTTTGTGACAGTGTCAGAGTGTCCGTTGGCTGTGCTCTTCAATTAACTCGTCTGTATTTGATCAAATTCGGCCTTGTACTTTACAGGAGTGATTGATGTCTGGTATATCACGCTGCGTTCTTTGAGCCCCACCCGTTCGTTGTTTACGGCAATAGCGAACGTCAGGCATAATAGTATTCTGTTTATGTCACAATATCTAGTGTGCATGCACGACGATAGTCTGATAGAGTATACAGAAGAAAGAAGAGAGGCGAGAGTGAAACTGCTACTGCCAAGAAGATGTAGCACAAGAGCAAGTGAGATAGACAGAGAGATAGAGATAGGAAGAGAAGTAGCGCGTAGTCTAGTAACCGAGCTGAGCAGTCGGGGAGTACAGGCGAAGAGTGTCGCGGACCTATCCCTGGGATCCGTCGCGAGAGTTACCAATAGGTGTACAGTTGGTACAAGATAGGAATTTAGACGGAGGATCCGGGGGACGCGGCTTCGACCCGCAGCCTTCCCGCTAATAGTAGATAGTAGTCAGGACAGTACAGTGAGTAAAGAAGTAGTAATTGTGAGTAGTTCAGTAGCATGCGCGCGTGTCGTGTGGGGACGGTATTGGTATTCAAATGCGGCGCTCGGGCCGTGGTGCGTGTTGAGCGGTCCGTATAGCCGAGTGCTCGCTCAGCTTGCGCGCTGCGAGCTCCGCGGTAAGCACCGATGATCTGCGAGACATCAGCGCTTACAGCGAAGTGCAGCGCTTGCATCCTGAGCTGAGCAAGCGGTTGTACCATGTGTGACGCACTCGCTCTCTCACCTCGTGTCGTCGCTAGTGGTGCGGAGTGATTCCTAAAAGTGCAGTATTTACCTCACGCAATCAATACACATTTGAACCGTAACCAATTGCGTGCAGCAAATTGTGAAACCTATCTGGTGCCCAGTGAAAACTTAATTGAACGAAAAACGGTGCGGTGTCGGTAAAGAAAGCATGCAAAATTGTGTCCATTGCTAAATACTCAACAACTGTGCGCCAAAATCAATAATATAACGGTGCCGTCGACACTATACCAGGTGCATTATAAACTTTGCATTTCAGTGAGTGCCATCATAACGCGTGATAACGAATCATAAGACGCGTCATCAAAAGAAATCATTACATGTGACAAGTGAGTGGAAATGTCAACTCTATGCCGCTGTGCACAGCGACTATAATACAGTGAAACCAAAATGATCATCTGTGACATGATTATAGATATACATGGAAATATTATCGGCAAGCATAGTATTACTTTTTACGAGAACTGAACCTCCTTGTTTAGAATCCTGCTATGTGCTCACAAAAAAGGAACAAAAAAAAATGACATTAGTATTTTGGTAGTATTTGTAGCGCATCAAGTTTGCTAATGTGATATGAACTATTCCGTTATGGTATGAATGGTTTATTTGATAATAGCCCACCACCAATGTAAGACCAATAAACATTTGCACAAAATTATGTTCACTCACAGTCAAAATGGAACCGCTTCCGTTTCTTAACATTATAAATCGTTTATTGCAAGCCGTTCGATTATCACTGTGGTAATATTATCATATAAAACTATTCATATTGCTTTTAAACCGATTCATTTAGTATCCTTTTACGTTTGAGTTTTAATATAGTTTGCAGATATGAATAATTTTACACATCACTTTATACCAACTTTGTAGAATCCCATGGTTTTGTTAGTAAATATAGATCATGTATTATTAGAAATCATTGTCATCGAATATATTTTAAGGGAAAGATAAATTAAATGTAATAACAGAGGATGTACTAAACGAATGTACATTACTACGCATTGAAACATTCATAGCTAATTCAAAAATATTTTAAAAGTAAATGAACTTCCAAAACTCCTCTGATATTACATAGCCAAAGAACTTTGTTAATTTGAAAGATAATTAAATTATTCATCAATTATTAGCAGTTAATTCTTTGGCCCGGCATCGCTCAATTTTATGATTTTATGTTTATTAACGCTCCCTCAGATTTTATTAAAAAGTTCATCTATCGAGAGTTTTTTGTTTTGAAATTCTTTCGGTTTAAGGAGAGCGAGGGAAGTCATAAGATTGAGCCGATATGGAACAGTCGGAAGGTTAGTGAATGTCCAATGATGGTGACACGTACCGTCTTCGTGCGTGCGTACGGTGACGGGGTATGAGGCGGGCCCGTCGCCCACGCTGGTGCCCGCCAGCACCCAGATGCGGTACTCAGTCCAGCGCCGCAACTCATCCAGTACAAACGTCGTCTGATTCAGTTTGACGACCGTCGCCTCAGAATCCCCCCTCCCAGACTCCACACAAAGCAGCTTGTAGTAAGCGATCCGTCCGTTCGCTCGCTCGGCGGGCGGCGGTTGCCAAGACACGCGCACGGCGGTGGGAGACACGGCCACCGCCGTCACATTCATCGGGGGCGCTCCAGGAACTAAACAAGCTCAACGGTAAGAACGAGCCGGCACAGATCCGGGGATCCGTGCCGCACCTGCAACTAAAATGACGCGCGACACACGCGCCGCGCGCCGCGTTATACCAAAACACAGCCGACCTAACCGATGCAATCACTGAATGCGATTGAAACAAAAAATAAAATGTGCCCAAAACCAAATAAAAAACGACATCAGTCGCCAAAATAAACGAGCATGCACTTTTTGTTAGTGTGGTGTGATTGTAGGATCCGCTCGCCCATACATCTCTAAGTCTCATCCGTCACACTTTTCCCTGTTGGAAGAAAATTGTGATGATTATGTTCTAGCTTACGACGCGGAGAACACTATGTTTTATCCCAGTGATAGATGACGTGGCAGTCGGCAGATCGAGACAATGTGATTGATGGAGCCCGATGAACTTAATGACAGATGAGCCAAGATTTCCAAATGTCGTCCGCGTCGTCGGCGTTTGAATAAAAAAATGTCATTCGGGGCGTTAACCTCGTATTTAAAAGACCTACGAACAACATAAAGCTACTACTAAGGTACGGTGTACGCTTTCAATTAAGCAAATTGTGAACAAGTTCGACAGTTCCGTTGAGTCGCGCAATCAAGTTACGGCGTACACTTTACCGTTTCGACAAATTTACGATTACAAAACACATATTGTGATATAAAACTTGGTGCTTGTGCTGTATTACTGGCAGCGTGCCGGGCAGGTGCTCTTATGTGAAATATTACATTAGGAGTTACCTGGTACACCCACAATAGGTTCACTCTCTCATATTCTCAAGCGATGATTGGAAAAGAGCCACTTTGTGAATTGCACAAATAACAAAACGTTCGTGAATTCTTAAAAGGGAGCAGAAAAGGGGAGTTGAAAGCGTTTTCCATAAATTGTTTTGGAAAGCGAAGTTTCATTGCGGAAAGCTAGTAAAAAGTATGCAACTTATTTTATATTGAAATGTTAGAATTTAGGATCCATTTGTTTTGAAATGGGATCCGTCTTTTGGGGGTTTGCTGTGACTCGTTCCCCCTCATCCTATCTACACTCACTCTTCACGAGACGTCACTCCAAGTGTGCGGTGTGAGGACATACCGTATTGTTTCGTCCGCACTGCGATAGGGGGCGTGGTGGCGCCCTCGCCGCGCTGCGAGCGCGCTGCCAACCAGATGTAGTACAGCGTGTTGGGGTAGAGGCCGTTCAATGTGTAGGTCTCAGTTATTGGTATCCGCCTGGGAGAATTTTATCATTATAAAATATTATTTTTCGATCAAAAACGTTGTAAAAGATTTCCAATGAAATATGTCAAAGAATCTAAGATCGGAGATCTAGGTCCATAACCTATTCTTTCTTTTATTTTGCTAACGCAGCATCTGAGATTTTGTAAAAAGTTTAAAGTTTACACCGAAATAACCCTTCCAAAAAAGGGAGACTTACGTCCTTCATAACAAAACACTGTAACATACGATAATTTCAGTAGAAATCCTCAAAATCATTGCAAACAAAACCATGTGCGAAACGAACACAAGGACCAAAATTTCCCAGCCCGTCCCATCCTTAATGTCCTCCCTCCGGTTGACGCCCTAAGCCGAGGTTCGTACCCCACAGGGGGTGCCCTTAGCGAGTGTTCACATAGTTTTAATTAGCATAGTTGAATAAACCCTGGCTGGAGGTTTTAAGTGTAGTAGCTTAAGGCACCCACAGGAAAGCCCGGTTAAGTAGTCATGATCTCAGAGGTCAACTACGAGATGCCATACCTAAAAAAAAAAGACCAAAATTTCGATTAAACACATTAACAACTCCTTACTTCCTATGATGTTCCTTGGCATAAGTATCGTTCCAGTACAATTCATACGACACTATGTTGTCTCCAGCATGGGCTGGTCTTCTCCACGACAGCGTCACCGACGTCTCGCCTGCTTCCACTGCCACCAGGTTTGAGGGTTGAGATGGTACTCCTAGTTAAAACAAAAGATAACATACGTCACGACTTTAATCTTCAAAGGGTTAGGCAGAGGTACACCCACAAAGAATTATTTAAATTAAGATTCATATCAGATTCTTATGGGCGCCTTTTATCAGTGATAGCCTAGTGATGTGACCGTCGGACTGCAAGTCATAGGTCTCGAGTTCGAACCCAAGGCATGCACCTCTGACTTTTCGGATTCATGTGCGTACTGTACAAAAGGGACGACCAGAAAAAAAAAAATTGTCCTTCTTGTAGATTATTAAAAAAATTACACACGTATTTTTCTTTTTTTATACGTCATCAACAGATTACGGCGATACATTGAGTTAAAATGTACCATGACGTCATGAGTATGTAGATTTTATACTTGTGGTGTAGCGACCACTCCCCAACTTTAATGCATTTTATCCAAGTAATTTTTATTAATATGATAAAGTAAAAAATACGTGTCTAAAATTTTTTTATTATATGACTGACGGGCTAAATATATATATATATATATTTAATTCAGGTATCATCCCTATTATCACTCGCTTCATAAAAAGTTAAGAAAAACATTGTGAGAATTTCTCGATGGCATGTGAAGTCAAGTCCTCTGACTTGACTTCACATACCATCGAGCCTCTGCCCATGGGCGGCATAAAAACTCTGACACCAGGTTAGTCACTGACCACACGAAAAATAAAGAAAAGATGGGTGCTAATTAAATCGAATAAATCAGTTCACTTACCTTGCTGCGTCTTCACCTGTACGGGCGCCGATATGGGCCCAGGCCCCACAGAAGTGAACGCTTGCACGCGAATAGTGTACACCGTGTGAGGGGTCAGTTCGCTGATCGTGGTTAGATGACTGTTATCCATCTGCAATAGAGGTTCATTCGTAACTTTGCAGTTTAGAGGTCGAAGAGGTTAGTTAATTGATTCAGGCGTGACCTTGCGGAAATCCATTATAAAATATAATAGACGTGGATACATTTAGTAACCTGTTCCGCTTAGCTATTTCTAAAGAGCCATAAAAAATCCTGAAAGATATCGACATGTGTTTCACCTCTCAACGAGGCATCCTCAGGATGACGATTGACTTGTCGCGAACCCGAACACGGCGTGTTGCCACACCGAGCGCTGAACACGGAGTGGTGAAGTGGTGGTTCGGGTTCGCGACAAGTCAATTGTCATCATGAGGATACCTGGTTGACAGGTGAAACACGTGTCGATTTCTTTCAGGGTTTTTTATGGCTCTTTAGAAATAGCTAAGCGGAACAGGTTACTAAATATATCCATGTCTATTGTATTTTATCGAAGAGGTTGTTTAGGTTTGGGGTAATCAATTGTTCTAGAATTTATTATTTTGTCTAATTGGTCTTTGGTTAACTTAGGGTGAATTTCACCAATGTACGCGATCAGTAAATCTAAACCGCATTCAAGATCTGTCAGTGTCATCATTGCTGTGGAATATTGATACTGAAAACTCCTGAACGCGTATCAGTGTCATTGATGGAATTCACCCTTAATGGATCTGGATAGTTGGTTGGCTTAGTAATATTTTTATGTCTGACTTCCTCACAAAAAACAGTAAAAAGTTTTCAGTCGAACAGAATATTGTTCTGTCATAAAATATCTAGTAGTTTCCAAAGTTATAAACAAATTGGACATTTGGAAGTGGATGAAAATTGATTTGTAAACTTATATTACGTAGTTATAAAGTAATAAGTGAAGTTAATAAAATTGTGTTAGAAAGATATGTACAGACGCCAGCACATCAAGCTACTACAATCTGTCAAATTTATTTAATAGATTTTCAACTTTATCGCCGAAGTGAAAGGTTCAAAGTTGATTGGGAAAATTTGACAGTTTCGCGTAGCTTGATGTGCTGGCGTCTGTACTTAGATTTTTTTAAGTAATAGTGTACTTATTGTTGAAGAGCCAAATAAATAACTATTTTTTTTTTAAGTTCATGGATTTTTACTGCTATGACCTTAGAGTTCACGAAGAGTCGCAAGAATAGCAATTATTTTAGAACTTACCATTTGTGAGTGCCATGACTGCAAAGGTTGCGAAGGGTCCGTGGTGTAGTAGATTTTGTAGCCCTGCAGACAAAAGAATTAAGTAAACCTTTATTTCAAATGTTCCTCAATTGATTCTTCAAAATTTTGGTCTTCAAATCATGTTAGTGAACGGGTTCCGTCAGTTGGGACTGGTCATCTCTAGCAGCCACGGCTTATTGTTTTTGCTCTGGATGATTTTTACACGTCTTTCTACATCATTCTCATAATTTCAACATGAATGATGAAACTAATATTTTTATTTAAAAGAGTGTCTATGGAGTTTTTGTCCATTCCACTTCATAGGAATCTACTACGCTTTGGAATGGGCAACTAGTTTCATCTTTCTGATTGACCGACTCTTTGATAATTCAAAAGTGCTTGTAAATGGTTTAATTGAAATAAATGCTTTGAGTTTAGCATCCTGCAGCTTTAATTTCACGTTCTACTTCACATACTATAAGTAGTTTAGCACTTGCGCTTTCATCAAATTCGAATTTACGAGATCTAAGTGCCTATATTCAAACTTCCGGGTAAGGCGATCAAATCTTGCAATCTAATTTAAGCAGAAACTACATTTAGAATTTAGTTATCCCCTTACCGTAACTTGTCCGTTGGGCGTCTCTGGCTCATCCCACTGAATAACCATTGTGCTGGAGCTTAGAGGACGAACTTGAACGTTCCTTGGTGCTGAACCAGGTTCTATGAAAAAAAAAGAGAATTGATAGTGATGTGACATTTAGTTTGGGTTGCCACCCCACGTTAGAAGTGCTACAAGGATCTTTTGGCGTCTGAATGACATTGACAGGGGGGTAAACTTTGTGTAATTGTCACTGTCATTGTGTATTGACAAACAAGATGGCCGCGTTAGTTCCGATTTTACCCACGGGCCAAAAGTACCTAGTAGCGTTATAGTTGATTATTGTTAACCACATCTGCATGCTTGTGTTTTTTTTTTCTTTAGATAATCATTCCATATTTATTCCTGTCTGAACCTTATAAAAATACGAAAAACATCTGATATTTAAAAAGTAAAAGTGAGCTGAATAATTTCTTGAATTAAGTACTTACATAAAGATACACGTGTCTACTTTCTAAATTCAGACAGTAAGTAATTTAGAATACTAAGAGCTTTTTCATAAAATATAAGTAATTCAATAACAAGTTAGATGAACGTATAAAATCTATTTTGAAAGACTAAGTACCCAACCAAATTCATTCACTACATTTGGGTTTTGCTTGAATACTAGAATTTAAAAGTTATAACCAAGTTAAAAACACATAACAGTTGTTAAATTACAATTCATAAAAATTAACACCAATAACAAGCCAATAAGATCAAAACATACAAAACACAAAGATTTAACAACAAATGTAAAACTACAATATTTTTTATTCTAAACGTTGAGAAAATTAAAGAGAAAAACGATGATACTCTTGTTTTATGAGCCGTAAAACATAATGCCGGTCTCTCACAGAATTATTTGGCACAAATACTATCAAACACCCTACCGCCATTATCTCAGACACAATAACACGTAAACATCCCGATGTTAAATTAAGAAGCGACTCGACTCATCTCAATTATGTACAAAATGAAAATAAAAATAATAGGACAATAACCGTCGGGGGCACAATGCCTGTCTTAATAGGATTTGTAATCGCAGCCTCTAACACGAAAACCGGGGGCGTCACTCAATGAAAAAATCTCTTTTCTGTTTATAATACTCGCGAAGGGCGAAACAATAAAAGTTTCGGGACTGTGCAATATTAAAACGCTATAATCTTGTTTGGGTCCAGAATCCGGGTCGGCGACGTCAGGCAAAACTTTTCCTTTATTAGAAATGTAAAGAATATCAAAAGACCTGTTGGTAATTTTATATACCAACGTTTTCATTAGCAATTCATCCAAGTTTTTATTTTCTCTGTTTTGTGACATTGCGCTATGGGGACGTAGGCGACGCTCCACGAGTCAAATTTAATATATTTTGCTGAGGGAAATTAGATATGATGGTTTAACATTTACGAAGCGAGAAACGTTCGGGGCGTGGATAAAGAAATGAAATTCCACCACAGGGTAATTGTACGGTAAATATTTAATATGTAATTGAGGTGAACGAGTAGAGTCACACCAATTTGTCACGTATCCAGACAAATACGATAAACATGCAAATTATTAACAGATTAACCCTTTTGTACAAGCAGAATATTAACTACACCCAGTCGACTGATTAAATGTATTAAATTACGAAACAACCTAAGTAACATGCTATCAATGCCCAGATTTTAGAAGTTTAGAAGTAACCCACAAACAACGCCGTTAGGTAATGATTTACGAAAATTCATAATAGTATACTTACTGGCACCTCCATACAAGGAATCCACTGCAAGAGAGCAAGGAAACAAAGAACAGTATTAGTATGTAGAACTCACGTGAACAGTAACACATAAATCACACAAACGGTGCCGCAGAAGAAACTTTAAAACGTGTGACACAGAACTGACCGCGTAACTGATCCTAACATCGATACAAACGAAATGGTGCATGATTAAACGAACAAAACGTATTACGCTCTACGTCTACATACTAAGAACAAAAGTAAATGTGCAAATGAAATAAAAGTCTATGAGAATTCAGAAGCGCACTTACATGAAGCATCGGCGAATGTCGTACGTCGGTTATACGCGTAGGCATGAAAAGACGATCAAAGAAAATACCTTAAAACTGAGAATTGAGCGCAAGAAACGTAAAAGAAATCTATTTACCCAATTAAAAGCATGTAAAATTAATTATATACTTGACAAAATTGAAAGCGAGACCAGAGTAAATGAAATTATAACAAGCGTATGGGTAAATGCGTAGAAATGATAATTTTTCATCGTCTATTATAAATTGGGATTATTAAGAAGATGGCGTTGTTAAGATGATTTATAAATCTCGTTCGTCATAAGTAAGTGGAGAAGAGATGAAAATCTTGAGAGGGGGCCAATTAACATGATACTGATGTCATTTATTATATTAACGGGGTTCTAAATTATCTTGAAACTTTACACTCATAACAGGAAAAAGCTATTCGTTCGTTTTCTATAATTTAAGTGTAATATAGATTTGTATAGTGAGCCAATGAAATAAGAATGACAGCAATCAGTAGCCATTATTTTTTAACACAAAGACACGATGTTTGCAGGGTCTTTTTTTCCCAATGTCACTTCATGTACCTTGTATATTTCCCACGTCTCTATACAGAAAGTGGGCAACGGCGGAAATAGCTGTCAAATATTTCGCTGTTTTGATTAATTTGGCAATATAACTGTATGGAAATAAGAAATATGGCTAACCATACTCCATTTGAAATAAGATTAGACATTTAAACAAACCTTTTTTACAGTCCGTTCAACTGATTTTGACTTCTATACCGTAGGCATAAGGATGGCATTAAAAGCAAAAAAATAGTTACAATACCAACTGTTTACTGCAGCTGCCATTTGTCAAGCCAACAACGCAATAGAAGTCAAAATCGGTTAAACGGACGGTAAAAAAGGTTTAGTTAAATGTCTAATCTTATTTCAAATGGAGTATAGTGAACTAGAATATTGATTATGAAATGCAATAATTAATATCGTTACACCGAATATTTAGTTTTAGATGTAAAAAAGTATTTGGAAACTTTCCAAATGCCTTTTATAAACCTAAAACGGTTACAACATCAAATTCAGTGTTATAATTGTAATTCATTTTTAATATTCTAGTTCACTATACTCCGTTTGAAATAAGATTAGACATTTAACTAAACCTTTTTTACAGTTCGTTCAACCGATTTTGACTTCTATTGCGTTGGTGGCATGACAAATGGCAGCTGCAGTAAACATTGGTATTGTAACCACTTTTTTTGCTTTTAATGCCATCCTTATGCCTACGGTATCGAAGTTAAAATCGGTTGAACGGACTGTAAAAAAGGTTTGTTTAAATGTATAATCTTATTTCAAATGGAATATAGTTAGCCATATTTTTTATTTCCATTGCCAAATTAATCAAAACAGCAAAATATTTGACAGCTATTTGCGACGTTGCCAACTTTCAGTTTATACGCTCGCCTTACAGCTAATGAATATGATTATTGAATTACCCTCCAAAAAATTATACCGATAGTGGATACCTCACTTACAATGAACCGTGCCTCACTCGAAGTCAAACACACTCTCCAGCTACTAAATGCCCCTACATACCAGTTTCTCCTGTGGTGATGACTGCTGGAGCTGATGGTGGACCCCTTCCAATGTTGTTGACAGCTATGACGTACATCTCGTATTCCGTGTATGGTGATAGGTTCGTCACTGAGTAGTACTGAGTGATGACTCCTGAGATCTCGCTGAAAGCCTGTTATGGAAGATTAAGAGAATTTAGAGGGTTGAAAAAATGGAGTCATCGTAATCAGCCTATAATGTTCCCACTGCTGGGAGACATGGCTCCTCTCTACGAGAGTGAGTGGGCTCTACCACGCGGGCCCAGTGCGGGTTGGTAGATGTCACATGTCTTCGAATTTTTGGTTCTAGTACATGCCGGTTTTCTCACGATGTTTTCCTTCACCGTTTTGAGAGCAGTGGTGATGAAATTATTTACACAAAGTAAAGCGCCTGCGTGGGTCTAACTCGTAAGTCGGGGTCGATACAACTTGGCCACCACTGCTCTCAAAAAGGAGTACCTATTCAAAAAGGTAGATTATGGTTTTGCAGGGCAAAGACCTCCCATCTCTTCTTCCACTGCTCTTTGTCCAGGAACAGTCTTTATCTAAGGAGTCTAGCTCACCCCGCCATCTCTGTCTGGGCCTACCATAATGACGCTTGCCATGCGTGAAAATACTTGTAAATAAGTTTTGAATTGCGAACAGCCTACTTTTTTAATTCAAGCAGAAAGCCAACAATTATGAATTTAATAATGGCATATTCATTATATACGGAATTATATATTTTATAATGTGAGTATTTTATTCATATTTATGTGTAGTATTCCATTGTTTTCTAGGAAATCAACCTGACGTGGTTTCGATTTCCAGTAGGTAAGTGAATAAAAAGTGCTTGCACATGAAATATTATTTTAATGAAATAAACCGTGGAAATGAGAAATGTTTTCCAACAATAAAATTACTACTTCATAATAATACCTACTACCTACATATTTTCAACCCTTAAATGCTCTTGGTTGCCGATTTTATGACATATTTTGACGTAATCAAACGTATGTCATGTTTGATATTTGACATCTCACCTGATTGGCGTATTTCGGCTTGTACTGTATGACGTAGTACTGCGGTTCTTCAGGTCCGTTGTAGGTCCACGTGAGTCGAACTGTGGTCGCTGTGACCTCTGAAGGACGGATCTCCGTCGGTGGGCCCGGTAACGCTGGTGAAACAGTCATTATTAGAATTAAATGTTAGAAGCAATGCATATAAATAAAAAAGAATATCAAATGTAGTTATATTATAAGACTGCCGGAAGACGGTTGGGGTAGACTTCGAATGGAAATACTAGAGACAAAACTGAAGTCTTGACCAATCGGAATTTACTTAGTAAACCTGAAAGTTCTCCCTGCATTAAAAAAACGTGGTTTTTGGTGAACTGCCAGTTTATTCTGTTTCACCGTGAAAACTTAGGTGAAGTGAGCTTGAAGTGAGCTGTCATTCCACCTGATGCTAGGGATTGACACTATTAAACTATTTAATTATTATTTTTTATTAATTAATTTAAACAAGTCTGTTTATTTTTCCTTCATCAATAAATAATAATTTGTGGCTAAGTAATAACAGCTGCACGGGTCGATCGATCAGGTTAAGCTACGCTTGCCGCGGTTGGTCCGTGGATGGGTGACCATCTTTACATACCAAGTCCCCTCCGTGCCTCGGAAAGCACGTTAAGCCGTTGGTCCCGGCTGTCATTTGTAGATCTTTGACAGTCGTTACGGGTAGTTAGAAGCCCAAAAAGTCTGACAACCAGTCTTACCAAGGGGTATCGTGTTACCTAGTCACTAGGTTGTGGAGGTCAGATAGGCAGTCGCTCCATGTAAAATACTGGTATTCAGCTGCATCCGGTTAGACTGGAAGCCGACCTCAACATAGTTGGGAAAAGGCTAGGCAGATGATGAATAAATAATAATTTGTCTAGAGTTTGAAAATTGACCACAGTAATGTTAACTAGATTAAATTCGGGGTGAGAGCCTGGTGATCTGTCACACAGGAATACGGGTAAGTTTTAGTCAGTTAGAGTCTGACACGCCCTCCCGTTCCGCCCAGAGCGGAAGAAGTTATTTGATAATTTCCCACCCAAAAAAAAAGGGTATCCTCGTATGGACGCTAGTCTCTCGCAAAGGATCATATTTTATGCATTTTTGACAAAACGCTATAATTCTTGCTTCTATGTTTATAATACTATATGTATATAATACTATACTAGCGACCCGCCCCGGCTTCGCACGGGTATAAACCGGGTTATTATGCATATAAACCTTCCTCTTCAATCACTCTATCTATTAAAAAAACCGCATCAAAATCCGTTGCGTAGTTTTAAAGATTTAAGCATACATAGGGACAGAGAAAGCGACTTTGTGAAGAGAGAAATAAAAAAAAAATACTTTTATTACTATTACTATTGACGGCTCACTTCAAGCTCACTTCTCGGTGAGAAAATTGAGAGAGAGAGAGAGGGCGATGAAGAGAGAGAAAGCGATAAGATTTTTACAGAATAGATCGGCCGTTGTTTAAAACAATAGACGATCAAGTATGTTTTTGACATAATCTCATGTCTAGATGACAAAGTTATAATTGTTTGCAGTGACATCCACAATAATAAACAAAGCTCGAGTATGCCTTTGTACATAACACACAATTATAATTATGTTTAACGTTTAAACATTCATAAGCTGTAATTGTCACATTAATAGTGGATGCGAATTAATTGATGTTTAATTGTTTCGCTTTAATGCGCTTAAATGTTAATGCATTGCGGTAAACTGACTATCTTGATCTATAATTATGACAATATAGGGCGTCACACGAATAGGATACCCGATGTAATTATTATGCTATTGTTTAACGTGAATCTATCATAGTAACATGATCATAGTTTTTTGACAAATTAAAGTGAGTACAGCTTTGTTGTCACTACCTTCAATGAGGATTAGGAAACTACATTTTATGTTCAAAATAAGATTAAAAATTCTTAACCCTCTATAGTTCCTTTTTTTAATCCCAGAGACTAATTTGACAAATGCAAAACTCCATAGTGAAAAAACAAACAACAATCACTTGAAATGTCAAATTAGTCTCTGGGATTAAGAAACGAACTTTTATTTGCAATTGATGCACGATTTGGTAGTGATCTAAATAATCTTTAAGTCTGTGGTGGTAGCACCCAACATAATTATAGTGGATGATTATATTGTGAGAATGTATATGAAAAACTAGCTTCTACCAGCGGTTTCGCTCGCGTGATATCTTTATAAATTATAGCCTATGTTACTCAGTGATAAATTGATAATATAGCATTCTACTGGCGAAAGATTTTTTGAAATCGGTCCAGTAGTTTTTGAGTTTATTCAGTACAAACAAAAATACAAATCTCTTCTCTTTGTTATAATATTAATTTAGACAACAGGCAGTCAGTGGGTGGTTGACTTTGTTTTTCATTCATTTTTAACTTGACGCATACAGTCCTTTGCCGACTATAGGTTAGGTGTGAGCGCAGCCTTAGGGTTAAGTCAATTCAGAAGTTATCCAAGTGTCATATAATTGTACTCTGTTGGTATATAAATAATATTACATATTATTGGTCTATAATTCACATTTCTCGGCAATTAGAAGCGTCAGGCAACCGGCGACGCGCCGCGACAAAATATTCCTTGCAATTTTTTGCCGTGTATTTGTACAGCTATATACAGCACTTGAAGCATAAGAAGCATTCACACATAGAATTCTTTGAAAGTCAATCCAACCATAAAGTCAAAGATTTATTTGGTCACTTTTTCCCGATAGTATACTGATGACGTGTGACGTGCCGATACGTGACGATATGCCAGTTATGCGGGTAAAATTATTAATTTAAAAATTGTTTAATTTTCCGCTAGTGAACGTGAAACCATGTGGAAGTTTTTACTTTACAGTCTATTCTGTAAAAATCTTATCATAAAAACTAAGTTGAGGTGAGGTTAGTGAGCTTATTGCTAGGGATTGACACTATTGACAGCTCACTTCAATCTCATTTCACCTAAGTTTTCACGATGACATTGACATAAGAAATCAGATGTTCCACGATTAAAAACAAACGTTTAAAGTTTCCATCAACCGAAAGTTAACGAACACTAACCGCATCAAACAATCTAATCCTTCGAAAATTAAATTGAGAAAACGTTGCTTCGAGTTACAATAATTATTCATTAATCAAACTGACATTCGTTTGTCTCCCGGGCCCGCGCAACTTTCCAACCCTTTCAATTATGAATTATAACACTAATTCATAATGGATGTCTTCTCGCCTTGCCGCAATTTATCAAATTGATTTTCGTAAATCCCTCTTTCCACCGGCGAAGTTGTTACCATAAATTTGCAACAGTTATCCCAAGAAATTATGAGTGTAATTTGATTCAGTCACTCATCTACTCGACTCGCAGTCGGGAGAAATTGCTCAGATTAATTGGAGTATACTAGGAACAGTGTGGGTTAAGTTGCGTTCGGATTTTAAAAAGTTATTGGAGAAATAGAGCGAAAGGATTGGTCGGTGTATCGAATGTTTATTTGAATGTGGAAAAATAGAACGCAATGATTTATTTGAATTTTGTTTTTCGTTTTGTGTTTGAGATGTTAATAGTATGTGGTTTGTTTCAAGTAAGATCTCATTTCTGATAATGATTTAACAATCACAGTGTAAAGTCAGGGTAATTTATTGATATTCAGATTATACGTCAATTACCCATTTCGTACGACTGTCAATAAATGACAGATTTATTTGATGTTTCACGGACAATTTCCCCGATCGTTCACCGCTAGCTAAACTAACTTAGTTTGCACTTAGTTTAGTTTAGCTTGTCAGTTTTTTATACATGTGAGTGGACGCATAAGTTAGTTTAACTCGCGGTGGACGGCTCGTATTGAAGTAAATGGTCAATGTATCCAGCAATTTAATTTCATTTTGTGTTTTCTTTTCATAGATTATATCCTGTTTTTCTTTTACACCATTTGCTTTTTGTTGTAATGTCCCGTTTTATTATATTGTGGCTTTGTCTCGTTTGTTACGGAGAATCACTGACTCCTAAGATACAGGCAATACACCTAGTTTAGGAGTCAGGGAATTTAAATTATTGTGACCTAGTTATAAGCCTTATAATATGCTCTTAGTTCTTTGGTTCTTGTACTGTGATGGCTTTTGATGAAATAAAGAATAAAGAATATTTAATAATTTTCACTGATTTTACTGAGCTATTAACGAAGAAGATACACAAAAAGATTTGAAACCGTCTTCTAAAGATGTAAATGTGATCGTATTAAGAAGTACTTACACTGCACTTTGACCTCTGCAACAGCTTCGATAACACCAAGAACACTAGCGGCCTCACACGTGTAGTTCGCAGACTCCCTTATATCTTCCAGCTTGAGGGTATTTAGGCCTAGAGGCGGGTTGTCTTCCGGCGTCAGCCATTTTGTCAAACCTGCGTCAAAAATAATGTTGGGATATTCGTATATTGGTCAATATTAAGCGTAGCATTTAGAAAATAATAAGTATTACAGGTAATACTTATTGTACCTTATGATAATCTTTTTATCATGCTTGTTAGTGATCCTAAGATTTCTAAAACTTTTTCTGTTGTTACCCGTGAGAACATGTAATTCGCTCTATGTTTCTTAAATAACTGTTATTCATTTGTTATAAAGTCAAAGTAAAAAAAAAATTCAATTAGGCACATAAAAGGTACTTATGTACGTCAAAATTTACAAAAAACTTGAGAGGTGTCAAGGGACACCCGGATGGAACAAAGTTCCTTTCGATTAATTAGTGAAAGAACTGTAAATTTTTATTTTTTATTTTATAATAATATTTTTTTTTATTATTCACTATTAAATGCGAAATAGAAAGACGAAACGAAAATAATTGGCTTGCTTTCTATGAGAGAGAGAGAGAGACAGAGAGAGAAACACGCGCACGCCGCACGGCTTACAACTGTAGCAAAAAGTGTCGTTACAACTTTTGGTCTTAATTTTTTCCGTCTAGCCCCCTTTCGCAACGCGCGATAAGGAACTTCGTTCCAAAAAAAAGAATTGATTCTAGTAGCTGTTGGTTCTCCTATAAATAATAAATAAATACGGGCTGGTGTACAGGGTACGTATCACTATGTCAAAAACTGATCAGTGAGTATACGTTTAATATTGTTTCCGACGGTTAAAATTCCTTCTATTTCAATTCTTCTTGTTTTGTCCATAATATGAATGGCATTACTTCTGCCCACGATTTCCGTCTGCGTTGAAGTCAACTATATCGTAAAACATATTTTAAAGCACTCGGCAATAGTGAAGCTTTCTAACAGTGAAAGAATTTTTGTAATAGGATCAGTACTTCTTTTTCGAAAGAAAAAGAAAGAAAGTGGTTTTTTTTCTTTATTTTTAATTTCTTTTTCTTTTCTTTCTTTCTTATTTTTCTTTCTTTTTTCTTTCTCTTTCCTCTTACAATCAAACAAACATTTTTACCCCCTTATAAAATTAGTGTAAATTGTATTAAATATCTCTTACCTTTCCTCCATTTAACAGTGGGCATGGGCGATCCGAAGGCGACGCACTTGAGGGTCAGGTTCCCGCCCAGCATCACCTCTGACTTTGGGGGCGGTGGTATCGAAAACTGTGGGGCAACGCGTCTCACTGTGGACAAGAACACATTGGTTAATCGTCTGAAGGTAACAAAACTTAATTTTGTATGTTAAGATCGCCTTTGTCTAGTCAGGGATACGAAGTGATTAGGAGGTTGACATTGACACACTACGTCAATTTGCTGTGATATAGCCATTTAATATAGCTGAGCAAGGACAAGAGCTGTAATTTTTAATCAACGGACAATTTAAGTAAATTATCATCCGCTTAACAGGCCAATTCCCTGACTGTACATTGCACAAGACGTGATTTCCAAATCAGTCGGTTTAAACAGGTACAGATAATAAAATCCTTTGCTTTGTTTACATTTTGTTTTTCACTTCCCTTGACTAGGTTCCTTTGTTATCCCCAAAGCTCTCACAATACACCTCAAAATATCATAACTACATGGATTTACGTCCCTAATACCTGTACGTTATCTAAACTACCTCGTGAACCCGTCACTCCGCCATTACCACTCCATAATAAGTCAGGATTGAGCGGGAGTTATGTGCGAAATAATTGCACTACTTCAGACCACCAATGGGCGTCACTAACGTTGCTCATTAACATTAAGTATTATGGTAGAGGGGGGTAAGTGGGGGGACGTAAGGTGCGCTTACATTGCTGGCAAGTGTTTGGTGCTTGTTTACTAGATATTTATAATCCTTGGAATAATTAACATCTGACAGTTTTTGTATGACAAAAATTCAAAATAATTTATGAGATACACTGAGCGCCATTTCTCTGTTATTTCTTGAAGAGCTCTTTGGCAATCTGTCAAACCACCATGACTAGCGCTAGAGTCCGCGCCACCACTGGAGTCCGGCGGGAAATTGTGGAACAATTTAAAAAAAAATGTAATTTGATGCAATGACGTAGACACTAGCGCCGCGTCTGTCAGATTTGAGTGGTGTCGCGGACTATAATGTGGTCAAAGATTTAGTGTTGCATCAGTATAACTAATGACAAATGTCATGTGAATTGTTTTTATTGGTCTACCGCAGGGGTGGCCAACTTGATTGGACCCAAGATCTCTTGTTCACTAACGAGACCCTGTGCGATCTACCAATTACATACTTCTAGAAATCTTAAATGAAACAGCATAGTTCAGTACACAATCATGTAGCATTTTTAATACAAAGTCTAATCGTGATTTACATCGATAATCGTTGAAACGTCGTAACCCCGGTAGTTTCTGTCGTCAACTGTCAACTGACTGACTGAGACCCTCCCGTCCCTCCCCCGCGTCCCACACGCTTCCCGCTTATTGGTCATCGCGCGCCGAAAACAAAAGGCTATACTGCGTAAAAGAGAGGATAAATACCGTGACGGAACAGCGATTGAAAAATTATACAAGATGATGCGTCCAGCAGTAGGTGATTACGTTGGACAGTCTGGTCTACGTATTTATATTTTTTGCCTTGCCACGATCGACTGGACTAACAGTCGCGATCGACTGGTCGATCGCGATCGACCTGTTGGCCACCCCTGGTCTACCGTAAAAAATAGTAATGTCATCATTGCAGAACTTAAATCGTGTAAAAAGGATTTATTTATGTCAGTTAGTGTTTTGTGCCAGCAACATAGGTATGAGATCACAATTATATTTGAATTTAAAAAAAAAATGTGAGTAGACGGTCTGCACCTCACCGCATTTTTTTTGACGTGAAAACGTCATTTCGCTCGGAGTACGGGTAGTAAGTTCAATATTTCTAACCGTCAAAAACATGTAAGATTTCAATCGCATATTAATACAAGACTTTTTATGCTAGAGTAATGGTTGAGCACGCAAAAGATAGGTCATATTTTTATAGCTTTTTCTCGACCATATTTTGGATCATCATTCAACCCAGACAAAACAGAAGTTAAAAACTTCCTACTCCCATTACTCTACATATAACAAAAACGATTTACCCCAACATTTGCACGTTGACTCTGTATCATTGGCGGCAATAAAGCCCAGTAGAGTGAATCAGGTTAACGACACGATCGTATGCGTTGACTAGCCAGTATTAGTAAGGTATTGCGTCTCCCGACCCGAATCATTACTCCTGACGCCGATTAGAGCCCGCAATGTAAAGGTAATTGACTGTAATTGTCGCTAAGAGAGGTCGTTGAAGGGTTTTGGTTGCTTGTTAGTAGGTAAATAGTTTCGTTGCGGTCCCACTTTAGTAAAGTTTGTTATACATCGTGAGGAAATCAACATATCCTAGAACCAAAAATTCGAAGACATGTGACAACCGCCAACTCGCACTGGGCTCGCGTGGTGGATTACGGCCCACAGAGAGGAGGCCTGTGTCCCAGCAGTGGAAACATTATAGGCTGATTATGCTTTAGTTATAGGAGAAGGAAAGAGATCTGACAACGAAAGCGTCGAACAAAACGCACTTGTAATGGTGACGCACTTTTAAAAGTGCTTATAAATACTAGACAGTGGGATGTCAATGTAATCGTAAAAGAGCGAAAGAAAATACAGTCGAATAGCGAAAACCTTTGTCAGTTTTAGAAATTATTTCCTTTATCAAGTCAAGATACATTATGACGAAGTGAAAATACTGAACTTAAGGTGACGAATGTTTTTTACTGTGACTGTACATATCCAATGTTGTGTTTGCGTGCACCACCCTTAAGAGGGCGCCCAATGGTCCACTAGCGCCATTTCTTTAAAAAAATATTTTCTCGTCACTGAGAAGGAGTTATGAATAACGGCTAGTAAGGACCCTCGGTAAGTGTGTCTAGAATTTTCTGATATCTTTTATAAAGTTTAATATTGAGACACGAAGCAACGAAATATTATGGAGTGGCGCTAGTGGACCATTGGGCGTCCCCTTATGTCCTTCACGAAAAACATAAATTGCACCGCAATGGCGTAACACTATCTCTTCCACAATCCGAAGGATTTCGAAAGAAATTCCTAATCCATTGCTGCAAATGTTTGAAAAATTCGTCTGCTCGACAACGTAAATGACGCAATGAATGTTGTTGAACTGTCAAAATGAATTGCATTGCCATTATAAGTGCGTCAATTACCCCGATGGCTTACCCTTACCTATAATCACTACATATAATAAAACAAAGTCCCGCCGCCGCGTCTGTCTGAACGCGATAAACTCAAAAATTACCGAACGGATTTTCATATAGTTTTCACCAATGGACGGAGTGAATCATGAGGAAGGTTTAAGTGTATAATTCATTAAGTTTTTGTGTACGATGTTTTATCAAGCGCTAAAAAGCGGGGGCGGCTCGCTAGTCTTACATAATTACCTACTCATCTCTTCGCTATCTATCCACTGTAATCTGTGTTTTGTGTTTCGCGAACTGTGTCCAAATAAATGTTTTTTCTTTCTTTCTTTCTTTCTTTCCCTACATTTTTAAAAGGCGCGCCGCCATGAAAGGGCCCTCACCACAACAAGCTCGTGACCTAAATTAGTGGGAAAAAGATTACTTATTTAGCACTAGACCTTGCCTTTTGCATGATATGGAAAATATATTGTAGTTACGTTTTGTTAAGGAATTTTAGGATTAAAAAAAAGTTATGAGAATTTTGTAATGTAACTTTGTAGCATGGTCTCACTGGGTTCGTTTTATTGTGACTAAGTACCTGGGTGACCGAGCTCTGCTCTGGTGAAAATAGAGAATGCTCATTTTAGTATAGCATAGTTCATACTAATTCCATGCTGCCATGATAGCAGGTACTTACTAATTCTATTCTGCCATGTCATTATTCTAAGATAGATATTTTGTTCTAAACTTTGAGCGATCGAGCTCTGCTCGGGTGAAAATACGAAGAAAACGAATTTTCCCAGATATGAGACCTAGCTAGATCGATTTTCGAAAGTTAAATATGGTATATTGCAACTTTTTTAGTAATCGACAGAGCCGTTTTCGAGAACGTCATTACAAATATATATATACCAATATTGACTTCCTCGTTGGTCTAGTGGTCGCAAGCGCTACTGCTGAGCATGAGGTCCTCGGTTCGATTCCCGGGTCGGGCAAAGTGTTATTGGGTTTTTCTATCTGAAATTTCTCAGTAGTAGCTCGGAGTCTGGATTGTGCCCGGTTGATGGCAATAGGCTCGCCCCCTATTACATGGGACTTAAACATAACTGGGCATTTATGGGACAGAGCGGGAGAATTTATTTGAAAAAATAAATAAAAATAAGGTGTTGTTCACCCGTTTCCATTTATTTTCGAAACTACTTTTTATCCCGATATTCCCACGGGATCGAGACTTATGCGGGTGAAACTGCGGGGCGCTGCTAGTATTAAATATAATTAAAAAACAAAAACTAAGGAATTAATTTAATTCAAGGAATTAAAACAAATCAATGTGAAAAGATAGCCTGGTAAATGTTCAAATTGTGCTAAAAATTTTCCTTTTTTTGTTAAAAATATTTCACTTTACTTTGTCGTGTGATCACAAGTTTAAAAAAACAAAAACGTGTGCGGTCATCGATTCCCGTCAGGAACGAAGTTCCTTCTCACGTAAGATTTAAGACAAAAACAATTTTGTTGCAGCCGCCATCTTGGATTTTCTATTTGACCAAATTCACACTTTCTCTATCTCTCTCTCCGGCATGCAGTGTACTCGGGCCGATGTGTACAATTTTATCTCACGACACTGTAATCACTTTACTCTTTTCTTTTGTTTCTATTCTACTTGCGTTCTCTCTCTCTTTCTTTCTCTTTGAATTAGAAGAAGACAGTCGTAAGTATTAACACTTTTTAGCGTAACGATTTCTGAAAGTTTACAAGCACTTCACTTTTTTAAAGAACTTCGTTCCAAAAAAACAGTTTTGATTATTACAATTAATATTGCTACAAGTAATTCTTTTACAATAGAATACACATCATTTATTTAATGTTTCTGATGCGTAACTAAATCAAATATGGCAACAGCCCAAGTCATCATCATCATCAGCCTATAAATGTTCCCACTACTGGGACACAGGCCTCCTCTCTGTGAGAGGGAGTGGGCCGTAATCCACCACGCGGGCCCAGTGCGTGTTGGTAGATGTCACATGTCTTCGAATTTTCGGTTCTAGGACATGCCGGTTTCCTCACGATGTTTTCCTTCACCGTTTTGAGAACAGTGGTGATGAAATAATTTACACAAAGTAAAGCGCCTGTCTGGGTTCGAACCTACGACCTACAACTCGTAAGTCGCGGCCGTTACCACTGGGCCACCACTGCTCAAGTAAGAAAAAATAATAATTGCAAAAACATGAGCTGAGTTACTGAGAGCATAATAGGTAGGTACCTATTATGCTAATTAACTTCAAAAGGGGTCTCTCATTGTCCGCCATTGCAATTGTACGGGAAGGGCAGATACGGGCCAGGTTCCATTCACTTCGCATTTACAGATTTAATTACGTTTTGTTTGCATATACATTATACCATATTGTATTTGTTCTCGGAATTGTGTTAAAGTCGTTAAAGTTACAATATTGATAAGTATGCGTAAATAATCCTATACTATTAAATGAACAATATTTGTACGTTCTCGAATATAAGATATAGGGGTTTACGGGGGCAAAAAATCGATCTAGCTAGGTTTCATATCTGGGAAAATTCGTTTTCTCTTCGTATTTTCACCCGAGCAGAGCTCGGTCGCCCAAAGTTTAGAACACGATGGCTACCTTAGAATAATGACATGGCAGCATGGAACATAGATAATATACTATAAATACGGGAGCATGGAATTAGTAAGTACCTACTATCATGACAGCATGGAATTAGTATGTACTATACATGGAATTAGTATGAACTTTCCTATACTATTAAATGAGAATTTTCTATTTTTACCAGAGTAGAGCTTGGTTGCCCAGGTACTTATTTATAATGTCTGTTCAACGCAGTCGCCATTTTGATGTTAACAATGATGTCCATTTACATTTTTTTTAAAATATATATACATACATAAACTCACGCCTTCTTTCCATGGGGGTAGGCAGAAACTATAGAACGCCACATGTTACGATCCTTTTGCTTCGTTTGCGTTCATACGTACGTTCATTTCGTTTTTTTTAAGCTATTGCATAGCTTTTATCGCGGGCTTTGAGCGCGGCGACCGAATCAAGAAATTCCGTAACGAAAAAAACCTAACACCCCCCACTCCGCCTACCATGTAATGACGGTCAACGTGATGTTGTCATGGGAACGTAATTTTCGTTTTATGTCATCACGTCATCATCCCAAGTGTAGCGTTGAAAAATAGGAAGTATGGAGGTTACAAATGCTATGCAATAGCTTTACCGCGGCAGTCCCCGAGTGCCACACGTTTTTTCTTTATAAAAGTACATGTATATACAAAATCCGGGACAAAAATGGTCAGTGTTTAATAAGTTTAATTTCGAAAGTTTATCTAATTCTATCGAAATAATTTACTACGTTCAGTCCAAAAAGTACATTTAAAAAATAATACAAAAAGTAGTTTTGCTATTAATTCTTTATTCTTAGTTAGTTAATTGATTCAGGCGTGACCTTGCGGAAATCCATTATAAAATACAATAGACGTGGATATATTTAGTAACCTGTTCCGCTTAACTATTAATAAAGAACCCTAAAAACCCTGTTACAAATCGACACGTGTTTCACCTCTTAACGAGGCATCCTCAGGATGACGATTGACTTGTTGTGAACCCAAACACGGCGTGTTGCCACACCGAGCGCTGGCCGCAGAGAGTTATTCCTAGTTTGAAAGAAAAAAAAAACAGTGACATTCCGGGAGTGCCGACAGAAGTAAAACTTGAAAAAAAATCAGCCCCACGGTAATCAACGCGTTGATGTCTTTTACTCCACTGTGTTGTTAAATTCCGTCACAGTGTCGTGAAATCAATGGTGTCCCATCTCAAAAATGCCCAACGCGCTTAAATAAGTTTTCACTTCAAAAAGCTTCTACTTCAAACCGAATCCACCAATGAGAAAACCTAATTCATCTAACCAAGTCTAGATGGCTCGAGATGGCCATCTACTCCAGATGCGTTTCCATCAGGCCAATTTGTGTCGAACGGCTATCAATTTACTATCTCTTACTCAATCCTGTTAGCCTGGTACATACAAACGAAACGATTCACCATTTAAAGCATAAAACCAGAACTGGATTTATACCACAAAGACTAATTCTGCGAATATGGTCACACTATGTGAATAATATACCACATATATGGTAACACTGCCATTAATTCTGTCGGTCGTATATGCAACTATGCAGGTTTTATTAATAACTAGCTGTGCCCCGCGGTTTTACCCGCATAAGTCACGATTCCGTGGGAATATCGAGATAAAAAGTATTCTATATGTTATTCCAGGTTATGAACTATATGTGTGCCAAATTTCATCCAAATCCGTTCAGTCGTTGGAGCGTGAAGAAGAGACAAACATACACACATACTCACAAACTTTCGCCGTTATAATATTAGTGTGATGTGATTACTACTACTAGAAACTTATTAATAAACTAGCTGACCCGGGAAACGTTGTTTTGCCATATAAATGTTTGGGGTGGACAACCCTTATCACTTAGGGGTATGAAAAATAGATAGTAGCCGATTCTCAGACCTTCTGAATATGCATATAAAATTTGGTAAAAATCAGTAAAGCCGTTTCGGAGGAGTAAGGCAACTAACATTGTGACACGAGAATTTTATATAAAGATTCTTGTGAATGTGAATAAAGTAGGTTTTAAATTATTTAAAATTAATTTCACTAATTATATTAACACTAGTAATCCGCCTCTTTTTACGACTGGACAAAACATCGCCATGTCTTTATCATAGAATAGAATAGGTCTTTATTTGCTTAGAATGTAGGTACATAAAAATAAGTTGTTAAATCATACATATAGGATCCATGTACATTCTGCCTTATTACAGCATGCAAATGTAATACAAAAGTAGAGGGATAATAAAAGATAATATTTTACAAAAACTTATCATTTAAGAAATCCTGCACAGAATAATAACATTTATTTACAAGTAATTCTGTGAAACGTTTTTTAAATTTTTGCTACGGTAAGTTTTTAATTTGGTCAGGTATTTTATTAAAGATTACAGGAGCCATACAAATCACATTTTTTTTAAATAAGCTAGTTTTAAATACTCCCGTGCACAATAGATTTTGGTATTGCGATCTCATAGCTGTACTTCGTTTTCTAGTTTCTATTAAAGTTGCAAATAGACATCGATTTGTTATTACAAATATTGCTAATTCTAGGATATAAAGGCATGGGAAGGTTAATAATTTATGAGACATAAATATAGATACGCAACTGTCCGTCACTTTAAGACCAAATATAGCTCTCAGGCAGCGCTTTTGAGCTTTGAAAATGCTTTCTATAATATATGTATTTATTATACAATAACAAAATCTTGACAAGTGATCATAATTTATATGAAAGTTTGAATGTTTGACTTTGCATGTTTGTAACTCATTCCAGCTGAATTTAGATTTAATTTGGAAAACATGAAGACTGTGTTCTGGATTAAAATATGGGATAATTTTTATCCTGGTACATGTAGTAGTTTTAATAGGACGTAAGAAAAACCGCTGGTCACAGCAGCGGAAATATTTCTGATAACCCGTGAAACGGCGCAAAACATTTACTGTGGGACTCAGCTTATAGTGTCCAAGTTGTCAAGTGGCATTAACTTAAACGCGGACGAATTTCCAAGTGGGGCAGGTGTATAATTAAGTGCTTATAATTTTCTTGACTTAGATGTACAGTATTTCTATTTTCTTAATTAATGTACCTCGGGTATCATCGGATTTCCGAATACAAACGAATGCTAATTTCTATGTCCATCAATTATTAGATTTATCGTGTATAATTAATCATTTTGAATTCAGAACTAAGTACTTTATTGTTGTTTTGTTTTGATTTCCGTGTGAACTATATAGAGCTGTAAATCAATTTTCCTATCTGTCGTGCCTGCGATTTTAGCGGCTTTCCTCCCATTTCTTATATAAATTAAATTAAGTTAAAAGAGTATTAGTGGCTCCTAAGACACAGGCACATACACCTAGTTTAGGAGTCAGGGAATTAAAATTATTGTGACCTAGTATAAGCCTTATATGCTCTTAGTTTTTGGTTCTTGTACTGTGATGGCTTTTGGTGAAATAAAGAAAGAAAGAAAGAATATATTAACAACTCGATATACTTCCAAGTCGATTGAGAGCATCCAGTCTTCACCAAGTGCAAAGGGCAACTGAAAGAAATCCGACGACTGATGAAACACGAGGTTTGCCGAGGGACATTTAGAAAATATTTTGTCTGTACATTGGTTTAGCAGAACTCAAAGTATTATCTAAATTCTAAGGGATTTTGTTAATATAGCAAGACCTGTAGTGTTTGCGTAGTCACTAGTTACACTAGATAATAATATTATAAATACGAAAGTAAGTTAGTTTGTTTGTTTGTTACGCTTTCACGCTAAACCGGCTGAACGGACTTGGATGAAATTTGGCACATGGATAGACCATTATCTGGGTTAGGAAATAGGATACTTTTCATGCCGATATTCCCACGGGATCGAGACTTATGCGGGTGAAACCACGGGGCGCAGATAGTAAATAATCAAATGGAAGAAAACAGAGTGATCTCTTGATTCTCAATCTTTTCTCTCATACATATTTACTAACACAGAGTTCGACTAGATTTTATAAATGAATTTTACTTACTAGACACCAATTAAAACACAAATAAAACTCCGCCGTACTATCCTAATTAAAAAGACAACACAGGTTAAACGGTAGCAATTTTCTTATCCTCAAGCAAAATGAAGAAAAAACATCTTCATTACTACGTGTAAGGAGTGTGTAGGACAAAAAAGGACTAACTTGAACTAAGAACAGTCTGTGGTACTTGGCTTGGTTTAATTAAGGTGAGACGAGGGGGACAAGGGGGGACAAGGGGGGGACAGCTGGGCTTTTACACGATCTGTGGTGGCCATTCCTCACTGACACCAATGTTTGAAGATGGAACGAGTTTTGAGTTGTGAGCGGCCAGTCACTCGATTGTAAAAAGTGGTAGAGATATATGGTTTCGGCTTTGAAACAAAAGAGAAACTATCTAATTTCATTTATGTCCAGATATCCAATACTATTAAACGAGCAATATTTGTATGTATACATGTTAGTTTGTATATTTTACCTACTTCTCGAAATCGGCTCTAACAATTTCGATGAAAGTTGCAATATAGAGGTTTACGGGGGCGAAAAATCGATCTAGTTATGTCTCATATCTGGGAAAATTGGTTTTCTCCGTATTTTCACCAGAGCAGAGCTCGGTCGCCCAAAGTTTAAAACAAGATAATGAATAATGACATGACATTAGAATAATGATCATGGCAGCATGGAATTAGTAAGTACTATCCTATACTATTAAATTAGCATTCTCTATTTTCACCAGAGTAGAGCTCGGTCGCCCAGGTACTTTGTTGAAACAGTGTTGTTGGAAATATAGGGTAACTTAAAGCTAAAATTACATTACGAAATTAGTGACATGAAATTATAGGGCAACTGACAAGTGTGCGGGCGGCGGGACAGCCTGGCGAGAGCGTCGGTCGCTCTCCCGCATGAGCCATGGTACTGTCAATAGCTAACGACAAAGTCGCCCTGGCTATGATTTTATGTAATTTCATGTTTCAGGCTTAAATGGCTTTAATGTTAACGATTTTGTGATGAAAAATGATCTTGCCACATGGCACAGCACAATAGTTTACCAAGACATGAGGCTAATAAGTCTTTAGAGGTATGATGAACAGGGTATTAAGTTCACTCATCCTCCATAGAAAAGAGAGGATCCTCCACCAGATGGGTGTTGTGTCTGGTGCCAACTGTCTGACGTTTGATGTCGGGAAAGTAATGTATATGATGATCGCGCGGTAAACTTTGTTTGCGCCACGCAGGATTTTGTGTGACGTCATGTCTTTGATGCGTAGTTCGCATGTGGCGAAATAGATGCCACCACAAGTCTATGCACAAATTGCACAAAAAATAAATCATGAACTACAGTTACATCGAAGGATAACCAGAACCTAAATGGCCCTGTTAAATAAATGCCCCGTTGCCTCGTTGGTCTAGTGGTCGCAAGCGCTACTGCTGAGTATGAGGTCCTGGGTTCGATTCCCGGGTCGGGCAAAGTGTTAAGCGTTGAGCGTGCGTGCGTGCGTGCGTTGCGCGTGTTGAGTGTTTGTTTGTGTGTGTGTGTGTGTGCACAATACTGTTTTAAGCTTTCTTTGCTTTTCCTGTTTTTTTTTTGTTTTTGAAAACTGTGTGCCTTTACTTGTGTCAAATAAATTTATTTTCTTTCTTTTTTTTCTTTGTTATTGGATTTTTCTATCTGAAATTTCTCAGTAGCAGCTCGGAGTCTGGATTTGTGCCCGGTTGATGGCAATAGGCTCGCCCCCTATTACATGGGACTTAAATATAACTGGCGAAACATTTGGGGCGAAGGGTTGGGCCTTCGGGGAAACAAGGCGTGATGTTAGAAACAAAATCGCCAGTATGCAGTAACAATGATTAACGTCTTTATATTAAAGGCAGTGCTTTAACTGCAACAAAAACAGGCAACTATAAGGCGAAAACTAAAATTTTCCACTACGTTTAATGGATACCCGCTGTTTCCCACCACTTAGGCTGCCTACCCTCATTCTTGCTGGGGAAATTATTATTCTTTTATTCAAAACGCTTCCGGAAAGCGCTTCGCTACTTTGTTTCCACGATTAATTAAAATTAGTTGGAGCGAGCAGAGACGTCGTCCTTTGCTTTTTTAGGATGAGCATAAAATAACGTTGTGAGAGCATTTCACATCACTTATCTGGTTCACGTTAATTTGTGAATATTTTGAGGGTCCTAATGTTAGTTTTGGATTTTAGTTTTGAGTATGTGCGAATTTTAGTCAAGAAAATTGGGTTTGGGAGTAAAAGAGGAGGAGGACTTACCCCGCGTCCTATTTAAAAGCGATCGTCGCGCGAATACGCGATTGTCGTGTTTATATGTCACTTTTGAAGTGAAAACTTCTTTAGACGCGTTGGGCATTTTTAAGATGAGAAAAAGCAATTAAACTCGCGACACTGTTACCAACACCTCATTTTTGTAAACGCGATTGTACTCGTTATTTATATTACGTTACAGATCAATTTTCTATGCAAGTATTTTTACTTTAAAAGTTTTGGAAGTATTTTTTTAAATTGTTCAAGTTTTCACTTCTGTCGGTACTCCCGAAGTGCCACTGTTTTTTTTATTCGGTGAACGCGTGGTCGCGCCGACAGAGGGCGCTTTCTGGTTTTCTGAATAAAAACTGACATAAAACGACGATCACGTATTCGCACGACGATCGCTTTTTTAAATAGGACGCGACCTTACGGACGGGTTAAGTTCATGATATTTTACAGATTAAAAAAATTTAGATAAATGATTTGGAATAGACTGTATTTTTAAGAAAAGCTTTTTATTTATTTTTCAGATTTATACTGCATTTATAACGCACTAACTACAAAACTTAAAAAAATTAAACACGTCCACTCTCATCAAAATATCGAACGTATTTGACAATAACACTATATTCCCCCACCACTATTTGCAAACTTCGTATCAACCTACCCACACTTTCTTATTTAAGACCTGTGACAGCTGGGCTGCTTCATAAACTCACGGATGACAGCTAAACCATGAATAAGTTCTGTTTTACGCCTACAACCTTATTAGTGTGGCCAGATTGGAGGTAAGGCTGGGACTGGCCGGTAGTAATATGTCTCTCTTTATGCCTTTCATTTCGGCCTCAGAGTTAGGCGTGATCTTGACCTTATTACCACGGATTTAGTAGTTTGTCTAGGTTAGTGGGTGAGTAGATTGAGGAATGATACGAATTGAATCAGTATTGTTTATTTATTATATTTTTTATGAAAACCAAGGTTAATTACTCTTAACTTAAATGGTTTATGATGGGTTTGTCCATCAGGATTTCTCAGTGGCAGTTTGGAGTCTAGGTTGTTGTTCCTATTACATGAGACTTAAACATAATTGGCGAAATTCAAACTCAAAGCATTTATTTCAATTAAACCATTTACAGGCACTTTTGAATTGTTAAAGAATCGGTCAGTTAGTCAGAAAGTTGAAGCTAGTTGCCCATTCCAAAACGTAGATCTCTATGAAGAAGAACGGGCAAGAAACTCCCAAGGGCACTTTTTAAATATAGATATTGCAAAATCCTGGGTACATTATTCTTGTTGCTTCTATATGTGAGAACAATGTACAAAAAAACAATAGAAAATATAAGATTAAAAATAAGCCCTGGCAGATAAGAGATGACCAGTCTCAACTGACGGCGCCCGTTCACGACCATGACGCGTGGATCAGCACCAAATGTGGGTGTAGGTAGGTACTATGGGTCACCTCTGCCTAACCTTTCGTGCAAAACAGGCGTGATATTATGTTATGTATTTAGGCATGTTATTAAAATGTGCATGAACAGTAGGTGTAATAAACATTTGGAACCAGCGGGTGTAAACCTTACCTTTTCGTTACAGTTGGAAATAAATTGAAAACCTCTCAGAAGGCACTACTTTCTCATTGCAGTCTTTACTTCACAACTTAGTAGCTAACATTTTAAGTTCCAGTAACTTTGTAGAAAGTAGGAATTTTACCTGAACTTACATAACCTGTTTCGAAAGACTAGAAACATTTAGTCAGAACTTAATTGCACATAACTTGTTTCACATAGATCAGTGGTAGGCAAACTCATTAGCAGTGATCGGAGTAGGTAGTGATTTGGGGTCAATGCACTGGCACGTATATATTAGTATGGATATGCCTCCGGGATTCCGGGATTTTGAAATTATTAAGACTTTTTTAAGGAATTTTAAATGTTGTAATGTGTAGAATAAAGAATACATCAATATGAATAAGAAATATTTAACCTTTTTGCTGTCTTTTTAATAGTATATAGGTGATCGGACTCCAAGAAAAGGATAGGTATACTATAAAAACAATATAATAATATAATATATTTTGAATGTTTATCTATCGCATTCTATAAATTTCTAATGTAGTAGTTTAAAAATCCTTACTTTAACAATATTTGATTCAATCCCGTAAGTACCAAAATGAAATCCCGGAAAAAAGGCTTATCCATGTTATGATTTCTATGGCTATTCATGATGCGAGTACATAAAATCACTCTACCTACTCTGATCACTGCTCATTAGTCAATAGAACCAAATATCAATACTATAACGACTAAGATTTCTTATGAGAGCCAATCCTTTCTGTGTGTCCAAACTGTCGCAATACACTTTTCTTAATCCTTAAAACTCCAATCCTCTTTCATTCCACAACGCTTCCTAAAATTAACTTGCTAAGAAGTAGGATGCCTTCATCATCATCATATCGGCTGATAATAATATGATGAAGGCACTTTACTTATTAACAAGTTAACCTTGGAAAACTTTGAAAGGTACAGTATATTATTAATTTTTGATGTCCTGTTATTTACTTTCTTAAATATTTCGGAAACAAATCTTTGAAAATATAGTTTGAATTTTTAATAAAACTTGATATTTTGCTTAATGACCGGAATCCCGACTGCAGCGCATATCTACGCTCGCACACATTGACATTTTGTAGGTATGGGCGTTATTTAATGTTACTAGTTACAATAACTGGCTACGGGGCATGTAACCGAATAACTAGTTTCGAGTCACACATAAACACGTGATTTTTGTAACTAGTTACATCACAATGCAGTGATCGAATGAAAAGAGTGAAACGAAACAAAAGTACGTTGCGACGCATGTTGTTTCTTTCGCGCGTAATAACTTTAGTATTACGATAATAATGTAACACAAGTAACTATAAAAACTTATTCGTTTCAAAAACTTAAAGCTTGTGATATATAACGTATTACGAAGGTAACCATTTATATTTTCGTTTCGTAAATAACTATAACACTTCAATAGAATCACCGAATAGAATTTGAAAAATAACTAGTTACTAAAATCACTAGTTTTCAAAACCGGTGACGTCCTCGAAGTCACTAGTTACGTTCCGTTTCGCAAAAATCACATAACGACCCACCCCTAACATTTTGTACAGAGCTGCACTCTACAGGCCAAAGAGCCGGCTTACCGACTACTGACATTGATCAATAAACATCATCTGCATATCAATGTTTTCCCAACTATGTTGGGGTCGGCTTCTAGTCTAACCGGATGTAGCTGAATGTCAGTATTTTACACTACCTTCTGCCTGCATCTTCGTCCGCAAACCTATAACCTTCCTCAAGAATTGGGCTATTCAATGTTAAAAGAATTTTTCAAATCCGACTAGTACTTTCGGAGATTATCCCCTACATACAAACTAACAAACAAATTGTAACTCTTAAAAATGTAAAAAAAACGTGTGCGGTCGGGGGACCCCAGTCAGGAATGAAGTTCTTTCTCGCGTATGATTTAAAACAAAAACAATTTTTTGCAGCCGCCCTCTTGGATTTACATTTCGACCTCACTATCGGCTTTAGCGCGTTCGAAAACTATGAAAATGACACCAAAGACGAAAATTTTGAAAATTTCCGTAGCCGCCATCTTGGACTTACATTTCGACCTCACTATCGGCTTTAACTAATCAAATCGATGGATCGACTGCCTATCTGACCTTCACAATCGTTACTGGGTAATACGATACCCCTTGGTAAGACTGGTTTTCGGCCTTCTGACTACTCGTAACGACTGCCAAGGATCGACGAATGGCAGCCGGGAGGAACGGCTTAACATGTTTTCCGTGGCATGAAGGGGTCTCGATGTGTAAAGTTTACCCATAGATTTATAAACACTGTGTAATTATTATCATTTATTATCCGAAGATGACCATGTAAAAATGAAAATAACCATCATTACATGACCCTCGGTGTCTTGGAAAGCATGTTAAGCCGTTGGTCCCGGCTGTCATTTATAGATCTTTGACAGTTGTTACGGGTAGTTAGAAGCCTAAAAGTCGGACAATGAGTCTTACCAAGGGGTATCATGTTACCTAGTAACTAGGTTGTGGAGATCAGATAGGCAATCGCTCCATGTAAAATACTGATATTCAGCTGCATCTGGTTAGACTGGAAGCCTACCACAACATAGTTGGGAAAAGGCTAGGCAGATGATGATTCGAAAAATATTCCGAAAAGTATCCTATTTGAACTGGCTTGTTCTTTTTGTTAGAAATTCGGTATGATAATGGTGCCGATTCCCTTGTTCACAAACTTAACTAAATTTAAGTTCAGTGCATCTTTTTATTTCTATTTCATTAAGAAAAGGACAGAAGATAAATTTTAGTTTAGTCCTGTCAAATTAGTCAGCGCTTGACGTAAATTGACGTAATTTTAGTAGGCAAGTTTTTAATCACGTCTTAACTTGTATGGAGTAGTGACAGGCGCTGATTAACTTGACAGGACGAAACTAAAATTTATCTTCTGTCCTTTTCTTAATGAAATAGAAAGAAAAAGATGCACTGAACTTAAATTTAGTTTAGTTTGTAAACAAGGGAATCGGCACCAATATCTCTTTAAGCCTGAAATGCATTCATTTTGGATTTAAATCCCTTTTCAAATGTCACCATACCTAGAACAATGACCCAACGTCAGTCAAACAATATCCTTTTTATAAAAGAAAAAACAGATATGTACGCAAATAAACGGGACGGAATAAAATGGAACGGAAATGGAAAATAAAAATGTAATTGAGTGACAGGAGGGCGGGGTGGCTGCAAAAACAAGGAGTTTGCGTGAAAAGGAGCGTTATACCTCTTTGTACAGTCAGCAAATATACGATATTAATAGCGTTTATTCTAAAAGTGGGCAACGTCGCAAATAGATGTCAAATATTTCGCTATTTTGATTAATTTGGTAATATTACTGTATGGAAATGAGAAATGTAGCTAACTAGCGAACTAGAATATTAATAATGAATTGCAATTATAACACTGAATTTGATGTTGTAACCGTTTTAGGTGTAAAAAAGGCATTTGGAAAGTTTCCAAAAACTTTTTTTACATCTAAAACTAAAAATTCGGTGTTACGATTTTAATTATTGCATTTCATAATCAATATTTTAGTTCCCTAGTTAGCCACATTTCTTAATTCCTTACAGTAATAATGCCAAATTAATCAAACAGATAAATATTTGACAGCTATTTTCGACGTTGCCAACTTTTAGGATAAGCCCTCTTAACCCTTTTTGATTGAGCCTTTTTTCCAATTGAGGTAAAGGTTAGATTGCTTAGTATCAGTTTTCAGTACAGTTTTTTGGCGTGCTTATAATAACCTTGCATGAGCGGAGGTTAAGCACCTTAAGGTCAATTATTATTTACAACATACATGAGATAAAGTTCTACTAACATTATGGAAAATGAATGCATTGGATTTTGAAAATTGCTTAACTTTTTTGTTTCGCGAGTCGAATTAAATCTTGATGTTTGTTTTGCTTTACTAGCTGCTGGCCGCGGCTTCGCCCGCGTGGACCCTCATTCTTTTTCTAAAATAAAAATCTTAGTTACTCCTTATAACATCAGCCATCTGCTAGTGAAAGTCCCGTCACAATCGGTCCAGCCGTTTCGGAGATTAGCCGGAACAAAGAAACAGACAGACAAAAATTTCAAAAATTGTTCCGTATATACTTTCATATGCGTTTAGTAAAAAGCTGTTATTTTGACATTACAACTTCAATTTTATTTATTTGTTTATAGAATTCTACAGCCACTGGTATACTACACGCGATAGTTAACCTAGTAATGTTGCAACAGTAATTACGTAATATTGTCTTTGGTTTGTGGCCTTGACATCAACCAATGAACTAGTGTTATAATTAAGCTATGAACAACATTGTCAAACTTTTTTTGGATTGAATACGAGGCTTTTGGCTACTTTTGTATTGTGTGTATTTTATGTCTAGTTTTTTTTTTAATAAACAAGTTTTCTTTCTTTCTTTCTTTCTTGTATAAAAGTAGAACGTTTGCAGCTGGAGGAACAAGGTGTGAAGTTTCCTCCATTGACTCGGAAGGATCCTCCAACCAGACGGTTGATATTGTCTGGTGGGCAACTGTCCCACGATTGTCGACACTATCAAATTATAGCATTTAAAATTAATCTCCCCGAACTACCTAAGTATAATTTAACCTTAACCAATCTAACACAATCCCATAACTCCCACTTTTCCTGTCTGTACCGGGTGACATTGACAGAGGTTGTGTACCAATCACGTTAAAAATAACGCCTTTTTTTCTCAAAGAGCTTCCCACACGGATAATTTTGTTGGTAAGCTGTTCGTCTGAATGGGTAATCTCTTTCGAAATATTGCTACTTATAAATTGTGTATTAGTTTAATATCTGAATTGAAAGGCGAGAAAGTGAGGGAGACTCAGAGGTGAATTTAACAGGAGGTCTATCACAATGAGATAAATGTCTAGCTACCTCTAGCTAGTGCGATAATTTTGGATATCATCAAATGTCATCCGAATTTCTCTCCAAAATTTTCTTTGTTGACAAGACCAATTTTTTTGAAGTGAAAATTTTTTAGGCGCGTTGGGCATTTTTGAGATGGGACTAAATCATTGATTTCGCTACACTGTAACGACATCTCATTTTTATAAACGCGGTTGTGCTCTTTATTTATATTGTGTTACGGATCAATGTTCTATGCAAGTATTTTTACTTTAAAGGTTTTGTAAACGCGATTGTGCTCTTTATTTATTTTACGTTACGGATCAATGTTCTTTGTAAGTATTTTTACTTTAAAGGTTTCGGAAGTTTTTTTTTTTGTAGCCGCGGTTGTGTTCTTTATTTAGATAAGGTTATTGACTAATGTTCTATACAAGTATTTTTCTTCCACCAAGGCGATCTCGTTCAAGTTGTACACTTCAGTTTTTTTTTCTCTTTTCGGCACGAACCATGAAAACGAATGTTGAATGAATGAATGAAATGCACCGACCCCAGCGTGGTTTAACCAGACTCAATAAATCGAATGAACCCCAAGATTTGCACTAGCTCCTGGAGCCTCATGCTTCATAGGGCTACAGAGGCTATTGCATATGAAGGAGTAGACCGGAGGCGCGGTAATGGTAAGGAAGACGTGCCCTCAGGATAGGGAAGGATTTGCGAGCCGTATCTACCGGATATGCATCCTTGAGTAGGCAATGGAATAGTGGAGAGACTGGCACGAACAATGAAAACGAATGTTGTGGTAAAAAATGCCTTCTTCAAAATAAATCGAACTTGCTGTACTAGTAAAAAACAAGCGAGTAGTGGCCGGCAATGTTACTTTAAAAATCCATATTATCTGTCGTGTTTAGCGGCGAAATAAATTACTATCAAAACTCATAACTGTCGTGTTATTTAAAAATGGAACTAACTCTTTAATTCGACTCATGGCAACCAAGGAGGTAACTTATCAAAGATTTTAGTTAAATTTCGAACTGGCTTAGCAAATAGAACTGTTTAAAGTTAAGAAGAAACAAACATATTGGCGCGTGAAAAATTTTCTTTCTTCGTCATTGATTCTGGAATTTATAATTAATTTACTTAGTTTGAATTTCAGCGCATTGTTGGAGAAAAGTACTATACAAGCCTTGGCCGCAACCAGGTATTGACGGACTCACGGATGTGTCACGATCGTCCATCAATGTCCTAATCGCTGGCCACAATAGTATTGTACTATATTACAGTCCGGCCATCGAGAGAATGCATTTCTGACACCTGTCAGTCGGACAATTTCTAGTAGAAATAAGGATCAAATTCGCAAAACACATATTCATAAGTGAAACTGACACGTGTCAAGAACATATTCTCTTGACGCCGCGACGGCCGGATTGTCATGTAAAATCAATGGTGAAGCTCATCAGTGTTCCAGATGACAGTTGATAGTTAAGAGCAGGTACTTGATCACCAATCGTAAGCTCGTCTGTAATTTTGAAGATAGTTCCAGTCAACTGTTGAATCGATAGTGGAAAGATTGATCGGCGTTTAAGGCTGCGATTTATTTGATAGGCGGTAGCGGGTAGAAAACGTATGTAATTTACAAAAGTTTTCAGTATGATTGTACAGTACATGGTTATAAAAGTTAATGGGCGGACCTAACAAAATGCGGAAGACTGTATGAAAGATTATTTACATAGATACGAAAACATAACGCAAGGCACACTGCTTCAATCCCAATCAATTGGCGTAGAAGCAGGAAGACTTTGATGATTTTTCAATTATTTATCCTTGAACTGGAACGGCATAATGTTTTTGCGAAAGTGCAAAAATAACTAAAAATATTTTGTAAACGATATTAATATAAATCTTATAATTTTGTTCTTGGTACGTTTATTGATTGTCAATGTAAACAAAATGAATAAATCGTATCTAATAACCAATATTTTAATTAAGTAACTTACACAAATGTATACAAACCAATGTAAATGAAACCAATAAATGCATAGAATTCATTAGAAGTTTTGATAAATATAAGCATAGCATATCGTCAGCTATCTTGTCAACATAGCATATTCAGCCTATATGTTCCCACTGCTTCACGATGTTTTCTTGCCCATTCTTCTCCATACGAAAACTACCTTTTGGAAGGGGCGACTAGAATAACTTATAAATTTACATACATAATAAATTTGACGTTCAAAAGTGCCATACATGGGCCTATTTGAAATAAATTGTTTGACTTTCCTTCGCCGTTTTGAGAGCAGTGGTTATGAAATTATTTACACAAAGTAAAGCGTCTGCCTGGGTTCGTTCCCACGACCTTCAACTCGTAAGTCAAGGCCGTTACGGGCCACCGCTGCTTTTGTCAGTGTGTAGCCATTAATATCGACCCGCTAATCTCCCCCACAATGTCCTTACCTCAATAAATAACAATACCCAAGAGCAAACTCAAACGAAATAAGCGGTTATCATCGCAAACCACATTCAGTCAGCGATAGTTTGACTGTTTAACTATCGGTTTGCCTGACTGAACATAGGAAAACACTCCTGAACTGTGTACTATGATAAATTGATGGTAGCTACTTTAGTTTCGACTGTGTAATCTTCTTTTGAATGATCGGTTCTTTAGGGGTCATCGATCATTTATTTAAATAACAAGTATTCGTTATTTACTAATAACTACAAAATTTGTTAGTTCTGTCAATATTGGAAGTTCTTTAACGTGGCTTGCGGTAAGAGTTGACTGGTCGACATCCTCACGTTCCGAAAAAGTGTTTTGCCCGAAAACGTCAGTTTCAAGGTAAAAATTTCAAGTGTCAAAAGTTTTTTTAATACAGAGCCTGCTTCTAAAAACGTATACTAGATGGCTCTGTATCACATCACACTATATATCACACTTCACACTAATATTATAAAGGCGAAAGTGTGTGTGTATGTTTGTCTCTTCTTGACGCTCAAACGGCTGGACCAATTTGGATAAAATTTGGTACACAGATAGTTTATAACCTGGATTAACACATAGGATACTTTTTATCCCGATATTCCCACGGGATCGAGACTTATTCGGGTGAAACCGCGGGGCGCAGCTTTTTAATGCATAATATACGGCGCAGCGAAAGGAACTTCGATCTAACCGCGTGTCCTACGACGCCTCCCCACTTAATTTTTAATTTTTTGCTCTCTTGGAACCCCCTTCGACTTTCCAAATATGAACAATTTATTGACATGTGTAAGTAATATTTCGGTGTAATATTTATACGAAATGAAAAAAAAAAACCCTTAGTTTTCAATGAGCAAAAGTCTACAAAATAGTGGGGGATGAATACTCTAATTTAACCATTTTGTAATAGATAAATGAATGCTTAATGTAAGATTTTATTTAAATATAAATAATATATTTGCACACCTGTTAAGGTAGGATATGACTTACCCTAATTACCCTAATAAAAAACCCAAATAAAAAAAAAAATAATTTGCTTTGCGAGTATATTCACCGACGGTACAAAATAAATCCTAGTATAGAATGATGTTTTATTTTAAAAGAAATAATAATGTCTGATAAAACGACGTAAATAATACAGATACCTAATAGACCTTAATAATAAATAAACCAGTAGAAGATATTAAAAACAAAATGTGAATACCAAAGACAAAGTTTAAGAAAAATAAAAAGCTGAAAGAGAGGAATCGTTCCAAGATGAAAATAATCCAGTCCCTTTCGTCAAGTTGGAAACTAATTCAATAAGACTCAGTTACTACTGCGAGTTCTCTTATATTGACGTGTGGTTTAAGTCGCCGAAATTCTTTGGTTTCCTTTGAAAGTAATGAAGAAATTCTATCGATTCCTTGTCTACCTTGACTTCTATTACCTGTGAGATGTAGCGTAAACATAGAGATAATATTTAGGAGGAGGAGGATTCAATGTAAGACTATCTGATAGCTATAATTATTGCAGTAAAAGAAAGAAAGAAAGAAAATACGTGTATTCGTTTCGTTGTTGTTCGTATTTGTTCGTTTTTGTAGATCGTTTAGGGGTGGAAACTCATTCTTTTTTTACGTTATCAAAAGATTACTCTTTCGATAACGCAAAAAAAGAAAAAAATATGTGTTCAATATTTTGTAATAATCTACAAGAAGGACAAAAAAAAAATTGTGATCATCCCTATGACATGACACCCATCTTTGACAAAACTAGCAAAATACTCTTTATCTTTAAGTGATAAGTGAAAAAGGGCGTAAAATTAGGTACTTTTGGATTCTGTTTCTACCGTTTTAAATTATTTTATGTTTTTGGATGGTTAACAAGCCGACTTTCACCTACCAAGTAAGTGGTAACCACCGCCTATAGACGTTTGAATGATCAACAAACCGACGTTCACCTACCAAGTAATTGGTAAGCATCGCTTATAGACGTTTTGATGGTCAACAAGCCGACGTTCACCTACCAAGTAAGTGGTAACCACCGCCTATAGACGTTTGGATGGTCAATAATTCGACGTTCACCTACCAAGTAAGTGGTAACCACCGCCTATAGACGTTTGGATGGTCAATAATTCGACGTTCACCTACCAAGTAAGTGGTAACTACCGCCTATAGACGTTTGAATGGTCAATAATTCGACGTTCACCTACCAAGTAAGTGGTAACCACCACCTATAGACGTTTGAATGGTCAACAAGCCGACGTTCACCTACCAAGTAAGTGGTAACCACCGTCGCACGTTTGCAATACCAGAGGCAAAGCAAATGTGTTATCATGCGTTGTTTAGTTTTTCAGAATGTTCACCGCTTCTGCTTATGACTCGCACCAGTCAAACAACCGGAATGATTACATAGAGTTTTCGACAACTGTACGCTTTGTTTTAAACTCACAAAGCATTTGTTGGAACTCCACTTGACTAGCGTTTCAGATTTGTAGTTTTAAAGAATAAGACTACTTTGTTATTTGGGTACCGATACAATTGTTTTTGAAAAATATAGATTTGATGTGAAATGAAAATTGTGGATTAAAATGAGTGGGCTTCGGACTGATGTCGGTGTACTAAAAAAGGTACTTTCTTCGTTATTTTTATCAAGGGGGCGTCTTACTAATTAAATTAAATTGATGTAAGACTCAGATTTTATTGGTATAATCTATTTAAATTAATCTTTCTATCTTTCTTTTTTTTTTCTTTATTCTTTATTTCTTTTTTTTTTCTTTCTTATTATTCTTTCTTTTTTTAATCTATAATTTATATTTGTAGTTTTTATTTTTTTAATGCAATTTATCAGTTAGGCAATTAATCGTTTTATTTTGAGTTATAAAGATTCTATAGTTATATTTCGAGCACTATTTCCTTTTCCCAGTTACATGGGACTTAAACATAACTGGCGAAATGTGGGTGTACTATAGGTACACCTCTGCTTAACCCTTCGGGGAAGACAGGCGTGATGTTATGTTATGTGTGTACCCAAAATAAAATTGTAATACACTAGCTTTAGGCTGCCTGTCCATTGACGCGGAGCGTGGCAGCGGAGCGGAGCCATGGATTAATAATAAAATAAATAAATAAAATAAAATATCTTTATTTCAGACCGAAATTAGTCCATAAATAATAATGCGGAGCGGAGTTCTGCCGCGCTTGCAATAACTGCAGTAAGTATAATTTTTGTCAAAATTGAGTTAAATATAGATTCGGAATCAGCTCATTACGCTGATTTCGAATCTATATTTAACTAAATTTTTACAATCAATCAATCAATCAATCATTTATTTGCAATGAATGTAGGTTACATAAAATACAGGTGGAGTACAAAAATTATACTTACTGCAGTTATTGCAAGCGCGGCAGAGTTGCGGACTGTATCTGTCCATTGATGCGGAGCGAGGTAGTGCGGAGCGGAGTTGCGGACTGTGCGGAGCTAGACCGAGTTCACGCGACGAGTAATTTGAGCGGGCTGCAATAACTCGCGGTTTTTTCCGGACTTTTCCATTTCCCCGCTCCGCTTCCCCACTCCGCTTCCTCGCTCTGCTTCCCGGTTGTGTATGAATTTTTAAACTAGTTTGCAAATCTCAGTCCACTGAAGCGGAGTGGAGATTTTATGTAATTTTTTTTGTTAATATTGCCACAGCTCCGCTCCGCTCTTCTCCTCTCCGCTTTAGTGGACAGTCAGCCTTATACATTGTGACAAGACTTATGTCAATTAGAAAAGTTTCGTTAGCACCTCGATAAAGAGCCTCGATAAGAGCGCTCACATATGCAAGTAAATACGAATTGGGCACTTCGTTTTATTACCAAAACTTAACTAACTTAAGTGGCTAACTTGCACTGGTATGCCCATTGAATTGGTGTAAGTCACGCGAATGACATAGGTACATACAATTTTCAAAGACCGCAAGTATTCGTTTTGGAATAATAGTAATTGATTAAAAACTTTGTAATTATCACTAGCCGGTGCCCGCGGCGACCCTAATTCTTTTTCTAAAATATAAGTCAGCTATCTGCCAGTGAAAGTCGCGTATTTTTTATTTGTTTTTTTTTATAAGTACCGCATACTTTCATATGCATTTGGTAAAAAGCTGTTATTTTGACATAACAAACAGTCACTTCAATTTTATTTATTTGTGTATGTATGTATAGATATAACTTTGGCGCAAACGTAATGCCGGTGACCCTACGGAAGTCAATTTGAAATATGTATGTATGGCGGCATGGCGTATGAGCTCTATGAAAAATGAAGTGTGAAATAGTCACCCCTCGCTGCATTTACTTACTAACTTGGCCATCAGTCCACATTAATTTCTGGCTACCTTAGGCCACATAAAAGTTCTCCCAGACAGATTAACCATCCACAAAATTACGCTCTCAAAGTCTAGAACTACGCAGGCTGAAGTACCCTTACAACTATTTAACAATGCAATCAGTCCCGCTCCATCTAAATGTGTATGAAAGTTAGAGTAGTGCCGACACGTCGCGTAGACGCGACGGGGCCGCGACGGGGACGCGACGACAACGCGACGTTATCTCGATAATATATTGTGAATATTATTACGTCTGTGTCCGTAATGTGTGGTCTACTTTCTAAGTGTTGGACCTATTTCAGTGTTGGTGTTGTGTAATGTTGGAAGAGAAAATGTGTGTGGTAATGTGCATTGGGTAGTTTTAGTCTTTTTGGATGCATTTTCACAAAAAAAAAATTGTTCTATTAAGTATAATATTTTGTATCCATTGTTTTTTCTTTAGGCAAATAGCTCTTCGGTCTTCTCGATATAATAAAGTGGGCACCGATAGCTATCAAAGCTTGCAACACCAAGGGCGTAGCTGACGTTAGAAACAAAGTTGAAAGACTCATGTGTCTTGAATTTTGTTATCTATTTAATTAATAGTCATATAATGGTTTTAGTTCATTACTAATTCAAGTCTTCATTAGTACTTTAGTATTTCAATTAAAACTTACATAAAGTTATCTGAGCAATAAAAATCTGTATAGCTTTAGTTACAAAACTTCCAAACCGAGCGCTAACTGGAACATTAATTCGAGTTTCCAATTTAAGGTACAATTTATTATTCACTACAAAATTCGGCCTCATTTTGTTTAAAATATTTCCGATCGAACTCCCCCTTAACTTACATGCTTGGTTAATAGACAAATGACTTCGGACCTCCTACTCCTACGTACAAAAGTTTCTATGTTGCGTCTCTTTCTGTTGTAATGATGGTCGCGTGAGGACATTAATGGGTGATCATTAGGTAATTTGACCGCACGGGTCCGACTTTGAAGGGACTGGACTTCATAGGGTCTTTGATGCGGTTTGACCTCGTATTTGTAATGATATCTTAGATTTGTTGATGTCTCTATAAGCGGTTTTGCGGTTATGTAAATTAGGAGAATTATTTATAGATGTAAATCGAAGTTTAAAGGTCTTGGAAAGTGATAGGAAATTTCAATGGTGTTGTTTTTTTAGGTGACGATGCTTGGTTATGTGAGAGGTCATATTGTGTTAAAAAAAACTTTTTACAAAAAACACAACCGACTTCCAAACTACAAAGTGAAAAATAACTTTAATTTTGGAAGTCGGTGTCTTTGGATCAGATCAGTATTTTAGTTTTTTGACACCGACTTCCGAAATTAAAGTTATTTTTCACTTTGTAGTTTGGAAGTCGGTTGTGTTTTTTGTAGTGATGCAACGAATACTACTTTTACGAATACGAATACGAATACGAATATCAAACCTACTATTCGGCGAATACGAATACGAATATCTCGCCATGGTAATAAAAGACTAATAGTCTAGTACTACATAGACGCAGCTATTACTAACGTTCGTCTAAGTTACTTAGGACTTACTATCCTACCTTTTGTTCATACAAAAGAAATACAGACCATATAACTACTTATTTGGTAATTTATCGAAGTGTTTCCATATGTCACTTTGATCTCGTTTACGAGAAGACATTTTCTATTCAACTTCAACTCCTTTCACTTCGCAGCAACCTCAGAAAATAAATAAAACAATACTCTCTTGCTTGACTTGTGCTTTCGACTGACAAATGAAATGTTTTAACGCGTGGGAAGAGGCCCAAGATGCCATAGGGATCTTTTGTGACCTCTCCAAAGCATTTGATTGCGTCGATCACGAAACCTTACTCTTGAAACTAGAGCATTACGGACTTGGAAAACTTGCACTCAATTTAGTAAAATCATATTTAAATGATAGACAACAGCAAGTTCAAATAAACGGTATCAATTCACTAGGTTTAAAAGTAAAATTAGGTGTGCCACAAGGCTCGATATTGGGTCCATTCCTCTTCTTAGTATACATTAATGATCTACTCCATTTATTAAAAAATCAACCACAAATGGTGTTATTTGCTGACGATACTTCTTTAATTTTTAAGGTAGATAGACGTGCTACAAATTTTAACGACGTAAATAACGCCCTACTGCAGGTCCAAAATTGGTTCACTGCTAATAATTTAAAACTAAGTGCATAAAATTTTCTTTACCAAATGTCAAAAGTAGTGATTGTGAGATAGTATTGAATCAAGAGAAACTAGAATTCGTTGATAAAACTATTTTCCTAGGGATCACGCTCGACTCAAGGCTGCAATGGGGTCCTCATTTAACATCTCTTGCAGGACGGCTAAGTTCAGCAGCATATGCTGTCAGAAAAATCCGTCAGTTTACTGATGTAGATACCGTGAGGCTAGTATATTTCAGCTACTTTCATAGTGTCATGTCCTACGGTATTTTACTGTGGGGACGGGCTGCAGACATCGAGTCTATTTTTATTCTCCAGAAAAGAGCGATCAGAGCCATATATTGTCTCCGCAGGCGCGATTCTCTAAGGAAACTGTTTAAGGATATTAACATCATGACGGTACCTTGTATATCTATGAAAACATCATGTACGTAAGAAAGAATTTACATCTTTTTAGCAAAAGAGGTGATAGACATAATTATAGTACTAGAAATAGGGACTTATTAGTTCAACCAGGTTTCAGACTGGCTAAAGTAGATTCATCTTTCATGGGATACTGTTTAAAATGTTACAATAAAATTCCTTCCCACATATTTCAACTGAATGAGACGAAATTCAAATCTTGTATAAAACGCACACTATGCAGGCAGGCATATTATACGTTGGGGGATTACATCACTGATAAAAATGCTTGGCTCAATGCTGGTCCTGCTCCACAACTAATTGATTAACATTTGCAAATACTGTTGGAGCTGCTGAAGATTGTAAGACCATCTTTGCATTGTATAAACTCAATCTCTTTTGTATTATATAATTGCATACCACACTATGTGAGCACTATGTACTAAAGAGTTACCATTTACCGGGTAATATGTCTTGCATTGACTTGAATGTGCCCTGGCGGCTGTGAGTATGTCATGCTCACTCAAATGTTTCGCTGATGGTGGCGCGTGTGTTGGATCATTTAGCTCCCTTCAAAATGGTTGAGCTGAATGGTGCTAATCCATGCGTCATGTTCGTGAACGGGCGCCGTCAGTTGGGACTGGTCATCTCTTAGCTGCCAGGGCTTATTTTTAATTTTCATTTTTTTGAATTGTTCTTTTTTATCTTTTTATTACGGACGCTTCTCATGTGCACGTCTTTCTACATTGTTCTCACATGTATAATTTCAACATGAATGATGTAACCAATATTTTGTAACAATTTTTTATTTAAAAGTGTCCGTGGAGTTTCTTGCCCGTTCTTCTCCATAGGTACCTACTACGCTTTGGAATGGGCAACTAGCTTCATACCTATTTCTGACTGACCGATTCCTTGACAATTCAAAAGTGCCTGTAAATGGTTTAATTGAAATAAATGATTTGAGTTTGAGTTTGAATGAAAGGAATGAATGAATCAATCAGTCCATGGTTCGTAATGATAGGAAAACTCCCGGGCCGTGGCACTGTATAAACTATGGCCGGGGAGTCCCCCGTCGCGTCGTTAAGGCCCTTGCACACGTCGTATTTTTACGTGCCGACGACGCGCGTTTTCCAAGTCTGCCAGTAATTAGATTTGCGTACAAACATATTAATTTTTAAATATTCGTATTAGTATTCGTATTAGTATTCGCCGAATACGAATATTCGGTAAATGTCTACTATTCGGCGAATACGAATATTCGTATTCGTATTCGTTGCATCACTAGTTTTTTGTAAAAAGTTTTTTTTTTCACTTTTTGGTGGGTTGGTTTGTAATTTATGAAAGTTACAATAGCCTTATGTCAACTGCTCATCAAAAATACCCAAATCGCTATAGATGTGCCTTTCATATTTGAAGAGTTCCCTCGATTTCTCCAAGATCCCATCATCAGATTGTAACCAAATGACAATGGGACCAACTTGAAAGTGTACCCTTTCGAACAAAAAAAGAATTTTTCAAATCGGTCCAGCCGTCTTCGAGTAATCGGGGAACATACATAAAAAAAAAAAAAAATATCCAGACGAATTGAGAACCTCCTCCTTTTTTTTGAAGTCGGTTAAAAATAGTGTTGCTCGTCCGCAAGGTGGTAGTTGAGTGGCGGGTGTAAGTACATTAGTAAGTTTCGCACACGTGGACGCGTGGATTTTAATAATATTATTTCTTTAAGTATATATATTTTTTAACCGACTTCAAAAAAAGGAGGAGGTCACCAGTTCGGCAGAATCTTCAAATGTTATAGGCATTTGGGTATTTTTTATAGTAACTCGTGCATTTGCACTTGGAAAGCACCATTTGGTAAAGTGGAGCTGATGGTGAAGTTACTGGAGAACTCCTCAACAATTAAAGTCCCTGCTGCATCGGGAAAAGTATATTTTGTAAAAGTTGATGAGCAGTTGACATTAGGCTATTGTAACTTAGATAAATTATTACAAAACAACCCAATTTTTTTATAAAAAAATTCAATCGACTTCCAAACTAAAAAGTGAAAAATAACTTTAATTTCGGAAGTCGATGGCAAAAAATTAAAATACTGATCCAAAGACACCGAGTTCCGAAATAAGTTATTTTTCACTTTGTAGTATGGAAGTCGACTGTAAGTAAAAAAAAAAACTATAGTTTCTTTGAATTTATGAGTGGTTAGAAATGGTACTGATTCTTTGGACAGATATCTCAGCTCATTCACTTTGTTTATACTGTGTTGTTCCTACAATAGTACCTATTATGTCACTGGCTAGTTAGATGCAGATAATGATAGAATTTGATTAATTAAAAAAATAAGTTTTCATAGTTGGTATTTCTTTTTTCAAATTCTCAAACTTTTTCCTTTTTACGCGATCAGCTTTTTTTTCTCTTAGAAGTTAAAAGGGTTGATGTTCACTTACCTTTGACATACAGCACCGTAGGTTTCGAGAACTCAGTCCCGATGGAGTTCTCAGCGACGCACTCGAACTTGCCGTGGTCCTCCTCTTCACTCTTTACTATTTGTAATGTACCTGAAAGAGAAAAAGAATGTGTTAATATTTGAGTACCTATTTAAAGTTGCTTTAGAATAGTTTCGAAATCTAAAACTTCATTCATGATCACTAAACTTTTGTAGGGTTTCGTACATCAAAAGTAAAAACCGGAACCCATATAGGATCACTTTGTTGTCCGACTGTCTGTCTGTCTGTTAAGACCCTTTTTCTTAGGAACGCGTGTAGATAGATGAAATTAATATCAAATAGGTATGTCAAGCTTCTAAGTCAATGCAATAAAAAAATACAGCCATTTATGCGACATATTTTGATACTCGCAAATAAATCAAAACTACTTGGTACTTCTTGTTCACCTAAAATCATACAATTTGGCAAGAAGCAAGGTCTCACAGCACAAGTAAAGGAAATGTTATAAAATAGTTAATTTGTAGTTTTATCACATAAAAAAATATTTTTTGCGATTACTTTACATTTGCAGTTTGAGAATTGACCGTGATGTGTATCGATGTATAGGAGAACATTTTTTCAACTACAAAGTTAAGTTTGTTCTTGGGATAAATTCATTCTACGAAAATTCAACTACGGAAGCGAGGGCTTGTGCGTGGTTTGACACGCACTTGGCCAGTTTTTTCTCAATTTTCTCGTTTGTACATCCAAAAAGCCAACAGATATTGGGATAGCAACCAAAGTGATAAGATGTACCAGTTAGGTTAAGATCGCATATTAGTAGTTTTCAATCTTCTTACAATAAAATTATAATAAGGTGTAAGAGATATTTTCTACTACGAGCAATATTTTTAAATATATATACTTGTACTCACGTTCTCGAAATCGGTTCTAACGATTTCGATGAAAGTTGCAATATAGGGGTTTACAGGCGAAAAATCGATCTAGGTAGGTCTCATATCTGGGAAATTAGGTTTCTCCGTATTTTCACCCGAGCGGAGCTCGGTCGCCCAAAGTTTAGAACAAGATAATGAATAATGACATGACATTATTGACATTAGAATAATGATCTTGGCAGCATGGAATTAGTAAGTACCTACTATCATGGCAGTATGGAATCAGTAGGTACTATCCTATACTATTAAATGAGCATTCTCTATTTTCACCAGAGCAGAGCTCGGTCGCCCAGGTACCTACTATATAACTAAATAAACAATGCGTTCATAACCTACGAGGAAAATTCATGTAATTTGCTTTGTTGGACTTATGTGATCAGGGTACGCAGAATAGGGATGACGACACTAAAAGATTACGGCGATACATTGAGTTAAAATGTGCCATGATGTCATGAGTATGTAGATTTCATACTTACTTGTGACGTAGTGACCCCCCCACTCCCCAACTTTAATGCGTTTTATCTAATTCATTTTTTATTAACATGGTAAAGCAAAAAATACGTGTCTAATATTTTTTTATTATCTGACTGACGGACTAAATAGAATTTATTTTCTTTTACCTAGGCATCATCCCTATTGTTATATTCAAAAGATAGGTTTTAGCACACTAAAAATACCTAGAACTATCTGAAAATCTATCCCCGTACATACATTAATATGGTAAATATTCTAACTGTAAGCCAGAGAATCCCTCGGGAACTCAGCTGGTTGTACTCACATGAGTGGTTTAGGCTTTTCGCTCGAGTTCAGAGCCAGCAACAAAATAGAGTCTACCTAATGTACCTTTTTAGAGTAATGTAGCCTATTAGTTTGTTAGAAGAAAAAGTTTTTAAAGTGAAACTTTTATTACAACGTCTCAAACTTTTTCGTCTGTGTGTTGCATGTCACGTGACGGTCGGCCGCGGAGTAGGGATAAAGTGGAAGGCGCTCGTCAGAGCAGCCAAGGCCAATATGGCGGCGCCTATAGAAGGTTATTTTTTTTATAGTAGGTTATTTTTCTTTTTACATATTAGAGGGAGCTTCAAGGTTGCAGAAACAGCGGATAAAGTAAAATAGTCCCGACTGAGATGGTACGGTCATGTACTTCGACCAACATAAGACCATGGCTACAAAGAAGAGGGAAAGAGGAAGACCTCAAACCACATGGATGACGAATATCCAGAAGGACATGAGGGAGATGGGATTTACTGAAGATGACGCACAAGATCGAAATAAATGGCGTCGCATGATTGGGAAAGCCGACCCCGCGTAACGAAAAAAGGCGAGGCTAAAGAAGGAGATAGTAGGTTATTTTTGTTGGAGATAGGTTCTGAAATGTAACCTGTTTTACTTTATCTGTGGATGTTTGTTTCTTGGAGATTTTGATCTTGAATTATGAATTTGAAGTGGTGGATTTTTGCGCTAAATATATTTGAGATATACGAAAAGTTTCCGATGAGAGCAGCGCAAAACCGGTCATTGTGGCGATCTTTGAAAAGACCTTGGCCAATCACCACCTCTAAAAGCAGTATTATTTTAATATAACTTCACAGTGGGAAAGTGATGGAGTGGTGGAGCTCCATCTCTTTCTCACTGTTAAAAATAATACTGCTAAAGGAAGTGGTGACTTTTAGCTGAAATGATGATGATGATGATTGCGACACAATCTACTAGAAAGAAATAAAGAAAAGTTTTTTTTTATTTGGGACACGCACAGGAAATACAACATTAAAACTAAGAAAATTATAAAAACAATAACAATTTCAGAAAAACATTGAAATTAAAAAAAAAATGTGTAAACAAAAAAGAAGACCTGTGCGAGGCTAAATAGGCTCCTACTAAATTCAAATTCATTTATTAATTTTGTGAACATAGGGTAAAAAAAATTATACAGATGTTACAAATAAATATACTACTAACCAAACCTTTTGAAAGCTGGACATAGACGAGTACCTTCTTCCATTATAATAGAATGTTTACTGTTGTTGTAGGTAGTTAACAAACAAACTTCGTCAACATTAAATAAGTATCTCTACAACATAAACTCTAGGCTGTAAAATAATTAGAAATATTCACAAACTTGCTCCCAAAAAACAGAAACGTAAAACATTTTCAAATCACCCAAAAAATCACAACAGCAAGAAAATATCCAACTACCCTCACCCGCTCAAAGTTATTACAAAAACGCTTACAACCAAATTACTTGCCAGACACGGAGGGCGTCTTAAAAGGTATTTTATTCACGCCAAGCTAAACATATACAGTGATTTATAGCCTAATAACAGCAGTAGAGAGGGAAGCCATTAGGGACTGGCCAGAGGTCCCGGCACTCTTGGGGGCCTTTATAGTGTTTCATAGAGGTTATTAAGTTGAATTCCGACGCGAAACACCTGTTTGTGGTGCTAACTATAGTTCATTAAAATTTCGGAGTAAATTATTTAGGAGTGGGTTGGATGCTTTAGTCATTTTAGAAGTGTTCTTGTATTGGATAATGATACTTTAAAACAAGTATCGTGTTAAATTACTTCCTAGTGGTAGTTCCCTCTATACAATAGTGCCGATTCCCTTGTTCACAAACTAAACTAAATTTAAGTTCAGTGCATCTTTTTCTTTCTTTTTCATTAAGAAAAGGACAGAAGATACATTTTAGTTTAGTCCTGTCAAATTAATCAGCGCTTGACGTAAATTGACGTAATTTTAGTCGGCAAGTTTTTAATCACGTCTAAACTTGTATGGAGACTGACAGGCGCTGATTAATTTGACAGGACTAAACTAAAATTTATCTTCTGTCCTTTTCTTAATGAAATAGAAAGAAAAAGATGCACTGAACTTAAATTTAGTTTAGTTTGTGAACAAGCGAATCGACACCAATGTCGCCCATCGGCATGTGCCCGTCCAATTTTTTTTGAATATTTATGAAAAATTATTGAAAAATAACTTCTTTAATATTTTTCATGTTTTTCAATTTTATGTTTTGAGTAGCGTTTGTCATATCTTCGATGTTATTGGCTCGATTTGGATTCTGTTTATTATTTCTAAAAGCTTATGAGTTCTTTTATCGGATTAACTAATATTTTATTAAAATTTGTCAAAGCAAAAAAATAAAACGGAGCTGAAAACATTTTTTTCTAAAAAAACTGTTTTTTTTTACAAAAAAACTCAAGTGTAGTAAGTTCATAAAATTATAGGGGGACAAAGAAAAAAAAAATTGAAAAAATTAAAAAAAGTATCAAGATTAAAAGTTACTTTCGATAATTTTTAATGAACATTCAGAAAAATGCGGGCCGATTGGCGACATTGTATTATAGACAGGATTCGTAATCATAGAGAAATCGTTTAAGACTATTTCTAGACGTGTTCACTGTTAAAATAGCCGGTCCATTCTATAAAAACCTCACCGTGAAAACTTACGTGAAGTGAGCTGCAAATCTAGTGTCATCGGGTGAACGACAGTTCCTTTCAAGCTCACTTCACATAATATGTTTTCAAGGAGATTTTTTTACAGAATAGCGCTACCGGTATCTATAGGCAGCACCCGTTAATTATTAATACACGAATTCTAGAGTAGTGGCTGAATAAAATATCTTACATACTTTTTCAATGTATTGAAAACAATTATATCATGTCACTTGTTTTATAGCGATGAAGCACTTGGACGTTAGATGATAATTCTAGTATAAATTTTGTTTTCTCGGTATTTTGAAAATCCCTTTTACCTTTCCAAGTATAAGTTAACCTTTATTCTAATACAATAGAAGAATAATATGGCAATCTATCTGCCGGGCTGCTCTTTATAATACAGCAAGGAAACACCAACCTTAAACAACAAGACATAAGGTAGGAACTGAGCCAACAATAAACGTAGATCCAATGGAATACAAAACTAACTCTCTTTGATGTCAGTATGTCAAAACTTTGAACCCGGACCGAGTGAAGCCAGGCATGAAGTTAGTCGGACGTATTTTTATCTGAGTATACGGTAGAGGCAAACGATGAAGTTGTGTGTAATTATAGAATTTTAGTTTAGATATTTACAAAGGTCCCAAGCTTAGTTTTGTAAACTACAAAAAGCATTCTCCCAAAGGCATAAATTTAAACCTTTCAGTATATCGGCTGTTTTGATCAAAGTATGAATGCAATTAATTTATCATTTATTGGTACGAAGTACCTTCTCACACGTCATTCTCATTGTCACTTGGCAAATGAGAGAAGGCCGAAAAAAGTGTAACATTTTGACCGTTACGACACTTTTTTTTTGCTACTTACTCTTAAACTTTGCTAATTTATTTAATTGTGCCTGTTTTTTAGGGTTCCGTAGTAAACAAGGAACCCTTATAGTTTCGTTATGTCAGTCTGCTGTCTGTCTGTCCGCGGTCTAGCTCCGAGACTCATAGTACTAGAAAGCTGTAATTTGGTATGGGTATATATATTAATTACGCCGACAAAGTGGTAAAATAAAATTAAGAAAAAAAGTTTTTTTAAGGTACCTCCCCTACACATAAAGTGGTGATGTTTTTTTTTTATCCCATAGTGTGGGGTATCATTGGAAAGGTCCTTCAAAAACATTATGAGTGTGCGCATTCCATTTTTAAATTTAGGGATCCGTTTGCGAAATATTAAGCTTTAAAGTGCTAATTTTTGTTAGAGTCAAGTGTCCCCCCCCTGCCGGCTAAATGGTTGATTTTGGATGTGTGAAAAAAATCACAGCAGTAGCTTATATAACGAAATTAAAAGGAAAACTATCACAGCTAAGTAGGCTTTACAAGTTAACGAGTAATAAATCGACCAATTTAACTTTGCAGTTGCAAAAACATGTTAAGTTTGCAACAACAAAGTTAAGTTTGTTTTTGGGATAAATTCATCCCAACTACGGAACCCTTCATTGTGCGTGGTCCGACACGCACTTGGCCGGTTTTTTTAAAATACATAATATACAGCGAACCTCGTCTTTTCTTGAGGTTGAAGAAATTTTTCCACCTTACCGTTAAACTAAAACCTTTGTTTGATAAGACATTGTAATGACTAACGTTTGGGGCTCTTTGTTTTCATTATGATTATTAGTATCAAAAAGTTCACTGTTTTCCAGGATTTTAATCCAGGATTATTCACTATTCAGCTTCATTTCCCTTCCATTCATAAACACGTCTAAAACAAAAATTCATATCCCAACATCTCCCTACAGACGAACATGTTTGCGTCACAAAATGCAACCTCCTTTTTTCGCGCATGCACTGGACTAAAACAGGGCAGCACAGAACTTCCGAAAAACTGTTAGGGCACGAAAAAAAGAAATGTAAACGAACGGTCTCTCGCAAAGAAAATGTAATTACGATGAAACATGTTGTAACAAGGCCGTACGTGTTGGTGTTGTGGACGCCATAGTTTCGACAAATGCTGTATGAAAGAACGTGTGATACCCTCGACATTATATCAAGGGTTGTGCTTTGAACTATTTTGGTACGTGTTTTTGGTTATGTGGTATTTTTGGGGTGAATAATGCTGCAATTGGGAAAGTTGACTCGACACCTATAGCGGTAAATTCTTGGGGGCTATTGGACAAGCAATCGGTTTGAAGTAAAACTAATAAGATCTAATCTAACCTAAACTAATTCGCCTAATTGTGTCGAGTGTGGAGTTGTGGAAGATTTACATCACATATAGACTGTGTTCGGTCTTGAAGTTGTACAGACTTGTTTTAGGTATTCCAAAAAATTCTGTCGCAACCAAATGGTGATGATGCGAAGAGTCAGTTCAGATTCATGGCCCAAATATAATCCGTAGCAGTATGTATTTAGGTTATGATGGGAATGCCAATACTCGTATACGCATTGCGATTATAAAATTCCCTAATTAAATAAAGAAAATATATAACTATGTTTAAAAACGTACGAAACTTAAATATCATTTGCACATTCGAAATACAAGAAACAACGACATTTTTAGCCGCGAAAATGAAAATCATAACCGAACCTGTCAGTCCCATGTCGGGTGCCAAAATCCTGGGGAATCCCTGGGCGTTTTGCCCCGTAATGAAATAAAACTAGCCGCCGGTTCCCTACGTGGCGGGATTTGGGGGTTTCGTGACAGCCGACGATTGGTCGGGCAGTAACTGACGAAGGTCGTTCGTTTCTTGAATTTGAGACAATTGTGCTTATTGGTCGCTATTTGCGGCGGCCATTTTGGTGTCAATTGTTATGAGCCTTTCTTATTATTTGTGGAATGTTGCTATGTGTGATACCGTAGGCGTTTTTTAGAACAATCATAAAGATATGATCAAGGAATCATATAAAAAGTATTGATATTGTTGTTTACTGATGTTCTTCTGTTACGGTTTTTATATTTGAAACAAATACGTAACTAGTCAGTGATATAAAAACAATATAGGTCCTGGCTTATTTTACCTATATCATTTTGTTTTGAAGCAAAGTTCTATGGAAAACAAAATAGTTTTGAAGGACGATTAAACATTCCAATATTTCCAATTACAACATTGATTTAAAAAAAAAAACTGACATGTCAATAATACAACGAAAGGTGCCATCGTGAGGTTCACACGTTTATAACCAGGTTTAATGACAACAGTTATGGGAAAAGCAATGGTCAGCGCCACCTGCCTTTTGAGGTGGCGGATATATCACCTGTATTTTAAGGATTTATTTTACTTACACATAATATGCATGGGTACTCTGTAATATATTTAATTCACGACAACCATTAGCTAACAAAACTGTATATAAATCCTTAAGAAATTGCTATATACAGGTATATGATGCCCAGGATTTTCAAATCATGTGTATGTATAGAATTTTAATTCAAAATTGAAATAGGTTTTCATAAACGCTATTTACAACATTCTTGAAGTTGGAAAATAGCTTAAAAGTAAACAAATAATATCGAAAGAAAACTAAAATTTAATAAATGTTGGTAGTAAAGAATGTGATCGATATTGTTGATAAGCCGACAGTAAATCCTTTTGAGTGTGTTGAATGAAACGCAACAAAATAAAAAAGATAGCGAGCTCGACCAGCGCGAGCCGGAAGCTTACTGGTTGATATTTTAGTGTATGGTGTAAAATTAAAACAACAAAAAAACCTGGGTATCTAAGTTCTCAAAAATCGAATAAATAAGAAGAAATTAAAAATATTGAAATAAGACGAGAACCTAAATGAATTCCTTTTAAGTAATGTAGAAACAATTGTTCGAGAATTTAATTTAAAAAAAATGATAATGGTTTTAATGTGCGATGTGCGGCCACACTATGCAACAGGTAAGCTAACATACTTATTAAATAAATACATAACAAAATTCATCAACACATGTATAATTCAACGAACCAATCAGAATAGTGGTTGTCAACTCTCTAAATCAGAGCAAAAATCTCTACGGCAAAATATTTGTTTCTACCTATATTCGTGCTTGTAGTTTGTGATTGTAATGGCTCCCACGATAAAGGGAATCCCAGTGCGGCCAAATGGAATCCGAGTGGTGACTGGTGACCGTATGTTATCTATCTTTATTTTCCGTTACCCCGAATTCATGGAATGTTGAGTGGGCATTTCTTTGTTTTGGCCACGGCTCTCGGGTATCAACAGGTAGTATTGTAGGTACATTAATTAAGGCTGTGCCTGGCGAGTTTTTCTTTTCGGTGGAGCGATGTCCATTTGGAATATTAACCAAAGAAAATAAGGTAAAATAGCACCACAGTGAGTTTTGTCACCAGGAAAACTTGTAAATGAAAAGAGAGTGTACGGACTTACATATATAGATGACTTCGTCATGCATTTGATGCAGTAAACGAAGTTTTGTATTAGTCTACATTTAGACGGTTTTTTTAAAAATTAATTTAGCCATAGCAATATCACAAATTATTATTTAATTTTACTGTTTCTGAAGCGTTGGTCAAAAAGGCCTTGCAATAGCAACAGACTCGAATTTAAAGTTCAACAAACTTAATGACTTTGGCCAGTCTTTGGATAATATTCGTAACACGCTTCTCTTCTAACATGTGACCACACATGCAGGTGTCGGAAGCTCAAAGGTGCTTCGTAGAGCCGAGAAGCCCTCCAGCCCCTTGTTTCCTAGCTCTTTGATACGGCAGCCGCAGCTGGCCCGGATCAATGCCGGATCCCTTTCGATTTACCGAAGTTGCCATAACATCCGTCCATCTTGTTATTTGTTAATTGGATTTTGATATTTAATGTACGTCAGATGAAATGGGTCAGTTTTGATTGTTTGATTAGATCCCATATGGGTTAGGAAGGTAATAAATACATTCAGTTAGATGGACGTGTGGATTTGGGAGTTGTGGGAAGTGAGAATTTTTGTGTGTTTTTTTGACGAACTTCTGTAGAAGTTTTTGTACCTTATAAACTATTTATCATTAGCCAACTAAAAAAGCAAATTTTCTAGCATTTATGTTTCTTTTAAATGGCCATGGTTTTGTATGTAAAATACAAACGAAAAGAGTATGTAGTGATCGTAGCAGATTGCGTTCTATGGTTTCTGCCTGCCCCACGGAAGAAGGTGTAAATTTATGTTTAAATCCTAAAATGCTTTAAGTATTTTTTAGATATTAATTTCTGTTTCTATAATTTAATACATTTCTCGAAAAAGACTTCTGCAGTATCAAAAATATATCTAACAAAATCATATTATGATTTTCTATTTCCTTGCAAAGTATTGCATCAGTTTCCCTTTGACCGCGCGGTGAACCAATCTCAATACAGTTGCACACCTACCTATAAAAACATATACATACTCCGCCACGTCAATTAGCTATTCCTATTCACTACACCCTCTCTTATTAGAATCATTCATACCTCTTTTAGTAGTAGTAGGGCTGAATAAATAGAGTGGGACTCTATTTATTCATCCCTTAAAGTCGGTGAAGCCATGAATAAATACAGTAAATTCACGAATAAATCATAAGGATTTAGATCGCTTGAAATTCTATAGGCAGCGTCGGTTTGACAACGAGGCCTTTTACCCTTATCATTACAGTATCTGTAATAACACCCGTCTAGACGAACGTAGGTGGGCTATAGTCCGTTGACGTGACCAAATTGTGTAAAGATGTTACCTTAACAGGGTCCCTAATAAAAGTGTTTTGTTATTTATAAGGATATTTAGACCTTTCCACAGGTTATATTGGGCGTAAACTCGACACCATATTGTTTTTACCGATTAATATTTCAACTAAGTGTTTAGCGTCAAAGTTAACCAAATTATCAAGTGTGTAACGTTGGCTTTAATCCAATTTGTTTGGTAAGACCAGATAGCGACCACTTCAATCGTTTTATAGACTCAGCAAGAATTTTTAAGTGCCTATCTTAAAAGTTTCTTATGACATTGCACATGTAATTTATAAATGGGATTTAACAATTCTACTTCGTTCATCTCAATCTCTTCTGTGGGCATGTAAAAAAACATTCAGATCTCCAAATTACGGCATCAACAAAACACACTAGCAATGCGGACACAAACATCACGTCACAGGCAGCGTGACGTGTGGTGAATGTATTTCCGTCGAGAGCGAATCTAATGGCAAACTTCTACGGTTGACTCGCAAAGTGACGACAAAATACGTCAACAGACAGCAGGGGGGCGTAATTAAAAGAAAAATAAGCGCTATTCATAAACGTCCAGCGGAATAGCGGGGTCGTTGCGGCTTTATATTGTCACCAGCTTACGTTGACCTCCCTCACCCTTTGCACTGTTACAAAAGTACGGAGAAAAAGGGATGTGGTCACTTCATCTGAAGGCTCAAGTTATGATAGCCATCGGAGTTTATCACACAGGCCCGTTTAATCTAGCTCTTAGGATGGGAGGACAGCAGAAAGGTTGACTTTGCACCCCACAGTGGTTGATTAAGCGATATAATGTGATCTTATTTCCTTGAGACACTTATGAGACCATCTTTCGCTGTCTTAATGAATGTCACATAAAATATAATTGTGGTGAGTGATTAATTTTCGTATATTATTGGTGAGGAAGCTCGGAGATTATGTGGGGGCTTTTAAGTTAGTTTCTAAACTGTTGGAAGGAAGGCCCGAAGCGATAATGAATAAGCAGATTTGGAATCTATAGCCAAAGTTGTAAGGAATAGTGTGAGAATAATTATGGTTTGTTTTGGTTAAATGTATTGAAAATGATTTAGTGTTTACATAGAAGTACCTGGGCGACGTTTTGCTCTGTTGAAAATAGAGAATGCTCATTTAATAGTATGAAAGTACCTACTAATTCCAAGCTGCCATGATAGTAGGTACTTATTAATTCCATGCTGCCATGTCATTATTCTATGTCATTAATATTGTTTTAAACTTTGGGCGACCGAGCTCTGCTCGGGTGAAAATACGGAGAAAACGAATTTTCCCAGATATGAGACCTAGCTAGATCGATTTTTCTCTATATTGCAACTTTCATCGAAATCGTTAGAGCCGTTTTTGAGAACGTGAATACAAATACATATTTAATTATATACAAATATTGCTAGTTTAATAGTATAGGATAAACTACAGAGATTTTTATTTGATAATGTACATCATTACATTGGGAGTATGGATTTAGATTTCTTTTTATTATTTATCTGCTTTGTTGGTCTAGTAGCGCTTGTGACCAACAAGCGCTACTGCTGAGCATGAGGTCCTGGGTTCGATTCTCGGGTCAGGCAAAGTGTTACCGAGTTTTTCCATTTGTAATTTCTCCGTATTAGCTCGGAGTCTGGATTTGTGTCCGGTTGATGGCAAAAGGCTCGCCCCCTATTACTTGTGACTTGAACATAACTGGCGAAATGTGGGTGGGTACACTTCTGCCCAATCCTTTGGGGAATACAGGCGTGATGATATGTTATATTATTTGTTTGTGAATGAATTTTATTTTAATGTTGGATTGGTAGCTACCTGTATCTATCGTATATTTATGTTAAATCGATTTTAACTTCAAAATCATCGATTATTTATAAAATCAAACGAATTACACCATTTACTATGTTTTATCGATTTGAGTTTTAAATACATCTATTATTTATAAATCAAACGAATTGCTCTATAGATAAGTTTTCAAAAATCCTAATTAACGAGTACTTACTTCGACGCCTAGGTGACCTTTTGTTTTTGTATTTATTTGTAAATTATTTTTTTTGTTAATTGTTTTTGGTCTCTGGCTTTGACATCAAGCAATAGACAAAAAATTTCAAACTTTTATTAGTTTTAAATAATGAATACGAGGTTTTTGGCTAATTTGTAAACATGTATTTTATGTTTTTTTTTTTGTAATGTGCGTTTAATTTGTGCAGAATAAACAATTTTTATTTTCATTTAGGTATTTTAATTTTTTATTTGTATAGTTAGTTAGTAATTTTAGTGTAAAATCGTATATTGTGTATAAGATTTGTCATCTATCGTTATAATAAAAATATATTACAACTACAACTATACAACTTCAAACATTTTTTCAACACCTTTTATTTCGCGACGACTAAGAAGATCTCTGTTCACTCCAGATTTGTCTGTAAAGTGAGCGATATATGTTCCATGATAGTTGTTACGATAAACTAGATTTCAGCGTGTTCCTACCGTACCAAGTTGGACGAAATATTGCTTCTATAAACCCGAGAATATTTTTGCCTTTTTTCCAAAAAGATAAACACGTGAACGTTTTTGGTATCGAGCTCTGAGAGCTCTGATTTTATAGTTCGTTTCACGCTTAAGGTTTTAATAAGGTTTCGAGAAAAATTGAGTATTTTGCCGTTCTCCTTCAACAGAATAGTGAGATGATAAATAAGTAATTGAACAGTACAAATAAATATTTGTTCGAGATGTATAAAGAAAGTAAACGACAATCATATTTGTTTCATTAGTATGAAAAATATCTAACCATGTCGTTTACAAGCGAAGTAAAGAAAGAAAGAAAGAAAGAAAAAAAAGAAAGAAAGAAAATACATTTATTTAGCACAGACCAAAAAGCACATAGCAGGGGAGTGTGCCTCACGGTTGTGCCAAAAAGGTCCAGTTCAGCAAAAATGCCAGACAACTATAAGTGCCTGACGCTGGTTTTCAACTGGACTCGACATCGACTTCGACTGAACAACAACACGATTAAAAACATAATGAAAGTCCAACGATTACATTTATGACTGCATGCAGGACATAATATACGCGACGATATTACTTCATACCACCATATTACTACCACATATTATAATCCCAACCGTTTGCGTCACCGTAGACGTAGAAAAATGATCCGGACTGGATGTGACAAGGGGCGGGCGCACCTAGCAAAAGGACAAGTGACCTTAATCAAGTCGGAGTACGCCCAACCGCTGTTATTGTTGTTCAAATAAGGCCCAGCTTTTTGCTAGAACAACAGTGAGCCATACCGTACCATTCAAAGTTGAGGGTTCCGGCATTTGTATGTAAATGATTCGTAATCTCTGTGCGTCGCAATCATGGTGTTCCTGCGACCCTTGGGTGGACCACGGAAATAATTGTACTGGAAGAGGTGATAAGTGATGTTAGATACTGTTGCTGTTCCAAAGTCTGTTGAGCGCTAGAAGGTGCGGTGTCGCGGAATTTAGGCTAAAATATTTTGTTTTAAAAATAGATTTACTTTAGTCTAGACAAGTTTTTTGTTCTTTTGAAGTCCTTAAGATCAGTAGTCTGTTTTTTAAACAAGAAAATGTACAGATTTTTGTAACTTTAAAGGGTCTGTCCGACGCTATTTTCAAAGATAATAACCAAAAATGTGTAAAGTTGGTTAAAGTTAGGCTAAGTTATACAAAGAATTGAAATTTTAGTCATATCGCGCAGCTTTTCATTTAATATCGCTCATTTTCTCGGTATCACAAAACATTTCCATATTTTGTAAATTATAATAATTTTCACATTTAGGTACTGTATCTTTTTGAAGAAGTCTGGCTAGTAATACAGATAGCTTTCAGTACAATCGTTCTACGTTCTGCCAAATTGAGAAAGTAACAAAAAACGGAATTATTCATGAGTTCTTTGGTAATAAATTACAAAATATTGTTTGTCAGTCTTTTGATGTACGCCTGTGATCTGTTTGTAGTTTATTAATAAATATTTATTTAGATCTAGATCGGAATATAAAATTCATTATTAATTGTACCTAACATCAAAGTCCTCAGTTAGCAATAGATGAAAGTTATATGACGGCTTAAATAAAAACAAAACAAAAGACATCATTTAAGAACAAAATGAAATTGTTCTTAATTGATAAATGTTATTATACTAGTGACGAATATTTAAATGATGAATTAATTTAGAATTACAATGATTAATTTTGACATAAAATTATTTTGACATTTTAATAATTCCTCATTTGAGTCTGACATAATTGGAGTATTGGATAATATGTAATTGTTTCAATTTATTTTCTAGTTTAATAACATAATTATGCATGTTTTTCAAATAATTTTTACCAAACATAAGATCTGTATTTCTTTATTTAATCTATGTTAATAAATAAAACCAAACTATCAAAACTCTTTGTCCTTTTTATGACCCCATGCAGTAAGGTTACAGCACTAAATATTTTACATGTATCATCAAATGAACCCCATCCAGCATCTGTAACGCCGCGTAACCCCCATTATTGTCAACCGCTAAGTTTTACTGGTTCATTAACCAATGGGAAAGGCCGTAAACCATTGTCTTTGCGACGTTTATAATTACAGCCGTAATATAAAAAATATTATTTCCAATAAAGGTAGGGTTTGCTCGTAAAGCTAAACAATCTGCGGTTCAGTTTTATTATTAGAGCTAGGTAAGCGAATTTTGTTTGTAAAGGCGTTGTCACACTGGCGATTTACGAACGGATTTCAGAGCGGCAATTCTCTTATTTTTAAGAATGTGATCATTCTAATCTCAGTCTCAATCTGTAATATATTTTTGACATTTGACTTGAATTATTAAGTTTTTTAAGTACGAGAACTGAAGGCCAATTCTATTACATAAAAAACGTTCACATTCAAGTCGCAATCTGTCAAACTTGTCAAAAAATGTTCTAAATTGATTGTATTTTTGATATATTGCGGATGAGATGCGAATGCGAAGTTTCTTAAAAAATACGGGAATTGCTTCTCTGGCCTTCTGGCGATCGTTCAATGCAGTTGTCGTGTAATTTTTATTTTTGGTTTGGCATCTCGTAGTTGACCTCTGAGATCATAATTACTTAACCGGGTTTTCGCGTGGCTGCCTTAAGCTGCTAACTTAAAGCCTCCAGCTAGGGCGTAAAACTACTAGTAGTCGCGTGTGCGCAACGAAATCGCCGTGTGTATGTAAAGCCGGGTCTCCTGCGCGTGTTTTTACACAAAAACATCGCAACAAAGAGGCTTGGCCATACACATTGTTTTATCTATGCAAATACGACGTTTTGTATGAAAATAAATGTTTAAGTGTAAGGTTTTTTGTGTAATGTTTCGAAAAAACACGCGCAGAAGACCCGGCTTAACATAGCGGTCATTGACAAGAGGTAGCGAGACGAGTGAGTTTAGAATACTTATTGAGTGAAACGCACTCAAACCGCCTCGATGAAAATACGCTCGCAAAGCTCCAGTGTGATAACGCTCTAAGGCAGTTTAAAGCTTTATCCTAGGTGATAACGCGTTGTGAAGCCACCACCGTGCACTGGAAGACTAAGGGGGTGGGGGGTGGCAGGTCCGCCCCGGGCCCCCGGGCCCCCAGTCCGGGGGGGCCCAAAACTCGAGAAATACTTTCTAATCAAATCCCGAACAAGATCAAAATATTTTCAGTAAGTAAAAGGTAGTTTGTACTTGGCGGTTCTACGTATGCTATATCAATTGTTAAAAGAGTCTAACCTTTTCGAGGCAGCAGTTGTTTGGCTTACGTACTTATCGGCGCGTAGGCACACGCACACATACTCAACCTCTCCTTAGCTTAATACTATTCTAACAACTGACCTTCAAAAATATGCTATTGCTAAACATACTTCCTAATAGTACAATTTGTAGTTGATTACAGGCCGATTGCGTTTAGACCGTGGTGTTGGCACTGGCGCGCTAAATATTTTGTTGTTTATTCCTGGGTGCGGGGCCCCATTTAGTTTTGACGCCCCGGGCCCCTGACAAGCTTAGTCCGCCACTGCCGCCGTGTAAGAAAAAATAACAACAGCTGTTTCCACAAGGAAGCTGGGCTTTTGTCACGCGACATGCTATGTCGTGAACTATTGGAAATATCTTTTGCCCGCAACTTCGCCCGCTTGGAGTTCACAAGTTATCCCGCGAAAACGTAACACCGGGATAAAAGTATCTATATCCCAACCCAGGTCATGGTTTATCCGTGTGTCAAATTTCATCCATATTCGTTTAGCCGTTAAAAGGTGAAAGACAGGAGTTAATTTCACATTAAAATTTCTAATACACTGATGAGCAATATAAAAAAGCCACTAACTTACCATGACATATTTCCGAAACCACGCAAGATAGCTTCTTGAATTCTTAAGCAACATTCAAGTGTATTTCATAGCACATAAAAAACGCATAAAACTGTATTCAAGTTTTTTTTTATTGAAAACTTCTTTAGGCGCGTCGGGCATTTTTGAGATGGGAAAAAACAATTGAACTCGCGACACCGTTACCGATAACTCATTTTTGTAAACGCGATTGTACTCTTTATTTATATTACGTTACGGATCAATGTTCTATGCAAGTATTTTTACTTTAAAGGTTTTGGAAGTATTTTTGAAGTGATAACGTCTTATAAATCGATGAACGCCGGCTGCATGCACGAAAAAGTGTCACGTTCCGCTTGATCTGCGCGTGCAAGCGAGAGCGCGGAACAAGCGATAGAGAGGCACGATCGACCTAAACGTTCGGCTTGTGACGTTATCACGTAAAATTATCGTCCGTAAACCGACTTTACAGGCAACCAATTTTTTTAAATTGTTCAAATTTTCACTTCTGTCGGCACTCCTAATGTTTTTAAGCTATGTACAGTTTTTATCGCGGGCTTTAAGCGCGGCGACCGAATCAAGAAATTCCGTAACGAAAATAAAACCTAACACCCCCACTCCGCCTACCATGTAATGACGGTTCCCATGACAACGTAATGTTGTCATGGGAACTTAATTTTTGTTTTTATGTCATCACGTCATCATCCCAAGTGTAGCGTTGACAAATAGGAAGTATGGAGGTTACAAATGCTATGCAATAGCTTTATCGCGGCAGTCCCCGAGTGCCACACTAGTTTTTTTTTTTTACTTCTTGTAGCTAACTTGATGATATTTAGATTTCTTTGGCACTTTGCAATTGGCTTTTTTAAGTATGAATATAAGAAGTCCGAATTTGTGTATACACACGACCTATGATTTGCAAACCTACATAGGACGATGCCTTACCTAGCTTAAATATGGTTTATAGCTTCAATATTCTAGATGGTATCGTATTCGACTCGATTAGTCGTGAATTCTAAACGAATAGGTCTTGAAGTTGATTACCTACGTTTTCCATCGGACGGATAATATTTTTGCTTGCTATTAAAATTGTTACTTCCAAGTCATTGGTTATTTTTCAGTATTTTAGATAAAGATCAAAATACATTCATTTTGATTTTGGTATTAAGTTTTAATAAAACACTTTACGTCAAAAATAAAGAATAATAATTCATAACTAGTTGAACTCAGTGTTTTCAATTCGACTACTTACTCTAAAAAGAAAGATCGAGAGGGGCTTGTGGCTAAGTAATAACAGCTGCACGGGTCGATCGATCAGGTTAAGCTACGCTTGCCGCGGTTGGTCCGTGGATGGGTGACCATCTTTACATACCAAGTCCCCTCCGTGCCTCGGAAAGCACGTTAAGCCGTTGGTCCCGGCTGTCATTTGTAGATCTTTGACAGTCGTTACGGGTAGTTAGAAGCCCAAAAAGTCTGACAACCAGTCTTACTAAGGGGTATCGTGTTACCTAGTCACTAGGTTGTGGAGGTCAGATAGGCAGTCGCTCCATGTAAAATACTGGTATTCAGCTGCATCCGGTTAGACTGGAAGCCGACCCCAACATAGTTGGGAAAAGGCTAGGCAGATGATGATGACTCTAAAAAGAAAGATCGAAACAAACTCAGAGGTTGCAGTCTCTTTAAAAGTCCAGAATATAACTTGGTCAAATTGTCCTTTGCGGAAAGTGCTGCGAGTGAACCTGTCCACTCAGTGGTACGTACGTGATACGTAGAGCGCGTTTCGTACGAGCTTGATATTGTACTCAGGAAGGTTATAACATTACGCTCCGATCTTCCCAAACGGAGGGCTTACAAAAGGATTATCCCAAAAGCAAATATACAGCATGTATTATTACAAATGCGTGGTCACATTTAAAGTTGTGGTACAGGAAATCAAATTGAACACGTTTCTCTATTTAAAAATTAAATGGAACTTAATTTAATTTTATCACTGTAATTTATTGTTATCAATTTAGCTTTTAAAAATAAATTTTTGACTGCCTCGTTGGTCTAGTGGTCGCAAGCACTACTGCTGAGCATGAGGTCCTGGGTTCGATTCCCGGGTCGGATAAAGTGTTATTGGGTTTTTCTATCTGAAATTTCTCAGTAGCAACTCGGAGTCTGGATTTGTGCCCGGTTGATGGCAATAGGCTCGCCCCCTATTACATGGGACTTAAACTGGTGAAATGTGGGTGTACCTGCTACAGGGACACCTCTGCCCAACCCTTCGGGGACACAAGGCGTGATGTTATGTTATGTAATAAATTTTTACTGTTATCTAAACTATGTATTACTTGTTTTAATTAATTAATTGTGTTTTATCTGCGCATAATGTAGTGCATGCTGTGCTTTTCTTTAAGTAATGAGGCGCTTAGACTTAAGTTTGCAATGTACAAATTGTAAAGTAATAATGTACTCATTTTTGAATAGCCTAATAATAAATAAACATCGTAATTGCGACGAAATAATCAGCTGCTCCATACATTTCAGTCGAGTAGGTGTTGAAGTTACGGTCCTTTAAATATGACCACACATTTCTGATACACGCTGTATAACAGATTTTGATGTGTACCAAAATAATAACATAACATATCTGTAATAGTAACATTAGTTGAAAGAAAGAAAGAAAGAAAAATATTTTATTTGGGACACGCACAGGAAATACAAAAAAAAAAATTCAAATTCAAAATCATTACAACAATAAAAAATAAAGTTTAATAAAAAACTGTAACCCGACCACGGGAAAATAAAAATGATCTAAAAAGTACGAAACAAGCAAATATTTCAGACAGAAATCAAGACATAGGTACAAAAATGGTCAAGGTAAAGCCGTGGTCGCGTGCCTGTATACCATGTGGGTGCCAGGAACACCTACAAAATTATAATGGCATGCGACGACGGCTTTACCTTGACCATTTTTGTATCTATGTCTTGATTTCTGTCTGAAATATTTGCTTGTTTCGTACTTTTTAGATCATTTTTATTTTCCCGTGGTCGGGTTACAGTTTTTTATTAAACTTTATTTTTTATTTTATACTTTTCCGTTTTTACACTTGCTAAACGTTACAACAACGCCGCGCGCAACGTCTCACTGAAAATTGAATTTACAACGAGAACATTTTCGCGCGATGATTTTGTACGATTTCAAATGTCGACTAAAACCAAAAGAATCATTTGAAAGACTTCGAATGATGTTCATAGACAAAAATCCTTCTAAAGCGACTGTTTTCCGCTGGTTCAACGAATTTAAGCGTGGTCAAGTAACTTTGGCGGACGAAGAAAGAAGTGGCCGTCATAGGGCTATGACGGCTGTTACATAAGAAAACGTACTGGCTGTGAAAAATTAAATTTAAGTGAATAGGCGAATTACATATGAAGAGATTCAGCATATTCTGCTGATTGGATCGGGAAGTGTAAATGAAATTCTACACGGGCATCTTCAGGTAAAGAAGATAGTTTCTTGCTGATTACCACACAATCTAACGCAGAAGGAGGGTCGGGTAGAATGGTGCCGAGACATGATAGCAAAATTTGAAGCAGGCTCGTCTCGGCGCGTTTACGATTTCATTACGGGTGATGAATCATGGATTTGTCATTTTTGTTCCCCAAAATAAAAAATCAACTCAAGGGAAAACAGGGATTAAAGAGGTGTCTGATGTGGACTGGAAAATGTGTAATGAAAATTGGTTAAAACGCATGAAACTGTGTATAGACGCCAATGGAGAGTTATTTGAAAAGATTTAATAAATAAAATATAACCTGTAGTAATATAACCAGTATAACCTATATTTTTTTTTATTACCTATTGCAAAATTTTCTGAGTGCCCCGTGTATAAATATTAATATTTCGTTGTACACAGTGCTACACATCAAGCTATAAATTTCCAGTATTAGCTGACCTCGCATTGTACGGAAATCCTTTACAATGCCAGATCAGCTTAAACTGGAAATGTGTAGCTTGATGTGTAGCCGTGTGTACTTGTTTTTCTTCATAGAGGAATTGAGGATGGAATTACAAACCGTTTTTATTTATTAAGATTTGATTAACAGCACGTTGGTATCATCTTGCGATACAACGTAGCACAGTCTCACTTTTGCTTGTTTTTAACAATTTAAACATATTTATTTACTTTGAAAGTATAACATTATTTACATATTTGTAATGTGCTCGTCAAGACCTTTCTTTTGGTACCAAACATGTCATGATCATATCATTTTAATTTTTTTCGAGGTTAGAAATTTACGTGTAAAATCCACCATATTAAATTTAGGGAAAATTTATATAGCCTATGTCACCCGGACTATTATTACGAATCTATTGATACCTCATTCATCAAAATCGGTTCAGTAGTTTAGGCGCTATGGTGGAACACACGTAAAAGCAAACATACATACATACATACATACATACAAACATATAAACATATATACATAGACTGCTAAAATCATAACCCTTCCTTTTGGCTTTGCCGTAGTCGGGTAACAAAAAGAACATTAAAACTAACAAAATAGTGAAAACAAAAAAGAAGACATGTATCTATCTACCTAGCCTTTTCCCAACTATGTTGGGGTCAGCTTCCAGTCTAATCCGATGCAGCTGAATGCCAGTATTTCACATGGAGCGACTATCTATCAGATCTCCACAACCCAGTAACTGGGTAATACGATAATCCTTGGTAAGACTGGTTGTCAAACTTTCGGGCTTCTGACGACCCGTAACGACTGTCAAAGATCACGAATGACAGCCGGGACCAACGGCTTAACGTACTTTCCGAGGCACGCAGGAATCTCGATATGTAAAGATGGTCACCAATCCACGGACCAACCCCGGCAAGCGTAGCTTAACCTGATGGATCGACCCGTGCGGCTGTTAGTACTTAGCCACGAGCTCCTCTCGAAAAAAACTTGTGCGAGGCTAAAAAGGCTCCTATCTCAGCATGATGGAACGAAATTTGAAAAAAAAAAAAAATATATATATAAATATATACCGCAGCGCTGATATTCAGATAATTCTACTAATACCTTACCTAATCACACACAACTATCTACCGCAAAACCAACCAAATATTAATCATTCACAAGTGCCAATGCTCTACGCTATCCATAATCCAGTAACGACGTTGCGATCGACTAAAACTTGATACGAACAGAATATCTATATGTATAGGTAATCTATTTCGTCTATCAGCACTAATACAGTCTCGAATACTGAAGTTCTTTGGTCATGTCTCCAGGCGGAATAAATAAATAAAAATGTTTTATTGACATATAAAAAGACGTTACATATTAATTTGAAGCCCTGACTCCTGAGCTAGGTGGTTCCTGTGTGTCAGGAATCAGTGTCTTCACCCGTTTTTTGAATATAAACATTTTATGCAATAAAATTAAAAATAAAATAATTTAAAATGTAAGAATCAAATTTAGTGCATGCGTGCTCTTGAGTGGTTTGTGTGCGTGTGTGTTTGTTGTGTTTTTGTGTATGTGTGTGGTTGAGCGAGTGGGTGTAAGTGATTGTGCTTGGGTATATGTGAGGATTTGTGTGCCTACTTTGCTATTTAATTATCACGAGTATTGTTCTTTAAGTATGTTTTCTGTCTGTAGGTAATCCAGTGTTTGAAACCATGTGTTTAGTTTTATCTTATTTTTATTTTTTGTCTATGGGTTGATGTGGAGAATTTTGTTTACTTTATTATAAATATAAGTAGCTAGGTATAGGCGTTGCCGTCGAGCGGCTGCGGTCCTACACTTGACTGCGCGGCATACATTAGTGATAGTTCTCTTATGTTTTGTTGTGAGATTTACCAGTGTGATTTCATGCTGTTTTATTATAAGATTGAGAAGGTATAATTGTCTCACTGTAAGTACCTGACAACTCTTATACAGGGTTTTTGTAGGGAACCGCCACGGTTTGAAGGTTATGACTTTTAATAATGACTCCATAGAGCATCTAGTGGTGCAGGGCAGAGTGGAAAGTAATAGGGCACTTGGGAGGTCGCCGATGAGGTGGACCGATCAAATTAAATCCGAAGTTGGAGGCTCTGTTAATGAATGTGCCAGATCTGAACCAAATGGAGGGAGATCGTGAGGTGAGATATGATCACCATATATTGTACCCATATTTGCAAAATAAAATATCTTTTACATCCAGCGTACCCTGAGTGGTCAGCTCCACTACTACCTTGCTGACTGGCTAATACAGTGTGAGTCTTTATAATGTGCACATATCGAAATGAGGGAATCTATGCTTAATTTTATCGACGGGAAAAATATTGAAGGTTAGGTTTGTGTAAAACCATTAAAAAATATCCCAACCTAACAAAAACTATAGAATGCCAGCAAAATTGCTCCTTTTAAGCCCCTATCGTCCGAAGCCTTTGCCTCGTTCTGAAACATTCGGTATTGCAAGCCGAGCTTAGGAACGATCGGAGCAATGTAACGCTCACACTATGCCCTCCGCATTCCGCACTCCTCTATAATTCCGCATCAAGTTTCCGCATTGATTAATAATGCGGAAATGGTATTGATAACGGGTGTGATTCTCTGGATGGAGTGCTTGAGTATTCTGATTGTTCGATAAAGATTGGATAGGTAGTTTGAGATTGGCTTAGGAATACAGTTTGAACATTTTCTTGTGGAAATTCTGAAATTGTGAGTGGAAATTTTCAAAGAGACTCAATACAAAACTCATATACAAATTGTGAGGATCAGGTTTGGTTTTTATTATCATCAGCATTTATTTCAAATCAACCAATTACAGGTACTTTTGAAAAGTATAAATAGATAAATAAATTGTAAATCATGGGGCTACCTCATTATCGGAACCAATTGCTGCATAGGCCAATTTTAGAATTAACACGTGGCAAAAAAGATCGTTGAGTAGAGCGAAATCTATCGCCTATTTCTGACGTCAAAGCTCTCAAAAGAATAAAGGCTCCCGCAAACAGACGCGACGCGACTCTAATAAAACAATTTCTTAGAAAACTTCATGCTAGAACAATCACCGGTGTCACGTCGCGAGACAAGTCCCTCCACAAATGTATGTGTTTGTAACTACTATGACACAGTCAAGGCTCTCTGCTTTAAGGTCATTAACCGTAACGATTATCGGTACAATGATTGCAGAGTCCACGTCCACACATGTCGACAACTTCGTGTGCTAAGTCAAGATACTTTTATTTTTAGGGTTCCATACCCAAAGGGTGAAAACGTGACCCTATTACTAAGACTTCGCTGTCTGTCCGTCCGTCTGTTTCTCACCAGGCTGTATCTCAAGAACCACGATAGCTAGACAGTTGAAATTTTTACAAATTATGTATTTCTGTTGCCGCTATAACAAAAAAAACACAAAAAAAATAATTAAGGGGGGCTCCTATACAACAAACGCGATTTTTTTGCTCGATATCAATAATGGCAACAGGTAGGCACTGGAAATATTCACAAAATACTCAGTTGTATTTTTACTTTAATAATAAATAATAAAATTAAAATAACAATACATACAACGAACGTGATTTTTTGGCCGTTTTTATAGATAATGGTACGGAACCCTTCGTGCGCGAGTTCGACTCTCACTTGGCCGGTTTTTTATCTTTCTCAGATTTCACGAGATTCTCGTCATGAGGGACGGCGATATCAACAACCATTGCACGGCGCTCTCGTCGATCTATCACCACAATATCAGGCTTATTGATACTTTCATACTGCATTTTTTTTATTTCTGCCCGAGGTATCCTATTACTTGCAATAGAGATTCACCTATAATACAAGTTCTTTAAAACTCATGAGCAAATTTTCGTTTGCTGTCAAACACTACATTCTATCTCATATCGTCCTTCCATTAGTAATTCCACTAAGCTGTGGATCGATCAAGAGGCTGCAGTGAGCGAGTACCTACATCCTAACATATTATAAGGTACTGCGGCCACCTGTGTATAATAATGTTACTAAGTTATCTTACGTCGTCGGCGACACTAACCCGCTAGGCACTCATCGGATCGGATCTTCGGATCTCGGATCTACAAGACTTGGGTGGTATATTTTGTAGTTATAGGCTAATCCTGAACTACGAGTGATTTTAAGAAACTTTCAAGATGCTCTAATCAAAAATTGGTATTTAAATGAACATCAAAAGGACATCGTTCTAGATTTATACATTTTAGGTCCAGATGAGAAAGTAGGCCAAATTTTTTGAAGTGAATACTTCTTTAGGCGCGTTGGGCATTTTTGAGATGGGAAAAACAATTGAACTCGCGACACTGTTACCGTTACCGACACCTCATTCAAATTATTTCCTTTTCCTGCACAATCAAATTGTTAAATTTTTCACTTCTTTCGTCACTCCTGGAGTGCCACTGTTTTTTTTGTTTTTTTTTTTTCAGTTATTAAGGCTTTTATAGAGGTATTGACACGAACAAGTGGAAAATTTCACATATCCTCCACAGAAAAGGGAGGATCCTCCGACCAGACGGGTGTTGTGTCTGGTGGGCAACTGCCTGACGATTGATGTTGGGAAGTTGTATACATTATAGTCACGTGGTAAAGTCTGCTTTTGGAGGGATTTTGCGTGACATCAGTGTGATGCGTAGTTTGCATGTGGCATAAAATACCACCTTCCGTGATACATAGATTACTTTAACTAGTGATTAAAATAAATTCAACAAAGACAGCGATAAATATTAGTTTTCGTTTAGTTCAAAATGAAAGGCTACCGTCGGAATTATCCGCAAAGGCTATTGCAGCAAGCGCTGAAAAATCGAGCTGCAGGCCCGATATCTTTTTACGGGTATCAATATTTACGTCCATTACCCGAGCTACGAAATATTCGACCGAGGAGAAATAATCTACTCGAATAAATTAAAATTAATGAGATTAAAAGAGCCCACAGTGAGTTGCCTGTGGCTTGCTCTAACTGAATTTAAATTACTTTCTCACCTCTTGTGGAGTGCATAGTGGTATTAAAATTGAAATTATTAACATTTCAGAATACAGATGGACGATTTAATTGTTGCTGATTTTTTTATGCGGATTTACTTTATAGATGTTGAAGTGTTTAGTTGTAATTGTTTTGTTACGGTTTTTGAACATAAAGGCGAAAAGTTAACCCTTCTTTGTAGTCGCTATGCTGGTTTAAATGCAGATACTTAAGATTTGGAAATGCGGATACTTCGTGTGCAGAATGTATTTCAATAAAATATTATTCGACATGAAATTAACCTAGTCATAGGTACGTTTCACTCCAGTATTTGTAAGTACACTTTGGCTGGTAATATTTGGCAAGCAAATTCGCAATAATGATAGGATGCATCGTAGATACGAAACATTATTTGGTTCCCTTGAGTATGCTTTAAAACTTGCACGAAATTCAAATCTCTATAACATTTTCACGATTATGATTAAAAAAATAAACAGAAAATATAAATCCCGACCAAACTCCCGTCTGTACCCGCACATCAAGGCGTTTTTCGCGGTACTTAAAACTTGATATAATTAACATTTCGTCGGGACGCTCCTTATCATATTGTGGCTCCCAACCTCGAGCATACGACGAACTTTCATTAAGATTTGCAAATTAAATTCGTCTCTACGGCGTGCTTTAATCGCGCCCATCTTTTCTTAATTAAACTTAATTATAGGTGACACTAAGTGATGCAGAGGTCGCTAAAACAATTTCATGTCGAGAGCGGTCGCCATGATTTATCGCACCGTGTGGCCGCGGCTTTATTTCAAATCGTTGAATTGTATTTCAATGTGGCGTAATATTTTTGTGAATTTACTTTATTTTTAATTAGCAACCCTCTCCTGCTTCGCTCGGTTTTTACATATAAATTTTATATGTAAGTTTAATATTAATAATACATTTTCTAAATGATGGTCTAATGGTGAAAACTGCATCAAAATCACACAGACAGACACGAAAGCCATTGTAGCTGTTTACGTACGCAATAAATTTGTAAAATGTGTTTTTGTTTCAATAAAGATTAAATTAAATTAAATTTAATAAATGTATTTAAAATCTTTTACTTATCAATAGTTAGTTACAGGGCATCAAATTATTAAAATATGCAGAATGAAATGGTTTCGTTAAATTAAAAAATCCTCTGTATTCAGCTAGTAAAACTTTTAAACTTTTTCGAGTTTATTTTATGTACAAATATATTTCCATTATTTATTTTGTAAATTACTTTCTTTATGTAGGTACTGTATTAAATAAAATATTGAAATATATTCTCACAATATTTTTTCATTTATGTTTTAAAATTACAGATTTATTTATTGGAACTTATTTTTTTGAGTTTTATTAAAATGATAAAGGAAAGCCTTTCATTTTTCAATTTGCCGAAGATTATCGCGATCCTGATGACCTTTCCTTCTATATTAATCAAATTGGTAATTTAGAGTGTAGTGTGTTTGTGGTAAGTAAAATTATTTTTGAAACAACATTTTCAAATATAATTTCACTAATCATGGAACCATGGAATCCATTTTGCTTTTGAAGCGTAAAGTTTTTTTTTTTAGAAATTGTCGAATATCTTATCATACTAGCAAGTTACTGCTGCAAGGTCCTAAACACCATTAGATAAACAACATCCCATTCATGAGAACACAGTCCTAATTCCATATAAACATCTGAACAGAATTTTTCATTTTTATTTCCTCAATACACTTGGGTGAATATTTTAATAGTCAGAAACGTTAACACACCACATTATTGAAAATGAAAAGGAACTTAGTTCTGTATCAAAGGACGTTACGAGCGGTGTAGACTATCGCGAGAATAGGAAGCAGTTCCCAGATACCGGGAGATAGGACATGCAAATTCTCTACTTTCATTGTGTTTCATACAAACGATACAGTGAGGCAGAGCATAAAGGTATAATGCAGATTCTTTGACGATAGAATGCATAGGCTAGTGTGCTCTAAGCCTAGAGTTGGTATAAAGCGCTTATTTTGTTTACATGTTGTCTATTTATTTTACTGCGTGTGTCTGTTCCGGCTTTAAAGAGGAATAGATTTTGAAAAAAAAAATATGATCGATGTTTTGCTTTAAACTATTTCTTTGGAGTATTAATTCATTTATCTTTTGTATACATTCTTTTCTATTTTGTGAATGTGAGAACGCTGTAGGCTTAGTGGACTGTAGATTTGTTGACCATTTTCTATTTTGTTAAGTACCTGGTACTCGTTGAAAGACTTACGCTATCCTCCCATACCTATTAACACTGTTATTTGAAAATATTGTAAAAGCCGATTATTTTTAAACGAGTAACCGTGGAGTTTCTTGCCGGCTCTTCTCCATGTTAAACGATCAATTGGAACAGCGCACCTAGCTTCTGACATTTCATAAGTGCTCATATAGGTTTACGAGAAATAAAAAAAATAAAAAAATCATTTTAATATGAGTATTCTTGGCATCATGAACAAATTTTTTCTTTATTTAACCCCAATCAGCAGCAAACCGATTGTATTCTGGTTTACTTCTTACAAGTCAATGTGTGTACCGCGCTTTACGCGACCCTACACAGCGCGAATTCACTACAACGCGATTTTTAAAATTCTTAACACGGATCTTCTTAGTTTATGAAAGTCCAATGATTATCAGTTGACTTAACAGTTTAAATACATACTGTACAGCTGGAAGGTATTGGGTGAATCGAGTTTGTAAGCCCACCGGACTAGCTTTCGAAACTTGTGTGAACATAATGTTCTTCTTACAGAGTTTCTTCCAGATCCAGGACGGGCTATTTTTCAAAGTGAGCTTAACTGTGTTTCTACAAAACGAATGGAATAATCTTTTTTTTCTTTTTTTGTATGTATGTTATTTTTGATTTCTTGTTTTGTTATTTCACAATATGCTGCACCGGTTGACGTCGTCACGTCAATGCTGGTTGTCGTTGAAAACCAGCGCTGGGGCTCTGTCTCGCATTACTGACAAATGCTTGCAGTGACTGGACAGATCCACTCAAATTTGTGTGGTTCTTTCCTCAAAAGACTTTTTCAGACACTAATCTACATGGTCCTCATATGGCCTGACCAAGATTATGTCTGGACTTTAAAAGAGACTGCGATCTCTGAGTTTGTTTCGGCCTTTCTTCTCAAAGTAGTTAGATAGGAAACGCCGAACTCATCTAGCTTATTTTTATAAAAAAGAAATTATATGACGTGTAAAAGTGATTCCGATATCCTGTTTACAAAATAAACAATTTCATTTCAGTTCATTTCATAGGGTCGCAGCATTATGCTGAGCGATGACCGTTTTGCGCCAATGTGTGTGAGGCAGCTGTCACTACTATGGATTGTTAATAACTAGCGACCCATGCTTCACATTAGTGTCATGGCGACATGTCAAAAAAAAATGATTTATATGCTATATCTTAGTTAAATATACTTCACACATACACCGAAAACCGCATCAAAATCTGTTGCGTAGTTTAAAATAAAATATAAGTAAACATCTTTTTCAAATTATTGTATTTCACATAAACCAACATGGGCACTTCTGAAATGTAAGAAGCTAGGTGCACGGTTCCAATTGGTCGTTTCTTATGGAGAAGAGCCGGCAAGAAACTCCACGGTTACTCTTTTAAAAATAATTGGCTTTTACAATACTTTCAAATAACAGTGTTAATAGGTATGGGAGGACAGTGTAGGTCTTTCAACAAGTACCAGGTACTTAACAAAATAGAAAATGGTCAACAGATCTACAGTCCACTAAACCTACAACCTACAACCAGCATTCTAATTTTAAAAGAAAAACGCAGTCACACAGATAGACACGAAAAGCATAATACGTATAGAAAACATAACATTACACCTGTTTTACCTGAAGGGTTAGGCAGAGGTGTGCCAATAGCACCATATTTAGCCAGTTATGTTTAAGTCCAAAGTAATAGAGGGTGAGCCATCTACCGGGCACAAATCCAGACTCCGGGCTGCTACTGAGTAATTCCAGATGGAAAAATCCAATAATACCTCCCGACCTGGAATTCGATCCCCGGTCCTCAAGCTCAGTAATAGATCTTGTCCCTAATAGACCAATTTGGCAGTAAAACCTATACATATAAGTAGAAGATGTGGAACTTACCATGCATCTTGTCATTCAACAGCGCGTATCTCGGGTTGGAGGCGACATCCAGCGGCAGCGAGTTCCAGAGCCACCGGACCTTCGGTGAGGGGTTACCGGTAGCCTGGCACGGGAGAGTGGCGGTGTGGCCCACTTCAACCACCATGGTGGTTGGTGGTGGCGCGATGTTGGGGAAGCCGGGAGGGGCTTTGTCGGCTGTAAAGAAAGAAATAGGTACGTTATTTCAAATTCATTTATTCAAGGTACATATATACGTAGTAGAGTGCTACAATAATGTTTTGGCGTCTAAATGACATTGACAGGGGGGGTTGAACCTGCCGGGGTCGCAGAAAAGTCCGAAAGGGATACCGCAGCCCCTGGCAACATGGCAACTGAAGGAACACGGGTGGGTTTTAGTCAGTAAGAGTCTGACACGCCCTCCCGCTCCGCCCAGAGCGGGAGAAGTTATTGCTAGCTGACATATGGCCAATAATCTATACTTAATTAAAATAATGTTTTGTGTTGCATAATAATTTTGCATACTATTGTATGGAGTTATTTTTTTTTTCTAACTTGAACAGACAGCTGTGCTGCTGGGGAGTTTGTTGCGCCACTTCTTCTTCCCAGCTTAAGGCACTAGGAAGTGGTGAAGGGTGGGCGTTTTTGGGGGACTGTCTTATGTAATTTTGACGTTCGAAAAGTGCTGACTCACAGCCTAGTTTGAATAAATGACGTTTGAATTATTTTTTTTGAATTTTATTTGATAATTTCCCACTCATAAAAATAAAAGGAGGGCGTTCTTGGTACATATTTGAGAAATTGTCACTGTCATTGTGTATTTACAAAACAAGATGGCGGCGTTAATTCCGGTTTTGCCCACCCGCCAAAAGAACCTTGTAGCGTTCTAACATGGTATGAAATTCTACTAACAGAAGAGTTTTGACAGATTTAACAGCGGGACCTAAACTAGGCAAAGCCTGAATCTTGATGACCCAAACACTACACAAAGTTAATCATTTAACGTGTTCTACTGTTAAGTTAGTTCACTTTGAAGAAGAACCGTACCCTAATTACATAATACACGATCAATCAAAATCTGTTTCGATTTGAAACAGATGGCTAATCCATTGCTTCATAAGTTGGAAAAAAAAGTCTGCTCAACAACGTAAATAACACAATGAATGTTTTTGAACTGTCAAAATTATACAAATTGGTCATAATCGTTTACGAAAATAAGTTACTAATTAAGGTACTGGTTGAGTAAATAGAGGCAGCAAATTGTATTGATTGAAGACACAATAGTTATGTTTGGGATAATCTGGGCTGTAATTCTATTCTTTATACGATGTCAAATTACTTTCTAGGTCTAGTCTTTTCATTCAAGAAATCAAGTACCTTTGTAACGAAACAATAGAAAACAAAAAAGAACCTTAATCTTGGTCGATTTCTTTAATTCGATAATAAATAAACTGTAGACCAAATCCCCTGGATGATTCTTTTCTTTTGTCCAAATGAACTAATTAAACGAAATCAACATGCTTAGTCGTAATAGTGGATTAGCAATTTGCATTTAATTTGTAGCTCAAACAACCATTGTTGTACAAAGTGGACGGTGCTCCGGACAAAACGAATGCAAATACTGTGTATGTATCTTTCTAATATCGTTTGAGAGCTGGTAAAGGGGTGAGCGGTTTTAGTACAATAACGATTTAGCTTTTTCATTTTATTTAATTTAAATTTTAATTAACTTTGTAAACCTATCACCTAAGTTTACATTGTGGAATGCAATAAATATATTAAATACTAGCTTCCGCCAGCGGCTTTGCCTGCGTGATATCTTTATAAACTATAGCCTATGTTACTCAGTGATAACATAGCATTCTACTGGTGAAAGATTTTTTTAAATCGATCCAGTAGTTTTGAGTTTATTTACTCCAAACAAAAAAAAAAAAGCATACAAAAAATCAAATCTCTTTATCATATTAATTTAAATAATTTTATAATACGAATAACGATACTAAGGCACAGATACAATAAAGTTTGACAGGAGAGGCAGCTTTACAACAACATCAAATATCAATAACCCCAAATATTTCCGCTACAGCACACAAAACCCTTAAATCTGATGAACTAAGCATTTCAGTAATCAAACTCGAAGCTTTTATACCTCAATAAATTATTCACTTAAATAATTTATCCATAGACAAAACACAAACTAGAGGAGAACTTCTAATTTTAAACAAAGCGACTCCATTAACTGAGTCAGAATTGATCAGGCAGTTTGCACAACGAGTTGGAAATACACAAGTTTTTGACATCAACCGCTTGGAAAAAGTTTGCTATGTTGTGCTAGTTCGGTTAACAGGATCTTTTTTATAGGAAGAAGAAATTGATGTTGTAGTAGTCCTGGGCACGTTTTAAGTCCTATTGCTAATTAACATTTCAACGATATTATTTTGCTTTTGCTTTGTTAAAAAAAAAAGTTTTGCAAAGTTCCTGACGTAACTAATTCCTTTTCTCAAACAAGCTTGGAAATTCGAGTATTATTTTGACAACCTTCTTCGAGATAAATCGAAATTGCTGTACTGGTCGAATACATGCGAGCGCCTGGCCGGCGCTGTTATGCAATTTTGTATGAAAATTCATATCTGTCGTGTTATTTAAAAATAGATACATGGCAACCAAGGAGGTAACTTAGCAAAGATTTTATTTAAATTTCGATTTGGTTTGCAAATAGAACTGTTTATAGTAAAGAAGAAACAAATGAACATAAAGGCGCGTGAAAAATTATCGCTGTTCGTCATTGAGTATTTACAAATAATTTCATCATCATTTCAGCCGAAAGACGTCCACTGCTGGACATAGGCCTCCCCCAAGCACCGCCACTTCGACCGATTCTGTGCTTTCCGCATCCAGCGGATTCCTGCGGCCTTCACAAGGTCATCGGTCCATCTTGTGGGAGGCCTTCCAACGCTACGTCTTCCGGTACGTGGTCGCCACTCCAGAACCTTTCGACCCCATCGGCCATCCGTTCTGCGAGAAATGTGCCCTGCTCATTGCCACTTAAGTTTGGCAATTCTTCGGGCTATGTCGGTTACCTTGGTTCTCCTGCGGATCTCTTCATTTCTGATTCGATCACGTAGGGAAACTCCAAGCATAGCCCTCTCCATTGCCCTTTGGGTGACTTTTAGCCTTCTGATAAGGCCCATTGTGAGCGACCACGTTTCAGTACCATAGGTCATCACTGGCAACACGCACTGGTCAAAGACTTTCGTCTTGAGACACTGTGGTATGTGGGACGAAAATATATTGCGTAGCTTCCCGAACACTGCCCAGCCGAGTCGGATTCGACGATTGACCTCTTTCTCGAAGTTGGACCTACCTAGCTGGACAATTTGTCCTAGGTAACAAATAATTTACTTAGATTGAATTTCCGCGCGTTATTTGAGAAAAGTACTATACAAGCCTTAGCCGCGACAGTAATGTACTATATTATCTTCGTTTTGTGAGTACTTCTATCTTAATACCGTAAATGCTGTTATGCCAATAAATAATTTATTATCATTATGTTAACAGCCCTTTAAAAGAAACCAATCTATAAATTCCGGTTTAGTTCCCAGCAAACTTAACACTCCTGACTAATTCGAGGCTCACGAATCGAAACGGAATTAAATCCGCGAAAATCTTAAAACAGTACCGTAAAATCCCAAATAGTGAAATGTTAATTCGCTAAATGAAATTCCGTGTCGTCTCACGGCCAAACCCAACGAAATTTGATTAAGTTACAAGGCTGACATTATTTCTCCTAGATTGTAAGCTTCATCAGCTGCAGAAAGTGTGAAAGAGATGGTTATATTCTCTGTAGGTTCAAGAGGGAAGATTACTTTAAGAACTTTAAGATCCGAATGAAATTCATTGTCTGATAAAACTCCTCGCGATTAATTGGATAAACAGAAGGGTATAGTCGAATCTCAAGTTATCCAATTCCGTGTATTGTAGTTCAATTGTGATCTTGCGTTACTTGGTCAGTAGCGTTTTTTATCTTATCGAAATCCGATTTTATGATCTTTGTTTTATGTTGAAAGTGAATATTAAATACTAATTGGACATTGTTTACCTAGTGAAAATATTAAACTACCATAGAATCTTGCCTGGGTGTTAATAAAGTTAATTATTCTAAGTACTTACACTTATAATCTCCAGGGGAATTAATTTTAATCTCATTTGGCGTAATCCAACAGTTATGATATTCTAAAGCAAAAACTTTACTATTCCCAAGTTGTAAACTTAGGCCGTAAATACAGATCAGGAATCACTTCTCGAAATACCCTTCCAAACGGAACCAAGTCGGATCCCTCTTTACAACATTAATTTAGTATAATATCCTTGGTAGGATACCGAAGTGTGCTCCTATGATATCTTACGAGGTCTAATATGAACCTTCCGCTGGCTGGACCAATCCCCAGCGATCGTCGGTTTCCTTGGGCATTAATAATAATAAACCTATGTTAAACCGGCAGACCTTAGTCTACTACATGATTTGTACCCCGACATAACCCAAGGTAATTATTATTTAAGTATGGTTCCTAGTTACACGTTTGAGGGTATATAATTTACATAATGTTGCTCGGACTGGAAATCATTTCATGTTCTTCACTCTTTAATTATTTAGCTACGGTTGGTTTAAAATTTTAATAAGTTGTTTTTGCGTTTTATTGAGGCCGAGTGTCTGGTGTTTTATATCTTCATACAGCTTTTATGGTGGCCCTTTTTATGTTGCAGACGTTCGTATGACATTATTTTTGATGACTGAAGTTAGAAGTAGTAAACACGTTCATATGAACACCGAATTAACTTGGACATGGATGATCTTTGAGCACGGTTTCATTTTATCAAAGTGCAAAAGCGCATAAAATTACCCCAACGAACCCAAGTGAATCGAAACAGGTTACCCTCAAATCGCACTATACACTTAGCTGAGCCAATATAAACAAATCCGCATGTAACCTATTTAAGAGAAAGGATCTCCCGCAATATTTTTCTTTACGAATTGTATCCAACACTTTCCTGGAAACGAAAAGTCAAATAAAGATTATGCCTCTCGCATATTTGCAATGGGGGAAGTGCTAAGCAGTTGCCATGGTAACGAAGATTATACGCGGAGTCACCATGCACACGCGATTGTATGGCGGTACAATCCGATTACCGTAGATTGTTTTTGCTAGAAAGCTGTGAGAGATTCTGAAGATATCTGTGACCCAAGTTCTAGGAATTGAGCGGGAGTAATATGTTAAGTGCCCATGTCAAGGCATTTGGTTTATCGGAGGCAGATAATTCACTTGTTTAATCTGTTTATTTTTGTCAAGTCACTAGGCTCTTGTAGTGATGTTTTATACGTCAAGGGGTTATTTTAACTTAGAAATATATAATAAAGTTACAATAGCGTATTCAATGTCAAAATGATCTAATTTATGGTATCTCTTTGCTCCTGACACTTATCAAAATGCAATTTAAATCTTAAAATTGATGTCTTATTTTTTTCACCATCTCAGATCTTAATCAACGTAAGGAATAGTTACGCGACGTGAGTTGCATGTATGCTCACACTAAAAGCTTCAGGTTCTAACTTAGTTCCTTTGTTTGCAAGTTCGAAGTATCTTGCACCACACCATAACTCGATTACGAAAGTTTAAAGACAATGTTGCGTTGATATCGTCTGACAGCATGTGGTTCAGGTGATATTGCATCGCTAATAATTATGTTAAAGCTTTTCTTGATAACGAGTAAACATTGCTTTCAAACCCAAAAGTAGGATTAAAACAGATTTCGCAGTGATAACTGCCGTAATTTTGAAGTAATCTACACTTATAATTAAAAGTTGACTTTTGGATATAGCCGAGGCGTATCATCAGATGTATATTAATTATTTACGTCTAATGATATACCTCGCTTTTGAATCGAGAAATTGTTTGAAGAGATAATTAGATCTTGAATACGCAAGAGTAATTTAGTAGGCATCATCATTTAGGATAACTAGATTTATAGAAGAATGAAACTATTATAAGTTGTCTATGATGTTGGTGCTTTTATCTTATAACTAGATGATTTTATAGTTTTAATTATTTATTTTGCGAATTTTAATTTTAGGCAAGGATCATATTGTTTAAAGGTGGCATATGTTATAGCTAAAGGATATTGTAAATCATTTATCTCAATTCAAAGTTAGATGTAAATAGTTGTTAATCGATTAAACTATCCTTGCAAGGTAAAAATGTTCTACAATGTAGCGTGCATAAATGTTTTTGATTAGATTATACCGCCGTTAACTTAGATGGTTTGAATTAAATTTTTCTCCAATTGAATTCATATTTATCGGTAAAGGATAGCAAAAAAAAAACAATAGAATACTGAATCAACACATCAAAAACATAAAATGGCCATAAAAGTCACTGTTTCCGGAATAAAAATTCTCTCACCTTTGCATTCCAGGTTTACAAAGCCAATCTTTCTCTTTTACATCCTATTGAAAAAGCACTTTGGCGCATTAACAATAAGGTTTAAAATCGCTGTATAAAAGCAGCCGGCTGTGCGCCGTCATAAATTTATCGCAAACTTGATATTAATTACGCCGTTCGCTCCCAGACTACCCACAAATTGTAATATATTGCAACGCTAGTTATATTACATTTCCTCACTGTTTGAAGCCGTACCAAAGATTCTTCTTGTATATTTTAACTTTTTGAAGTTCTTCCAATGAATATACAATGAAAAATTCATAACATTCCATTTTTAGAAAGAGGCCGGTTAGTTTTTTGGTGGAGTATAAAAACTTGAGTTTCTTTTTGTTTTGCAAGTTTTTTACGTGTCAACTTTTTCTATTAATATTAGATGAACCTAATATAGAATGCAAAGAAATGTTTAACATTCTTAAAATCTTTAATAACAAACGTTTGAGTACGTAACACGTATAAAAATAACTCAGTTGAAGCATGATCCATTTCAAAGAATTCGATTGACTTTGATTACACATCGTATATAGAGGAGGGAGGGCTTTCAATCCCCTGCCGTCAAATAAAAGGCCTCTTTGACATTAAGAGGAATGAATTCAATAATCCTTCATGGCGATGGTCGCTTATCGGATGTGTGTGGAGGGTCTTGAAGGCTTGCCGACATATAAAGCGATGAGGTTGATAAATATAGCGAAGAGATTGTTTATGAAAAATGGTGTTGCGGTTTGAATGGTGGCTGTTGTATTGTATCTTTGTTGTGCATTATATGAGGAATGGAGATATTATATTATTTTCTCTTATGTTATTTAAGTATTTCAATTTTTAGTAGGCATAGATATAATAATCTTCTTCAGTTAATCTTTCTCTTTTGTCTTATGGGGTGATACTGAGATTTTTGTTTTTTGAAATATTTATTTTACAATGTTATTGAAGTATACTGTATTTAAATATTGGAAGACTCTCTTTACCTGTTTAAATCGATTGCCTGGATTCAATACTTAGGACAAATCTGATCAACAAAATTAAGGGCGATCAGGGTCATCATTGAAATGACACTGTTAGCTTTTGAACTCAGTTTAGATCTACTGTTCGTGTTCTTCACTGGTGAAATTCGCATTTAGTCGTAGTTAAGTAAAAATAAAAGCAGCCTCACATCAGTCTCGCATCTCTGGTGTAGTCGTTACTCAATAAACTCGGAATCAACTTATCCTCATTCCTTCCTTTGATACAGATGCCCCATCTAACCTACCTCGCGTTTTGAACGTAACTTTTCTTGTGTTTCCCTATTCGTATAATTGCGTTTTGATTTTTTTTAGACGAATATCTTTTTTCCTTATATTCTCTATTTACTTTTGGGGTCACCTTGTGTCGTATTCTGTGGTGTACCCGTGACGTAGATTCTTTTTTACGGTGCAATAAATATGGCGTTAGAAGAGGGTATATTGAAATATTGTTAAAGCTTTGATAAATATAATTTGTTTCGTGGAATTACAGTTTTTTAGGGGGTTCTTATATTAAAAGATGAGCTATAAAGACCCTGTTCAGAGTAAAGCCGATCTATTATGTAAAAAACACCGCGAAAACTGAGGTGAAGTTAGCTAGGAATTGACAATAAAGATCGGCAAATGTCACTTTAAAAAGAGAATGAGATGTGATGTCAAAATCACGGTCCTTTTCTTTCCTAATTTACACCTCACCACTATGTGATCAACATTTTGTAACAAGATAGTTGAAAATAAGAAATAATTTAAAACAGCAACAGTGTAGACATTGTGCAAGGTTATACAGAGTGGATGCTATAAAACTGAGACGTTATTGCTGTACGATATTCTAAGTGGCGCGTGCACATGGGACCAATACCGTTTAAACCTCCATTTATCTAATAAGGAAAAAGAAACGCAAAGCATTTTGTGCGTTTTCTTACACATTCTCTTTGAGTGGGTCAATTTCTTTAGGTGATTCTAGCATCAGACATGTAGATACGTGTCACTTTTATTGAATAAATGAATACGAAGATTTAGAAAAGAAGTAATGTCTAAGATGTCTTCAAACCATCATTATTTAAATAAACTTAGTTTTTATTACATCTTCATTTTTTATTTATATATGCTTCTGGTTCAATATGTTTCGTATTTCCATCTGACGTTGATTCGGTAATAAAAAAAAGCTGAAAGTAACATTGTGACGTAGTCAAAACATACAAATGCATCTTATTTACCCGATATAGCCCCTTCGTTACCACTTTCAATCAAAGTTTCTTCGGAAGCCATAGGTATCCTATTCTCAACTGCTAAAAACATGAATATTTCCTTTTCAAATTAAACGATGCTTTTGATGTTTATACGGTAAAGATTTAATAGCAGCACATGAAGGCGTAGGTACGTATCTTTAATTAAAATTTTCAAAGCTCTTCACATCGAACGAGTTTTCGACTTCCGATAACAATGTTTCATTATTTATGTATAAAAATTGCTTTTACTTCACACGGTTAATTAATTCAATTAATTGAATACAACAAAAGGATATTGTGGTTGTTTTAGTATAAAATATTTACTGTTGCCGAGAATCGATTCGGCGATACGATCTTTTATAGCTTCTGTAATTGAATGGTTTTTGTTTCGAGTGAATTGGGTTCGATATGGAGTTTATTATTCGAATTTGTTTTGATTAAATATTATATTGTTTTCAGTTACGTCACGGTGGTACAGCGATGGCGGGACGAGGGAGACTGAGTCCAGTGATATTTTGAAAACTAGAATAGAATAGAAAAAAATACTTAGCTAAAAAGAAGAAATAACATTTAATCACATATTAATAATGACGTATAAAAAAAGTAATAATACAAAGTTTAACCCTAAATTGAAGTATGTAAAAAATCTTATAAGCAAAAAACGAAGGATCCTTTTTTTAATATCGAGGAAGGCTTAAATTTGATCACGTTATCACGAGGATATTAAATTCGGAGTTAATAAAATACGATGAGACTCAAATATTGAAGTAGATTCGATAATAAAGATGGGTTCATACGCAGCAGTCATTCTGTCAGGCTGGATGTACCTGTCATTCGATGAAAAACAAATGAATGTAAATAATTATTTTTGTTTAAATTAAGAACGATTTCGTCAGTTTCGAACATAAAACTCGACCAAGAATTAGTGTACTTATGTGATAAAGACTTTGGTGGACAGTGCATATTTATAGACTGGTAACGAAACTACCTCTGAAGAAAGGAAGGAGCAATTAGAATCCTTTATAAAAATATAAAATAAATTATTCTTATTCTTATTATTTTTTTGTAAATTGTTGTCGTCCTAAAGTGTCTTTTGTGTGCCTAATTGAAATAAATGATTTGCGTTTGACTATGGCTAGTCAAGTTTAATACAAATAAATAACTGATATAATCTCCACGTGTAAGGTCTTATATTCCTTAATAAGCAAGTCACTCAGGAAAATTGGTATAAATAAAATACCGTTCTGTCCCTAATCCCAACAAAAACAGAATTAAAAAGATTGGCAAGACAACCACAGACACGGGTGATCTTTTGACGAGTAGAACACTTAAACTAATGAATAAATATATTTTTATTCGGATATCCTTACCTCTTAAAACCGACCAAAGAAATAAAAAAATTCGGCTTGTAAAGTCGGAGAAATTAATTGTTTTTAAATTGACTTCTAACTTAAGTGCGAATCACAACTGTAATTTTTTGACAGCTGTATGAATTAAAATTTTATTGGTCTCAAATGTCATGATTTCATGAAAAAGTCATTTAATAAACCAGTTTTAACTTAAAAAGATGTATTAATGAGTGTAATTTTGTAAATACATATTTGTTATGGTCGCGAATCATATTTTGACCCAGATACAATCTGACACTGACGTGCATATTGCAAAAAACGTAAAAAAAAACATGAATTTAGCGGGTTACTTTTGCTCATCCTCCTTAAGCATTTAGAGATTTATGGTGCAACAGGGGCTCAGCGTAACACCTCTAGTTTAATTCCAAAATGGTTTACCCAACCACAAAGCAGCATCTTCGTCTAAACAAGGCCTTTCTCCAATAACATTGGAGTTTACGAGTCACAAAAGGTGTCGTGTTTCTTGATCAACGTCGGTAATTCTTCTTAAGGATTTAGCAGTCTGAGTTTCGTCTTTCCCGGTACATTTGACACCATGTTATACGCTCAACGAAACTCGACTAGGCTTAAAGGCTCATCGCAGACTTGATTAAATATTTCTCGAGGTTTGTTAAGATTCTGTGAGATTTGGAATCCAAATCTTTTTAGGTAGGTGTGTTTTGTAGGTGCATGATTTCTGTTAAGTGAAAAATTTAACCAAAGCTAACCAAATGTGTTAATCTTAAACCAAATGCATATCGCCTTTGTTTTGTCATCCCCACTGTGACGTCACTAGTCAATATCTTCAATAACATGATTCCGTTCATCATCGTCATCATTTCAGCCGAAAGACGTCCACTGCTGGACATAGGCCTCCCCCAAGCACCTCCACTTCGACCGATTCTGTGCTTTCCGCATCCAGCGGATTCCTGCGGCCTTCACAAGGTCATCGGTGCATCTTGTGGGAGGCCTTCCAACGCTACGTCTTCCGGTACGCGGTCGCCACTCCAGAACCTTTCGACCCCATCGGCCATCCGTTCTGCGAGCAATGTGCCCTGCCCATTGCCACTTAAGTTTGGCAATTCTTCGGGCTATGTTGGTTACCTTGGTTCTCCTGTAGATCTCTTCATGAGGATTCCGTTCAGCTGAATATTATTACATTTCAACGAATTTGTTTTGCTAGTTTTGACATCACAGTTGTTGGAGGAAATGCAGTAATAACAACGGGCATTGGGACATTTTTATATGAATAAATAATATCTATCTATCTATTTTACAAATTGTCTTTTTGTTGATATAGTTTCATATCGATTTACTGCTTTTCTGGAAATATTTGCCAGCAATGAGAAAAAAGTGGCAACTGCAACGGCTTCCCAGGTGTAATGACAGCTACAGTACTTTTATCTCACGAAGCGACGCGCGCTTTACTTGTGGTTACCATGTGTACAACCACGCACTAACAACTGAATGTGTGTGTGTAAGCGCAGGAGCTCTCGGTACCGTCCAAGACAATGGTGAAGTCAGAAGTGTGCGTGTGTTACGTGCTGACGCTACTCGTCTTCACGCACACATTCACAGCGTATTTGTACACTTGGTGACCACAAGTAAAGCGCGCGTCGCTTCGTGAGATAAAAGTATTATACGGATTGACACTATTGACAGGTCACTTCAAGCTCACTTCACAGAAGTGTTCACGGTAAGATTTTTACAGAATAGATAGGCTGGTAACACTCCTGGCATGTTTTTTGAAGTGAAAACTTCTTTAGGCGCGTTGGGCATTTTTGAGATGGGACTAAACAATTGATTTCGCGACACTGTTACGACACCAGCTTTTGACCATTAAAAAGACATCAATGCGTTGATTATCGCGGTGCCGACTTTTTTTTTTAAGTTTTTAGTTTTGTCGGCACTCCAAGATGTGAATAAGATGCAGAAGTCTTTCAAGAACAACTCCACCAAGTACACCATCTTTATCATACTTATATTACAACTTAAACTTCAAGTGCGGAAGTATAAATAGTTTTGAATACTCAAGAACAACGAATTTTTTGCAATGTTGATTCTTCTATGAAGAAGTAACAAGAAAGTCGTTAGCTCCTTTCAGTCTGTGAAGAGTTTGTTTTGAATGTTAAATTACTTAATAGAATGTCTGTTTGATAACTGGGAAATTATTATACGGATGTAAAAAGTACTCGTTGGTCTAGTGGTCGTAAGCGCTGCTGAGCATGAAGTCCTGGGTTCGATTCCCGGGTCAGGTAAAGTGATATTGGGTTTATCTATCTGGAATTTCTCAGTAGCAGCCATGAGTCTGGATTTTGGCCCGGTTGATGGCAATCGGCTCGCCCCCTGTTACATGGGCCTTGAACATAACTGTCGATATGTGGATGTACCCTACTGTAGGTACACCACTGCATAACCCTCGGGAATTACAGGCTTGATAGTATGTTAGAAGAACATATACTCCATTTTAAATAAGATTAGACATTTTAAACAAACCTTTTTTACAGTCCGTTCAACCGATTTTGACTTCTATACCGTAGTCATAAGGATGGCATTAAAAGCAAAAAAATTGTTACAATACCAACTGTTTCCTGCAGCTGCCATTTGTTATGACACCAACGCAATAGAAGTCAAAATCGGTTGAATGGACTGTAAAAAAGGTTTATTTAAATGTCTAATATTATTTCAAATGGAGTATAGGTAATTCACTTTTTAGGATAACTTGATAGAAAAGACAGATAACATGATGTACCCGACTGCGGCGACGCCCAAAAGGAGGGGAATGTTTTTGAACGATGTTTTTTCAGATATTTTCATTAAGCCATTTTGTCATATTAATGTTTTGTTCTCTTTATTCATACAAGCAGGCGCTTTACCTTGTGTAAGTAATTTCATTACCACTGCTCTTAAAACGGTGAAGGAAAACATCGTGAGGAAACCGGCATGTCCTAAAACCAAAAATTCGAAGACATGTGACATCTACGAACCCACACTGAGTCCGCATGGTGGCCCACTCCTTCTCGAAGACAGGAGGCCTGTGTCCCAGCAGTGGGAATACTATAGGCTGATTATGTTATGAATCACGGATTTGTGCCCCGATTGATGACATTTATGTGACTTTTATATAACTTTATAGCGAAATGTGAGTGCACTAAGCATACCCTGTGTAGTACCCTGTGAGGAATAGAGCCGTGGTTTTATGTGAGAAGAGAGGATGGCTGTGTCTCAGCAGTGGGAACATTTTCTTTTACTATTAACCTGGTATCAGAGTTCAAAGCCACCCATAGACCTCTGACTTGGCTTCACATACCGTCGAGAAATATCTCTCAGGCATGCCGGTTTCATCACGATGTTTTCCTTCACCGTTTTTGAAGCAAGTTATAATTATGCAATACGCACATAAATCCGAAAAGTCAGAGGTGCGTGCCTTGGGTTCGAACTCGAGACCTAACATGACTTGGCAGTCCGACGGTCACACCAACGGGTGGGTTTTAGTCAGTAAGAGTCTGACATCCCGCTCCACCCAGAGCGGGAGAAGTTATTTGATAATTTCCAACCCAAAAAAAAGGCTAACACTGCTGTAGTGATAACATAATAGATCGATTATGTGCATCACTTAGCGTTTGACAATGTTGAAGATAACTGAAAAGTCTCATGAAACCTATTGTTACTCTTCAAACTGGAACTGAGCAGTACTTGGAGGCAAAAAGAACTCTGCAACGATACAACTTTACATATATTTTAGTAGTGCAAAATGTCCAGACAGCAGCGAACCAATTTCAACACATTTCCGACACTTTACTACAATTTTACGTAAGCCCCTGTAAGTGCACCACAGGCACAGTATAAATAAATAACAGTATTATATCGTTTTCGACATTTTTGGTAAAAATCACTTTTTTCATTTTCGTCACTAATTCGGCATAATCTTTCAGAGGAAAAACTCATTAACTGTACTGATTATTAAACTTTTCGAGTTATCGAGTTAGAAAAATACGTAAGTAAAGTTTTTAAGAAGAATATCAAGAGGACAACATCATTATACAAATGTCATTATCTACTATTATTCAAAAACACTTAATGACTTTTACCTTTGAACCAACGATATATCCATGATACTTATCAGAAAACAGAATTGAAAACAGATGGGCCAGGATCGCTACACAGTGGGTGCCTGATGACGGGCGTCGCCACCGGGGCAGGCCTAAAAAGCGCTGGCGTGACGATTTGGACTCGTTCCTGACCGACTGGCCGGAGAAGGTACAACATAAAGAAGACTGGTAAATTATGGGGGAGACCTTTGCCCAGCAGTGGGACAAAACAGGTTAACAAAAAAATTTAATATATATATTCATAGAAAACGGTCGTAACGACGCGCTTCGAAATCTAAGCGTGTATCAGTACGCAACAATGTCAAGTGCGCGGCAGTTATAATAATAATAATAAATAACAATAACCCCACCGCCGTATCTCTACGTTGACGTCGTGGTGGGGCTTGCGCGCTCCGAACTCTAGGCCTGTGCCGGTACAGTTTACTTTGCCGGAACAGGTCTAGGATGAGGAGCCAGACCAAAAGAGATACGAAAACCCGCAGGGCAGCATGTGGCGAGCTGTTGGGCAGTAGCGACCCCACGGACCCTATCTCCCGGGAGAAGTCTTGTTCCTCACCTCTGGCTTGCCTTTATTGGCCGGCTGGAGTGAACACTGACGAGGAACGGCGCTCCCGCCTCATTCTTGCCTTAATTGGCCGGCTTGAGTGGAGATTCGCAAGAGCAAACGTGCTCGGAGGAAGGAAGTATTTCAGTAAGTGCTCGTAGGGATCTTGACCATCTTCCGGGCTCTGGGATTGTTCTGAAAGCCGTGGAATACCTCTCCACTCCTCAAGCACCTCAGGACATGTTGCCTCCTTGTTGCTACGTCACTATGTGCTAGCGACTGTTTCTGGGGGCCCATTATTGAGTGTGCGAGTCACCCCCTGCCATTTTATCCGTGTAAATATAAAACATTGATCAGGCAGGGGCTATACCATAGTTCCAGGTAACCAGTCCACTTTAGCTACCCAAACCCATAATCCAATGTTTTGTTTCCATGTACTGCAATAGTCCTACACCAACCGGGGGTTGTCCTTTGGTGCACTTGTATAGTGCATACAGGGATAATCGTCGGTTGGTGCCTCATTTCTTTAATAGCGTCTAACGGGCCTCTACGAGTTGGCTTCGGCCCCTCGTACGCCTTCCAAAGGACCGGGATCCATGGTCCCGAGAATAGTTAAAAACTAAAAATAATAAATAACAATAAAATATTTATTTTCATGTAACGATTCATATCGTATCACATCGAGTTATGCACGGACGTGGAACGTTTATCTACCGAGCGGCCGTAAGTATTTATTTCAAGTCACTGCCGAGATATAATACTGCTACTTTAATATACTGTGCCACAGGAGTGAGCTTCTTTGTACTTGACTGCTACATTCATGGTCGTCAGAATAGACACAATTTGAATTTTATAGTGTGTCTTGACACGACATCGACACAAAAATTGACTGCCGTTTTGAAATCGCAGTTGTGTCGTTGCAAGAATCAAAATTACGTAGAGCACAACCACTATTTCTAGAAAGATATTCATTATTAAATTATTAACAGTTGAGAGGTCTGATCAGTGTGGTTTAATTTTTCTTTTTCTTTTCTTAATCTTATTAATATTATTATTTATGGACACACACAGCCAGTTGTAGAAACGAACTTTAACTTTTAAAGCTGTCATTCAATACTAATCTTCCATTAACTTGTTGCAGAAAACAACATTAGACTCGATTTGAATGGCTCTTTGATTAAATTAATTAAATCATTAGCGTTAATGATCCATTACGTAATGGAGCATTAATGTTTGTCTTTGTGCAACTGAGTGACAGTAAAATACATAAAGATACGACATCATTATAATTTTGAGTACAAAGGTATTATTACTTCTTCTTTCCGCCCTTGCCCCATGTTCAAAATATTATATTAAAAATATTAAATTTTTATTGTAAAAAATATATTCAAAGTACATTTACACTTTGACAACTCTTAAAGCTGGGCTCAGACTCAGAGAGCACTTTACAAATAAAAACATGCGTCATCGTACTATTCAAGTCAATTATAAATTAACCCTTTTCAACTCGTATACCTGTCGCTAATATCTCACATTCCCTTCAATTTAAATTATAGAACCAACTCATGTAAGGTACTGAGTCTATCAACAAAGGGGATCTTGTGACAAAATGTGACACCCATTAGAGGAAAGCTGCTAAAAAGTAAAGCTACACGTGTTACATGCTCCAAATCCCACGATTTGAGGGGTTACATGCCTTGTGGAGCGTTTAAATAGGACAGTTAACTTGATCTTAAGATCAGCTGGAAACTGATAGTGGAACAAAAGTTTGTGCTATTGATTTTTAGAAAATGTGCGATGGCGATAGAAGAGGTTTATTTAGTCAATCAATCCATAGTGCTGTTTTTGAAAAATACCTAAATAACAACACATCATTCAGTACTGTAATGATTCATGACAAGTTCGTGCCAATCAATTAAATTCAGTCTATGTAAACTCTGATTTAAAATAATTAAAAATAAAGGAAGTAGAATACATATTTTGTCCAGTCATAAGCCATTAAATTTCGTATCTTTAACGGTTCCGTAATGCCAACTTTAACAAAACAACCAACTTGCCTTACCAACGACCTCGGTTCAAACGCAGCACAATAGTAAGTCGGAAGGGTCATTCCGCACAATGGTAGTTCAAATCTTGACAATAACACGGCGACATGTCGAGCAATTTTCGGGCTTTTGACAACTAGGATTACGCGTACCAGTGACGAATACACGTGCTTAGGGTAACACCGTGTGGACGGGATCTTATTTAATGACGTCATATTTTTCATTTTTGTGGAAGTGGATTTTGTTTGGAATGCGGTGACAATGTTAGTCGAGAGGATTTTCAAGAGGTTGTTCTGTAAAAATGGTACGTTGAGTTAAGAAGTTGTTTAGCTAGAGAATTGTACGGATTCTGTCGCTATTTTTCTCTTCGGAGTTTTATTTACTTTGTCAGATTTTGTTTAGTTTTTCATTTTATTAGACGTTATTTGTGACGTATTTTAATTAATGTAGCCATTACGTTGATATTTTCCGTGACTTGAAACATTATCAGAATTGTATAATAATATGATCATTAGAGACTGATAGACAGTCAGCTCCATTTGGTAATGCCTTGATCACACGTACCGAGTAGATGGGCAAGACAGTGCTCTCGGCCGAGTGCTCGGTACGTGTAAACATGTCATCTAGTGCTCGGCTGACTTAAACGGCGAGACAGCCATTCGGACCCTGTTCTATTTACTAAGTCGAAACTGTAGCGTTGAAACTAAACTGACTGACTGACTCAGTGTAAAGTTAAATAAGACTATATACTTCTTATAGGTTTTCCTGTACTCTATTAGTAAAGAACTATTCTTTGTATTTTTTTCAACATTTTTCGCTCGGTGGTTTCGGAGATAAGGGGGGGGACTGGTTAACTTTCATCTATTTTCTTAAATATCTTTAAAAGTATTTATTTTAAAATGATTAAAACATATATATTTGATATTCTCACAATAAGCACTTTCATTTGATATGTCACATGGTACAGTTTGCAAAACTTTTTTTTTAAATAGTGCTAGTCGCTTTACTTTGTGTAAATTATTTCATCACCACTGCTCTCAAAACGGTGAAGGAAAACATCGTGAGGAAACCGGCATGTCCTAGAACCGAAAATTCGAAGACATGTAACATCTACCAACCCGCACTGGGCCCGCGTGGTGGATTACGGCCCACTCCCTCTCACAGAGAGGAGGCCTGTGTCCCAGCAGTGGGAACATTATAGGCTAATGATGATGATGACCATGTAATAGGGGGCGAGCCTATTGCCATCAATATGGCACAAATCCAGAATCAGCAATACTTTATCCCTTAACAATCTGCCTAGCCTTTTCCCAATTATGTTGGGGTCGGCTTCCAGTCTAACCAGATGCAGCTGAATACCAGTATTTTACATGGAGTGACTGCCTATCTGACCTCAACAACCCAGTGACTGGGTAATACGATACCCCTTGGTAAGACTGGTTGTCAGTTTCGGGCTTCTGACGACCCGTAACGACTGTCAAAGATCCATGAATGACAGCCAGGAGCAACAGCTTAACGTGCTTTCCGAGACACAGAGGAGTCTTGGTGTATAAAGATGGTCACCCATCCACGGACCAACCCCGGCAAGTGTAGCTTAACCTGATGGATCGACCCGTGCGGCTGTTATTATTTAGCCACGAGCTCCTCCTCAATACAATATTTTACCCCTTACAATAGAAGTATATAGTAAACTTGTTACACTCCCGGAGTTCCCTCTGAAAATCCTCTGAGGTAAACACTCATTGTAATAATCAAAATCTTCCACTAACCCTTAGGGTAAAAAAGAGTAGTTCTTTTGTCATATATATGTCTTTAAGTACATCTAATATACCCTTGTAGATTATTGTACCGTCAACGTCAAAAATATCTGGCGTTAACAAAATGTACAAAAGAAAATTCGAAAAAGAAAATTAAATGTACATAAAATGAGATGCACAAATTGTAGCTGTACGCGTATATTAAAAATGTAACTTGTTTGTAGACGCCTTGGGTTGACTTTGTTAAGTCTACAAAATGTTTAATTAATAAAAAGAACAATATAATATCCCAACTTAACTAAAACTAACAAACTAAAATATGGCGTCGAAAAATTCATTCGCATCACTGTCGACTGGTAATGTACCCAAGAGACTGGCGGCATCTAAATTAGACAAAATTCTTGTCAAAATGTTATGTTTAGTATACTATGTTCATTTTAAATTAGCCTTTGTGTCATTGAGGTCTCAATTAGTTTAATTTTCTTAAAATAGAATTCGTAAGCCTACGTCTATTTTAGACTGATTCTGACTGAACAACCCATTAGGGTTGCTGCACATATATTCGGGTGCGGCAAGATTCGGCACAGCCGTGCGGTAAAATCAAATCTATATATGTAGATAAATGTTCGGTAAAAAGCTGCTCGGCTTAGGTCGAATTGTGCCGAGCCGATCCAAAGATGATTCAGTGAAGTGGATGCCGAACGGGGTTTGTCAATCGGCACGAACGGAATTAAGGTTGAATATTTAATTTTTGTAGTTATAGCTTCGGGTCGGCGTAGTTGATCAACTAATACTGCCGAATTGAATGTGCTGAGCCGTGTATGTCTGAACAGTTTGTTCAGAATTTTGAGCCGTCAGTCACCTTTCGATATTTTTGACGCTGACTGTACAATGGACTCGAAAAGAGATGTTTTTTTTTGTCTGTATGTCAAAGGACTTGAATTTCTTTTGTAATGTAATGTTAAAAATGGAGGCTTTTTATCAAGGCGTCTCGTCTCTTAGATATCTTTTCACTTTTAGGAATATGTTAGTTTGTTATTTTTTAAGATTATTTTGGGGAGCTTGTTGTGATGAGTTTTTTTCTCTTTTTAATAGTAGAAATCTGCGAATTGATGTATTGATATTTGGTGGCTGTTTTGTAAGTATATTTTATATAAATACTAGCTGCGCCCCGCGGTTTCACCCGCATTAGTCTCGATCCCGTAGGAATTTCGGGATAAATAGTATTCTATGTGTTAATCCTGATTATAAATTATCTGTGTGTCAAATTTCATCCAAATCCGTTCAGTAGTTTTTGCGTGAAAGAGTAAGAAACATCCATCTATCCATCTTCACAAACTTGCGCATTTTTAATACTACCAGTAGGAATTAGTAGGATTTTAGTAGTATTTTTAAGCTATTGCATAGCTTTTATCCCGGGTTTTGAGCGCGGCGACCGAATCAAGAAATTCCGTAACGTAACGAAAATAATACCTAACACTCCGCCTACCATGTAATGACGGTTCCCATGACAACGTGATGTTGTCATGGGAACGTAATTTTTGTTTTATGTCATCACGTCATCATCCCAAGTGTAGCGTTGACAAATAGGAAGTATGGAGGTTACAAATGATATGAAATAGCTTTACCGCGGCAGTCCCCGAGTGCCACACGTTTTTTTTTAATTTGTTTTTTTGGATTTGTTGATTAAAAACTTTTCGTCTTAATAAACTGAATATACTACTGACAATTACTGAACTCACTAAATGTACCTACCTATGTTGATGATGAAAAAGAATATAATTAAAAACTCTATTTTTAAAACACATCTTAGAATAATGAATCTAGTCTACATTACGGCCAAATTCCGTTATTTAAAGAAATACATAACATAACTATAAAAAAGGAACAGGAAATGTCAGAACTGGACTACTCTGTAAAAAGTTATGCGTGGCTATATTATTATGTACCTTCGTAAAAAATAAAATATACGCGTCGACTCCTTTTTCCTCCTTTTTTTCCTCTATTAAATAGTGTTTTATTATCACAATATCACAAGAAACGGGACCAATTTCCAAACCCACCAAAACCGCTTAACAAGTTACCTCAAATAATTCCCTGCTATATCAAATATTCCAATCCTATCAGGTTTGGCGCCCTTGTACCGCAATATTGGCAACACAATTAATAATCACATTGTGTGCACCGACAAAACTTACACCAATCAGAAATAAGCTGATTAAAATCAAAATTTAATTAAAGGAATCACAACACCATGTATGTAAATCTTCTTATAGAGGGTGCGTTAATTCCCCCCTCTATAGAAATTAATATTTCTCAGATTGTGAAAGTTTTGATTATAATAATGGAATCAATGGGAGGGTCATGAAAGCAATGACGAATCTATAGGTATACATATTATATTACATAACATAACATCACGCCTTATTTCCCCGAAGGGTAGGGCAGAGGTGTACCTGTAGTAGGTACACCCACATTTCGTCAGTTATGTTTAAGTCCCATGTAGTAGGGGGCGAGCCTATTGCCATCAACCGGGCACAAATCCAGACTCCAGAGCTGCTACTGAGAAATTCTAGATAGAAAAACCCAATAAACACTTTGTACGACCCGGGAATCGAACCCAGCACCTCATGCTCAGTAGTAGCGCTTGCGACCACTAGACCAACGAGGCAGTCTCATATTAATACATATATTAAAGTCTTTTCATATCTGTCTGTCTGTGTGACCGCGTTATTTTGAAGAAGTCACAGACAGTCCGCTGTGCAGCGCTTGTATGGAGGACGACGAGACCGCAGCTCATGTGCTGTTAAACTGCCCGGTGGTCGCCACATACAGGGCTAAGTACTTCGGTAACCCAGGTACCCTACGTGAGATTGTCAGTGACACCAAGGCGTTGCTGGCCTTCTTTGAGGAGCTGGGGTGGATCGAATAACCGATTTTCCCACCCGTACGCAAAACACGCGCTTTGAATTGGAGTTGCGGATACAAGCCAGTATTACCTATTACCCTATTAAACTTACATATCTACTATATAAAAATAAGTCGGGTTTTCCTTCCTGACGCTATAATTCCAGAACGCACGAACCGATTTCCACGGTTTTACATTCGTTGGAAAGGTCTTGGGCTCCGTGAGGTTTATAGCAAAGAAAATTCAGGAAAAATTTCAACAGAAAAGCGAAAAAAAACAAAAATCTTTTTTCACATACAGCGCCATCTCTGATACATAGCATGTACTACAAACCAATATTTTAAGTAGATGGCGCCGGTGCGTGATACATTGTTTGATAGCTACTCATTGTTCTCTGCTCAGTTAATTTCATGTGACAAACCGGTATTGTGAAATTGTGAAAAAAAAGTAAAAAAATAAGTTATTCGTTTCCTAACATTTCAATTGGAAACCATCAAATCAATCACGTGTATTGTGCAAATTTTTATTCAATTTCAACAGCAGGCATTTGTCTTTAAGGTGGTAAGTTGAACTGTGTAAATTATGTGGATCGTGCATTTGAGGTTAAATTCACCACTCTGTCCATAGTCCAAAATGCCTAGAGGACGACGTGCGAACATCGGCCGCCGCACAAGACATGCAAGCCAGCAACAAGTGTATTCACAGAACTTAAGCGAAGAAAGACAAAATATAATAAGAGAAAATGCCCGATTGAGACAACGCGTGAGCACACGAAGATCATTGGCATCATACAATCGCTTTGCATTCCAATATGATCCCACTGCGAACTACAGTGATGATGAAAATTTAGATATTGGACCAATGACGACTATATGCCGATATTGCAATGCGTTAAAGTTCAAAAGAGAAACGGCTGGATTGTGCTGCGCAAGTGGAAAAGTCAAACTGGATCCATTACTTACACCACCACAGCCACTGAAACCATTGTTCGATGGAAGTGATCCCGATTCCAGCCATTTTCTTCAACACATCCTTGAATACAATAACTGCTTTCGCATGACTTCCTTTGGAGCTAATATCATTCGAGAAGGCGGCTTCATGCCGATTTGCAAGGTAAAAGATACAACACACATAACCAATCACTCACACCAACACAATGAATTGCAACACATAACAACTACATATATACCACACACTACACCATCACACGATCAGAAGTTACACCGTATTCTTCAAGAAATGATTGTTTGCAATTACAGATACAAGGACAAATATATCATTTGCATGGTTCAATGGTGCCAACACCAGATGAACCGCATCAATTTCTGCAAATATATTTCATTTCGTCGATGGTGGATCAGCTGAATATGCGGTGCAATATACAGGGAATACAACAGTTAAAGAGACGAATTATTGAACAGTTGCAAGCATTTTTTCACGCTAATAATGCTGTGGTTAATATGTTTAAAACAGCATTGGAACGAATGCCATCGGATACGCACAAATTTGTCATAAGAGCGGATTGTACCCCAACAGGTGAACATGTGCGAAGATTCAATGCACCCACCGTTAATGATGTTGCTGCAATTATTGTTGGCGATCCAACTAAATCGCGAGACATTGTCTTTCAGCGAAGAAGCAATATCATGCATCGTGTAAACGAGACACATCGTTTGTACGATGCGTTACAATATCCAATCATTTATTGGCAAGGGCAAGACGGATACGACATCACGTTGAAGATGGTCGATCCAATTACAGGTACAATATTCACACACAAATTATTGCTATTATTGCTATTATTGGTTTCTATTAACAATTCATTTAATTTTGCATTTTCAGGCGTATCAACGAATAAAAATCTAAGCGCAATGAATTACTATGCGTATCGTATGATGATTCGTACACATGAGGAGAATGTCATTCTGAAGTGCCGTCGGCTATTCCAGCAATTCGCTGTCGACATGTATGTCAAAGTCGAGACCGAACGTTTAGCGTTCATCCGATTCAATCAGGCAAAGCTACGATCTGAGGACTATATACACTTGCGTGATGCTATTCATTCAGATGGTGATGTTCAGAATATTGGACGTCTGACGATTCTCCCATCATCTTATATCGGAAGCCCACGCCACATGCACGAATACGCTCAAGACGCTATGACGTACGTGCGTAATGTTCACGAGTTGGGAAACCATCCGCTTTGTTTGTGTTAACGTCAGACCAAAAAACAAAAAATGTGGTTTACCAAAGAGCACTTCAATGAAACGGATAATTTGCGGACACGTATAACGCTTCGATTCAGTATTTACTATGGATTCACTTTCATTTACTTAGAGAAGTTCAACTAAATAACACTTCATTTTTGTAATCGAAATGAATTCATTACTGTTGTGAAATGAAATAATGAAATAAAATTTTTCCTTTTCAAATATAAAACAAAAAAAAAAAAATCTTCTTCTTTTAATCACCAAACGAAATGTTACATAAAACGAAGCCACCTGGTGGCGAAACAGAGTTCGCCGGGTTTGCTAGTTATTTATAAAATCGTTAAGACCGTGCAAAGCGGGATCGGGTAACTAGTCAATTATAATACTAATGATTTTTTAATCGACTTCAAAAAAAGGAGGTTACTCAATTCGACCGTATATTATTTTTTAATGTGTGTAAGGAAACTAGGATCTGATGATGGCATCCCAGAGAAATCGAAGGAACTCTTCTAATATTATAGGCAAACCTATAGCGATTTGGGTATTTTTTACAGTACTTCGTGCAGTTGCTCTTGAAAAGCACCATTTAGTTAAGTGGAACTGATGATGAAGACCACAAATAGCCACCGGAACTACTCAATAATAAGTATTTTACGGGTTGCGATTCGATTACTTTAATATGGTTGAAATGCCATTTATGCTCATCACAATGCATATGGAGAAGTGGAGCTGATGGTGAAGTACCAGGAGAACTCCTCAACGATGAACGTCCCTGCATCGGGAAAAGCAATATTTTGTAAAAGGTGATGAGCAGTTGGCATTAGGCTAATGTGACTTAGATAAATTACAAATTGACCCACTAAAAAGCGAGAAATAAAAACTTTTTTACAAAAACAACCGACTTCCAAAAAACCACTACAAAGTGAAAAATAACTTAAATTTCGGAAGTCGGTGGCAAATAACGAAAATACAAAACCAAAGACACCGACTTCCGAAATTTAAGTTATTTTTCACTTAGTAGTGGTTTTTTGGAAGTCGGTTGCTTTTTGTAAAAAAGTTTTTATTAATAATTACTTCTCAAAATCAAGATGATCAAAACATTAATTAAACAAGAAAACGAAACGCCTTAACGTTAACAGTCTCACTTTGAATTTATAAATTCCATTCAAAATAACGCAATCTCCGGGATATGGTGGATACCGGAGCTTATTTCACGCACGCGAAATGCATAATTACCTTTATTAACACAGACAACCGTGTGGAGGAGGCTTTAACCAGAGATTCCTTCGCGAGATTAGATGGGATTCTGCGATGGTTTTTGTGTTCCGTATTCCTAAATATGGAAGTCTTCGTTTTAATTTTGTTGGTGGCCAATGTTGGAGGTAATGTTTGTTTGCCAATGTCTGTGGGTCGTTCTGAAATTGAGTAGTGTTGGTTAGAGCTTCGAGATGTGCATTTGTTTTTAGTAACCTACTATTTGTATTGCTGAACTCTTTGTTGTTTGTAAATACGTTTGATTGTAAGTAAATAAAACTATTCATTCAACTGGAACTTTTAGAAAAGCAGCGACAAAAAAACTAATTGAATTCATTTGTAATTTAATTTCATAAACAATTTTCATGGTCGCGTTCTCAGATTTTTCTGGAGAGTACAAAAGGGATCCATGAGAATTTTTATAAAAATCAAAGTAAGGTGTCCAAAGCAAACCCAAGCACACACTAAACTTGAACGCGAACGTTTGCGTTAAGCAAAACCAACACTAGCTTCCAATATAAACGAAAGAGATTCAAGTTATTACACAAGATTGTCCTTGTTGCGTAATTTGAAAATCTTCCTCGCGAACATTTTCATACACACGCAGTTCCGCAAACGAAGCTCGTATGGTATGCGTTAATTTCAAGACTCGAAGGTTAAGTACAGCGTTATAAGAAGGTACTCAACGAATATATTACACCACAGAACAAGAATTTGTAGAATTGAAACTCCTGCGCGGAACGCATTCTAGAATGCCTATAGTTTCAGGGCGTTAAAAATGATTTACGCGGGCAGTCAAAGCAGAGCAACACCATGCACTTAATATTTGACAAAAAACAGGTCGATATTTGTCAAAAAAACAGGTCGATATTTGTCAAAAAAACAGGTCGATATTTGACAAAAAACGTCGATATTTGACAAAAAGTGAAGCGATTTTGAACCATGTGCGATGTAAATATTACTGTTAACTCGATCTGCCCGTTCGAGTCAAGATGCTCAGATACGATTAAGAAGGCTGTCGGACATATCGATAGGTCCATACTTCGGAAGACAGTGCAGATTGGTATGTCGCGTTTTATGTGATTTCGATCTTCAGCAATGAGGGAGGAAACGACGAAGAAGAGAAAAAATCAATATAATCAGTACCCTAATTGCGTAATACAACAAAATCACAATCCATTGCTTCATAAGTTGGAAAGAAAAAATCTGCTCAACAACGTAAATAACGCAATGAATGTTGTTGACCTGTCAAAATTAAACAAATTAGGCATAATTGTTTACGAAAATAAGTTACGCAATTAGGGTAAAGTTCCGTGTTTGATTATCGGCAATACTGATAACCCTGTTTTTGCCATAACGAGTGCTGGTCGTAGCGGTGTGGTGGGGTACTAGAAGTGATTATTGCAGCGGCATCAACGTATGTACGAAGAAAAGTAAATGAGTGTCCTTTCTATTTAATTTTTTACTCTATGGTAGAAACACCTTAATAATATTAATAAAGGTTTATATGTGGTAAGATTATGTGGTGGTATATTTGTTTTCCTATTAGCATATGTAATTATGTGGGAGAGGGTAAATAATACCAGCCGCACGGGTTAAGCTACGCTTACCGCGGTCGGTTTATGGATGGGTGACCATTCATTACATACCGAGACTCCTCCATGCTTCGGAAAGCACGTTAAGCCGTTGATTATCATTCGTAGATCTTTGACAGTTATTACGGGTTGTCAGCAGCCCGAAAGTCTGACAACCAGTCTTACCAAGGGGTATCGTATTATACAGCAACTCGGTTGTAGAGGTCAGATAGGGAGTCGCTCCATGTAAAATACTGATATTCAGCTGCATCCGGTTAGACTGGAAGTCGACCCCAACATAGTTGGGAAAAAGCTAGCGTTATTTAATTCGAATGTCTGAACCTATCCAGGTGCATCGTCTTCACATATAATTAATGTATATGTTACGGCTAATACCCGAAGTGCGGCTACACCTAGTTTTAGCCGGTTAGAACTAGGTGTAGCCACTTACTCTTGGTTAAACCTAGTACGAGCCGATTGTTTTCGGGTAAAACTAGGTCTAGCCTTCATCATGCCGGCTATAATTTCTCCTGTGTCGAGCACCGAAAATATCAAATATTTTGTCAAGAATGAAGACTTGTTTGATGTTCTTCATGAAATACATCAGTGTGTTGGGCACGGCGGAAGAAACAGAATGGTTGCAGAAGCTAAAAAGAAGTATGCGAATATTACTCAGGAGGCGATTCTTTTGTATCTTCGTTTATGTAAGCCATGTCAAATGAAACAAAAATCTACCAAAAAAGGCCTTGTTGTAAAGCCTATTTTATCCAGCGAGCTAAACAGCCGTTGTCAAGTAGATTTGATAGACATGCAGGCAAACCCAGATGGTGACTACAAGTTTATACTAGTTTATCAGGACCACCTCACGAAATTCGTACAACTTCATCCGTTACAAAGTAAGACTGCGGAAGAAGTATCAAAGAAATTACTTGATATATTTTGTATCTTTGGATCACCCTCAATACTTCAATCCGACAATGGCAGAGAGTTCGCGAATCGAGTTGTGGAAAGTTTGACGCAGATGTGGCCAGGTTTGAAGATTGTGCATGGGAAACCACGACACAGCCAGTCACAAGGTAGTGTTGAACGTGCCAATCAAGACATCGAAAAAATGCTAATGACTTGCTGCAGATGCTGTGAGTCATGAGTGTGACGCGGGGCGGAAGGCTTAGCGGGACACGCATCTAAGTTTTATCCAACAGGGATTGTCTGGACCTAGTTCTAGCCGGAATGATTTCGGATAGACCTAGTTTTATCCAACAGGGAATGGCTGGACCTAGTTGTAGCCGGCATGATGAAGGCTAGACCTAGTTTTACCCGAAAACAATCGGCTCGTACTAGGTTTAACCAAGAGTAAGTGGCTACACCTAGTTCTAACCGGCTAAAACTAGGTGTAGCCGTACTTCGGGTATTAGCCGTAACATATACAAAATATTGTAAAACATTTTAAAAGAGTAACGGTGGAGTTTCTTGCCCATTCTTCTCCATACGAAAACTACCTTTTGGAAGGGGAGACTAGAATCAATTCTATTTTTTGTAAATTTTGACGTTCAAAAGTGCGTTTTATGTGCTTAATTGAAATAAATTATTTGACTTTGACTTTTTATAATAATGTATGTTTGTCTAACCTTCCGACCCTTAAAAGAAAAGATATAAATAAACAATGTTGACTTTCAGTAAGCCTGCAGTGTTATTAATCGCTACACCACTACGGAATAAATAATAACCACGGGTTAAGTCCCCGCGGGTCACTATAAATAATAAACACCCTACGTTCACGAAATATTTGCATAATAATAGAAAATTGTAACAGGTAAACAAAAATAGGTATACCTACTGAAAAATATTAGCAGAATTGTAAGTATTTTTTGTTAAAGTTGTTTTTTGTTTTTCATTGGGTTCTATTAAAATCGCCGCCCCCGCAGAATAAACGCGTAAGTGCTATTGCGACAGTTTTGATGTTAATCCATATTCGTTATGTCAAAACACATCACCTCAATTTTTTTCAGATTATCAAGTATTTACGAAGTTACATACACACGATATACCATAAAATAATGTTATAATTCCGACCTTGATGATATATTATCCAGCACAAAAACTTAATCCCCTATTACATTATCAGAAATTTAGACTGCTCCATAATAAACGCGTAATAGTCTAATAACGGTAAGCAAGTTATATTACATAGCAAATAAAAAAAAAAACAGATGATAAGAAAAAAATACTGAAATATTTCTGTAAAATGTTTTTTATCAATAACATAGAAACGGTACCTGTGTAACACTTAATATTAATTAGACTATCTACAAAACGAAAAATGTTTTAAACGATATAAAAAAAAAATCTATTCAGTGTAGTCATAAAGTTATGGATCAATTTAGGTTTTATTTTTCCTGTAAAATTTACTTTTTACACTTGCGCGTTTATTCTGCGGGGCCGACGAAATGTTACTGTTATCAGGAATAATTTTGTGAAATAAATATATAATATTTTAATATAAATATTTAACTAATTGTAACTATCGATTGATACTGGTAATCTAATGTTTTTCTACATTTATTCTGTTATGGCTTAACATAATTATAATTAATGCGTTAGAAAAAAACCATGCTTATACTATGTAATTACCGGAAAAAAAATTGACATTAACTAAACTTAAATTGGTTAACTGCAAAATACGAATTTAACCTTTAATAAAAACTAAGTTAGACACAGTAAATTAATTATATCTCCAATCTTTTTACCACCGAAATATTTCAAGTTACACTGCGGTGTGGTAGCTTACTATCTGGTCTTTAGAAGGTTTGACCCGCTCAAATAATCCCGGGGATGTTCTGACAAGACCCGGATACCCGGGTAGTCCTGACAAGAACCGGGTCGGACAGCCAACATGCAAGGCTTGCTCAGCTGCGTTGCTAGGTTTATTTGAATATAAATAACATTTTCAGCAGTATTGAAATATGTTTATGTGTTCTGAGTACGTTTTACATTTTTATTATTCAGGTAGCAAGTTTCTTAGAAGAATTAGTGACGATAAAGAAACGCCATCGATTTCTTCAAAATTTATCATCATAATCAGCCTATAATGTTCCCACTGCTGGGACACAGGCCTCCTCTCAGTGAGAGAGAGAGTGGGCCGTAATCCACCGTTGGCCCAGTGCAGGTTGGTGGATGTCACATGTCTTCTAATTGTTGGTTCTAGGACATGCCGGTTTCCTCACGATGCGCGATGTGTTCCTTCACCGTTCTTCCGTCATAATTTGTGAACAATTTAAATGTATTTACAAGGCTGATGTAAAGGGAAAGGCCGGGCGGGGACGCCCTAGGAGGACATATACTGACCTAATTGGTGATGTTCTTCAGAAAGGCTAGGTGCGTAGTACTCGCAACCGGCGTGCGTGTATGACCAGATGTATGAACGTAAACGAGGCAAAAGGACTATGTAAGGATCGTAGCAGGTGGCGTTCTGTAGTTTCTGCCTACCCCCATGGGTAGAAGGCGTGAGTTTATGTATGTATGTATGTGTTTAAATTAAAAACTACATTTTTACAATTCCTTAGGTTTTTCGTATAAATAAAATAACGCTTTGATATTGGTAAAGATTAATTTTTAGCCCACTAGAAAATTGTTTAAATGTCAGCTCTAAACCATTAAGCGTAGGCCACACTGAGAACAAAGCAAAACGAAGCTAAGTTCGTTTAGCTTAGCTTTAGGAGCTCCAACCCACACAAATACTTACAAAATAATATTTTCGTGTATCGAAAACTCGATAATGCCAGAACAACAGTAGCTAACGAAATTGTAAGTCAAAGATTGACGACAAACTTGTTTTCGTTTGCTCATAGGAGGAAATACAGTTATGCGTGAAGGATCCGAATGTTTTGTTAAGGCCCGAACACACGTACCACAACCACACCACAACAACACCACGACAACGGGCGCTAATTATTTATTAAATATCGCAGCATTATCTCCTTTATTTCATTTATGTACATATCATTTACTTTTTCAAATATTTTTATAAAATAAAAAGAGAAAAAACAAAAACATTTGAAAATATAAAAAATAGTAGCCCACCGGTATCGGGAACAGGGTTCAAGCTACCGGCGGTTAGGGCTCCAGAGAGCATGCTGAGATAGGAGTGCTTGCACAGGCCGTATTTTTTTTTTCAAATTTCTATTAAAGTGAATAGTCTATTCTCACGGATCACATTTAGCCCTCAAAATTTACCGTGCGGGCGATACCGAACAATCAAGAGGACGTCGCGACGTGGCGCAACAACATCGCAACTACGCGACAACGTATCCACAAAGCAATTGCAAGAAGTTGCAGCGACACTATTCACATGTAACCACTGCTTCCCGACATTTTGTCGCTGCGATGTGGTGTGGTTGTGGTGCGTGAGAACAGGCCCTTACGAGAATATAACTCGATTGCTGGCTTACCGATACACTGGCTCATTGCTTCTGTACCCTCTGATGGAACAAATTGGATAATGTAGCTCTTTGTTATGTATGTGACAGTATTATTTTATTAGAGTAACGCGTGTCAAAGGTAAGGTTTGGGCTTTCTGTCTCTCCCGAATTAGGTTTCGGGACATTGACGGGGGAAACGTTATGGTAGACTGGGATTATGTTTTTTTGGCTTTTGTCTTTTTTCTATTCTATCTAATACCTTTAAACGAGCAATTCTTGTATTTATGTATATCTATAATCTGAATCTCGGAAACGGCTACAACGATTTTCATGAAATTTAGTATGCAAGGGGTTTCGGGGGCGATAAATCGATCTAGCTAGGTTTCATTTTTAGAAAACTATCAAAAAAAAAAGAACCAGGTCATTCAGATATTTTTTATTAAATGGCAAGCAATGCCAATGTCAACTATTCTGCCAATATAGTCCTTCTGTCATAGCTAATTTGCTCCGAATCTAATGGACCTATTAAGTTGAAATTTGGTACACATTTCAATTTTTGTGACAAGTATGGACGTGTAACGAAAATAAATGCATTTTGAATATGGGAGTCACTTTTCGGGGGGCAATTTGAAAAATTAAAAAAAAAAAACGTGTGGCACTCGGAGACTGCCGCGGTAAAGCTACTGCATAGCATTTGTAACCTCCATACTTCCTATTTGTCAACGCTACACTTGGGATGATGACGGATGATGACATAAAACAAAAATTACGTTCCCATCGTTATCCGCTATTTCTGAAACCTTGAAGCTCCCTCTAATATGTAAAAAAAAACGTGTGGCACTCGGGGTCTGCTGCGGTAAAGCTATTGCATAGCATTTGTAACCTCCATACTTCCTATTTGTCAACGCTACCCTTGGGATGACAACATCACGTTCCCATGACAACGTGATGTTGTCGTGGGAACGTAATTTTTGTTTTACGTCATCATCCGTCATTACATGGTAGGCGGAGTGGGGGTGTTAGGTTTTTTTCGTTACGGAATTTCTTGATTCGGTCGCCGCGCTCAAAGCCCGCGATAAAAGCTATGCAATAGCTTAAAAGTTTTCTTAACTGTACTGTGTGACATATCAAATGAAAGAGCTTGTTGTGAGGATTTTTATTATTTTGAAATAAATACCTTTAACGATATTTAAGAAAATTGATGGAATAAATGTTTTGTGTTTGAGTTTTTGGCTGTTTGTGAAAGCGAGATTTATCTTTGTACCTAGTTTAGTTTAACTCGGAAATTCAAAGCATGAGGCAACACTTTTTCTTAGATGGGTCGGTCTCTTCTGTACTCAAAATCACACAGCCTCCCGTACTGTATCATTACTTACATATCAAACAATAAGTGTCAGTTTCCCGCGACATTTCCGTCTCTACCCACCCCAAACATGACACGGGAAAGAAAACCCCGGACTTCGTAATACCGTCATTGTTGTTATTAGATTACTTTGAAGGTACAGTCAGCTGAGAGCATACGTGTGTTAGTAAATGAGCTTAGAACACCGCATTGGTACAGTGCGCCAAGAATAACAGAGATCTTATTATGTTAGGTGAAATAGGATGACGGTCTTTTTGTCTGGTAGAGACGATCGATTCAATTTGCGTTTATCGGATTATTTTGCGGAAACGAATAAGATTTGTAAGTTTTATAACATCATCAAGATATACAAGATTAAATACGTATTATTGAAGCTAACACAAATTCCTCAAGCAAAGTCAATAAAATTTAAATGGGACCACCGTACAAGCTTCTTGTAGCAAATGAAAAAAAAAAAACAAAATCGGTCCACAATTGATGAAAATGTCGATGAACTTACATAAAAAAATGAATACATACAGACGAACATTTTTAATAACCTCCTCCTTTTTTGAAGTCGGTAAAAATAGATCTCGTCACATAAACTGCAAGTGATATTCAACCTGAAGGTGAAAAATGGTGAACGGAATTCGCTGAATTTTGGGCTAAACGTAAGGTAACATGTATTTAAATTTTCACAGAAAATTTCTTACTTGCCATCGATACGCTAAGAAGCGTCATAAAAAAATTACGAGGTCGACTATGCTATAGGTAGTCCGGAAATCTTGATAATTGGTCTAACAACATGTCAACATTGGTTTCTGTCAAAGTATGGGTACCTACTCGGTGGCACATGTCTGAACAACGTGTCTGGCAACCTAACAGAAAGAAGAAAGAAAAGAATAAATAAAGAAAAGAAAGAAAGAAAATAAAGAAAAGAAAGAAATAAATAAAGAAAATACGTTTATTTGCGGTAAACATGACGCAAAGAAAGAACACAAACACAAAAAAGAACAAGTTGGGGAATCTTTGCGTCACATCCCCGCAAAACGGCCATCGCTCAGCTTATTGTTGCGACCCTATACGAGACAGAGCCTTGGAGCTCTGTCTCGTATAAGGTCGCTGGTTTTAAAATAATAATTGACGGCTACGTAAACAAAATGAAATTGATATCGACTTATCGAGCTTCATTTCATAAAATATTTAGGAGCGATACCGTTGTTGTACTGTCAGTAACCACTTTAAGCTTTTTGTTTCATTAAAAATTTGTATTTTATAGTGAAAATAAATACGAATTACGTTTTATTTAAGTACTTAAGAGTATTACCATTAGTCAATTGTCGGTTTGCCAACATAAATCGATGAAATAATGTGTTGTATTGTTGAATTTATGATAAGTAAATGATGTTTTACGACATTTTGAGGAACATAATTTGTTTATATTTAATCAACTTCACGGGCGATTACGCTTGCATTGTTTAAAATGCTGTTTTTATGGACGATTCATGCTTTTATGAGACTTTTCTGCCATCAGAAAAAAATTGTTGGTGTTTTATTTATTAATTGTGTGCTTGTTTTATGCTGAAAGATATGGGTATGTACCCATTATTATTTTCACTTTTATGATTGTTGAAAAGGCTACTTTTTAATTTTCTAAAGTGTATTAAACTATCATCACGTCTTTATATTCTGCCACTTGGTTCACCAGGTTCCCCAGATTTTTGTAAAAAGTAATTACTTTGATTTTGAATATTTACCTACCTACATATATCTATGTGACCAGATACGCGTGTAAGATAATTAAACAATTAAATTGGTTCAGTTTTAAATCCACATGAAGGAATAGTTACATAATTTATTAATAGATAGATAGAAAACTGTTTAATAAATAAACCATAAAAATTACATATATAAATGTAGAAAATTTATAAAGGGTGACACAATGGACGGTCTTTTCGCTAAAAGCGATCGTTTAAAAACAACCTTAAGCTAATAATAATAATCTAAAACATAATCAACATAATTTAAAGCTCCAGTTAATCATGATTTAATATCCAATAATGGCTGTATATTACCTATTTAATCGGCCCTTAAAAGGTTCGTGTATTAACAGCTGCCTACCTGCCTGAAAAAGTTTCGCAAGCTTGATATAATTTTATTTATCAATAAGTAACACTCAAAGTTATACCTACGAATAATTTTGTGACATTTATGAAAAAAAAGTTATGACCAACAGTTTTCAAATTGACGTTATTTAAGAAAAATTATAACGTAGATGGCGGCGTTGGTTCATATTATGGCCTCGCGCCAAATGATCCTTGTACAATTTTAGGTAGATATTGGCCAAAAACAAAACTATTACAAAATAATTATAATAGGTTTATTTATAGTTTAAACTAGCAATTAAGGTTTTAGTCGCAAACTTAAAACTATTGTTGTTTCTGGCACAGAATACGTTAGAAATATTAATTATTATCCTAGCTCCCATTATGCATAATGTAAATGATAAGGACTCATAAGTGTATTAATGGGTTAAGGTCTCAATATTAATTAAAAATATAGTACCTAAATAACAACGAAAACCAATTAGCAATATTGAACGATAAGAGAATGACGCAATATTTAAAGGGAAAACGTACAAATATACTTACATAGCTATGAACGTACTCCCTGTATACGTAATCCAATTTACTTCATAGTTAAATTTAAAAATATATTCCCCATTCCAAAATAGAGCTGTTCCGATTCCTGGAACTCAGAAAATAATTCCTACATTGGAACAGTAAACATTTTTATAAAAATCTCAATACGATTTTTCGAAATCCGTATGTGCCTGACAGTATGAACGTGCGCTGTACAACTCGAGAAGAAATCGCAATTCTACGCGACTGTACCACGTCTGGTCTCTGAGATAGTGTTAACTAGCCCGTCGGAAGACAGCTTTATAACAAAAAAGGCGATTGCACTCGACTGTACCTTCGAGACGGACGTCGAATTAATTTAAAACGTTGTGTTAATTTTTAGCTGTTGTTGTTTAATTTAAAGTTTAAACAGAAATATCCATTTTAACTTTAGCGGAACGAAGGTACTGTTCACAACAGCGTTTTATTTTATTCGCCTCCGCTTTTGTTGTCTGTCGATTTTCTTTTACTGTTCTGGAATTATTGTGCGACTTGTAATCTCTTAGTTTTTCTCTTGAATATATTTTTTCGTTTCTTCTCGGTTTTACGGTTTAGGTTAATCAGGACTTTCTTGCTGGTTTTACAGTTTTTGCTTAAGTCTTGTCTCATTAGTGCTCGTCAGTTAGATTTTTTCTGCGGTTAGCATTTTAAAAGAGACACGGTGCTTTTTTTTCTGCGAGGGATAAGTAAAATGCTGGGAACAAAAACCTTTTACGTTATTCTAGAATTTTCTCGACACAAAGCAAGTGTTTGCTTTGAGATTTCAAGATCTTTTATTCACGACAGCGGTAGATGCTCGTGGTTAAGTAATAACAGCCGCACGGGTAGATCCATCAGGTTAAGCTACGCTTGCCGGGGTTGGTCCGTGGATGGGTGACCATCTTTACATACTAATTCACCTCTCCTTCGTGCCTCGGAAAACACGTTAAGCCATTGGTCCCGGATGTCATTCGTGGATCTTTGACAGTCGTTGCGGGTCGTCAGAAGCCCGAATGTATGACAACCAGTCTTATCAATGGGTATCGTGTTACTCAGTTACTGGGTTGTGAAGGTCAGATAGGGAGTCGCTCCATGTAAAATACTGGTATTCAGCTGCATCCGGTTACACTGGAAGCTGACCTCAACATAGTTGGGAAAAGGCTGGGTAAATTGATTGAATGGTAAATGCTCGTGTTGTTGCAACATGCAACTGTTATTTTACCTTAAAATCCAACAATGGGCATGATACAAACTAATGATTACTCTAAAAATCCAAAATTAAACTAAGCTACGCACATCATATATTCACAGCAACATAAGAAAAATATTATGAAAGAAAGTTATCATAAAAACTTCAACAAGTAAAAAGTACTTAACTAACCAGCTGATAATACAGAACATCGCAAACTTTTCTTACTTGAAAACAAGTACTAACTCGCGGTACGTGTACCTATATACCGGTACGAGTACTTGTAACTGACACAGAACATAATATTAAAGAAACCCCTCATCTTGTTACTTGCCCGACCCAAAGATATACATACATACTTGGAACAAAGTTTCAACATCTCATAGAACTTACTACAAGTACGGCTCTTACGGAAAACATCGGGTAGAGATCGGGACAGAAAAACCGACCGCTTGATGTTTTTTTTGTTCTTGATAACGCAGCTTCATCGATATTACGTTGACGCATGCTAAGTTGTGGTGTGGTAATACTTTGCATAATATTGCTTTTGCAATATCCTTAGGAAGTGACTTGAGTGTAAAAACCTATTAGATACCTATACTCCATTTGAAATAAGATTAGACATTTAAATAAATCTTTTTTACAGTCCGTTCAACCGATTTTGAATTCTATACCGTAGGCATAAGGATGGCATTAAAAGCAAAAAAGTGGTTACAATACCAACTGTTTACTGCAGCTGCCATTTGTCATGCCACCAACGCAATAAAAGTCAAAATCGGTTGAACGGACTGTAAAAAAGGTTTATTTCTATGTCTAATCTTATTTCAAATGCAGTGTAGATAGTAATGGCTTTCCACCGTTTCAAACAAAATGTTGACGTTTTTTTGTTAATTTATAATACTGTAACTAGAAAAGTAAAGTCAAAAATAACTGTTCCAACATAAAAGCAAGATTCTTTTGTACATTATTATTTAGATAAGATTTAGAGGCACTAAAGTATTTCACTCCGCTGTAGCCACAGCGTTAATTTATATTGTCAAGTTGACATAAACTTCTTAAAGAACCACTTTAATAGAAAATACCTATTTTCTGCTTAAAATAATTACGTAAACCGAAATTGTGTCTTTGTTTGAATATCGTAAAAAATAATAATGACTTTACAAACTACTTCTGAGTTGGTATCAAATTTTACTTCAACGAAACTCGTTTTGATTAAACTTTTATAAATGTCCAACAGACGTGACCTTGTCACAATTATGCTTTAGATAACATTTTGCATAATTTATTATACTAGGAATTCACGACGGTGCTCCTTAGAAATTATAAAACATTTCTCGTGGAGGTGAGTTATCTTTCTGTGCACTGACGTGTAACATAGGAAACGACAAGTGGCAGAAAAGTATTTCGCTTGAAACTCTAAGTGAATTGGATTTGAAGCGAGATGAAAGTCAGATAAGTTATGTACAACTATTTATAGGAATAGAATGGACAATCAGGTGCTTATCATATTTTTATTCACTTTTATTTTTCTGCTGTAATGACAATTAACACATTTTTATTTCTTTCTTTCTTTCCTTTCTTTGTATATTATGTAGTTTATAAAATATTTCTGTCTTTTTTTCTTTTATATATCCAGCAACAAATTAATAAAAATATTTGACGCCGAAAATGCGCGAACTAATTAAAACATAAGAACATCGCATCTCATAATCCCGAGTGTCACAACACTACACACTAGTGTCTCCTTGCAGACGGTGTCTCGAGAGCACTCTACGACACCAAACGAGCACACAGCCGAGCCGCGGAGAGCGCTTTAATTCGGATCAAAATATGCTTGATTTTTTAATGAATACCTCGCTAGGGATTCGCTTTTTTCTTCGTCAAAATTGAATTTATTCAGTGACGCGTTCCACCGTTCCTTTGAGTCAATAAAAAGGGAAATTTTACATGTGCCCCGAAGATTAATAATGAGATTGGAGACATAAGAGTCTTATTAGGTAGGCTCCCCGAAGGAATTGATGAAATATTTCCTTTTTTCCAATATTTAGAGATTTTTAAGATACTTTAGGTCTTTCGTAAATGAAATTACACAAGAGAAACCTTGCTACTTTATTTTCCTTAGGGACTCTGGATTGACATGAACAGAGATACGTTAATTATTAATCTATTTATCAATATATTAATACGTGAAGCAAAAACTTTGTATTCCTTTTTACGAAAATTACGCGGACGGAAGAGTATGTTTGGCACAGTTAAAGTTTATATGAAGAGGGAGTGCAGAAATCTAATATTTTTATATAATATTCATTAGAAATAAATTAAATTAATAAAAAAAAGCATTAAACACACTACTTCTATGCGTTTGACACACACACTCTTTTGTTTATGGTTAAAAATGGCTACTTTAAAATAATGACATGGCAGTATGCACTGTAAAATTTAAATGAATTATGGTCGAATTTTGACCATTTCATTTGAAATAACCATAGTCTTTATAATAAACTTATTCACGTGAATGTGTTTTTAATAGATAATAATAATTAATATATTATAGGGGTGAGAAACTAACTAGTGCACTCATATTGCAGCCATGGTAGTCATGTTACCAAGCAAAGAATAAGTCACTTTTCAAAATAACCTCGAATGACTCAACATTTTATTCCTTTATTTTCGAATTTTTATCTTTATTCATGGAACTCGGCACGGGTTTTGCAAGGACGTCAAGCCCTTTATCAGATTTGAAACTTGTTCTCAACTTCCAAAACAATATTTTTTGTTCCGCAACGAGGACGAAATTTAATAATTCACAAAATCTCGACCAATTCGGACGGACTTCATTCCGTTTTTCAAGGCTCTACGCCTGTCGGATGATACAATTAAGTAAACCCTGTAAACTTTCAGTTTCAGCGTCGAAATTTTGACGATTTGACGAATAACAATTTCTATGAGTCAAATTTGGTAAGTTCGCAAATTGTGTTCATTGTATTGCAGCTAAAGGATTAATATTTTATGAATAAAAATTAAGTCGATTTCTCTCTATAAATTTATTAGGAATTGTCAAACTTTTTCCATTGAAAATAATCTGAAGACATTCTATCGCTTTTGTGGAACCTTAAACACTATCTCTAAACTAACATTTACTATGTGATAAAACTTTTCAAAATGTACTTAGATGATTCCATATTATAACAGGACACTAATTTGCTTCGGAAACGTCAAATAGCCTCCTTAATCTTTCTAACTACCCATTTATCTTCCAACGTAGCTATAATTCAACAGCCCGAAATTCATACATGGTAGGCACAATAAGAGCTTCATTATTAATCCATAAATAACCATGATGCGTGTCAGGGCAGACGTGGATTGACAAACATCTCCCGCGGCGATGCACGTCGGTGCACCGGACAGATGGCGCCACTGGGAGAATGCGGTACCAACTGGACTTTTTGTACAGAATATACGGAGCAGCTTTGAAACAGGAGAACTATCATTTGTTGTGTTAGCTAGAGTAAAATAGTAGTAGTTTTGGTCTACGGGCAACAAAGGCAAAAGTATATCATCTATGTATTCAAACGAAATCTGGTTGTTTTTATTTTAAAAACTTTTTTCAAACTAAGCAGAAAGAATTGAAAATTAATAGGTGTCTTTTAATTGACAGAAATTATGAGAAATAACACTAGTAGATTTGAGGTTAAGATTTAAGCTTAGTTACGCAGTATAAAAAGCAGCTGATAAAAAGCGATACCCGAATCAACATAAGCGAAAATATCAATAACTTTTACCGCATACTTCAAATCCTTTAGAACTACACTTCACTGGGTTCACATAAGAAATCCACCAAATTAATTCGCAGAAAACTCTGACAGGAAATCAAGCATGAATGATTGCACCAAGTTCGGGTGAAATTGTGTGAACCGATGTTAGCAACACCAGAGGCGTTTTTAATATAAAACAAACGTAACAAGCCGACGATACTGATAGGAAGCGAAATTACACCTCGTCTCAACACAAACTGCTGTAATCACAAACAATTTCAAAGCGAAGAAGATTGCTGCGATTCGCAATATTGTAAGGGAGATGATGCAAGGATTAGGCGTGAGCGGATTTTGGGACTAACACTTTAAAGCATTACTGTATTATTTTATTCTGTATGAAATTTTAATGTTTTTCTTGCAGCTAGTATTTGCAACCAAGCGAAATAAAAATTCCTATCTTATTCACTACGTGGGTGAATAAGATAGGAATTTTTATTTTGTGGAATCTGTGCATAAATATGTCAAGACCCTTTATTAACCATTTGATGTATGTTTCTCTATAGCATCAATATTTCTTTAAAGAAGCAACATAAGTACGAAGACTGATTTACTCATTGAATCGCTACAGTCAGCCGCTTGAACGTTCCCCCACCCAATGGCTTATAAGCAAAAGGAGAGAGATCTCTTAAAGTGAAAATACAGATTGCGACTTTAGAAAATGTGAGTACGTAGTTATTTTCTCGTGAAATATACTTAGCGCGTTGATGGTACGCCCCCGGGCCACTCGGTTCCCGCCAAATTTTATTGTAATAAGGGTTAATCAGGAACTTTGTTAATTAGGCCAGGCGAAACACGGTGCGAACTTTGACTCGTAAAAATGTGCAGTTTAGCGTACGCTGTTGTGATTTTAATTTGTTTCACGTGTAGGTCTTATTAGTGAATTATTTGTTCAAGAACCTGAAGTTTGAAAATACGTTACGTCATATTTCATATGAACACACTTACGGCCTTTAATATGGCACTTCAGACTAGCTCACCGTCCATGGCATTGTTTTCATCGTAGGTGTTGAGCTAGTTACGTGTATGTTCTAGAGTCTTGTATTGTATTCTCACTTGTGCAGTCTAGAATCAGTAAAATTAATTCATCAAAAAATCGGCATCATCAACTATTATTCTTTCTTCATTCATCAAAAGTCTCCGTTCGGCTATATGACAGTCGATTTCTAAAACTCGATGTGCTTAATTAACTCCCGGATAATGTAGAGTCCACCGCACATCAGTGGTCATACTGGCATTTCGAAAATCACCCTTATTTCTAAGACATAAAGGCGCGGTCAATATCAAATTATCATCATTGATGTACGGCTGGCTGTATCTATCTACTGTACGAGTTTAATACTCATATGTTTTTTAAAGAAAATACATCATCACTATGATCAATTTCATAGCCCATGTAAACAATATTACCTAATTGCTACTGCCTCAACTCACATAAAGCACTCACACAATTATTTTATAGCTTCAAAATCAAGAAAATTTAAAACACGTTCACAGAAAATTGACTTTCAAGTGGCATTACACTCAATCTAAATTCTTCTATTGAATATGTTCGTGTAATATGCGAGTACTCGCGAAACGCCATTGCATTCAAGTTTATATTCGTTGTGACGCAAATTCGATTTGTTGCATCGAATAGAGTACTACATTCTATTTATTATGACTATATAATATATATTTTGTTGCGGTTTGAGCAGAAATATTTGAATGTGGGATGACAGTTTTCACTGTATTTCCTGGTGGTGCTGTGAAATTTGTTCGGTAGAGTTTGATAGGCAAATAGTTTATAGTTTATGAGATATTAGGTTTGTTATGGTGTGTGGCTTTACTTTGTATTTCTTTATTTTATAGTTGCTTACAACACGCACTGGACAAAGACTTTCGTTTTGAGACACTGTGGTATGTGGGACGAAAAGATATTGCGTAGCTTCCCGAACGCTGCCCAGCCGAGTCGGATTCGACGATTAAAATTCTTGACTTAGTTTGCACCCATCAATCAATCACCTCAGCCAACAGTAGTCCACTAGCAGATATAGTCCCAAGTTGCGCCACAACATGTGTGTGTGTAATTAAGAGCACTAAGTCGAAACAGAGAAATTAGAGTAGAGAGAAAGAGAGTAGAAATTCTCCTCTCAAAAATACGTTCTCAGCGTTTTATTAAAAATCGTCATTTTTGGTTCTGTTTAAAAATGAAAAACCACGTGTTTCAGCATTTTTAGAAAATCATCCCCTAAAGGGGTAAAGTAGGTGATGAACGTTTGTATGGGAAACCGTTAAGGCTCATGCAGACCAGCATGCCTGTTTGAAGGAGCCTTTAGTTTTGTAGTTCCCGTGGGATAATTTCCGACCACCAAGCGGGTGAAGCTACGGGCAAAACCTAGTTCTAATATAAAATAACAGTACCAATATCTGCAATGGACATTATTTGGCCCAAGGCCGTTCGGCAACCAATCGTAGTCAAGCTTATTTTAGCCTATTTTCTAGTTTAAATGATTTATTGTTCACTGTGTAATGAGAAATTATGGTTCGCTGTTGATTTATTACTGATTTAATACCGTTTCGGGTTTAATAAAGGTTAGGAAGAGCACTCAATCATGTATTTTAATATTTCATCAGAACGTTATTTTTCATTTTAATTGACTCATTGTGACTGGTACGCTCAAGTTCGCGCTACATAATTTCTCTTCAAAAGTTTTCAATATTTTACCTGACTCTACATGATGTTAATGAGAATTGTAATTACTCAATATTGTAGATACTCAAATATTAATAAATTGTGTTTTATAATAATTCTGCTCTTTAATTTCACGTCTATATGAAGCACAATTTCGCTGTTCGGTTGAGTCGGTAGTAACTTCAGGTATCGAATAATTTTCAATGTATCATATAAACTTTTCGGAGTACCTATCATATATAAACTTTTCGGAATTATACCCTTCCACGCGTGAAATATACCCTTGTTAAAAGTATTATGTATGTAGGCATCACTTGGCACGTATACATGATATACAAACGTAAACAAAATTAATAAACAGCCTAAGTTGTGTAAAGTTATTTTAGTTTAATAGAACGAGATAATCCGAGCTGTTTATAATCCAAATAACATTGAAATTGGGTTTTTTCCATTCGATATTTCTCAGTAGCAACCGGGAGTTTATATTTTTGCCCGATTAATGGCAATAGGGTCGCCCTTTTTAACATGCACTTAAACATACCGTGGGTGTCGGCCCAGTGCTAACGACAGCGACTAACGAGTTATAGGACGGCGTCGGTTCGAACCCAGGCAGGTGCTTTACTTTGTGTAAATAATTTTATCACTACTGAAAGAAAGAAAGAAAGGAAAAAGAAAAGAAAGGAAGAAAACGAAGAAAGAAAAGTAAGAAAAGACAGAAAGAAAGAAAAGAAAAAAAAAATTGGGACACGCACAGTAAATACGCACACAAAGTTATAAAAAAAGGCCCCTATCTACTACTATACTATCCTACTGCTCTCAAAACGGTGATGGAAAATATCGTGAAGAAACTGGCATGTTCTAGAACCAAAAATTTGAAGACATGTGACATCTACCAACCCGCACTGGGCCTGCGTGGTAGATTACAGCCCACTCCCTCTTAAAGAGAGGAGGCCTGTGTCCCAGCAGTGGGAACATTATGGTGATTATGCTTATGTTATACATACCGTGATATTCTTTTCTGCCTAAAAAAGATCTCTTGCTTTATGTATCTGTGTATCTGTTGTATATGTAAATGGTACACTACTGACTACCTGCAGTATTGTCTCTCCTTTTCCATTTAAATCCATCCAAAGGTTGTCTGTAAAAGATCGCTTTTAGCGATAAGACCGCCCATTGTGTCACCCAATATAAAATTTCTAAATTAATGTCTGTAATTCTTATGGTGTACATAATAAAGAATATTCTATCTATCTATCTATCTATGATTTCCATCCATAAAAATCCCCAACCTAACAAATATTCGACAATAAACAGACACATACTTCAAAACAAACCCCCGATGGAGCCATTACAATCTTTACTATCAATATTCTGTTCGAATAAGAACTCTGAAAGGGTTGTGTGTCACAAAATATGTTAAGAGGTCCAAGTTCTAAACAAAGTTTGTCCGGAGCGCCGGCGCCGATCGATACGTTTACTCAGACCAAACTGTAGGCCAAACACGAACGCGCGACGTTAACGTTTGGTAAATTCGAAAGGTTTTTGAATAGAAAATACTATTCTACAGCATTTTGGCGCGTTTGGCACTTTGAGATGGGAAAAACAATTGAACTCGCGACACCGTTACCGACACCTCATTTTTGTAAACGCGATTGTGCTCTTTATTTATATTACGTTACGGATCAATGTTCTATGCAAGTATTTTTCTTTCACCAAGGCGATCTTGTTCAAGTTTTCACTTCTGTCAGCACTCCCGGAGTGTCAGTTTTTTTTTTGTGATAGGCGTAATTACTCCGCGTACTATTTAATAGCGATGGTCGCGCGTATACACGATCATTCGTACTTTTTGTTCGGTGAACGCGTGGTCGCGCCGACAGATGGCGCTTTCCGGTATTCCGAACAAAACGTGACATAATTATGTCACATTACGCACGGGAAAATCTGTTATTTCATACAAAAGTGCAACACTTACACGATCAAAATGTATAGAACAGCAGTTTTTTTAAATAACCAACGGAAAATTTTAGCGCTGGTGGGTCTAGACTCTAGACCCACCAGCGCTGAAATTTTCCGTTTTCTAGACTCTAGAGAATCATGTACTGAATTTATGGTAACAATTTGCGCCTCAATTTCTCTTACTTGTACTTATGAATAAAGTCTTAAAAGTAAGTAAATGTTATGCGTGAAACGAGTATTTTTAATTTTAAAATCTTTCGAATTTACACTATGTTTACTTCACGAGTTCGTACTGGGCCCACTGCTCGATGCATAGTTTGCTAGCATTGTGAACGTTCGACAAAGGGTTGAAGTTTATTTTGCTGTGTTATGTTCATCTTGTATTTTCATAGTTCACTTGTTCGAGATTATTAATTTTCTAGGAATTTTATATCGATATAAGTTGGAAATGTTTTCGTAACATTCTCTGAAAAAAATTGCCAAGAGTTGTTTGTATCTATTTTTATTTTGTTCATAAGAAATTATGAGACGTTTTTATACGTTACCGTCCCACTACTGGGCAAAGGTTCGAACTAACGAAAATTTTAATTGATTGTAAAATCAGTATTTTTACTAAGTTTATTAATTTAATAATTATGCCTGAGTTATTATATCTTGGTCTGTGCACTGCCATTCCCATAAGGACACTATCTAAAAGTCGTTTTAATGCGACATATACCGCTAAATTTAGTACCATTACCCACAAAAGCTCCTGGAAAAAATATGGCGCCGTTTGAGCTCGAATTACAAGGGCTCAGCGAGATATGATTGGTGCAAGTCACAAGTGGAAGAGCTTGCTGATTACGTAATAATAATTTTGTTTGCTGTATTTAGTCTAGGCAATAATTATGCATGAATCAGCTTATATGTTTTGACTAGAGAGTAAACCGATGACCTTGTGAAGACCGCAGGAATCCGCTGGGTGTGGAAAGCACAGAATCGGTCGAAGTGGCGGTGCTTGGGGGAGGCCTATGTCCAGCAGTAGACGTCTTTTGGCTGAAATGATGATGATGATGATCGAGTGAACCGTATTTATAAATCCAAGCCCAACCCAAATCCAACCCAAACCCCGCCTCTTATTAGTAACGTGGAGTAACGTTATAATAAACTGAAATATCGAAAAATGTATGATAAATCTGAAGGTTATACTGGTTGGAACTTTAATTACTCAGCGTTTATGAATAAAAAGTTTTATTAACAAGGGGGTACGTGCATTAAAACAATTAAAAATATAAAATAAAATGCTACTAGAGAGCAGTCGTCTAAAACGCTTGTGACTTTTCACAGATATGAGACTTAGCTAGATCGATTTTTAGCCCCCGTGAATCCCTATATTCTTTCATCGAAATCGTTAGAGCCGATTTCGAGAACGTGACTATAAACATATATATAAATATATATATACAAATATTGCTCATTTAACAGTATATGATAAGGCAGAAATACAAACCTAATTAATTAAACATTTCCCAGCCGCCATTCTTCCTTAATTTGCACCACACCCCAAGGCTTTGTTTCAAGTGGTCGCATTTATTCCCCGCATGTCCGAGTCCACTTTAATTACGGACAATTTATATTCAGATTAACGCAGACGGCAGGTGCTGTCGTGGTCTTATGGTCTCTATTATGCACCATAGAATTTTAATGGCGGAGTTTCGATACTCCGCCATTAAAATCCTTCACAATTTGTATCGATAAAAATAAAAGATTTTACTGAAATTGTGATTGTATTACATTTCAACAGATACAAATGTCATATAAATAATGAAGACGGTAGAATTAAAGGCGAATGCGTCAGGGTAGGCCGCGAAATTAAATTTTTCTTACGTTTTTTTGCAATTTTCCGGCCAGTATCAGGTTGTATATTAATCGTTGTAAGCTGTAGACTTGTGGACTGTTTTCTATTGTACTAAGTACCTGGTACTTGTTGATAGGCCTACACTGTCGTCCCATACCTATTAACACTGTCATTTGAAAACATTGTAGAAACCATTTAATTTTAAAAGAGTTACCGTGGAGTTTCTTGCCGGCTCTTCTCCATAGGAAGCGCCAATTGGAACCGTGCACCTAGCTTCTGACGTTTCATAAGTGTTCATGTAGGTTTATGTGAAATGAAATATTTTTAATTTTGAATTTGAATCAAAATATGATTCGCATAAGTTTGTTTTTGAAGAATTATATCATCAATACAACTCTGAAAGTTCATATTACCCTATTGAATGACCATTTCATGACATCATGGTATTTGAGGCCAATTCTAACTTCGAGAGCTAAATGTATATCTAATAAAAATGCAACTACATTTCACCAGCTATATCTAAGTTCCATGTAATAGGGGCAAAAGCTACTTACGGTGAAAACGTTTCATGAACAAGAAACCATACAATTTTGAAGGCACTATGAAAACCGTTTATTTTTATATGATACAGTCATAAAACTGTTAACCAATCAAAACTTCTTTTGATCGCAATTTTAAAAAGAAGTTAACAGCATTATTGATTGAAAAATGTCACTACTCTATAACGATTTTCTAAATGACGATGTAAATTTCTAATCTAATAGTTTTAATATTTTTATACAATTTAACGACATACCAACTTATTTAATTGTACCCGTTTTGAAAAGTAATTCGTAATTTTGAATTTTGATACATTTTTTTTTGTTTTTAAAGTGAAACGTTTATTACATCGTCTCAAACTTTTTCGTCTGTGTGTTGCATGTCGCGTGACGGTCGGCCGCGGAGTAGAGATAAAGTGAAAGGCGCTCGTCAGAGCAGCCAAGGCCAATATGGCGGCGCCTATCACTTTTACCGTGATTTCATAAAACTACACAATCCTTTTTTTTTGATTACCTACTCCTTTACTTCATTAATTAATGTTTGCATGCCTAATCCAAGGTGCCATCGGGGTAACGCATATCTAAGCATTTTGAAAACAAAATCCTGTGCATACGACCCTTTTTTTCTTTAGGTAAGCGATACTATAGCGGCCGAGCGCTGCAAGCAAAAATAGTCCTTGCAGTGTACAGACTACAGATAATATGAGTTTCTTCGATAGTACATTGTACAAGGATCAAAATTGTTTTTAATACCTTATGTCAAGTACCTATAATCTATGCCAAATAAATAAACTTTACTTTACTGCCAAAATAACAATTCAGTCCTTTTTAATTGCAGACAAATTATATTCAGATTCACGCAGACGGCAGGTGCTGTCGTAGTTTCATGGTATCTATTATATACCAAACGGATTTTAAAGGCGGAGTATTGAAATTCGAAATATCAGAATATTTGTAAGTAGATATTGCTAAGATAGAAGCAACATTGTATTTTCCAAGATACTTATTAGACAGTTTCAATAAAAAATTTAGAAAAGAATCAGTACTTAGAAGATTGAGTATTATTACACAGATAGCACTTAATTAATACATAATTTAAAACTAGAGGATACTCTCTCTTAGAATTTTTCAAAGAAACTTAAGTTGGCACTTAAGTTGCACTATTGTTTAATTTTCAAGTCAAGTCTATCAAAGACCCGGTGTGCCCGGTTGATGGCAATAGGCTCGCCCCTGTTACATGAGACTTAAAAATAATTGGCGAAATGTGGGTGTACTTTATACATCCCTCTCTCTGCTTACACTTCGGGGATTATATATAGGCGTGATTTTATGTCTATCAAAGTCGCATATTCTATAACATTCTCGATCATGACCGAACATAATCTCGATTTAAAACTACATTCGAAATGTGAAATTCGAAATACATCTCTCAGTTTTTAATCAAGTTTCGTGTGTATTTAGCGTAGTGGTGTGACCGTAGGACTGCCAAGAGATAGGTCTCGGGTTCGAACCCAAGGCACGCACCTCTGAATTTTCGGAATCATGTGCGTATTGTATAATTATCACTTGCTTCAAAAACGGTAAAGGAAAAACATCGTGAGGAAACCGAAATGCCTGACAGGTATTTCCCGACGGCATGTGGCTTTAAAACTTTGACACCAGGATAGTCACCAATCACACGAAAAGAAGAAGTTTCTAATCAAGAATCACTCCTTAAAATCGTTCTTAAATACGTTCAAGACACAAATCTTTGGGACACCTCCCTCTAAATTCTTAAGGCCATAAATTTAAAACCTATAGACCTAATTCTGCCGACATAAACCAGATGGTAATCAGCGTACTGTCTGACTTACAACGATGTCGGCCGTGATTTACAATAATAGGCGTTAACATCGAGCTTCGGTTCGATATAATCCTGATAGACTGTCATAGTTTGTGTGGAGAAGGAGTCGCATCGAAAGCGGAGCGGGCGTGGGAAGAAACCGGAGCATTTTTTATCACCAATCAATAAATTATTCTTTATCGTAGATCATAGGTAGAAAACTGAAAGCCAATTCTCGTAATTAAAATCATTCAAATGTACGTAAATTAAAAGGTACGACTATTTTTGACAGATTTCGATAGAGATTAAAATGCGATCGTTCTTAAAAATACGGAAATTGCCCCTCAGGTGTAGGAGTGATTGCGGACGGTGAGCAATGGGTAGCTCGCCGTCCGATAAGGACCAGGCCCGGGTCGACGGCGCGTTGTGTTCCACGCGCGCCTCAAAGAGATGTCAGCAGAACTGACGGGGTCCGCTAGGGCCGATGCCTGCCGGGGTTACGAATAAAACCGAAAGGGAAATCGTGGCCCCCGGCAACATGGCAACTGAAGAAACACGGGTGGGTTTTAGGCAGTAAGAGTTTGACACGCCCTCCGCCCAGAGCGGGAGAAGTTTTTTGATAATTTCCCAAGCAAAAAAAAAAGATGTAGGAGTGGTGTGTTGTCTGACTATTTACAATTTAAGGCACGTTAATACGAGTAGTATAAGCATAATTAGCCTATAATGTTCCAACTGCTGGGACACAGGCCTCCTCTCTGTGAGAGGGAGTGGGCTGTAATCCACCACGCGGGCGCAGTGCGTGTTGGTGGATGTCAATGTCTTGGAATTTTTTTTTTGGTTCTAGGAAATACCGGTTTCCTCACGATGTTTTTCTTCACCGTTTCGAGAGCAGTGGTGGTGAAATTATTTACACAAAGTAAAGCGCCTGCCTTGGTTCAAACCCACGACCTACAACTCTGCTCTACTGCTCTGCTGGGCCACCACTGCTCTACACTGGCCCATAAGATCTACTCCCAAAAGGGCAGTAAATTGTCATAGTCTCACAGATGTGTAGAAATACATTTGTCTGCTGTTGACAGTCCGATTCCCTTCTCTATACGTCAATGGCAATTAGCAACAAAACTTAAATACCTAAACATTAGAGTAAATAAGACAAATAATACCCAATAGAATGATCTTTATTGAGTTGCTACAGCTTGAACAGCTTTTAAAACTACATACTTAAGGCGACGATAACAGACTTTTAATGATTTTATACTGAAGATGACGTCTAAATGAGTAGTGTTAAAGATTTGGAAAAAAACTACGTTAAATTAGAGCATTATCTTAATATTTTAATATGGACATATTTTGGATTATGTTTATATTACATATTAAAATTAATTTGTAAAGTTATGTCTAACGCGGATAAAAAACTGAGAACCACGCAAAATCTATCAAGCGTATTTTTCTGAAATCTTCACCATTTTAAAGCTAATTTAATTATTGATCTTTTAGTATACGTGTTTAATGAAAATAACTTTTGTTTTATGTATAATAAATTAATAATGCGTCTAATTTGGGACAGCGCTCATTGATGGGCGAGTCCTATTACTGGCTGGACGACGCGTTGCGTGAGCTCTGTACAGAACACGCAAGCCAAATATTCAAGGTCACTGGCATATATCTGTGTCTTAATTTGCACCTTACATTTGAAGTCGTTTGATGCTTTCAAGAACTATTTACCGGATGCTACAGGCGAAGAATTAGGAAACCGAATTTTATTTTAGGCTGATTGGTAAGGCAGTTTTTGATTCAACAACGCAACGGCAACGTCGCAAATAGCTGTCAAATATTTACCTGTTTTTATTAATTTGTTAATATTATATTGCACTAACATTTTAATTATGAATTGCAATAATAACACTGAATTAGGGATCGTAACAGTTTTAGGTGTAAAAAAGGCACTTTGAAAGTTTCCAAATACTTTTTTACATCTAAAACAAAACTTTCAGTATTAGGATATTAATTATTTCATTTCATAATCAATTTTTTCGTGTACTATAGAGCGATATTTCATATTTTTTCAAACTAATATTAACAAATCAACAGGGGAACAGCCGTGATCCAAACACACACACACACCCTCACACAGACACACACACACACCCCCACACAGCCACACACACACCCCCACACAGACACACACACACAAAACATTGTGTTTTTGGAGAAACTAATCAAAACAGGTAAGTATTTATCATTATGTGCGTCGTTGGCAACTTTCAGAATGCACAGTCTAAATAAAGTCAACGCTTTCAATCTAACCCAAGCTCACACGACGTAGTTCGTGCATACCGGGAATAGTACGATTTCAGTAATAAAACGTCAGATTATAGACGTTTATAGACGGGCTTACAGTCTTATCGACTGCTGCTTAGTTCATAAGATGCTTAAAAGCCGTAACTTTAAGAGATTCGTTCAGGTTCAAGTTTAATGAATATTTTGCTGTCTCCTTGTTTATAAGCGTTTTATAATAAGTTTTAAATTATTTTAGATGAAAATGCTAAGAGGGATATGTCATCATCATCATCATCATCATCAGCCTATAAATATTCCCACTGCTGGGACACAGGCCTCCTCTCTGTGAGAGGGAGTGGACTTTAATCTACCACGCGGGGCTAGTGCGGGTTGGTAGATGTCACTTGTCTTCGAGTTTTTTGGTTCTAGAACATGCCGGTTTCCTCACGATGTTTTCCTTTACCGTTTTGAGAGCAGTGGTGATGAAATTAAATACACAAAGTAAAGCGCCTGCCTGGGTTTGAACCCACGACCTACAACTCGTAAGTCGCGGCCGTTACCACTGGGCCACCACTGCTCTCAATTGCATTAATGCCACGTATAGTAATACTAATTGATATATGATAGTAGGTACTTACTAATTCCATGCTGCCATGTCATTATTCTAAGGTAGCCATCGTGTTCTAAACTTTGGGTGACCGAGCTCTGCTCGGGCGAAAATACGGAGAAAACGAATTTTCCCAGATATGAGACCTAGCTAGATCCAGTTTTCGCCCCCGTAAACCCCTATATTGTAACTTTCATCGATCGTTAGAGCCGTTTTCCAGTACGTGAAAACAAATATATATGTATAAAAATATTGCTCATTTAATAGAGAGAGAGAGAGAGAGAGAGGAGAGAGAGATATTGATCAATGAAGAATATTCTTAAAAGCAAGAAAACTTCAGCAAAAAAGAAAATTCCCCTTCGAAACTGCACCAAAGTTATTTGGAGATCGTAAAACAAACTGTCGCCTACCATTGGTTGGGAAGCCCCATTGTCATTATAACTTCGCCGATAATCGGATCAGGAGCAGCGATCGACCAATCAAAACTTGTAGATATATTGGACTCGCCTACGTGTTATAAATTCACTGAAACGTCATGATTTAAAAAGTTTGCGGATTTTAATATGGACAAAAAATGTTACTCTCTGATTTCTGGTCCTACAATTGGAAGACCTTTTGGGGGGCTTGAGGCTAAGTAATAACAGCCGGTTGGTCCGTGGATGGGTGACCATCTTTACATACCAAGACCCCTCCGTGCCTCGGAAAGCACGTTAAGCCATTGGTCCCGGCTGTCATTTATAGATCTTTGACAGACGTTACGGGTAGTCAGAAGCCCGAAAGTCTGATAACCAGTCTTACCAAAGAGCGTCGTGTTACCTAGTAACTAGGTTGTGGCGGTCAGCTAGGCAGTTGCCTCATGTAAAATACTGGTATTCCGCTGCATCCAGTTAGATTGGAAGCCGACCGCAACATAGTTGGGAAAAGGTTAGGCAGATGATGAATTGGAAAAGACCTTTTGGAAATCTAAAACGAAGTAGAGAACTGTGCCTTAAGATATAAATAAAAAGCTAGGCAATAAGGCTGATGTTAGTCCTACATAATATACGACAAATTATATTTGCAGTGTGGGTTACCAATAGGTACCTTATGTCGCTCGAATCCGCTCAACCTCATATTAATTTACCGAGGCACGTACCTAAATGGAAGTATCGACTAATATACACGGCGGTAATATACAAGTTTCCAGGAACTCGATTATAACGGCTTCATCCGAGCAGGCGAGAATCGATTACTCGGTTATTATTATCGCGATTTCGAGACAGCTTTGAAAAGGTTTAACGGTCAATTTTATTGATAAAATTGGAATATTTTTAGAGTAGGTGGTTGAAGATATTGTGTGTCTAGTTCAAATTTTTTGGAAAATTGGAAATTATAGCTGGAATAAATTGGCTATAAGTATGTTGCACGATTTTTCGTTATTTCTTCGTAGAAAACGGTTAGTTATTAATAGCATCTTTTTTATGAAAAAGGTTACTTGCCTATAAGTCTGAAGTTTTCTTTATTAAAAAAAAAAATAACACATACAAACCAGTTACAAAAAACTAAATAATTTTTCATTCAAATAGAACATTTGCATAAAGGCTTGTTATTCGATACTCATCGACAAAAAAACTACAAAACAGAACAGATAGTGAACATGAAAATTAATGAATGGAAAAATACGATATTTCCAATGAAAATTGAGTATAATTTCATGGCTATAAGTGGTAGTATTGTTAGTAAAAATGTGTATCGTTTGTGTTGAACTATTAAAAGAACTAAAATAGATTTGTTTTTAATATGTAGTGGCGGTTCAAGATACCTACTCTAGTGTCAAGGGCGAAAGGCTTTAAAATTAAAACATAAGATATATTCTTCACATTACTTTTTACTTACATAGCTATTTGTCGTTTAAGTATTTTATTTTTCGATCCTTTTGTTTTCGCATATTTTTTATCATCTTGAATCGTACAATTTAATCATTTGAATGTTAACTCATGCATAATAAATGCTCATTTCGATAAGGTACTCACTCAATTGGAACTACAATTCACTGCCATGTAATTCATTCAATAAGCAAAAGCCACCTTCAAAAATTCAAACTGTCAGAAATCGCAAATATATTTCAAAATCTTCAAAACAATTTAATACAAAATAGAATTCAAGTCATATAAATAAGGTTATTATTCAACCCTTCCGCTGCACAATTCTCAGAATTACGGTAACAATGTTATTCGGGGTCTGTTGTACCCCACTCTGTGAAACGTCAATCATTCTCGTGTTACGTGTATGACGTGGAGACGTCATGCGTCTACTTGTGGCAAATAGATTTGATTGAATGACCTTTATGAGAATTGTTTAGGGTTGAAACCTGAAGACGGTGCAAGACGTTTGTTTGAATTACGTTTGACAGACAACATATATATAATTTACTGCTTACTTTTCAATGTAATTAACATCTTTAAGGTGAAATTTAAAGTTCAGTCGTTGGCAAACCTACGAGAAAAATAAAAGCCTATGTAGTGTTATCCATTCCTATATCGCAGAGGAAAAATTCAGCCCGGAGTTTGGAAGTTGGCGGTGTGATACCTCGTGCCTTGATATGCACGATAAGGTCCTGCGTCTCATCACTCTCCGGTCGTGTCGAATTGCCGTCCCATCGGACTATGAGAGTTAGGGAAGAGAAACTGCACCTGTGTCTGCGCATACATTTGTTATATCTCCCGCGTCGATGGCTAGTCTCAGCAGAAATTGGCTGCCACGCCCGAAATTCGGTTTGTAGGACTATACTTATACCAAATCTGTTTGGTATTGTAAATCCAACGAAAGGAATGACCTATGTCCATCTAGAGAGCTAGTCCAGAGAGTATGTACGATGGCGTCAAAGAGTAAAGTATATGCAAGCGTTGCATATTGCAGCATCTTAGTTTAGTTATAAATGGCACTTAGTAGCCAAGTCTTTGTCATCGGGCACTTAAGTTCTACCACCCAAAATTTTAATGGCACAATTTTCTGTTGTTAGTTATTGATGTTGTTTTTATATTGGGTAACTGCCCAGAGTCTAGATTGTGCCCGGTTGATAGCAATGAGCTCGACCCTTATTACATGGAAATTAACCATAAAAATGGGTGCGAAATATGGGTGTATTATAGGTACACCTCTACCTAAACCTTCGGGGATTTCGGGCGTTATATTTTGTAATTTTCTGTTTCGTTCATTTTACCATTGAAAGACACGTACACCACAGTAATACATTACGATTAGTTGACTTTTACAACTCATCCGGAGTGAAAAGAAGCGAAAGTGGGAGGAAAACCTTAAGAGGCAGTATATCATTATAACATTTATGAGGAAATGTAGTTTATATAATATTGGAGAGGGTCTTGTGGTTAAGCATTTACCGCTAAGAGCAATAAACCCTTCCATTCCCCAGTTTTTTAACAAATGAAGATCGAAAATCCACCTTATTTTTATTGGAGAGTGTTTGAAACTCTCCGGCGTTAGTTGATCTCAGTTGTCATATGTAGGTCCTGTATGACATTCGTGGCACAAATGCCTGGAATCAGTATAGCAAAAGGCTATGGATAATTCCAAATATTAGAGTTGCTCAGGTCAAATCACAGTCGCTACGGACGGATACAATTTAATCATGCAAATCAGTGCGGATAGTGGAGCAACTGAGATGACGTTTGGTCCAGTGTCGTTGAAATTAGTGTTCTGAGAGGAAAACCTATCTTTTTCAATCTATTTGACCCAGTATGGGTTTCCGCAGACGCATTGGATTTCACTCAAACTCGATAAAATACTGTGTAAGAGAAACCGTAAAATAAATACACAGAGGATTACGATATTAATTCTGTTTGCATCCATCTTGGGGAAGTCATCAGTGCTCATTGTTAAATTTAAAATTGCTCGAAATCATTCGACGGCCGGGTTATAAATTATGCAAAGGCCGCCAATCCATTGTGCAGTGTAAGTTATTAATATAATTTCAGTAATTTTTAAACGGGCTTTTATTAAATTAAGGGTCGTTTTATTGTTTGGGCACGGGAGGGTTAAGTCATTAGTGAAAGAGAAACAAACTGAATTATAAATTGAATTGTTGATGGAAGTTTTTAATATGTGTTTTAATGTTTTGTATTGCTGTTAAATCAGGTGTTTATTATTTTTTGTAGGTAGATTTCGCTACTGCATTCATAACTAACCTAGGGTTGTAAAACTGCGGATGCAATACTTTTATGTAGGTATTTCCTATTAGACAAAATGTCATATTATGACATCCTTACATATTATAAAACAAAGTTCCCCGCCGCGTCTGTATGTCTGAACGCGATAAACTCAAAAACTACCCAATGGATTTTCAAACGGTTTTCAGCAATGGACGAAATGATTCTTGCGAAAGGTTTTAGTGTATAATTCATTAAGGTTTTGTGTAAAATTGCTGAAATATGACGATTTTTGTCGAAGATGTCGGAAAAAATCATGCCGACTGAGAGCTTTACTGGCGTGCGCCGCGTAAACCGTTACAGATACATCAAATTTATGTTCTACAGAATAGGTTTTAAAAAGTTCAACAAAAAAAGTCCGCGATGGCATATGTCTCTTCTAAGGATGACCCACAGTAACCATTTTTTTTATGTTTCAGAATTTGATAAAAATTCCATTATTATTTCCGAAGCTATATAATTGATTAATTTAAAAGATATCACAAATTCAAAATTACGCGTAACAAAATAATTATGGTTGGAGCGCAGCGGTAGGAGTCAATAACCCGGTACTGCCCAGTAGTACGTTCACGTGGTATATTTTCTGACATCCACGCAAGCGAAGCCGTGGGCAAAAGCTTGTACAATATAAATATTCAAATATGATATCAGCTCATCTAAATAGCAGTGCTGTCGTTTATTTTATCTACTGTAATCTCATCGGAACAAGAGAAGTTATGTACATTTGTATCGCAACAAGAAGGACAACAACCAATAAAATTATGTACAATAAGTTTTGAACAGTAAAACTTTACAGACTGGTACAATAAATTAACAAAACAATATATTGTTATAACCAACTTTCCAGACTCTCAATAAAATTCAAAAAACAAATACTTAACAAAATTACAATTTATTAGTGAACATATACCACAGTAACTCTGATTTTATTTAGCATGTGCCCCGAACGGGGTCAGCCTAATGTCCCAACGCAATTTTACGTTGTACCCTTTGGGACAAGCCCTGTGATCGTGCGATCTACGTCACTACGTGAGGGCACGATATATAGGCATTGCCTATGTATGTAGAATTGTAGATATATGTACTCGTATGTACATACATAGATAGATGCCCAGATGTGGCTCTGAAAGGTCAGATTAGAAATCGATTAGATATCGGTCTAGTCTAAAATAATCACGGACGAACAGTTTCTTGCGGAGCTGGAGGCTCACAGTGCAGAGGGCAATCTTTAAATAAACGTTGCTTTGGCATACGGAATTTCTCCGGAATCGTGGGTGTACTTAATAATCACACTATAATAATTTGAACGAAATTTTTTAAACGAAAGTTTGTGAGTGTGTGTGTATGTTTGTGTCTTCTTCACGCTCAAACGGCTGGACCAATTTGGATGAAATTTGACACACAGATAGTTTATAACCTGGATTAACAAATAGAATACTTTTTATCCAGATATTTCCACGGGATCGAGACTTATGCAGGTGAAACCGCGGGACGCAGCTAGTAAATAATAAAATCGATTATTGGGAACAAAAAAACAAATACATACGAAGATAAAAATGTTAAATGATGATAGCTGCAATAGTTAAAAAACTGTGGCGTGTGTTACTATGTTCTTCTAATATCATTGAAATAACAGAATACCAAATTTCAAATCGATCAGATCTGTGAAAGATACTCACATCCATTTATCAACTAGAAAAGAGCTGATAAACCGATTTTGATCAAACATGTCTAAGATCGCTAGAAAACCTGCTTTCAAAAAAAAAAAAAAAAAACGTATGCAAATCCGTTTACCCGTTGAAGAGCTACGGTGCCACAGACAGACACACACACATAGCGGTCAAACTTATAACACCCCTCTTTTTGCGTCGGGGGATAAAATGTATAAGATTAAGTTTTTGTAGAAATACGAAACGCTTTAAAAACGATTGTCACTTGTTTAGGCTCTCAGATTGTTCAGTTACACTGTGGTTCAGTTTTAGTTTTTGAATTAAGAACATGTTCTAAAAATGAAGTTCTTTTTTTCATAAAAATCTTCATTTCTACTGGTCTATACTCTATGTCAATCTTGATATGCAAATCTTTTCACCTACTGTAACTGTGCAAAAAAATAACTTGAGCCTTGGTTTAACATAAAAATCTTATTTTAAATTTGTACGAGATTCATGTCTGAAAATCGCTCAAGACTCGGGTAAACAAGACGTATATGTTTTAGTTATATGCAGTTCTGAAGAAGCAAGAGCTGACAGAGAAGAATAGGTTGCCACGAAGTTCTAGTGACAGAAATCGATACATATTGCTCTGCTGGGTGGTGAGTACTGCAATATGTAAAGAACACTACCTTGTGAAATGTACGGTTTTAAAATAGTTATTTTCTTTAAACCGCAGTGGGTGATTGACTTCGAACTTAACTTTAGTTCTAGAGTCAGTTTTTGAATTACGAATTTTATTTCGACAAACGTGAAGTTCTTAATCCTATACTATTAAACGAGCAATGAAATGAAATTGTTTATTCTGTAAATAGGATATCGGAATCACTTTTACCCGTCATATAAAAAAAATATTAAAAATAAGCTAGATGAGTTCGGCGTTTCCTATCTGACTACTCTGAGAATAAAGGCCGAAACAAACTCAGAGGTCGCAGTCTCTTTTAAAGTCCAGACATAATCTTGGTCAGGCAATATTTGTTTATACATGTAAACACGTTCTCGAAAACGGCTCTAACGATTTTGATGACACTTGCAATATAGGGGCCGAAAAATCGATCTAGCTAGATCTCATATCTGGAAAAAAATCGTTTATCCGTATTTTCACCCGAGCAGAGCTCGGTCGCCCAAATTTTAGAACAAGATGACTATCTTAGAATAATGACATGGCGGTATAGAATTAGTATGAACTATCCTAAACTATTGAGCATTCTCTATTTTCACCCAAACAGAGCTCAGTCGACCAGGTACTTAAGTACTTTGTATTAAGAAGTAACTTATTTCATGCTTAAACAAGACAAGAAGGTGATAATGATAATGCAGAGAGTCATTTGTTTTATTCATGAGCAAGAACGAAGTTCCTGGTAACATTTCGTACTGTAAAAACAACTGCGCCTTAGGCACCTGTCCCACCACTAGCGATTATCGAGAAGCGAGTAAAGCTAGCAAATACAGTGTGATTCTTCATAATGTGTACATATCGAAATAAGGGAATCTATGCTTAATTTTAACGGAATTGAAATAAACATGTTTTTGTAGCAAAAATCTGTATTTTTTTTCATCAATTTTTACAAAAATTGTAAAATTTATAAATAAATAAAATATAATAAAAAAAAATCTCCTCTTTGGCCTCCAGAGAGGAGATTTTTTTTTACAAAAAAGAAAAATAAATTGTTTTAATATTTTTTCCGTCGGTAAAATTAAGCATAGATTCCCTAATTTCGATATGTGCACATTATGAAGAATCACACTGTATAAACGAGTTGGCGAGCAGCGAGTGCACGACTACGACGAACGATTATTTTTTTTTTTTTTTTTTTTTTTTCTGTTGGGCATCTCACAGCTGGTTCCGAAAACCGTAGCTGTTTAACCGGTCAATCCTGTGGTTGCCTTAAGCTACTACACTCAAAGCCTCCAGCCAGGGCACAAATACTAAGCTAAAAATTTAAGGATGAACGCTCACTAAGGGCACCCCCTGCGGGGTTCGAGCCTCGGCTTAGGGCGTTATCCGGAGGGAGGACATCAAAAGATGGGACGGGCTGGATTAAAAGGTTTTGATCATTATTATTAGTCGGGGAATTTAAAGCTACGTGCACAGCTGCAACAACTGCTGGCACCTCGTTTTCGAGCAAGGGTCGGGGGGGAGTATTATTTACTCGGGGGCGCGGCGGTCGAGATCGCAAAGGACCTCGGCGGCGAGGTCGGTATGACGGGAGGCGTCTGTTTTTGTACACTGTACTTGTTTCCCTATTGCTCTCCTGGAGGAGGGTTATGGGGTCATCGGGATCTACGAGGATATGCCTTGGACGGCGAACATGGCTGATTTTACTCGGGACATAACTGGCGGCCTCGACAACCAGAGGGTTGCGATGTTTGGCCGCGGACTCAAAGAAACGCTTGGAAAGGCGTTTTAGAAACTGATGGATTGTGGGAATCTTTAGGTCGAGGTGGAGTGCCTCGTTCCTGACGAACCAGGGGGAACCTGTGGCCCTACGGAGGAATTTATTTTGCACTGTTTGCATTCTATGGATGTGACGGGGTTTCGCATGAGCGAAGACGGCACCCGCATAGGTCATGATCGGTCGAATGCACGCCGTGTAAACGCGCAATTTGCACCTAAGTGACAATTTGCTACGTGCATTCACCAGATAGAAGAGTCTACCGAGAGCGAAAGAGGCTCGCGAACGAACCATCTTTATGTGCTCTGCGAAAGTCAAATGATGGTCTAGAACGACACCGAGATATTTAGCTCGCTTCTCCCAAGGGATCGGCTTGCCGAACATGGTGATTGGTCGGGGGAGGGGGTTTTTGAGCCTTGAACGCGGCTTCGTAAAGAGAACCGCTTGGCTTTTATCGGGGTTGACTTCTATCCGCCATTTTGTAAACCAAGCTGCCAGTCTATTGACTGCGCGTTGGAGATTTAGGCGAATGATGTCGGGGGATCTAGAGCTGAAGTAGATGGCAGTGTCGTCTGCGAACAGACCCAACTGCGACCTACCGCAACCTTTTGGGATATCGCTCGTGTATAGCGTAAAAATGAGGGGGGACACCACAGAGCCCTGGGGGACACCTGCGCGGATGGGACGGGGAGTGGATAACGCTCCTTCGATACGATAACGGAAGACGCGATTCGATAAAAAGTCTCGTAAGATGAGTACGAGACGATCTGGCACGCCGAGTTGGTACAGCTTGTATATTAAGCCGTTGTGCCAGACTTTATCGAACGCTTTCGCTACGTCGAAGAATACTGCACCGGTCATAGTCCCGCGCTGGAAACCAGCGCTTATGGATTCTACGATGCGGTGGGCCTGATGCACGCTAGAGTGCTCAGTTCGAAAGCCGAACTGTTCGTTGGGGATGAGGCCCTTGGTCTCGGCGAAATCTCTGAGGCGCTTATAAATAAGCCTCTCATAGATTTTTCCGAGAACCTTGAGCAGACTGATGGGACGGTAGCTAGAGGCCTCGGTTTTGGGCTTGCCGGGCTTAGGGATACCGATAACCGTGGCCTCCTTCCATGACTGGGGGAAGATATTGTTGCTTAAGGCACCATTGAAGATGGTGGTCAAAAGCATTATTAGGTGGGCAGGGAATAGTTGGATCACCCTATTGGTGATGCCATCTGAACCGGGGGCTTTGCGGACTTTAAGACCCTTGATGATGTCGTGCACCTCGTCCGGGAGGACGGGGGGCAGTGGACAATCAGGGTCATCGACGGGAGGGAGGGAGGCTCTACGTTCGACTTCGGCGTCGACCTTTTTCAGGTGAGCTTTGTCTACAGGTAGGGAACTGGGAGTGCATTGGGCCTCGAGGCTGTCTGCGAGGCATTCAGCCTTTTCGGCATCGTCAAATGCGATGGATTTATCGGGACGGGTCAGGGGGGGCATGGCTGAGACCTGGGGAGACCTGAGTTTCCTCTGGAGCTCCCAGAAGGCCTGATGGGTGGGCTCAAGTTCGCCGAGTAACTTTCCCCAGCTCGCGTCCCGCAGCTCCGCTATACGTGTCTTTACAGATCTCTGTAAATAGCGCATATGGGCTTTGTTGGCGTTACAGGGAAAGCTATCGTAGGCACGTATGGCCGCGTTCTTCTCAGTCAGTAATGCACGCACGTCGTCCGGCAATTTCCAGCGACGGTCGTCCGTCGTTGGAACTTCCCTTGAACAATCGTTCAGGACGGTTTGTACGTGATTAGTGAGTGAGTCGATCGCGGCCGTGGTGTCGGCGACCGAGTCGAAAAGGTCGGGGATAGAGTCTAATTGAGGGGACGTGTTGGATTTCAGCTGTGTGCTTACTTTCTTCCAGTCCGTGATCCTCTTAGTGATAGGGGGGGCGTTCGGGTCGGAAAGACCTATGCGGGGGTGTAGTCTCATGACTACCGGGCGGTGATCAGAGTCTAGCTCTTGTACCGTTTCTATTGAATCTAACTTTAGGTTGACGTTCTTAAGGAGCGCCACGTCTAAGATATCGGGGGCATGATTTGGGTTCGTCAGCGGAAAATGGGTGGGAGTCATGGGAGCGATGACGTCAAAGGTCAGAGAGTTTGAGAGGTCGAACAGGTGTTGACCTCTGAGATTGGTTACCGAACTGTTCCAAGAGGGATGTTTGGCATTTAGATCGCCCGCTATAATGAGCGAGTTACTCATAGCGAGTAGAATCGAGAGGTCGTTTGAGAGGCGTTGGTGATGGTAATGCCCCGTGGTGTTACCGGGGGGATTATAGACCGATACGAGAGTGATCGGCTCGTGACCTGACATGCCTAGACGGCAGGCGGAGACTTCTAATACCGAGAGGGGGGGAGGATCTAGTGGGATGCAGTGAAGCTGCTTTCTATAATAGATCAGGGTGCCACCCTTGTGACATCGCGACCTGTCATTGCGAACTATCCGGTAGTTGGCGAGTGACGGATCACGATGGCAAGGCTTTAGGAAAGTCTCTTGTATTAAGAGAACGTCTATTTGATGATCGCGGAGGAAGAGCCCTATTTCTTCCCTTTGGGATTTTATGCCGTTGGCGTTGAAGTAACCTATTGTTAGGGATCGGGGTTTGAATCTAGCTAAGGCCTCGTTATCCATTGAAAGATTTAGGGGTTTGGGCGAGGGATTCTAGGGCTTGCGTAATGTCCGGATACGCATTATAAATGGATTGAATCCTAATGATATTGCCTTGGGCGGCGACGATGAGTTTTGCCATTTCCTTTGCACGCGGGGAGGCAAAACACGCGAAATTTGATGTGATTATGTTGAACGAGGCAACACCTGACATCTGCTCGGTCGCGGGACCGGCAGTCGGGGGACGCGGAGCTTGGGGAGCAGGCGCGGGTTTAGCGGGGGGCGCGGCGGGCGCGGGGGGCGCAGAGTGCGCGGGACGCGCGGAGGGCGCGGGTGGCGCGGTGCCACGGAAGCGGGGGTCCCTAAGGTGGGGGGGGAGGAGATGGGGGGGCGGCGGGGGGGGGGAAATGACCGTAAGAGGGCACCAAGGCAGGGAAAGACTGCTGGTGGTGGAGATAATTCCACGGACTAGGCCTCTGAGGGCTTAGTCGTTGGGGCATAAGGGCGGAGGGAATCCTATAAGAGGATGAGGAGGGAGTTTCCCTTTGCTGGCGGGCGCCGGAGCGCTTCCCCAGCTTGGGAGAAGAGGCCTTAGGGGCTTTAGAACAACCCCGGTAGTTAGCCGGGTGGCCCTCTTTGCCGCATAAAACGCAGCTAGGAGGTACGGTACATAGGGTACGGTCCTTGGGACGGGGGCAATCGGAAGTGCTATGCTCTCCCAGGCACTTTACGCACCTGGGTGTAGCATGGCAATTCCGCTGTGAGTGGCCGTATAACTGGCACCTGTGGCATTGTCCGACAATGCCACTCTTAATTGGTTTTTCAATTTCGAACCCTGTGAGATGACACAGGGAACGAATTTGGAAAATCGGATGGTAGCCCTCAACGGGCGGACAGATAACGAGGACCATGTCGTAGAGGTCACCGCCTCTGGAGCGGTGCATACGATGGACCTCGTCAACCGGGACGTTCTGCGACTGAAGGTCGGCGAGAATTTCAGAGGGGAGGATTTCCCTAGGGATGCGTTTTATAACAACGCGAACTTGTTTCTCTTCTGGGAGAGAGTAGGTGTGGTATGACACACCTCTCGCTCTCAGTAGACGGGTTAGTTCCCTATAGTCGCGCGACGTAGGGACTAGAACTTTTATACCCTGCTGGGTATTTCGGGCGCTGGTGAAGCTGATCTTTTGATCAGCGCACCATTTCGAGATGTCCGTCCACTTCCCCTTGTCCTGTACGAACAGGGGGGGTGGAGGGGGAATCTTTTTCGCGGGGGGCGCGGGGCAATCCATCGCGGTGGATGATGCGGTCGGGGCGGCGGGGGACGCGGGGGGATCCTTTGCGGAGGATGACGCGGTACGGGGGGCGAGGGGCGCGGGGGAGGCCTTCGCGGAGGACGTAAACGAGATCGGTGGGGCGGTGGAGGGGGAGGGGGAAGCTACGGTAGCGCAAGTCGCGACGGTAGCACGCTGTTTAACCACAGCTGGTTTGATGGTGACGGTGGATGAAGAGGAGTCTGAGTCCTCTATTGCGGCGACCTTACTGGCCTGCGCAGAGGTCTGCTTCCTGTTCTTCCTCTTTCTTCCCTTTCCTTGGACGGCTATGAAGCCGTCGTCGGAGGGGGAGGAAGAGGTAGAGGAAGCAGCGGACTTTGGCTCGTCTTCCTCCTCCGAGCCAGAGGGGTAGGAGGGTTGCTTTGAAGAAGCAGCGGGGGCGTCGGTGTCCATTGACTCCGACGAAGGGGAGGGGGAGGGGGGTCTGGGCGACTCTACAGTCGGAGGGGTGTCAAGAGCGTCGCTGAAAGTAGCGACGCTGACATCTTGGTGGGGGTTCTCGCCCCTTGAGATGCTCAAGAGGTTGGAGAGCTGAGCCTTATATTTCCCGCGGAGGGAAGGCTCTGACTCGAGTATATACTCGAGAAAGAGGGTTAATTGTTTCGAGAGAAGCTCGAGATCAATCACTTTGGTAGCCATAATGGCGGGGGGGGGGGAGGGAATGGCCTAACTATGCCTGTCTCCCCGGTGGGAATGCCGGGGATGTGTACAATCCCTCCCTGTCGGGTAAGACAGGGAGGATGAGTGCCTATCGGTGAGCCCTAAGCTTGATTTGGCCCGTTGCCTATCTTAATGTGCAACGGGGTCCTAACCAGTCTAGTGTGAAGGGTATGAAGATACCCGACCACGCTAGGTGAGTTGCTGTGGAGGCAAAACTGTCACCACGTGTTGACTAGGAGATCCCCCAAGGCCAAACACTGGGACCCGGCCAATTCACTGCCTTACCCTGAAGGGGATCGGCGGGTGTGTTGGGTCAACACCCCACTCGGCTTCGTTGGCACCGTATGGTATCCACCGAGTGACCACGAAACTGTGGTTTTGCCCGGAAGGGGCCTAGTGAATTTACAGACCGAGAATCTCTTGTTAAAGAAATAAGATAGCCTTGAAAAAGGCCTTTTTTGTGGATCTATGCCCGATCGATAAACGATCGGAGATCGGATGTAGTCGAGCGACTACGAAAATCGTTACGGAATGCAACGAATATATGACTCAGAGCAATGAGTCATGAACGGGAGAGCGCGCAAGCACACACAACCGTCCGTGACCGGTGCCGAGCGTCAAGTGACGAACGATTACTTGTCTGGTATGCATATATACTTATGTAGTACCAAGTGTGAGTGTCTCAGCGAGTGTTCCGCCGCTGCGCTGCTTAGCTAGTACTCTCTTTGATAGCTCTTGTCGCTCTAACATACGTCTACTAGCCGACGGTGTGAACAGTCAGCGATTAACTATTAATATTTGTGTGTTGGAAATGCGTTACTGAGTTGAATAATCGGGACGCCAGCGCCGCCTAGCGGCACTTGACAGAGTCTACAACATAACGCTCGGACCGGCCGGAGCTGAGCAGATTTCGTCGATGGCGGTCAAGCAGTGAACAAATTTAGAAGCTGTCGTGCATTCCGAATAGTTGTGTCGTGTTCCTACATTGTGTGAATTGCTAGTGTGGTTAATTTGATCATCATCATCATCATCAGCCTATAAATGTTCCCACTGCTGGGACACAGGCCTCCTCTCTGTGAGAGGGAGTGAGCCGTAATCCACCACGCGGGCCCAGTGCGGGTTGGTAGATGTCACATGTCTTCGAATTTTCGGTTCTAGGACATGCCGGTTTCCTCACGATGTTTTCCTTCACCGTTTTGAGAGCAGTGGTGATGAAATAATTTACACAAAGTAAAGCGCCTGTCTGGGTTCGAACCTACGACCTACAACTCATGTCGCGGCCGTTACCACTGGGCCACCACTGCTCTCAATTAATTTGATAGTAAATTAAAATTTAATCTGAACTGTAAACGGTTTTTCTATTGCGCAATAATCAACACTACCCACAGTAGATAAATATACCTGATTATACGAGAGAGACACCTACCCTATCCGTCATGTAAATGTCTTTTTCTTACACGGGACCATCTTTTGTGAGTTTCTTGAGCGTGATATCGTTGATAGCTAGCCACTTCCTCGTCGGTGGGACAGGTGCTTAACGAAACGCCACAGCCTAACAAAACGTGAACACAATTACCAGAGCACCCTTTATCTCAACATCAAAGTATCAATTAACATCTTTAACACGTGACGTCACTTCTCAGCAAACGGAAAACAACTCCGACTAATTCCCCGCAAATGTATGCAAAGGGGCTAAATGTGCCTCCCGACAGATCTGAGTTATGACGTAATTATCGCGATTTAGTCGTCAATTACACCGCGACGTGGCACCGCAGTAAATCGGGAACTTAACTTATCACGATAATAATTCCGCAACTCTCATTTACAACGGGAATTGTCATTGTATTTTGTCGGTAGACGACAATTTTCGTTGTGACACAGAATGGCGATTTGCAGTTAGATAATCCTGCTTGTTTAATGTTTGTAGGTTTAAATTATGTGCATTTACACAAGTTATGAACTCCTTGAGAAAATGTCTAATGTACCTTTGGACATATGAAGCAGAATACATTACATAACACGAAATAAATGTTACACATTTATTTATTTACTCAAAAACAAAGCATTGTGGTACACGTTAAAAAAAATACAGTTTTACAAAATAAGTAATATATCTACAACGTGTGGGTGAGCACTGCTCTCCTAGCTAGGTTATGAAAACCTGTGTTAAGGAACAGTCCGGTCCCCTAATAATGATGTAAAGGTTACCTAGTGCTTCTGATGTTACGGTTACAATTTTGGAGTATTGTGATGGATAATTAAAATTTAAGATACGTTTTATTAAACGTGAAAATAAAATAATTTTAAGGTAAATGAATGTGTATTTAAGTGTGTGTGGGGGTGTGTGTGGGAGTGTGTGTATGTGTGTCAGTATTTGTTTGTCCATGTTGATCATGTTAAGGTTTTATCTGTTTCGTCATATGACTTATTTTGGAGGTACGATTGCACAATCTTTTTACATTTGTAATACGGTAGTAATGTCAAGCGGAGACTTACGTAAGTTTTCTTTACAAAGTGATAAATTGGAATCTTTCAACGTCACCCTATTACAGTGACCATTACGTCATACAAAAAAGGACACAGTACAAGAATGCACTATCAACAAATCAGTAGACCAATTACGACGCAATCTCGAAACCATACGAACCAATTAGCAGCACAAACCTACTGTATATCTCAGACTGTGGCTCGTTATCGCCCGAACGTCGGCCTCCGCTTTTTAATGCTTATTTATTGAAAGCCCAGAGTCTTGGGACGGAGTTATATTCCGGAAGGATCATTGTGTCCTCGCCGCCATGTTTTATGTTCCAGCCGGCAGTAACTGTGAGCCACAATAGAAAAGGAATCACTGAGGTGGTGAAGAATGCAAGGTACCCGCTTTATGGAGAGGGTTATTAGGAGCCCAGTGTTTGTATGGTAATGGAGTTATGTGACAGCGTTTTTTATGGGAGGGAAGGTTGGTTCTCGATTTTGGGGTGTTGAATGGAGATAATGGAAGACATAGTGTGACAAATGGTGTGAGGTTCTAATTCGGTATGAATTTTTGTGACTGTTGAAAGCTATCCAATCCAACTATTGCATTCAAGGGCCAAAGTGACTTTCTATCTTAACTAATAATCAATTAAAGTCAAAGTCAAATAATTTATTTCAATTAGGCACATAAAAGGCACTTTTGAACGTCAAAATTTACAAAAAAATAGAATTCATTCTAGTCGCCCAATCAATCTGCCTAGCCTTTTCCCAACTATGTTGGGGTCGGCTTCCAGTCTAACCGGATGCAGTTGAATACCAATATTTTACATGGAGCGACTGCCTATCTGATCTCCACGACCCAGTAACTATGTAATACGATACCCCTTAGTAAGACTGGTTGTCAGACTTTCGGACTTCTGAAGACCCGTAACGACTGTCAAAAATCCTCGAATGACAGCCGGGACCAACGGCTTAACGTGCTTTCCGAGGTGCGGAGGAGTCTTGGTATGTAAAGTCCTAACTAATAATATAAATGTAAAAGTGAGCTTTCGCGTTAAAACAGCTGAACGGAGTTGGATGAAATTTGGCACATGGGTCAACCTGGAGAAGGACATAGGATACCTTTTATCCCGATATTCTCACGGGATCGAGACTTATGTGGGAAATCGTGGGGCGCTGCTAGTCTGCGATAAAGATGATGGAAAGGTCAAAAATATAGGTACCTATTGAATCAAAATCTCGACCGGTTTCTCACGAGAAACGGGTCGAGATTTTGTTAAGTGTGCGTGCGGCGACGCATAGATACTATGGCCGCACACATACAAGCCGCGCGCGGTGCGTTTCTATGAAGATAGCTTACTACCTCTCTTTATACTATGCACAAGCTACCGAAAAGCTTATGTCAATCCTGTTGAGGGTCATCGTAGAAAAACGTAACAAACGCTTCGAATGCGATTGTCACTTGTCTAGTCCCCCTGTAGTGCTATTCTGTAAAAATCTCACCGTGATAACTTAGGTGAAGTGAGCTGCCAATAGTGTCAATCTTTAGCAACTGACAGCTCACTCTACGCTCACTTCACCTAAGATAACACGGTGAGATGGTTACAGAATAGCACTACTGGACTGACTTCAGTGTATAGTTACCGCTAAACCTTAGCAGTGGTAGTCCAGTGGTAACGTCCGCGATTTAAGAGTTGTAAGTGATAAGTTCGAACACTGACAGGCGCTTTACTTTGTGTAAATTACTTCATCACCAAACGGTGAAGGAAACATATCGTGAGGAAACCAACATGTCCTGGAACCAAAAATTCGAAGACATGTGACATCTACCAACCCGCACTGGGCCCGCGTGGTAGATTACGGAGGCCTGTGTCCCAGCAGTGGGAAAATTATAGGTTGATTATAATAATAAAAATACAAGTCTATATTGTCCCACTGCAGGGCAAAGGCTTCTTCTCATACAGAGAAGGCACGAGCATTGATCATCACGCTTGCTCAAGATGGGTTGGCGATTTCAGACTTATATTAGCTATAAGTCCAGGTTTCCTCACGATGTTTTCCTCCACCGATGTTAGTAATGTCCAAGATAAACTCAGAAAGTACATATGAATTGAAAAAGTTACATTGGTATTTGCCCGGATTTGAATCCAGAACCTCGTGCATGAGAGGCGAGGCCTTTATCACTGGGCCATCACGACATAAGGCTGATTTATGCTTAACCTTAAGGCGATTATCACTCTGCACCGTATCATGCTGCATGTTGCGTGTCAACGATCTGAATGAACGCACGTGGATGCATTTTCTGTGTGTTGGACTGTGCGTGTTATCTATACAAACGGAGATACAAGCAACGTTAAAACACGCATTCACGAGCTACGCTGCGTGGTGCGTGACGTGTGTTAATCGCCTTAACCAATCACTCTCTTTTCTAACTCTATATTAAACTGTTGGTTAGTATTTTCAGATTTAACGTCCTATAACCTCCGTCCACACTTTAATAACAGCTCTTTAGTTTTAAATCCTTACACACCAGTTATAAACACCGATAAAACTATTACACGCACAGTTTATACCCCATCGCTTACAAAAGCCAGGATGGGGTAGCCTCTAGTATATGAAGGATAGATAGTGTAAGCTGAATGTCCTAGGACGTAGTAGATCGTAAACATTCCACTGGATTTTCATCGCTGCTGAATGTGGGTAGTTACGTGGTAGATATAGTCGTTCGGTTCCTTTTAGTGCTCTCGACGTATTGGGAAGAATTGCGGGTTCCGTGAGCTTTAGAAACTATATAAGTGTTTTATGGAAAAGAATAGGGAAATAACGTATTTTTTTGTTAAGACCAATTTAGTTTATTGTTATTAAAGATTAAAAACTTAATTAACCTGTTTGCACGAAAAACTAAATTAACAATTTTGACGTCAAAACGTCTTTAAATTTGCTTACATAGTGGGAGGCAATTCAAAAAACTGATGATAACAAATTCGGGGGATACTGTTTGATGCTGCAGCTACATATCTATCATCTACATCCAAAATTTAATTACACCACTCGATAGCTAAAGGATCAAAGAATTTGTCTCAAAGAAAATATTACTCGTAACGTACACTTATTCACGTAAAACACACGGCCGTTTCCACGACACAGACACACGCCATTTTTTTTTAGCAGTACACTTTGCTTCGAATTGCAAAAAATGCCTAAGTATTATCGATGCAGCCTGCAGATCGCTCGTTACATCACGGCAAAAAAAAATAGAGAAAATAGTACCACGCCCACATTATACTTCTTCTTCTTTCGAATATACCTTGATACGCACTACGACATGAAACCGAAACTCGCGAAACACGAAACTCTTTCTACCTCACGAAACCTTATATCTAAAACTTACCTTCAAAAACAGTCAACGTAGCCACAGCAGTCACAGCATCCCCCACTCCGTTCTCCGCCACACACTCGTAGGTCGCGTCATCGCGCTGCGCACGCACCGGTTCGATACGTAACACCGCGCCATTGGCTGCCGGGCCGGCCGCTGCGTCCATTGGCGAGACTTGGTACCGGGATTGCATGCCTGGGGGAGAAGATTGTGAAATTAGTGGAGTGTAGCATAAAAAGAGAGTTCCAGTAATAGTCAAATCCAAATCAAACTGTAGGTATAAATCTTACTATAATATTATAAAGAGATAAAATTTGTTTGTATGTTTGTTTCTTTACAAGTTTGTATGTAGGGGATAATCTCCGGAATTACCAGTAGGATTTGAAAAAATATTTTTGTATTGGATAGCCCAATTCTCGAGGAAGCTTATAGGCTATGTAACATCACGCTATAACCCTTAGGGGCCGAGCAGAAAGAATAAAAGTCAGAAAGAACGTTAAGCGAAAACTTCGTTTTATTTTATTATACAACTAGCGACCCGCCCCGGCTTCACACGGGTATAAACCATGTTATTATACATATAAACCTTCCTCTTCAATCACTCTATCTATTAAAAAAAACCGCATCAAAATCCGTTGCGTAGTTTTAAAGATTTAAGCATACATAGGGATATAGGGACAGAGAAAGCGACTTTGTTTTATACTATGTAGTGATATATAAAAAAGCCCTGTCCTATCCGAAAGGGGCACATAGGTATTGCAATAACATTACCAAAAAATATATATATTTAAATTGTTATTAAAAATAAAAATAAATATTGCTTATAATTTATTTTAATAAAATAATTCCTGAAAATTACCTCTTAAATACTCTCAGTACGATACCTAACAACACCCTCACGGATTGGACAGGTTTTTTTACATGTTATATGTATTGATTTAAATTTGTTTTGTTAATAAAAAATAAATGTTTATTTCATCAACTTATGTAAATTAACATCGTTAAATTTGGAGTCACCTTTTAAGCAAAGATTTGCTTGTATTAGACACTTGCATCATTCATAAATCCACAAATAAACAAACAAAAAAACAGACATCATTGGTTAAATAGCAGAACCTCGTCGATACTTCGAATAAGAAGACCTAAAAAGGCTATCAAACTCAGAATAGCCAAGACAATACTCCATAGAGTATTGTATAAGAATATCGAGCTTCAGCAAAATAAATGCTATTTTATTTCAAAGATTTCTGTCTGAGAATAAATGTTGCTAAGCTTATTAAGTGGGATAAGTAGGGCTTCAGGTATTAGATACGAGTTTCGTTATCTTTGATTTGTTAGTAATTTTGTTTGGGTTGGGATTAGAAGTTAGAGCGGACAGAGGTCTGTTTTATACAGCAATAAAATGTTATTCTACTGTGTGCAGGGTTAAAGGTAAGAGATTATTACAACTCTGTCCAATCCTTCGGGGAATACAGGCGTGATGATATATTATGTTATGTGTAATTTAAAAATTTAGTTAATGCTTTTTAAAATTAAAAAATATTGTCACTGTCAGAAGAGAAAACTTGAAAAAAATCGGCATCGCGGTAATCAATGCGGCATCGGCATCGCGGTAATGGTCAAAAGCTGGTGTCGTCACAGTGTCGCGAAATCAATGGTTTAGTCCCATCTCAAAAATGCCCAACGCGCCTAAAGAAGTTTGCACTTCAAAAACTTTTAAAAACGTTAATATTAGTTTTTAATGTTGATTGTATAAATGACTACACTCCATTTGAAATAAGATTAGACATTTAAAAAAGCTTTTTTACAGTCCAATCAACCGATTTTAACTTCTATTTCTTAGGCATAAGAATTGCATTAAAAGCAAAAAAGCAGTGGTGGCCCAGTGGTAACGGCCGCGACTTACGAGTTGTAGGTCGTAGGTTCGAACCCAGGCAGGCGCTTTACTTTGTGTAAATTATTTCATCACCACTGCTCTCAAAACGGTGAAGGAAAACATCGTGAGGAAACCGGCATGTCCTAGAACCGAAAATTCGAAGATATGTGACATCTACCAACCCGCACTGGGCCCGCGTGGTGGATTACGGCCCACTCCCTCTCACAAAGAGGAGGCCTGTGTCCCAGCAGTGGGAACATGTATAGGCTGATGATGATGATGATGATTGAGTTAAAATGTGGCATGACGTCATGCCTTGCTAGATTTTATACTGAGTTGTGACGTAGCGAGCCCCCACTCCCAAACTTTAATGCGTGTTATCTAAGTCATTTTTTATTAATATGATAAACCAAAGAATACGTGTCTAATATTTTTAAACTATTGTATAGCTTTTATCGCTGGCTTTGAGCGCGGCGACCGAATTAAGAAATTCCGTAACAAAAATAAAACCTAACACCCCCCACTCTGCCTGCCATGTAATGACGGTTCCCATGACAACGTGATGTTGTCATGGAGGTTACAAATGCTATGCAATAACTTTACCGCGGCAGTCCCCGAGTGCCACACGTTTTTTTTTATTATCTGAAAGACGGGACTATATAGAATTTCTTTTTTTTTACCTAAGCATCATCCCTATTATGCTATGAGGGTGTACTAACCCTCATACCATGTTAAATATAAATTTATATAATATATGCTGCGTACCTATTGGCAAAGCTATATTGTAAATCCCATCTGACTAACATAGTTAAGGCACGAGTCACACCATATTCTCCCTTGTGGCAGTTGAAACTGCAAACCTATTTTAAATGGTATATACTCGTACGTATTCCTGGACGATAACCATACCCTCCAACTGAGCAATTACGTTATTATTTTATAGTATTTTACGGCACTGTTTTAATTGTGCTTTTAACTTAAAAGCAGTATCAAAATAAACTTTAATGACTGTTATTCAACAGCGACGGGACTGTAGAATATTCTTTTTCCCGACGAAAAGAAAACTTTAGAAAAAATCACATTTACTTTCAATGAAAAACTTTGAAAACGTCTCAGATTAATGTCCCACTTCTTCTGCGCATCCTTGCACTTTGCATTTCCCGAGATTGCTGTACCAACAACAGCTTACATACTTTGCAGTCGTTGTGAATCGTAATCTTTAGGGAATAAAGTTTAAATTGCATCGCACCAGATGTCGAGAGTTAGCGGGGAAGTTGGTCGGACGTAGGGATGTTCGTTATGGTGCGGACTGATTAGTTTTGACGATTATTCGACTAATTTCAGAGATTTGGTTTGACCGTGTTCGTGGAAGTTAGTACCAATATTCCGTTTGGAATTTTGGTGAGAATTACTTTAGAATTGTTGATTTTGAGATTTTGGGTTATAGACCGAATATTTACTTGGTTTAGTGGCAGTTCACTTCATGTGTTGGCCAGTGTTGGTACAGCAAACCGCACGTCCATGATAACAATTTGACCTTAACAGCGCCTTTATTGCATAGCAGTAAGGACGATTTACGTGGTTCAAGTTCTACCACTGACTTGCGGTTGACAGTTTACTTTTAGAATTTCTTAGTACTTTATTTCAAAGTTATCTTTAAACTACTAAGAGAATAATTATCTGCTATACCTACTTCAATAAAAAAATTCGGATATCATCTTTCTCATAATCCCGACAATACACATTTAGAATATAAGTCTACACATTGTCAACTACGCGTACACATCCCTAGCTGTATGTAGGGCGGGCCGGGACGACAGAGCTAAATCGCCACCAGTGGTAAGCGCCAAGAAAATATATTTCACAACAAGTGAGAATAATAGTTGTCTAGCGGACGTGCGATTTTTAACACATTTTTGTACGTCAGCTAGTATAGTGTAAAAAGTTATGAGAATATGTGTAGTGAACTCGGGATTTGGTAGCTAAATAAGTTGTGGGTAAGTCATTATACTAAATACAAAATGTCGAAAGTAAAATGAAATTGTAATTCCGAACCGGGACTAGGATCTCAATAGTTTGAGAAAAAATATAGCGGACTGAATGAATAGTGAACCTAAAAAGGTAGCGAACGATACAAGATTTCGTGGGAAAAATAATCATCAGTTTAAAATAATCCTTTACAATACATTTATTTTTTAAATGTCGCAGCATATGCTGAGACAGGAGCCTTTGGGCCTCGTACATAACTTTCTGCTTTTATTTTAATTTTGCTTTGTTTTTTAATTTTTTATTAATGTCTTAATGAGTGTGTTTTAGTTTAATTTGTGATTTCCTGTGCGAGTCAATAAATACTTTTTCTTTCTTCTTTCTTTCTAATTACAAACAACTGACTTTTTGCCAATTAAAAACTCACAAATACAGAAAAACTGTAAACTGACACCACATTCAGTTGTCAGAATCCTGAAGCATACAAATACTGCGTCAGAAAATACGTGAAACGGAACGCAAGCAAACAATAAAGCTATTAAGCAGAAAAGCATCTCATTCCCGGAATTATTTATGAGTACGCGAATACCAGTTAAAGATATATCACGAATAATTTATTATGGTCAAAATATTCATGACGTAGGTATATAGTGATATTTGCGGGATCCCGGGAAAATCAGGGATTTCACTGTCGCAGCACTAATTTGTAAAAGCGTTGACATATTGTTTTTAGTACGTTACATCGTCGGTGAGTAAGGACTGATTTATAGTTTCCATGCTGTATGCAGGATGGATGTTTTTCGTGCAAAGGAAAATATTTGCATTGAAACTACAATCAATTTTAATAGTGGTTCAGTCTACTCGCCGGGTTGGTATTTAAATATTGCTGACGAGGATTTCAGTGTCAAAGATTATGATAGTGAAATTAAGGAGCATCCGCAGTGGTAGCCTACGAAATTCTAATTTTCTTAAGTTTTTAGCAATTTGCAGGTTAGTGTCTGCATGTATCTTGATCAAAATATGATTCTCGACCATAACAACGCGATTGTAGTCATAGTTTCGATACAAATAGAGTTCAAAATAGCGCCTGATAGAACAGTACTACCAACCACATGACTGACTGCAAAATTCATTGCTACCAATCGCGTCATCGGACAAGAAAGAAAGAAAATACGTTTATTTGCGGTAAATATGACGTAAAGAAAGAACATAAAACAAAAAAGAACAAGTTAGGGAAAAATATGCGCCACATTTACGCAAAACGGCCATCACTCAGCATAATGCTGCGGCCCTATGCGAGACAGAGCCACAGCGCTGGTTTTCAGCGATAGTCGGCGTTGACGTGATGACGTCAACCGGTGCAGCATACATGTAAATAAAATAAATGTAGAATAATTCCACATGTTTTCATATAAAAAATATAATATTTAAAATGGCAACATTCTGTTCAGTCGGCATCGACTCGCGCGCCGCCGCACAGTGGAACGAGTGTATGGGAGAGGTTGGACTGTATTGTGGAATAGCTATAAGGAGTATCGAGACAAAATATAACTTTCCTGAGAAACTAATTAAATGTGATATGAAACAGGGATACAAGAAAATACATCACTCTATATAAAAGAAGGTACACGTTTGGCGCACCATGTGTCTTAGCACTAAATGTACTTTTTGCTATGCGTAATATGATAGTAAACCCCACAACTTGAAACGAAGCCGGAATCAGGCGGCAGAGAGCTTGATACAGTCATTTTCATAGTAAAATTTCACATTTGCTCAATTAACTCCTTTTTTTTTTTTCTTAGCCGTTATTGTCCCACTGCTGGACAAAGGCCTCCCTACCCTCTTTACACCTCTCTCTATCTAGAGCTTCTAAGAACCAATCTTTATTGGTTATCAACCAATTAACTCCTGATATACGAGAAATTTAAAGAAATTTGTCAGAACAAGGTTTGAAGGCATTTAATAATTAAATACGATGGCATTATTCATTTTTCAAAATTAGACTTTTTTCTCGGAAATGCCTAAGTCCAACCTCTCCCATACATTCGTTTCACTATGCGCCGGCTTAGAGTAATCTGTGCACGCAGCTGATAAGTTGTAATGAACGCACTGATGAAGAAAGACTGTTACATCACTATTTTATTAATACAGAATTACATTTACTCGATTTAACTCGCGATGAATAACTGCAAACAGATATTCAAGATAAAAAGCAATTTATTCTTATAATCCTGCGAAGGATCTTCTTTTAATATTAAGCTTGTGAAGTAGCGCGTTCTACTTAAAGACTCAGACGTGGAATTATTATGTAAGAAAAATAAAATCTCTTGAATTAGCATCTATGCTGTATAAAATAGAGCAGTTTGAAAATAATATAACGAAGTTATACGATCTTGAAGATACTTAGACCTACATATACTCCGTTTGAAATAAGATTAAACATTTAAACAAACCTTTTTTACAGTCCGTTCAACCGATTTTGACTTCTATTGCGTAGGCATAAGGATGGCATTAAAAGCAAAAAAAGTGGTTATAAACCAACTGTTTACTGCAGCTGCTAATGTTTAGTTAAATGTCTAATCTTATTTCAAATGGAGTATAGGTATTGGAAGAAACATATAAAGAGCTTTCATATAATATTTAAGTATTTATGCTGATGTTTCCATTTATGAGTTCACTGAGCCGAGGTTTTAATATCTAGTGAACATAAAAATGAAAATGAAGAACTAAAATACAGGGTAGCAGGGACATCGACGCGAAAACTGTTACGATGGATTCGGTTATTTAAAAAAAAATCTGCTGTTCCATACATTTTGACCGCGTAGGTATTGCACTTTTCTATGAAACAGCAGATTTTTTTAAAATAACCGATGAAAATTTTCAACGCTGGGTGGTTCAGAATCATGTACTGAATCCATGGTAACAGTTTTCGCGTCGATGTCCCTGCCACCCTGTTTAGAGGGATTCGATTTTCAAGGTTGCTATTTAAAATATTGAATTACAAAGCAATGTATCGCACTACTGACTAAAAACTGTCTGACTGACTGAAACAAGTAGATAAAGCATGAGAAATTTGTCAGAAGCAAACAGACTATATCCGTTTGATAACTAGCTGTCAAAATGATAATAAATTCAACCATTTTCCCTTCACATATTCCGTATTCCTTTAAAAAGCCACTACATCAATCCAGAAGCATACTCATACATTTTGAACTAAACCATCAATCAAGCAGATATCTCGTTCAGAGTCACCTGTCAGTTACGGCAACAAATGTTTGATATTCGCTACATCCCTACCGATATATCGATACACCGCCGCACTAAAATATAAATCGATGTATTATTCAAGTAATCAACCGACTCATAAGCACATACTTGACGGAACAGGAGTACTTGAAATTCTACACAATACCCACTGTTTTCTGAGACAACATATAAATGATACGTAATAAAAATGCACAGTAAAATCCGTGCGACCGCTTCAACACAATATACTTGCGTATAGATGGCGGTAGAGATGTGCCCAGGTAATAAATTAATCGACTAGAAAATATAGTAGTGTTTCTATTGATTCAAAATACGATCTAAGCATAATCAGTCCGTAATGTTCCCACTGCTGGGACACAGGCCTCCTCTATGTGAGAGGGAGTGGGCCGTAATCCGCCACGCGGACCTAGTGCGGCTTCGTAGAAGTCACATGTCTTCGATTTTTTCTAGAGATGCAGGTTTCCTCACGATGTTTTCCTTCACCGTTTTAGAGCAGCGATGAACAATTAATTTACAAAAAAGTAAAGTGCCTGTTTGGGTTCGAACCTACGACCTACAACTTATATATCGTGGCCATTACCACTGGGCCACCACTACTCCGCATTCTGCTTCCTGGATCTAAGCACGGTCTATTAATTTATCTATGCAATCAAAATTACACCATAGTGCCGTGCTATTTGCTAATTAAAGGGCACGTCTTCCGTACCATTACCGCGCCCTCCGGTCTACTCCTTGATATGCAATGACCTCTGTAGCTCCATGAAGCATGAGGCTCCAGGGGTTAGTGCAAATCTTGGGGTTCATTCGATTTATCGAGTCTGGTTAAATAAACCACGCTGGGGTCGGTGCATTTCATTCATTCATTCATTCATACGGAAAATGTATCACAAATTATAATTATATACACGAAAGTTATTTTCATGCGTTTGTTTTATGAAGCCTACAATACGCTAGTTAGATTTTAGATTTCTTCATGCGTGGCACTACACAAATTGTGATACAATTCGCCCTCAGTATTGGCTATCATGTATCAACATTTTTTCGTCGCCTGAGCATGTCAATGGAATCTAAATGGACTCGGCCCAGAAATCGGCTAAGTGTTTGGCGCCGTCAGTGGCGTCCGTCAGTTCCTGTTAAGGTGTGTCCAAACATTGAGCGGCAATCGTGCGCGGCTACCGCGCGCGGCTTGCCGCGCTGTGTTTGGACGATTACCGCGCGCGAGCGTTTCTGTCTACCTGCCGCGCGCAAACATTTTTAGGAAACATTCGTCACTAATTGTGTCTGGACGTATTTCTGCGGACGTATTAAAAGCTAGGTAGATTGATATTGCCAACTGAAGTGCGCGGCGTGTCTCGGATGTGCCGCGCAGTACTGCCGCGCAAACATTCATTGGTTTAGTCCTAACTAGAGCGCGGCAGAAATGTGTCCTGCAAACGCGGCGTGTTGCTGTCGCGCTCTTGCCGCTCAATTATTGGACACGCTTTAACGTGCAGACGACAGGACATTTCTGATTATGTACCTTTGTGTTTAGTAATAGGTAAACTCTAAACAATTCAGGCAAAGCGGAACCGACCCTATAATAACTTGAAACCTTCTTTCTCTACATACACTTGCGAAACGCGACATCATGCCAGGTCAAAACTAAACTCCTTAGTCGATTGTCAAGGTGTTTGTCGATTCTCAAGAACACGTGAACACCCCTAGACACATTCCCGTACACGGGATCTAGGGTTGGTAATAAAAAATATAACAGTCGTAAAATAATATCAGAAACACGTGGTCAGAATGTGATATAATATAAGGGGTGTGGTGAGTAACTGAAAATCTCTTTTAATAGACATGGTGGCTGATGAAATATGGAATGCGAGGACTGGTTTTTATTCTGGGAGAGAAAAACGATGGGACATGGAATAACTAAAGTAGAGAAGACTGTCATTTGTTTCGATCGCTGCAAGTGGTACGGTTGGTATGGTCAGGGAAAGAAATTCTTTATCAAATTGACACACTACGTCAATTTGCCATACCACTGCCGAAGAAAGATAGTTGTGAATATACATGGTAGACAATTTGCCAAGCAATCAATTTGCCTTAATTTATATAGCTAACGCAATTTGTGGATGTTTCATTTTTTGTAGGACATAGGTGTAATTTTCGTTTCCTCACGCCATATTTTTGATGGAAAAAATGTTACAAACCCTATGTAGATTACATCGCCGGTTTTCCTGTTTCCTTCATACAAAATTCCAGTTGGTTTTTTAGCCTCGACTCAGTGCAGAGGCAACACGATAACTCTTCAAATAAACACGGTATCGGGTGAATTTCCCAGCGAAGCTGAAGTTTTACACGTTAGCGCTGTGCTAAAGTGTAAAAAGTGTCTTCTGAAGAGATGCTAGCTCGGGACTATCGCGTTTTCAAGAACAAGGACGCAGGGTGCACGGCGAATTTATTTTTTGTAAAAAAAATATTTGTTTCAGAACTAATTTTTCATTTAAATGGTTACTGAAATTATCATTCAGCCGAAAGAGCTCCACTGCTGGACATAGGCCTCCCCCAAGCACCGCCACTTCGACCAGTTCTGTGCTTCCCGAATCCAGCGGATTCCTGCAGCCTTCACAAGGTCATCGGTCCACCTTGTGGGAGGCCTTCAAACGCTACGTCTTTCGGTACGCGGTCGCCACTCCAGAACCTTTCGGCCCCATCGGCCATCTGTTCTACTGTTACCGAAATAAAAAGTACTAAATATCTCCTAAAACTTTTCAGTATACGGCTACCTTGTACTGATAAGTTTATATCCTGATGGCAAGATTACCTGCATCATAAAATACTATGTATGTTTGTTATGTGCAATTTTTCAAGATGAGTTCAGTACAAAGTGGCTATGAAACAAAGTGCATGCGAGAACTCTGATAAAAATCTGTTAAATAAATTTATAACTAAAACATTTTTTTTCCAAGATTAATCCAGCAAACAAAGATCATAAGGCTGTACGGCTTAGTATCACAGCCCATCCCTATCTGCGGCAGGCGACAGGCGTCATCCATCATGGCGGGCCGACATGTCGACGCGACTCGTGATTGTCAATCTAGCGTGTGACGCGCGCTGTGACTTTGCTCCGTCGTCGGTTTTATTGCTCAGTTTGTTGGAAACGTTACGTTCAAATTGTTTGCCGCATGTAGACCCAAAAAATGGCGGCTCAACCATTTAGAGGTGGTTTTCTTTTGAAATTGTTTTTGGGAGCTGGGTGAAAATGTTGAGAATGAAAAAGCAGTGCAGCAAAAAGTTTGAGTTTTCGTAGTCGGGGCTTCAATTACGGAAAGCCGATGTCTCGATCAGATTCCACAATGAATGTCGCTAGAAGTCGATTCCAAAATTGTTATTTAGCTCATTCATTTCTCAAACGTTTATTAACAATACAATTTTTTCTTACGAATTAAATAGTACAATTTACAGAAAAAAAAAAAAATCGTTGACTACTCTAACAAACTCAACAGGATTTTTTTTGTTACCGTTTTAACCGTCAGAAAAAAACATTTCGCTCGAGGCAACTATTCGACCGGGCACAGCTATCAGCGAATTTAGTACACCGCTGTCGGTGCAATTCAGTAAAATTAGAATTTTATAGAACGCAGATTCGATTTTTAAAGCAAAAATACTTTGAACGCCCTTCTAAACTCATTACTTACGGATTGAAACCTGTCAAAGTTTAACGCGGTTAAACGTCGACTTAAAAACTTCGTGGCTATAATTAAATAAGAATTTGTTATGGTCTGTCAAACGTTTTAATAATGTGCTCTGCACGATTAAATTTATTTTCTTTGGTTACGTTCGCCAATTAATTACATTAGAGAATAATACCTCTTAGTATTTCTTATTATTTAATAAGGTAACCTCATAGATTAATATGGAGGACACTCTCATAAAGGTTGGTTTAATCGTATGTTTTCGAGATAAATGTGCAATAAAAAAAAACAATGGCACTCTGAAAGAGCCGACAAAACTTGAAAAAAATTTGGCACCGCGGTAATCAACGCGCTGATGCCTTTTACTCCACGCACCGTGGTAATCAACGCGTTGATGTCTTTTACTCCACGGTGTCGGTAACAGGTCGCGAAATCAATGGTTTAGTCCCATCTCAAAAATGCTTAACGCGCCTATAGAAGATTTCACTTCAAAAATGGTTACCGTTTTGTCCCTATCAGACAACAGCAAAAATACCATAACATAACGTCACGACTGTATTCCACGAAGGGTTAGGCAGAAATGTACCTATAGTACGCCCACATATTGCCAGTTACGTTTCAGGTCCCATGTAATGGGGGGCGAACCTATTGGTATCAACCGGGCACAGATCCGGACTCCGGGCTGCTACTGAGAAATTCCAGATGGATAAATTCAATAAAACTTTCCCCAATGACCTCATGCTCAGCAGTAGTGCTTGCGATTTAGTAGACCAAAGAGGCAGTCAGCAAAAATAACTGAATAAAAAAATAAAGACACAAAACACGTCCCACAACAGTAACTGCCACAAAGTGTAAAAGGTCACGCGCGAAAGTGTCAAACTATCTAATAGACAATAACTCAAGGAAACAGATAAACAAAATTTTGTTATTACGTTTTGTATCGTTTTCCTGTTATTTTCACGGAAGGTTTGGCAATTTTTGAAACAAATGGATTTCTGCTGAGATTTTTCCTGCCTTAAAATAAGCCGATTTTCTTAAGTCTAGTTGAAGTGACTTAAAAGTATTGTATTAGCCGCGTACTGACTGAGCGAGCAGCCTCGTGAGGCTCGGGCCGCGGCACGCTTGGGCGAGGCAGCGCGTGGGTTTGCCTCGGGCGAGGCTCGTCTTGACCGACCGAGGATTTGCCTCACGCGGCTGCCTCACGAGGCTGCTCGCTCAGTCAGTACGCGGCTATTGAACAGACGGCAAGGACTAAAAGTTTTAAGTTAGCTTCGTCTTCAATTTTATACAAAACATTTTGAATATGAAATGTTACAAAGTCGTATTCATCTCAAAACTCTCAATTTGTCCACCTAAGCTTCTTAAACTAAGCAAATTAAAAACAATTTAATTGCTTGAAAGTACTACGTAGTAAGGTAGGTACTAAACAGGTCCATCGAAAAGATAACCAGGAAAAAAATCAACAAAATATACACCCCAGAAAAAAAAACAAAAGAAGGAAAGAAAAACAATTCCATGCTCAAAGAAATCCGCACAAACCCTGACAACGTTTGATGGATCGCACGCGTCGACAGTTGGACAAATCGTAAGTAACTTTGATAACGTTGAATATGGAATGAGACCGGTGGGTGTAAACGCGGCCATTACTCTTTTATGGTCGCTGGCTTCAACCAATGATGTACGATTACATTTTTCATAGGAACCGATGAAACTATTTAGAGGGTCTGGCCCGAGAGGGGGTGAATCAGGTGCGGAGAGGGGCTCGCGTGCGTAGCCAACGATACGTTTTTTCAACTCATTGCCCACGGCTTATAGACGACATTACCGGGCAAGATATTTATGGGATAAAAACGTGGCTTTACATTTCAATCAAGGATAAAAATAGTGGAAGTAATGTTCTGTACTTTGGATTTGTGATCGGGATTTTTCTTCGGCTTTCTTCGGGTTTTCGGTAAGTTTGTGTATTGTTTACGCTTTTAGTTTGGGCTTGCTTATGGCGATATTTTATTCGTAAATTGTTTGGTGAGAACGGTTTTGTTTGAGATGTGTTGTTCTCAAGTTTGACCCATATTTTTCTTATTTTGATCCTCAATTTAGAACTAAATAATTTTGCGTTGTTTTCAACCATACCTGCATGTGATACTAACATGGACCAAAACTTCATGAACCTATGGCTATTTTGTCCTGGCTTTTCCACGTAGCTAGGCGCAGTAACTATAATAATCTGGGGTAAAGGTTTTTAACGGGCCTACTTTCGATTCGCTCAAAATGTTTGTATAACAGAAGAAGGAAAACAACTGAAGTTTATCTCTAAAAGGGGTGAGCTCAGACAAAGGCTGGTTGTCCGTTATGTTTTTCCTTTATTTCAAGGTGGATTTTCTAAAGAAGTCCGTTATTTTCACACATTGTCCGTGAAATTAAACTTTTCCTACGTTTTTTTGCAATTCAGTTTCAAGTTCTATATTTATAAGTTTTATAATTATTTGAATCATCAATCTATACTATATAATATATAATAATATTATAAAGAGGTAACATTTGTTTGTAAGTTTGTATGTAGGGGGTAATCTCCGGAAGTAATGAACCAATTTAAAAAATTGTTTCACTGGTAGAAAGCTACATTATTCGTGAGTGCTATAGGCTATAAATTATAAAGATATCACGCATATTAGCCGAACTATCTCAATTTTTGTCTAGCCAGGTGGAAAAAAATTGCTCTTACAACAGAGTTATTTGCATGCGCTGCCTTAACAGTTGTATATAATTGAAAACAATGTATGGCAACCTGGTCCGCTTTGACTAGTTCTACAAAAAAGTCCGCGACACCATATTTCTATCTTTTATATTTTAGCAGATATAGTAGCTTTTATGTGTTAAAAAAAGTATTTTTCGAAGTTTTCGTTACCTTTGGACGATTTTTTAAACAACAAAATATTAGACTTTATCGAAAAAAATATTATTATGATCACAAGAACATCATAGAGATACGATTTTCCCAAAACAGTATGTCAATTGGTTAAATAGTTTCGAAGATAATATAAAATTACTAAATCGCAAAATGCCGCCGTCCATTCTCGAACCGCATTAGAACATGCTTTGTACGGACGTTTTTCCATTTACCCATAGATGGCGTTGTGCAATTACGTCATTTTTCTGAATCGCGGTGAGACAAGAGCAGCTCGAGTATGCCGTACGGAAGACTCTGCTCTTGAAAATCATCAGCGCCTCTCGAGGAATAGAGAAAATATTTCGCAAGCACGCGCTGGGGAATCTAGCTCCGAGCGTTCACAGCGGCTTGCTAACCAAAGCTGGAGAACATTGCAGGTCCGTGCTCGGGAATCTAGCGCTCAACGTACGCAACGTCTCAGTGATTTAAGGTAGCATGTCTCTGCAACAAGGGATAGGGAGTCTAGCGCTGAGCGCTCGCAGCGGCTCGCTAGCCAAACTGTGAGAACATCGCAGGCCCGTGCTCGGGAATCTAGCGCTGAACGTGCGCAGCGTCTCCGTGATTTAAGGTAGCATGTCTCTGCAACAAAGGATAGGGAGTCTAGCACTGAGCGCTCGCAGAAGCTCGCTAGCCAAAGCGCGAGAACATCGCAGGCCTGTGCTCGGGAATCTAGCGCTGAACGTGCGCAGCGTCTCAGTGATTTAAGGTAGCATGTCTCTGCAACAAAGGATAGGGAGTCTAGCACTGAGCGCTCGCAGAAGCTCGCTAGCCAAAGCGCGAGAACATCGCAGGCCTGTGCTCGGGAATCTAGCGCTGAACGTGCGCAGCGTCTCAGTGATTTAAGGTAGCATGTCTCTGCAACAAAGGATAGGGAGTCTAGCACTGAGCGCTCGCAGAAGCTCGCTAGCCAAAGCGCGAGAACATCGCAGGCCTGTGCTCGGGAATCTAGCGCTGAACGTGCGCAGCGTCTCAGTGATTTAAGGTAGCATGTCCCTGCAACAAAGGATAGGGAGTCTAGCACTGAGCGCTCGCAGAAGCTCGCTAGCCAAAGCGCGAGAACATCGCAGGCCTGTGCTCGGGAATCTAGCGCTGAACGTGCGCAGCGTCTCAGTGATTTAAGGTAGCATGTCTCTGCAACAAAGGATAGGGAGTCTAGCACTGAGCGCTCGCAGAAGCTCGCTAGCCAAAGCGCGAGAACATCGCAGGCCTGTGCTCGGGAATCTAGCGCTGAACGTGCGCAGCGTCTCAGTGATTTAAGGTAGCATGTCTCTGCAACAAAGGATAGGGAGTCTAGCACTGAGCGCTCGCAGAAGCTCGCTAGCCAAAGCGCGAGAACATCGCAGGCCTGTGCTCGGGAATCTAGCGCTGAACGTGCGCAGCGTCTCAGTGATTTAAGGTAGCATGTCTCTGCAACAAAGGATAGGGAGTCTAGCACTGAGCGCTCGCAGAAGCTCGCTAGCCAAAGCGCGAGAACATCGCAGGCCTGTGCTCGGGAATCTAGCGCTGAACGTGCGCAGCGTCTCAGTGATTTAAGGTAGCATGTCTCTGCAACAAAGGATAGGGAGTCTAGCACTGAGCGCTCGCAGAAGCTCGCTAGCCAAAGCGCGAGAACATCGCAGGCCTGTGCTCGGGAATCTAGCGCTGAACGTGCGCAGCGTCTCAGTGATTTAAGGTAGCATGTCCCTGCAACAAAGGATAGGGAGTCTAGCACTGAGCGCTCGCAGAAGCTCGCTAGCCAAAGCGCGAGAACATCGCAGGCCTGTGCTCGGGAATCTAGCGCTGAACGTGCGCAGCGTCTCAGTGATTTAAGGTAGCATGTCTCTGCAACAAAGGATAGGGAGTCTAGCACTGAGCGCTCGCAGAAGCTCGCTAGCCAAAGCGCGAGAACATCGCAGGCCTGTGCTCGGGAATCTAGCGCTGAACGTGCGCAGCGTCTTTCGCAGCTAGTACTATATAAGTTAGATTTGGCCTCAAATGTATATATCAAGAAATAAGGCAATAGGGTAATTTGAGTATAGAGAGCTGTATTGATGAATACATATTTTTTACGATCGCGAATCCTATTTTGATCAACATACAACCTGATACGGACCTGCAAATTGCAAAAAACATTGCCTTATGGACAGTTTAGTTATTTTAGGTAACATAATGTATATTATTATGAGCTATACTTGGAATATCTCTGAGGAATAGAATCCGGAATGAAGAAATCTGGCAGAGAACCAAAGTTGTCGACATAGCTCACAGAATAAGCAAGTTGAAGTGGCAATGGGCCGGCCATATTAGCCGTAGAACCGATGACCGTTGGGGTAGACGTGTGCTTGAGTGGAGACCGCGAATCGGCAAACGTAAGATAGGACGCCCTCAGGTTAGGTAGAGCGACGATCTTCGCAGGGTGGCTGAGAGAAGCTGAATGAGAGTTGCCGAGAATCGAGCTGAATGGCGTGCATTTGGAGAGGCCTATGTCCAGCAGTGGACTGCTATAGGCTGATGATGATGATGAATGTATGTTATAAGCAGGTACTTACTAGAGACTCGCTTGCCGTTCTTTCTCCACTGTATGTTCGGTATGGGGTCTCCTCTCGCAGCGCAGTAGAAGGCCGCGATGCCGTTCGCTCGGACTTGCAGGTTGCGAGGCCGGATTGTGATCTCGGGCGGGTCTGTGGAGGAGAAAAGGACTTTATGTAGTAGAGGACATAGTTGATACTGGTTTAAATTTTAATTGTTGTATGCTGAAAAAAAAAACAGATTTAAGCACATGTGTTAATTAAAACTACAAAATTGAACAAATAATTATAACATAGTTTTAAATAACAAAACAAAATACTGAAAGTTACAATTAACAAAGATTAATTTGCTGTGTGGTTACACTTACAACTGACATCTTTTAACTTCCTTACATAGTTAGTAAGTATGTATATATTATTTAGGATTATGTATATATGTGTGTATCTATTCTAGTATATTATATACTTATGATTGCACCAACGACAGCCCCATTTTATGTCCAGGCAAATCACTGCCCATTCCAAGGTTGCCTGGAAGAGATCGCGGAAAGCGATAAGGCCGCCCATTGTATATTTTGTAGTGTTTGATTTATTTTTTGTTATGTATTTTTGTGGTGTACAATAAAGTATATATAAATAAATAAATAGATAGTCATAGCCATAAAAATAATACATTATGTCATGACTAGCAATAAGATATTTAGAAAGAACAAAATACCTGAGCACCAGTGTACAATTTTGCCTATTCACAAGCACCATGATGACATTACACAGCAAAATTCTGATTTCCCTAGGGTTGGACAACGGTCGTTCTATGTAGAAATAATAAGAATTGAATAGCGAGTCCATGAGAAAAATACCAAGCGAAATAAAAAATCTCTGAAAAAACTGTGTTAAGGTGCACTTCAACTATTTAGATCCAATTTGCAAGTACGACTTTCTGGACGTAACCCCGTTTAAACAGTTGCGACAAATAAATTTAATATCTTGAGCGAAGAGTCGTTGAAAGTTCTCGGAAAGTTTCAGCTCTCGCGACACACGGAGACAATTCCACCGAATTGTTTTCCACAAAATTACACAGGAACCGAGAGTCCCGCGGTACATTTTCATTATTCGCGACGCGTCGAGATTAATGGCATTATCTTGTCGAAAAATGCGAGTTCAGCAACGAAACAATTATGTACACGTAGGGTACTTCTTCCTTGTCCCGCTCAACGATCCGGAACAAAAATACCCTATCTTAACGGACCATCTCGAAAAGAACATTGGACAAATGCCGCGGGAGCGTTTGATTCCTGAACTAGAAAATGAAATCCCATTTAGTTCCACGTATTCCCCCGGGCGATACGATCGATGCCACATTAATATACGTACCGAGTAACGTATTTTTTCGAGAACTGTCATACAGAAGTTAATATATTCATAGAACGGACACCGTGGAGGGGCTCAGATTAAAGAAATCAAAAAAGTTCGATCGGATCTACGCGGGATATCGGAGGATATAGGGGGGATATGAAACAATTCATATCGAATCATGGATTCGGTTCCCAGCGCGAGACTCGAGAAGTGGCCAATAACCAACTAAAGCAATTCGAAATGAGATTCGATATTGGTACACAAGGCTACATATCAAGTTATACATTTCCAGTATAAGTTAACCTTTCATTGTACGGAAATCCTATACAATGCGAGATCAGCTAATACTGGAAATGTATAGCTTGATATGTTGCCGTGTGTACATACAGCTACAAATCGATCACAAACATTCTGTGCACTTGGGAGTTGGTCGCGGATACGTGAATATCCGTTTGAAGAGGGCTTTGATTTTGTAATATGCTTGGATGGACACTTTCAATGTAACATTGACAACTGTTGGAAGCCATTTGGAATTCTTTTTGGAAGTGCTGTTAGTTGATTTTGCATTGTCACCAAGTTAATTACACCGCATTAAATTCAAATTTAATTTTCCCGTGATTTTTGGGAAGTAGGTTACTGAAGTTACGATATTTTTTTATTTTTATTTATTTCAGACATAATTCTAGTCCATAGTTGTCACTCAAACATTTATATAAATTATCAACTCTAATCTAAACAGATAAAAACCCAAAATAAAATTGTGATAATTTTTTACAAAAAAAAACAAAATTTAAAAAATTATAAAAATGTGAGAACGGATTTTTTTTAATAAATATAATTATAGCATAGCTTCTGCCCACGACTTCGTCCGCGTGAAATTTCTTGTTCCCCGACACATCGCGTCGCATCGCATCGCCCGTCGGTGCTATCACTTCGTTTTCGCTTAACGTTCAATCTGACGCTTTTTGCTCAGCTTCTCAAGAATTTGGCAACCAAGTGCAAAAAGAAATTTTTCAAATCCGTCTGGTAATTCCAAAGATTAGAACGATCAAACAAACAAGAAAACGAATTCTTCAGCTTTTTTATTATTATAGATAGATTTATTAGTATCTATGTGTTGCGCGAACGAACTATATATTCCCAGTACCACCCAATCTTAAATATAAATCTCTCTTTATTTCTTTAAATAGTGGACAATCCTTTTCGTTCGTACCGCAAATAAAAACGCCATCTAAATTCACGCGTACGGGACCCGCTGACACACTTAATGGTCGCACATTCGATGTCCAATTACAAAGATAATGAAAAAGATTTTTATGGCTCATCACTATTCTGAACATTAATAGGGTACTCCCTTTAATTTGGTAGAAAGTGGTTTTTTAAGCTTACTGTTGGTATTAAATGCATAATTTCATTTTTTATTTCGGACAACTAGGGTTTTTGGCATTCTTGTTTTGCTAATCGGTTCTTTAAATTCATTCTATCGACGCAAAAAAAAAAAACATGAGTTTTTTCAGAACTTTTAAACTAAACAAAAAGCACATAAATCATCATCTGCCTAGCCTTTTCCCAACTATGTTGGGGTCGGCTTCCAGTCTAACCCGGATGCAGCTGAATACCAGTATTTTACATGGAGCGACTGCCTATCTGACCTCCACAACCTAGTGACTAGGTAACACGATACCCCTTGGTAAGACTGGTTGTCAGACTTTTTGGGCTTCTAACTACCCGTAACGACTGTCAAAGATCTACAAATGACAGCCGGGACCAACGGCTTAACGTGCTTTCCGAGGCACGGAGGGGACTTGGTATGTAAAGATGGTCACCCATCCACGGACCAACCGCGGCAAGCGTAGCTTAACCTGATCGATCGACGCGTGCAGCTGTTATTACTTAGCCACAAGCCCCTAAAAAGCACATAAATAAATGCTGTAAATCACAAATTTTTACTAAGCTTACCGCCCACTTTGAAAACGTCACATTAACTGTAATTCAGGCTGCCGTGATGCCATCCACCCTACGCACCTAGCCATTCAAATATTTGCTTTAGAATCACGTCGCTCGGGGCGTTGGGGAAACTATGACGGATATGTTTATTCCTCGACGGCAGAGGTGAATGATCACGTTTCATATGTGAGCAGGATTGAAACGAGCGCTGTACGTGCCGACGCACGCATTTCGAAAAAACTCAGCCATTTTTTTTTTGTCGCGTCATTCGCGCCTGCCCTAACCGGATTAAATTATGGGTCTAGACGCCACTAAACGCTAAATTGCTAAATTGATACGGTTTGAACGCGGCTGGTAGGGTTTGGATGAAATTCGCGTGAATTGATATAAATCATCGTAAACAGAACTAAGGATGTGCTGCTTGTCTATCTTTGACAAAACACAGTTTTGTGTCCTAAGCTTGCTTTGTTGTAGTGACGCACCATCATTGTTGACATAGTATTAGTCTGACTTAAGAGGGCTTATCCTAAAAGTTGGCAACGTCGCAAATAGCTGTCAAATATGTAACTGTTTTGATTAATTTGGCAATATTACTGTATGGAAATAAGAAATGTGGCTAACTAGTGAACTAAATTTTGATTATTGATTTAGTTTAGTTTACCTATATGCCTGAGAGATATTTCTCGACGGCATGTGAAGCCAAGTCAGAGGCCCATGGGCGGCTTTAAAACTCTGACATCAGGTTAGTCACTAACTACTCGAAAAGCAGTGTTTTTTGAAGTGAAGCCTTCTTTAGGCGCGTTGGACATTTTTGAGATGGGACTAAACCATTGATTTCGCGACACCATGACGACACCTCATTTTTGTAAACGCGATTGTGCTCTTTATTTATATTATGTAACGGATCAATGTTCTATGCAAGTATTTTTACATTAAAGGTTTTGTAAACGCGATTATGCTCTTTATTTCTCGTGAAAGCTTATGAAACAGACTGACTGCTATTTGCATTTATGTTATTAAGTACATTAATGTTTTTTTATCGATTTTCCGTACCTATCTAACATGAAAGTAATGCTCCACTAATCCCTTTCTTCATCATTAATTATGTGTCTAATGCTTAAAAAAGCTTCATACACGCTCATCAATCATTGCACGTTCGACGGTTGATACCAATTACCGAGCAATGACGTCATAAAGTTCGCGCAATCGTGAAACTCGAACAACAAAGAGAAATATTGCGATCAATTATTATCGAGTATTCATTATTCAGCTGAACGAAATCGTGTCGTTGCCATCTCGATTGCTTTATGATAGCACTTACGATTCGATAATGCCGAGTTGCCGACTCGATGCTCGGTTGCGATGCGATGACATCAAAAATCGACGACGTGTGTCCAACACTATTTAGAATGTAGATTAAAAATTTAATGGTGGTAGAAGGGTCGTTTTATTTTAGAATAAATTCCATTTTTGATATATAGGTTGTTGAATTTGTAAGGTGCCAGTATATTTGGTTGGACAGATTATTTTGTGATTTGTTACGGTCTTTTAACCATTCAATTTAATTAGACTCCTCAATATTTGAATGCCAATAAATTGCCATCGAACATAACAATACAAATCCAATAACAAAAGCCATTTAAAACAAAGCATGTTACGAAATTTTTTATTTCAAATTATTACGTCGGTGTAATCAATTTATGACATCGTCGGATTTAATTTTATTGTACTGGGGCATTTCATTACGTTCCCCAATAGAGTTAATCGAAATGTGCATACGCCGCTCGGTCGCATATATCCGCATAGGCAATTTATGACAATAATCTGGACGTTTCCGGATATAACCGGTTTTGCGGGTCGAATAGAAGTGTATTGCGATTTAAACTGTATGAAATTTATTATATTGCACTGTACGGCGGAGTATTCATTTGCATAATTCTATTTGGTCGCTGAAAATTGTAAATAATGGCTACTTTGTTGCGTAAAAATTGTGGATTTCAATTGTTTTGTGATATAAAGTTGGTGTTAGGTATACGTAGGTAAGTAAATTATTAACAATACCACACAGCATCAAGAAGAAAAAAACAGAACATAGACAAAAAACTAAAAATACAACAAGAATTAATTTTAGCCAATTCTGTAAAAACAACAGCACGCTGTGTCACCGCCAAAGAAGAATCCCAAACCCTGTAACAGAAGAATCGTTTAACAAAACTTACGTGTCAAATATCGAATATAAATATTGCCAGTGTCGTTGACAGTTGGCATTTGTGGCGCCAGGATCGGGGGGAGCGGTGCTTCTTCTATCTCTTCTGTCACTAACACTTCTGGGGGCTCGGTGTCTTCTTCTTCGTCTGTCAAGAAGAATTGGTGTTGGATGCGCGAGCGGTTGTCGTATTTTCGCGATTAAGTTTTGTTTTTATTTTTAATTTGGAAGTTGTGACGTGTTTTTAATATTGTTTTTATAAATTGGTATCTAAAATTATGCATTTTTTACAAGTTTAGTTTACAAATTCTTATATAACTAAAAGTAATTAGAAATATATACGTTTATTCAAAGTCATAATAAAAATTTGCTGTTGATTAAATTGCGGTTTCTTATATGTTTCGTTAACAAACAGCAAGCGGTGCAATTGATAACCACTGCGGCCAATACTGCCGCGCTTGTAATAACTGCAGTCAGCGTAATGAGCTGATTCCGAATGTATATTTAACTAAATTTTGACAAAAATTATAGTTACTGCAGTTATTGCAAGCGCGGCAGAATATGCGTCTGCTAGTACAGAGGAATCATGAACTATGTCAGTATAATATCCGGCCCCTAGAATACCAGCACTATTTATTTTTTAAATATCGCAGTATTATGCTGAGATAGGAGCCTTTTTGGCCTCGCACAGGTTGTTATTATTTTTGTTTTCATTACACCAAAAATTAAAAAAAATAAAAATTGTTCATTCTCCTTTTTATTCTGTGCGTGTCTCAATTTTTTTTTTCGTTTTTTCTTTCTTTATAATGGTAGGTAGGATTAATATTTCAACAAATTGTTTATCATGACTGTGAATTTACAATTAGGTTTTACCTATAATGAGTTGATAGGCATATTCATTATCAGATCGTCCATAATTTAGATAGTTCCCAATTGTTGCTGTCATTTAATTATCAAACGGCAATGAAAACCAATTATTGGTAATTGTAATCATCAAAGTTAATAATAATTATTCCAGGAATAAAGGTAACCAATTACATGAATAATTGACTATACTCCGTTTGAAATAAGATTAGACATTTAAACAAACCTTTTTTACAGTCCGTTCAACCGATTTTTAATTCTATACCGTAGGCATAATGATGGCATTAAAAGCAAAAAAAGTGGTTACAAACCAACTGTTTACTGCAGCTGTCATTTGTCATGCCACCAACGCAATAGAAGTCAAAATCGGTTGAACCGACTGTTAAAAAGGTTTAGTTAAATGTCTAATCTTATTTCAAACGGAGTATAGTCAAATTGTAATTTGAGTATAGTCCGTGCAATCCACGAAGACGCGCCCACTCCGCGATTACTGTACTGTAAGCTGAACTCTAGTACGGCGCGGAGCGGAGTGAGGCGCGTCTTCGTGGATTGCACGGACTGTACCTATTCATTAATAATTGTGCAGTCAACTGTTTAGAAATTGAAGGACTGAGTATAACAATGATTAAAATTAATTCGAGATAATATCTACTAATTTTACATAATATGTGGCAGATGCTGGCGAAATGTGGGTGTCACCTCTGACTAACCCTTTGGAAAATACAGGCGTGATGTGATGTTATGTTAAGTTTACATAATATTAATTTCTAATTTGAATGAACTGATGCTATAACAGCTTAAGTATGGGTTTAGAAATATCAGCGTTACCGAAAATACAGACACTGAACGGAACCAAATAGATGACATTCCGACCATAGACATTACATTGAATAGTTTTACATAAGCAGTTATTTTTTTAAACCCAGAGACTAATTTGACAGGTGCAAATGTCAAACTCCAAATTGAAACAAACAATAATCACTTGAAATGTCAAATTAGTCTGTGGGGTTAAAAAAGGAACTTTAGTACCTACAAAGATTTTTTGGCGCCCAAAATCAGATCTAATAGGTACCGCCATCTTTGTTTCTCAGTACAATTTCGCGAATAAAAATCACAAATGTTTCAATATCATTCAAGCGCTAAAAAATATCCTTATAGCATTGTTTATGACAATCTGTCTAGCCTTTCGTTTTGTGAGTCGTCATTATATAAAATATCAAATCTTGCAGTTAAAGTATTGAAAGTATGTCCTGTAGATGGTTTAGCCTGCATGGCGTTTCCATGCAACCTCCGCGAGTATTTTATAGGTTGTATGGATGGCATAATATTATGAATAAATCATCATCTGCCTAGCCTTTTCCCAACTATGTTGGGGTAGACTTCCAGTCTAACCAGATGCAGCTGAATACCATTATTTACATGGAGCGACTGCCTATCTAACGTCCACAACCTGGGTTGTGGTTGAGGTGTCGTGTTACCCAGTAACTGGTTACTGGGTAACACGACACCTCGAGGGCTCTCGGTGTGTTATGGATACCCATCCAAGAAACCAACCGCGTTACCTTTCGATCAACCATATTATTTAGCCACAAGCCCATCTAGTAGCAGAAATAGTCGCAGATTCATAAATGGTACAAACAGTAACTTTTTATCGATAAAAAAAGCGACCACTGAAACAGGAAAATAACTACAAGTCTTAGTTTTTATTAGAATGTGACAAATAAACACGTTGTATGCTAGTAAGAAAACTTTTACACTCCGTAAAGAAGTAACCAACACGTAAATATGATCAATAAAATTTGACCTAAGCAAACATGGACGTGGTCGAGCATAACAATAATACCTTATTTGGTTCACGATACTTACTAAGTACTTGGCGTTCGAGTGGGTCAATAATACGGTAGTAGTATAATATTTTATGTTTATTATGAGTGTGTGGCATATTTTTGTTGATTTTTACCACAGAAATAGTACAGAAGGCGCTCTCCGCATTTTAGGTATAAATCTACAAGTACACGGCTGGCTCGTCTTGTCGGGCCAATTCAGTGAGTGTAACGTAGTTACAAGAGTTACGTGATAGAAAGAGAGGCAACTTCTAGGTGAGTATAAATGTAGGTAATTAGAGCTGTGCGACCTGAATTGCACTTTATTGTGTCGTAGCAAGGGTCGCTTTTTATTCAAATGATTTTGCGGAGTGAACCATCTGTGTTTTTAAAAGGGTTAAGTGTGTATCTACTTTACTAAATTGTACCTACTTCTAATAGTTCCTTTTCAATCAAGTGTGCAGGAAAGTGCATATAGGTACAATAGGCACATACGGTGGAGGTCTGCCCAGCTTGGGCAGAGCAACGCCGTGTCCTCGTAGAGGCGATCGGCAGCGGAGATCTCTTGCGTCCGGCCCTGGTTCAGGCCATGGTACGGAGCGAGAGGAAATGGCAGGCCGTCACCTCTTTCTGCGAATAATTTCTGCGGTAATGCTCACGAAGGAGGAGGCGGAACGCGTGAGGGAGAGGCAAAATTCGCGCCCTCACGCCCCTAACCGCCGCAGGAGGAGACGCCCGGGGCGGGAATCGCGAGCCGATTTCCGGCCACCGTAGGCGCGGGCTTGCGGACGGTGAGCAATGGGTAGCTCGCCGTCCGATAAGGACCAGGCCCGGGTCGACGGCGCGTTGTGTTCCACGCGCGCCTCAAAGAGATGTCAGCAGAATTGACAGGGTCCACTAGGGCCAGTGCCTGCCGGGGGTTCGAAGAAAACCGATAGGGAAATCGTGGCCCCGGCAACAGGGCAACCGAAGGAACACGGGTGGGTTTTAGTCAGTAAGAGTCTGACACGCCCTCCCGCTCCACCCAGAGCGGGAGAAGTTATTTGATAATTTTCCACCCAAAAAAAAAAAAGGTACAATAGGCAAATCTTTCAGTTTTATTACACCGATTTTTTCAATAACCAGTAGGTATGTTGTAACTTACGTTTACGTAACCGTTTACGTTTACCGTTAACCTCTACGGAGGTAAATGTAAGTTACAATGTAATCTTAGTTTCTTAGTAGAATCAGTAGTCAAGTAAATTCTAGTAATTTTCGGCACCAACCGTGTGCTCAAAGTCAAAGTCAGAGTTGAATAATTTGTTTCAAATTACACATAAAAGGTACTTTTGAACATTAAAATTTATGCTAACGCACTGCACTACTAACTGAGCAATCGCGTCACAATATTGCGCTCTTCATAGCTGAACACTGCCCTGCGCAAGTATCCCAGAGATCAAAACAACAACAAAAGCCTAACCTGCCAACAAAACCATAAATCACCCATTGTTATCACCACGAGAAAAACACTCGCGCCGAGATCTCGATACTCCAGTAGGTATCGATGCAATAAATAAACATCGGAACAACATCGATTATTGAAAGATTTATATCTCAGTGCACTGACGTATATAGTTCTGCCATTATTCATATCGCGTTTCATTGTATGAAGATACGATAAAAATGGATAATGGTAGTACCCCTTTATGTTTCGATCTGGAGCGAATGGAAACGAGTTTCTTTTGAATTTTATAGTGTGCAGAGTAATGTATCTTGGGCAGAAAACTTGCTGGAAATATTAATGACGCTTCTGTTGGATTTAATCTTTGTATTGCTGTGTTATTTTCGGATTGCGAAGATTGTATTGCAACCTTCATACTTTTGATTTGGTTCTCCTGCGGATCTCTTCATTTCTGATTCGATCAAGTACGGAAACTCCAAGTATAGCCCTCTTCATTGCCCTTTGGGTGACTTTTATGCCTTCTAATAAAGCCCATTGTGACCGAACATGTTTTAATGCCATAGGTCATCACTGGCAACACGCACTGGTCAAAGACTAACCGACATAGCTCAAAGAATTGCCAAAATTAAGTGGCAATGGGCAGCGCACATTGGTTGCAGAACAGATGGCCGATGGGGCCGAAAGTTTGACAGAGTGGCGACCGCGTACCGAAAGACGTAGCGTTGGAAGGCCTCCCACAAGGTAGACCGATGACTTTGTGAAGGCCGCAGGAATCCGCTGGATTCGGGAAGCAAAGAACCGGTCGAAGTGACGGTGCTTGAGGGAGGCCTATGTCCAGCAGTGGACGACTTTGGGCTGAAATGATGATGATCACTTCATTTTACAACGGTGAAGTTTCGAAGGCACTCGGCGACGCTAGTGGCCTTTGTATGGTGTATACGCATTACAAAATGTTACATAGACTGATGGTCAACACAAGTTATTGACAATACAAAAGATGTTGATATATTTAGTAAGCTGTTCTACTTAACTATTCCTAAAGAGCCATAAAAAGCCCTGTAGGAAATCGACTCGTGTTTCACCTCTCAACGAGACATCCTCAGGATGACAATTGACTTGTCACGAACCCGAATACAGCGTGTTGCCACACCGAGCGCTGGTCGCAGAGTGAACAATATAAGTTATTGGTTTTTTCACCCCTATTCGTATTAAATATGAGTGTACCTTCAATAGGTGCATCTCTGCCTAACCCTTTGGGGCTAACAGTCGTCATGTTATTTTATGTGTTATAAAAAAGTAAATTGGTTAGAAATCATCAACCTAAAGAACATTTTATGATGGAGTTAGCAAGATTTTATTTTTTTATTCAATTGTTTTTATTCTTTAATGAAAACCACTCCATTCACACATTTATTCGGCGTTATTTACTTGACGTTTCGATCTAGAACGTTTGTTCCGAAACAAGATATTTTTTTTGCTTTTGTTTGTGATGCTAATAGCCTCTGCAAATGCAAACAAAAATATCTTGTTTCAGTTTTGAACATGCAACACAACTTGTAACAGCCAATCGAGGCAAATTGATTACTACAGTGCTTGCAGACAAAGCTAACCTATCTAGGTACTGTGCTAGGTAGGTACTCCATAGTGCTTCAGTGTATTGCAAACTGGGCAGTCAGTTCACTATTGTTGTTCGTGGCTCCTGTTCTGGAAGGTTGGATTAGGTCTACGATGGATTATTCAAGAGTTAGCTAACATATTTTCATATTTTTTGGGTTCCGTGCGTCCGAATGAAAAATCGGAACCCTTATAGGATACAGTGTGTCTGTCTGTTCGTCTGCCACAGCCAATTTTCTCCGAATCTAATGGACCGATTAAGTTGAAATTTGGTACACATATGAATTTCTGTGACCCAAACACGGACGTATAACGTAAATAAATGAATTTTGAATATGAGGGTCACTTTTAGGAGGCAAATAAGCATATTAAAAAAAGTTTTGCGAACTGTATCGTGTGACGTATCAAATGAAAAAATAACTATAAATGAGGGACTCAAACATAATATTTTTACAATTTTAAAATTAATATTTTTGTAGTTATTTAAGAAAATAGATGATATTGGTTTATTAATTGGAATTTATGTTTTAATAATTTTATACGAGTATTCATTGTTGTTCAGTAGTCTAAATAATGAGTTTTAAGAAGTTTAATATGTGTAAATATCAGATGAATAATTTAAGACATGGTTTATTTGTGATTTTATTGCACGTATATTTTCCCGCTCCTCTATTTACATTTCTGCTAGCTAACCAAATATTAAAAGTATGTACATATTATAATTACCACTGTGACCAATGGCTTCTAACTAAGCATCTTTTCACCCCTTCCCTACATAACTCGTCTTTATGATAACGGAACTCAACTACGTCACTCAAAATTCCGTCCTTCCAACAAAATGCCACTAATGAATGGAAGTCGACTCGCACAAAAAGGTTAAAAATAAACACTAGAAGAACAATGGACGCAAAACAAAGCGACTTGCCCCTCAAAGGCGAAGTGAGAAAAAAATACAAGAAACGTGCAAACGCCAATAAAACTGAACGCGATCAGCAGACCTAAACTGCTTTCAAGAGCAATTGATAAAAAGTATTGACAATATTCCGAAACAATGATGACACAGACAGCTCATAAACGCATTTTAGGGCTAACCACCACCTCTTATAGCCGTATTATTTTATCTTACTTCAGTGGGGGAAAGAGATGGAGCTATACGTCCTATAGAGCTTCATCTCTTTCCCACACTGTAGTAATATTAATATAATACTGCTATATGAGCTAGTAGTAGGCTCAAAGTTTGATGTGTGGCAAATTGTCAAACTGTTTTTGAAGAACATGCTTGAAGTTCTGGCCATACTGAGTCGAATCCCGTGCAGGATGCGAGATGAAATTCGCTTGCACCGATTGTGTTAACTAACTTGTATGGAGGTGGTCAAACTGGCACAAATATTCGCCTGATTTCCCAAGCATTGGAACAATCGACGAGCGCAATCGCGTACTGCGTCCGCGCGGGAAATGTCTGTTTGTAAAATCCTTTAAAGATTTAGACACTTTGGAACGAGCAGCACCCGACTGCAGGCTAGCATAGCGTTTCCTATTCGATAATGTAGGTGGATTACCACCCATAGAGTATCAAATCTCTATCTAAGTAATCGATTCTACGATCTACGTCAAACGACCACCAGTCAAGCTGCTTACTATGATTCGACTGTCACTGTTTGTCTGTTACGATTTTAACCCCGGAAATAACTGAATAATTAACCAGGAAAAAACACTCATAACGCATCGTGTTATGTCAACCTGTCTCAGCCACTTGAAAGAGAAAAAAAGATCCGGGTTAGGCATGTACTTACAGGAGTACATGACGCCGGAGCATATTTTTTTTATAATATTTCAGAATGAGTGTAAAATCTATAAAATCTACTAAACTACGTTCGGCGCCGGTGTGGTTGCGGTGCGGCTCCGGTGCGGCTCCGGCGTCGTATACGGGAAGCCAGAAACTTAAAAATCGCCCGTAAATGGTACAAAAAAGAATCAAGGCAATATTAAGTGCGGTGGGTTTATTGTCGTTAGCGCTAATAAATGGGATCGCAAAGGATTACGTGAGATTGAATTGGCTTCGATTGCATAAAGATGTTCTGGAAAATAGTGGTGCTAAGTGGAGGGTTCAGTGAACAATTCCAACCGTATTTATTCGAAGAGTGCTTATTTACTGTCACAGTTTAGTGAGAAAGATAAAGTTTCAAAGCAGTAATTTGCACAATGTTCTATAGTGCGATTGGCCACATCATTGATGGAAGGACTTTAACCAGTTATGGGATATTGAAGGTTGTGGATACTGATAATTTTCCGAACTACAGTCGATATTGCAGACGAAAAACTAAATTAATAATGTAAGTTATTGATAGAAGAGAAACCCCTTTGCTGGGAATTGAACCGAAAAGTGTACAAAATCAAAAGTCATTTATTCAAATTAGATTGAGAATCAGTTACTTCTTGAATGTCAAAATTACACAAGACAGTCCCCCAGAACGCCCGCCCTTCACTTCCTAGTGCATTAGCTGGGAAGAAGAAGTGGCACAACAACCTTCCTAGCAGCACAGTTGTCTGTTGAGTTGGACTCAAGTCAAAGGATCAGCCGATTAGTTCATATAACAGTTCTTGGTAACCTTTCAATTTGTTCCAACCCACCATTTTCAAAAACAACCAAAACTTAACCCTAACTAATCGAGGAGTATAAAGCCATGATCACAACACCGGTACATCGTCAGAGGAACACGCGGCCGCGATATATCATGGAACGCGGGCGATACGCGAATAAATCGGTATTCTATCGCCCCGGGGAATTTATCGTGCATTCCGTTAATAGCTAACATTAATATGAATCGCGCCCGCTCCCGCGAGGCTAATGTGCTACGCTCCCTTGCTTGTTTATGTAGACAAGGCTTTAGAAAATTTGGCGATTATAAAAAAAAATGTATTGTAAAATTGTGAGTAATTGGGGTGAAGGGTTGTTTCCGTGAGGTAAGCAGGTGCGATTGGGTTTGAAAGTTGTTATGGGGTGTGTGAGTGGAAGTGGGTTCTTTTTTTATAGCAAAAAATGGTGTTGTTTGATCAAATTATAAGTATATATTTGTGGAGTAAGAATTAATAGCTGCACGAGCATGCTTCTGAGATATGTGTTATCAAGTTTTCGATCTTTGAATCAATAATTGGTAAGATGTCAATTTCCTCGAAAAACAAATATTCGTAAATACTAGAAAATTTTCCACAAGGTGAACCAACGCCCTGGTGACATTCAAAAATACAAATCCGTTGGATTTTGAAGTGCTGGACGAGTACCTACTTATGGCGATTCTTGAGAGAAGAACTTGAGAAAAGATGGGACAAAAAAATCATGTTAAGATGGTAACATACAGGTGTGCTTCACCCTGTTTTCCTCCGAACTTGGTTTGACACACTGCCGTGTCTAGATTCTTTACCGATTTAAAAAATAAAAAATATTCGTCTCTGTAGTCAAAAGTATTTTTTTTAAGTTCTTTTTTAGGCGCGTTGGGTATTTTTGAGATGGGACTAAACAATTGATTTCGCAACACTGTTTCGACACCAGCTTTTGACCATTAAAAAGACATCAACGCGCAATACATTATTTCCTACACAGTAAAATTGTTCAAGTTTTCACTTCTGTCGGTACTCCCGGAGTGCCACTGCTTTTTAGGGTTCCGTAGTAAACAAGGAACCCTTATAGTTTCGTTATGTCTTTCTGTCTGTCTGTCCGCGGTCTAGCTCCGAGACCCTTTGTACTAGAAAGCTGTAATTTGGCATAGGTATACATATTAATTACGCCGACAAAGTGGTAAAATAAAATTATGAAAAACATTTTTTTTTAGGGTACTCCCATACACGTAAAGTGGTGATGTTTTATTTTCTATTTTTTTATCCCATAGTGTGGGATATCATTGGAAAGATCTTACAAAAAAATTATGAGTTTGTGAAAATCATTTTTGGATTCAGGGATCCGTTTGCAAAATATTAAGCTTTAAAGTGCTAATTTTTGTTAGAGTCAAGTGTGTCCGCCCCCCTGCCAGCTAAATGGTTAGTTTTGGATGTGTGAAAAAAATCACAGCAGTAGTTTATGTAACGAAATTAAAAGAAAAACTATCACAGCTAAGTAGGCTTTAGTTATCGAGTAATAATCGACCAACTTAACTTTGCAGTTGCAAAAACATGTTTTCCCATACATTCCGTATGGGAGAACATGTTTATCAACTACAAAGTTAAGTTTGTTTTGGGATAAATTCATCCCAACTACGGAACCCTTCATTGTGCGTGGTCTGACACGCACTTGGCCGGTTTTTGTTTTTTTTATCGTTGCTCAGCTGGCCAAATGCCTTCCCCAAGTCCTTCCAGGTACTCTTATCACGCTCCACCATCTCGAACTAGCACTCATGTTACTAACACTAAGTTACGATATTAATAAATAGACGAGGGCTACTGAGTTAGCATAACCAAATACTAGTGGGTAGTGTTCCACGAAATAAGCAAAATTGCAACGACAACACGTCACTCACACCACACAGTACACCATATTAAATTCCTCTCCAAACCGAGCTGTTTCAAATGTTTTCGTATTGTTTTAGAACTTATTTGAGTTCCGTTTTAGGAAATACAAGTTTATTGCTGCATAGATTTCTTGTAGTCTTGACAAAAGGTATCGTGTTATCCAGTAACTGGGCTGTGGAGGTCAGATAGGCAATCTCTCCATGTAAAACACTACTATTCAGATGTATAAGGTTTGACTGGAAGCCGACCTTAACATAGTTTGGTAAAGGCAATGCAGATGATGTTGTATGTTGCAAAGGCCTACCTATAAAAACAAACCTCAAGTAAAAATACTTCGTAGGTTGGTATGATACAATGTGCTCTTCGTCTACTCGTTGGGAAAGTCTCGTTTCGAGTCTCGGGTGAGGCGAAGAAAGTATTGCGAAATAATTGTCAAGTGTTTTTACAACTCCAACGACACATAAAAAAATAAAGTTTAATAAAAAACTGTAACCCGACTACGGGAAAATAAAAATGATCTAAAAAGTACGAAACAAGCAAATATTTCAGACAGAAATCAAGACATAGGTACAAAAATGGTCAAGGTAAGCCGTGGTCGCATGCCTGTATCATGTTGGTGCCAGGAACACCTACAAAATTATAAATGTTTACTTTGAAAATATAATAATATATACATATTTGTAATGTACTCGTCAAGACCTTTCTTTTGATACCAAACATGTCATGATCATCCCACTTTAATTTTTTCGAGGTTAGAAATTTACGTGTAAAGTCCACCAAATTAAATTTAGGGAAAAATTATATAGCCTATGTCACCCGGACCATTATTGCGAATCTATTGATACCTCATTCATCAAAATCGGTTTTAGCAGTTTAGGCGCTACGGTGGAACACACGTAAAAACATACATACATACATACATACAAACATACATACATACAAACATACATACATAGACTGCTAAAATCATAACCCTTCCTTTTGGCTTTGCCGTAGTCGGGTAAAAAATGAACTCGCTATGACACTTCTCAAGTCCTCAGACTCTACTTACAGACTTAAAAGTGATCGAATAGCGTCAATCTAATCAACACTAAGAAAATATCTAATAACGAGATGACGCATCGTAGGATGTGAACAATCTCAAAACTGCCAATGAAGACACACAATCTGATTATAGCTAGAGGGCTGATTGCAAATGGATGAAGAAAAGAAAAAAAAAGTGTTTTTACAAGATCTACAATAACAACATTTTGAGAAGCCAGCAAAAATGCTGAATGAAGTCGTCAATGACTGTAGCGCTGACATATATAGGTTGTTATTATGTCAATAAAGATGGCTACATATTTCAGAGACCTAGAAACATGCAGGTTTGTAACCATACTTAGAACCTTGACATATGTACACTGACGAGCAATATAAAAAAGCCACTAACTTATCATGAAATATTTCCGAAACCACGCAAGATCTTCTTGAAGTAAAAAGCAACATTCAAGTGTATTTACTCAAAAATGCATGTAATGTGGTCATTATTTTGACAACCTTGTTTGAGCAAAATCGACCTTGCCGTTCTGTTTCAAGGAGCGGCCGGCAAAGTTTTGCTGGTCGCTCTAACAGGCCGGCAAAACATTGCCGGCTGCTATTTTGACGTTTCAACGTTTTAAAAAATCAAATGCAAAAAGGTTTTATTTAAAACACAGCTGTTTGTATTTACAGAGATAGGTACAAAAATATTTTATTCCATATTTGGCTGTATAGTTCCAACTACCATTGTTAAAAAAAAAACAAAGAAGTAACAAAAGCACCGTTCAGCGAAAATTTTATTTTTATTTAGTGACTTTTTTGTTAAAAATGAGCTCTCAAAGCGAAAATTATTCCGATTCAATGTGTTTAACACCGCCAGACATTAAAGATGAAGCTAAATTAGTGGTTGAAAATTTAATACCGCGAAACTCAAAGGAAAAATATAAGCTTGCATATGAAAAATTTGTGCAGAGGAAAATCAGTAGGAAATCTAAATCTTTACTTGCTGGTTTTATTTAGATTAGGTACTTGCATTTTTGAGTAAAGCACTATACAAGCCTTGGCCCATTATGACTGCTTCGCTGGTCACGCTATGATTGCCTCGAGCTAGCCTAGCTACGCTCTAGGCCTTCCAGCTTAGCCATCATTGCAGCCCTTGCTGTCCTCGCTGTAAAGGCCTCGACCTACGGCCTCGGCCTTTATCTCAGCTCGTCCATCAAGTGCTGCACGCTGACCGCGCTGTGTCGGCCTGGAGCTGCGCTACGCTGCGCTGTCGGCCATCATCAGCGCGACCAGCAAAGTAGTCATTATAGACCGCGGCAGTAATGTACTATTATTAGTGCATAAAAATACCTATAAATCGGTTTTCAATACTTTTTTCACTTTATGTAGCCAACTTGTGTGGTTTAGGAGATATTTAGATTTTTGTGGCACTTCGCAAGTGGCTTTTTTATATTGTTCGTCAAAGTATAAGATGCAAACTACAACATGAAAAATTTGACGTAACATCAATTGACCAGCAGTGCTATTCTGTAAAAATCTCACCGTGAACGCTTAGATGAAGTTAGCTGTCACTCCACCATATGCTAGGGATTGACACTATTGACAGCTCACTTTGAAGCTCACTTCACCTAAGCGTTCACGGTGAGATTTTTACAGAATAGCACTGCAGTAACCAAATGTGACAAAGTCCAAAGTGATCAACGTTTTCTTAAGGTCATCATACCAACGTAATACTCGAAGATCTTTCATCTGAAAGATAAAATATTTATATGTATCATGCAACATTTTACTGATATCTTTTACAGAGAAACCGTCGGTCGATAAAAAGCGCTATTTACATTGTACCGAAGCATTTCCTATCTCAAGATACCCTCAATGTTTCATACATAAGATGAGAGATTGGTCCATAAATCCGATCCATCGTAACAACTAATAGAGTCTTCCTTAAGGGCCATTAAACATCAACTATGGTTTCCATTCGGCTTTCCCTTAATGGTAAGCGATATATGTATGAAACTTTTTTATCTATTTTTAGTTCAGCGTTCTTCAAGCGGAAAATGTTGCGTTTTAGCGGCTTTTTTGTCGGGTGTATTTTTTTGGATAGCGGCATTTTAGGGCTCACTTTAGAAAAAAAAAATTGACACCAAAAATCACACAATTATGGAAGCGGCGATAGTCTAATTTAGAAATCAACAGACTGACGAAAGAGATTTCGCTAATTTTATCTCTAGAGGTTTGCTCTAAAACAAGGATTTAAAACTTATAATAATTGACACAAAATAATTCATCTGTGGTTTCTAGTCCAACATTTCCACGTAAAACATTCAAAACCACTTAAAAACCTTATGCAACTCTTCCTTCCCCACAACACACATCCATCTACACATATGTACATAGACATACAAACTACGACACTAGATAAGCTGCTTCTACGTTAAAATGCGGTTCATTAGCGGAGGTGCGCTCACAGAGTGCACTTCTAGTTTTATAGCACATAAAACGTCATTGAGGTTGATGGAGTCGCAAGCGCAGCACCTAGTCTCACTTTAATGCACTGTTAACACGATGCGGTTTCAAGAATTTTGATTACATTTTCTTATGGTGTTTTTGTTGCGTCGTTTGGAAGTATGGAATATTTGAGGGTATGTAAAACAAAAACGCGGTGTAAGTCGTTTTGGAGTACTTATGGAAATTGTGGAATTTGGTACAGTTCTGAATGTTAAGATGCGTTGCATAGAATATGAAGCGTTTCGTGACTGTATTTTTGGTAATGTTGACTTTGATTGTGATTGGATTACATAGGAGAACATTCTGATATTTCCTGGATTAACAACCGTTGTATTTCGTTGGACGTATTTGTCGCTAAATTGACAAAGTAATAGCAACAATTTAGAAGACAAAATTTACGATATATTTATACTCTATCATGAATTTATTTATCTATTCAATATCATATTTAATTGATTCAGGCGTGACCTTGCGGAAATCCATTATAAAATACAATAGACGTGGATATATTTAGTAACCTGTTCCACTTAGGTATTTCTAAAGAGCCATAAAAAACCCTGAAAGAAATCGACGTGTTTCACCTCTCAACGAGGCATCCTCAGGATGACGACTGACTTGTCGCGAACTCGAACACGGCGTGTTACCAAACCAAGCGCTGAACCTGAGGATGAGAACCCCACGCATTCTGAGAATGCCTTGTTGAGAGGTGAAACACGTGTCGATTTCTTTCAGGGTTTTTTATGACTCTTTAGAAATAGCTAAGCGGAACAGGTTACTAAATATATCCACGTCTATTGTGTTTTTTCTCTTCAATATCGTAACAACTTAGATATTAAAATGGTAAAAGTACCAGCAACAATTTTAAAGTTGGACTTCACGATAACGAATATACCTTTATTATTATAACACACTTAACGTAAATAACAAACATTATACTTATACTAAACTTAAAACTACTTACAAAGTGTCAATAAAATGAACTGACGAAAATATCGGCTTTAAATTGTAGGTAAACAACTTAAAATTACTCAATTCGGTCCAGTAGATATTTTTCTTTTAAAAGTTGTTTGAAAAATATATAAAAAGGCGAGACAACTTCTATTGTTGGCGACGACTTTTACGAGGACTGTGGCTAGATATGTAGGTATATAGCAACATAATAAAGTAATGTACTCGTTACATTTAGTAGTAAAAGAAAGAAAAAAGAAAATACGTTTATTTTCGGTAAACATGACGCAATGAAGAAAAAAAAAAACCCGAATATGCCGAGGAAATAATTATATGTAACATAAACTGTACGCATAGATATTTAGAACAATTTCTTTGGAGTTAAATCGTGTGAAGGGAACGGGTAATTTGTTGTAGTTCCAAATAAACCAACACTAAAACAGGGGTCGGCTTCCAGTCTAACCGAATGCAGTTGAATACCAGTATTTGACATGGAGCGACTGCCTATCTGACGTCCACAACCCAGTAACTGGGTAATACGATACCCCTTGGTAAGACTGGTTGTCAGACTTTCAGACTTCTGACCCATAACGACTGTCAAAGATTCACGAATGACAGCCGGGACCAACGGCTTAACGTGCTTTCTGAGGCACGGAGGAGTCTCGGTACGTAATTGATGGTCACCCATCCACGAACCGACCTTGTCTAGCGTTGCTTAACCTTCGAGCCCCTTTCAAACTAACTTGAACCTTAAAATACAGATTTGTCTCCTCATTTTTTCCCATCCACGGACTAACCCCGGCAAGTGTAGTTTAACCTGATGGATTGATCCGTGCGGCTGTCATTACTTGCGGGCCCTATCAGAATACCAGCGCTGCGACATTTATTTATTTTTAAGTGTCGCAGCATTATGCTGAGATAGGAGCCTTTTGGCCTCGTACAGGACCTTCTGCTTTTATTTTAATTTTACTTTGTTTTTTTATTGTTTTTTTATTATTTTTATTAATGTTCTTATTGAAGGTGTTTAGTTATTAATTTGTGATTTCCTGTGCGAGTCTCAATAAATACTTTTTCTTTCTTTCTTTCTTACTTAGCCACAAGCTCCATTACACCTTATAAAACTATGGGTAATATTTTACTGATCCACTAAAAACTGATTGACCTTTTAATGATGGACACTTTTTTACCGACTTCCAAAAAGGAGGAGGTTATATGTTCGTCTATGTATGTCCACCGATTTCTCCGTCAATTGTGGACCGATTTTGAAAATTCTTTTTTTGTTTGAAAGGGTGTGCTCTCGAATTGGTCCCATATAAATTTTATTAACTTTGCTTGGATAGTTTTTGAGTTAGCTACAAAATACGTATTTTTTTCCCACTTTGTATGTAGATGATATGATACGTTTCTGTCACTGGTAGCAGGTAGTGGTATTCGAATGTGTGTGGGGTAGGTACCACAACTAAAAAGTGAAAGATAAAAACGTTTTACAAAAAAAAAACAACCGACCTCCAAAAAAAAAAACACTACAAAGTGAAAAATAACTTTAATTTCGGAAGTCGGTGGCACAAAACGAAAATACAAAACCCAAGACACCGATTTCCGAAATTAAAGTTATTTTTCACTTTGTAGTGTTTTTTTTTGGAGGTCGGTTGTTTTTTTTGTAAAAAGTTTTTATAATAATTGAGCCTCTTTTTAACTTTCTGGCTTTTTCCACAGTTTATTTGGAAGGTATTTGAGGTTTATAAAATGAGGCGTAATCAATCATTCGTTATATTAGAGATTTATTTTTAGGACCGTAAAATGAGAAATATTAGAGAGTCGAATGCCTCCCAACCATTCAACCGAATGATTTACAGGCCTAAAGCCACTTATCTACTGTTACCTCCACACTGTAAAGGTAAACAAGTTTCAGGAATAAACCGCACACAACCGACGATTACCAATACCCGACGCGGAGGTAATACGAAATTCTTAGCTCCCTGAAACGCGAATATTTTGACAATAACCCGGCGGAGCGAAGTGAGTTATTCAAGTATTCCGGGGACACGGCAACTATAAGAACTTAGAGCTACTATAAAAACATAATGCTACTTGTGAGTTTCGTGACGTCAGCAGTTGATGTTTTGACTCCTTATTTTGAGACACGGATTTTACTAACTAATATTGGAACGAAGTTCTTTAACGCGACTTGTGAACTTTAAGAAATCGTCACGCTAAAAAGTGTTAATACTTGCTACTGTCTTCTTCTAATTCAAAGAGAAAGAATGAGAGAGAGAGAGAGAACGCCGGCAGAAAAAATCAAAAGAAAAGAGTAAAGTGATTACAGTGTCGTGGGATAAATTGGTACACATTGGCCCGAGTACACTGCTTGCCGGAGAGAGAGAGAAAGTGTGAATTTGGTTAAAATAGCAGCCAAGATGGCGGCCGCGAAGATTTTCAAATTTTTCGTCATGGGTGTCGTTTTCATATTTTTCGAGGGTGCTAAAGCCGATATGAGGTCAAAATTTAAATCAAAGATGGCGGCTGCAAAAAATTTGTTTTTGTTTTAGATCATATCTGAGAAAGAACTTCGTTCTTGACGGGGGTCCCCCGTCCGTACACGTTATTTTTATAATTGCAAAAGTAAATATGTATGTATGCTTGTTTGTAACCTCATCTGACTAAACTACTGAACTGATCTTAATGGTTTTTGGCAATGAGGTAGGCTGAGACTAGGAGAAAGATATAGGCAACTTTTTATCTTGAATATTTATGATGAAAAACAAAATACACGCAGACTAAAGTTGCGGCAACAGTTTAAAGTTTTGTTTGAATATGAGAATAGCCAATTGCATTGTCTAGTGATTGAAGTCATATTTCGATATACAATATTGATCTTCAAGTATCTTGTGTGGGAGCGAATGAAGGTTGATCATACTGTGTTGCTACGACAAGATTGCTACGGCGTAGCTGATGACGTCATTGCTACGGCGTAGCCGATGATGTCATTGCTACAACGATATCTACGATTTGCAAAGCGTCATGTTTTTGGTGTTGTTGTTCTAATTTAAGATGGCAATGGTAAATATATTGAATAGTCTGTGAGTATAATTAGTTTGGTTGGCCATCTTTATCAGATGTATTATAAACCTAACGACCACACAAATAAAGTTCACATTAACAGCACAAAATTGGCATTCATCAAACTATATTCCCAATATTCTTAGTTCATCAAACTTACCACCTGTGTGTCCACAGCCGTATACCGTCCATGAATACTCGTATATGAGCAAAATAAAGCCGTGACAAGATTTTCTGCTTACCATAAACAATATTACTTCAAAATATTGTGTGCACAGCTTCAGTGTGTGCCGTGCATTAGCGGAATTACCTTAGCATATACTTTTTTTTCACGTTATGACATGTAATTTTTATAAGTAACGTTAAAAGTATTAAAATGAGTGAGCTTTGATTCTTTTTAAGAATATGATGCTGTGACGTTTAAAAAGATTAATTTAGAATGATAAATTGTTTCATATTTGGGTAATACTCACTAATTGAGGAAGTTTTAAAGAAAATTCAAGTTACCCAAACGGTAGATATCTTCTTGACAACGTTACAATGGAAATTGATATAATTATAAAGCCAAGTAATAAGATATCGTTAACAATATCAGATATTCCTGCCCATTGTATTACGTTACTACGGACTCGTGTATCTAAGCTCGTGGCTAAGTACTAACAGCCGCACGGGTCGATCAATCAGGTTAAGCTACGCTTGCAGGGGTTGGTCCGTGGATGGGTGACCATTTTCCACATACCGAGACTCCTTCGTGCCTCGGAAAGCACGTTAAGCCGTTGGTTCCGGCTGTCATTCGTGGATCTTTGACAGTCGTTACATTAGAACATTAATCCGTAACCTAATATAAATAAAGAGCACAATCGCGTCAACAAAACCTTTAAAGTAAAAATACTTGCATAGAACATTGATCCGTAACGTAATATAAATAAAGAGCACAATCGCGTTTACAAAAATGAGGTATCGTTACAGTGTCGCGAAATCAATGGTTTAGTTCCATCTCAAAAATGCCTAACGCGCCTAAAGAAGTTTTCACTTAAAAAAAAAACTCTTGTAAAGTCGCGTCTCGTTGTAAACTGACCCTTATGTGTGGGACTGAGTTTGCATAAAGAGTGCCTATGTTATGTTCCCCATATAGGCACCTATGTACTGTTATTGTATGGCTCACTCGACGCCACGGCGTGCCTCGTGAAAATTGTGTAAATGTACTCGTATAGAAGGTAGAATATGGGTTGAAGTATTTTGTAGTCAAAATAGGCGAGGTAATTGAGTGGTGGAAAATTGCCTTTACTTTCCACATTCACGGTCGGATTGAAGCAATGGCGTAAGCAAGGATATCCGTGGTCGTTAACTCGAAAATCACAAAGACAAAATTTTATGAAACAAGAAGAAAGAAAAAAATTATATTCTGCACAAATATGACGCACATTATATATATATATATTTTTTTTTTGTTAGCCTATATTGTGTCCCACTGCTGGGCAAAGGCCTCCCCTGTTTCCTTCCAAATCTCTCTATTTTGTGCGATTTCAGGCCATGTTGGCTCCGCAAACATAACTAGATCGTCACACCACCTTCGCCGCGGTCTACTTTGACGGCGTTGTCCTCCTTCAGGCGTCCAGTGAGTGACGATCTTTGCCCATCTCTCCGGTTGCATTCGTGCGACGTGGCCGGCCCACTCCCACTTCAGCCTGGCTGTTTTTTCCCCAACATCCGCCACTTGAGTTATGGAGCGCAGGATGGTGTTTCTAACGTGGTCCGTTCGTTTGACACCTATTATGCTGCGCTCCATTGCCCGCTGGCTAATCTTGAGTTTGGACTTCTGTTGTTCAGTAAGTGACCAACTTTGTGCACCATAGGTTAGGACGAGCAGAATGCATATGTCGATGAGTTTTCTTTTCAATGTTATAGGGAGATTTCCTTTCCTGTGTTTTATATACGAACACATTATATACGAACGTAAAATATCTTATACTATTAAACAAGCAATATTTGTGTATATACATATTTTTGTAATCCCGTTCTCGAAAACGGCTCTAACGATTTCGATGAAAGTTGCAATGTAAGGGGGCGAAAAATCGATCTAGCTAGGTCTCGTATCTGGGAAAATTCGTTTTCTCCGTATTTTCACCCGAGCAGAGCTCGCCCAAAGTTCAGAACAAGATGGCTACCTTAGAATAATGACATGGCAGGATGGAATTAGTAAGTACCTACTATCATGGCAATATCGAATTAGTGTGAACTTTTCTATACTACATCACTAATACAAAGTAGCCAAAAGCTTAGTTTTCGACAAAAATAAAATACAAAGAGAAATTAAAAGTTAATAATCCATCTTTTTATTTATTTATGGTTATTTTCTTGTCTATTAATTTCTATTCTATTATATTCTTGGTTTCTGTATGAGATTAACCATTTTCATTTTATTTCAACGATCAAGCTAATAAAGTTGGGTTGTGAGTTCCTAGATAAGCCTACCATTAGTTTGATAAGATTAAACAAAGCCCATTATTATTAAATGTAACCATTCTGTAGTTTCAGGTACACAATAACAATTACTGTTTCTAATGAAATTACTTTTTGTTGGTTTTCCGATGATCTTTCGTTGAAAACATTGTTAAATTTTCTCAATTTTTGTATTTTAACGTGTACACTCTTTCTTTTATTTATTTTAGTTTTACTAATGCATTATGCGTTGTAGGTATAAAGGAATAAGCATCTTAGTCAAACATAAAATGCTTACTTTTATCTTAGAAATTAATATTTTATTTTATTACTAACTTTTGCCGGTGGCTTCGTCTACGTGGTATGTCGATAAAAAGTAGCCTATATCCTTCCCCAGGGTTCAAAGTATGGCAACCGTAGGCGCGGGTTTGCGGACGGTGAGCAATGGGTAGCTCGCCGTCCGATGAGGACCAGGCCCGGGTCAACGGCGCGCTGTGTTCCACGCGCGCCTCAAAGAGATGTCAGCAAAACTGACGGGGTCCGATGGGGCCGATGCTTGCCGGGGTTGCAGGGTAGTCCAAAAAGGTTAACGTGGCCCCTGGCAATGGGCATCTGAAGGAACATGGGTGAGTTTTAGTCAGTAAGAGTCTGACACGCCCTCCCACTCCACCCAGAGCGGGAGAACTTATTTGATAATTTCCCACCCAAAAAAAAAATGTATCAAAGTATCCCCATACCAAATTTCATCGAAATCGGTTCAGCCGTTTAGCCGTGAAAGCGTAACCAACAAACAAAACAAACTCACATTCGCATTTATAATATTAGTTTGAATTATGAGCCTTATAAAATTTAGGTGGATTCGCTTGTAAAATCTTTATAAAGGTAGTAGAAGTGTCTTATAAAAGCCTGGCTAAATATGAGTATGCCTCGGGATGAGCGGATTTTATATGAAAAAATACCTTGAGTAGAGGTAAAGGCGAGGCGTTGCTTTCTTGAATAACTTTCTTGATTTTATGTTTGGTAATTTTATTTGGGTGTTTTTTTTTTCTGTCTTTTCCACAGTATCTCAATTTGCTGACCATGACTTAAGAGCATCAGAAGTTAGAAAAGGCTTACATTTTTATTCAGAAAATCTAGTTCTTGTTAATTATTTATCACTGAACAAGTGGAGAAGCGATTGAGTACCTACTTATTTAATAATACCGTATTGAAATCCTCAAATGAAGGCATCAATAAGGTCTCGAAGCTGCCTCATCTAAAGAAAGCTTTTGATTCTTTTGACTCACTGCCTCAAAGAAAATAAGTTCCTTTTTCTTTGAATTTTTTCAGGTAGACAAGGACGGCTGATATTCGCCAATTACGGGGAGGTAAGGGGGTGAACCCACTGTCTTCAAATATTGCTATGCATATTGCATGAGAGGCAATAACGTGTCAAATTTGGTGGCTACTGGAAAAATACGAGGTAGTTACCGACGCCTTTTCGTCCATCAATTTAAATGGATTGCCAATACATAAATTGTTTTTATTTTTGTTTGGCTTTGGCCGTGTTTAGATGAGAATAAGTATAATTGTTATGTTGATAATTGAAGCAATTTAGAATACAATATTGTGGTCAATTCAATGCAATTGCAATGTATTTTTAATCTGCAATTGCAATGTATTTTTGTTAGCTGTCATTATAGATTCGGTAAATAAATAATTAATAGGACGCATTAGGAAATAATCGTGTCAGAATATAATGATTTGACGATCAACTTTTTTAATCAAACTAAAATAATATACGAACAGCTCATTGCATGGCATCAAAAAAATCATCCGCATCGCTGTCAGTGGCAAAAGTGCCCAAAAGGCTGGCAGCATTGCCACGTTGTATGGCAATGCTAATTCTTTGACCAAAAAATTGGCCTCTGGGTTCGATCAAAACATTGTCACATTGTTTCAAAAGCTTTATAGCAAAACCGTCAAATTCTTTGTTCTACCGCAAGATTTCATCAAAACAAAAATATTTTTCATTAAACTAAGTAATATATTTTGGCGTAAAATTCACTTTATGGTATACATACACGCACACGTTCATAAAGCATCGTGTTCTCACGTTACGCACATTTACATAATTATCTTATGTTGGTAGCACACATTTATGTTGGCACATTGTTATGTTGGTACATTACAGCCCACCTGATGCCGTGAGGTGTTTACTGTGATGTCGACATAGGGCTGTCGAAATGAGATAGTACTGTTTTAGTATACGTACTGTATAGTTTGTAGCGGTTACACCGCCACATATGAACTACGTATCACAAAAGACATGACGTCACACAAATCCTGCATCGCGCAATTAAAGTTTACCGAATGATATATATAAGACTGCCCGATGGTTGATGTTGGATAGTCCAGACACGAGACACGTCTGGTCGGAGGATCCTCCCTTTTCTATGGTGGATGAGTGAACTTTACACCCTGTTCCTTATACCCCTAAAAGTTAAATGGTTACACCTAAACAGTCAAACTATTTAGTGCTCGTGCGATGGTCATCTTTTGAACTGATTTAGAATGTGATTCCACGGTGAAGATCATCAATAATCCTATAGTTAAATACTGTATGTTAGGTATGCTGTTTTATTTTAGTAGTAGATAATTATGTAGTGGAAACCATAAGGCCGCGTCCTATTTAAAATCGATGGTCGCGCGAATTCGCGATCGGTCGCGTGCATATGTCACTTTATGTTCGGAAAACTGGAAAGCGCCCTCTGTCGGCGCGACCACGCGTTCAGGTTCACCGAACAAAAAGTTCGAACGATCGACGCGACGATCGGTTTTAAATAGGACGCGGCGTTACACACATTAATTTAGTAAGTTTATCAACATCATATTTAAAATAGATAGCAAATATAAGCTGATTCCTAATCCATCCTAACTATAATATTATAAATGCGAAAGTGAGTTTGTTTGTTACGCTAACGGATTTGGATGAAATTTGGCACATGGGTAGACCATGACCTGCACCCTAATTGCGTAATACAACACAATCACAATTTGTTTCGATTTGAAACAGATTTCTAATCCATTGCTTCATAAGTTGGAAAAAAAATCTGTTCAACAACGTAAATAACGCAATGAATGTTGTTGAAATGTCAAAATGAAACAAATTTCGCGAAATTGTTTACGAAAATGAGTTACGCAATTTGGGAACTGGATTAACTTATAAGATACTTTTATCCCGATATTCCCACGGGATCGAGATTTATGCGGGTGAAACCGCGGGGCGCAGCTAGTAATATACTAATTCTACTAAATCATGGCTTCCCACACCAAAGATACGTAGGTAGGTGTCCTAACCTTAGCCCACCCAGATTAAAATGCTTGTCTAAGTTATTTTTCACGTTCTAAAGCCCATCGATCAACATCAAGGACACAATTCAATTGTTTCCACTTCGGAAGTGGCAGCCCTGCAGGTAAAATCTAATTATATCGCGGGGAAAATGTGGGAACCATAAATCATCTTTCATCATTTACTAGATGAAGATTTCCGAAATATTTTTATGAAGAAACTGGCGTTGACCCTCGGTTTTAGCTGCGTAGTTGTTGGAAATAGGGATGATGACTGAGTCAAAAAAAAAAAAAAAACTATTTAGTCCGTCAGTCAGATAATAAAAAAATATTAGACACGTATTTTTTGCTTCAACATATTAATAAAAAATTACTTAGATAAAACGCTTAAAAATTGAGGAGTGGGGGTCGCTACGCCACAAGTATGAAATTTACATACTCGTGACATCATGGCAAATTTTAACTCAATGTATCGTCGTAATCTTTTGATAACGTACAAAAAGAAAAAATACGTGTCTAATATATTTTAATAATCTATACAAGACGGACAAAAAATATATTTTTAGTCATCATTCCTATTATCCCATCAAAACATACCTCCTACCGGAACAATATTTTGATTTAAAAGAGTGTCCGTTGAGTTAATTGCCGGTATTTTCCAATACGTTTTGGAATGGGCAACTAGCTTCATCTTTCTGACTGATCGACCGCACGACCCCATGACAATTCAAAAGTGCCTGTAATTGGTTTATTTGATATAAATGCTTTGAGTTTCAGTGTGCAGTATGTTGAATTTCATCAGAACTGTTTAACCGTTGTGAACAAAGTTTTATCTTTGGTTAAGGCGTGACTGATGGACAAACATTCAAAATTCACATTTATAATAGGTACTTATTAAGGAAAGTAGGATAGGATTGGACGAATATATAGCTGTGTGTAATTTATAAAGCTATTTTTAATGTTTATATCATTACCCTTTTGTTAGCTTAATATCCTAATTATATTCGCCATAATTAATTGTTTTTATGCAAAAATTACGCAAATTAGGACTTTACTTAAGCTGTCCTGGAATATGTTTAATTTTCCTTTATTGCTCAAATTAATTGCATTTTAATTATTATGTTCTGCCTAGCCTTTTCCCAACTTTATTGGGGTCGGCTTCCAGTCTAACCGGATGCAGCTGAATACCAGTATTTTACATGGAGCGACTGCCTATCTGACCTCCACAACCCAGTAACTGGGTAATACGATACCCCTTGGTAAGACTGGTTGTCAGACTTTCGGGCTTCTGACGACCCGTAACGACTGTCAAAGATCCACGAATGACAGCCGGGACCAACGGCTTAACGTGCTCTCCGAGGCACGGAGGAGTCTCGGTATGTAGAAATGGTCACCCATCCACGGACCAACCCCGGCAAGCGTAGCTTAACCTGACAGATCGACCCGAGCGGCTGTTAGTACTTAGCCACGAGCTCCTCTTATTTTAATTATTATGGTTACATGAAATTGTGCAAAAGGAGGTCGTATTGCTTTCCGAGAACTTTTCATTATGTAAGTAAATACACAACGAATTATTATAAAATATATAGTGCAGAATAAAATTCTTGTTTATTAAAATAGAGATAACTTTTAATATCAGAACTATAGCCCAGCTACCTTATCCTAGTAAGTACAATGAGAAATATTTTGGGCCGCTAAAAATATCAACTGGTAGTGCAATTTTGAACCCAATATATTTGGGAAAAGGCTAGGCAGATGATGATTCATCTACACAGCTTTTTCCTAACTATGTTGGGGTCGGCTTCCAGTCTAACCGGATGCAGCTGAATACCAGTATTTTACATGAAGCGACTGCCTATCTGACCTCCACAACCCAGTTACTGTGTAACACGATACCCCTTGGTAAGACTGGTTGTCAGACTTTCGGGCTTCTGACGACCCGTAACGACTGTCAAAGATCTACAAATGACAGCCAGGATGTGCTTTCCGAGGCACGGAGGGGTTTCGGTATGTAATGGATGGTCACCCATCCACGGACCGACCTCGGAAAGTGTTGCTTAACCTTATAGATCGAGTCGTGCGGCTGTTATTAAATAGCCATGAGCCCCTTCTAAACTCACTTGAATCTTAAAATACAGATTTTTTTTCCTCTTTTTTTCCAATCATAGCTAAACATAATTCAAAAATTCTGTCCCTAATTAACCTACTAACGTTATAATAATTATTAAATTATATGTTACGATGACTAATTTTACAATAATTGCTTTCAAAAATAGTTAAACTGATATTCGAGTTGTAATAGTTATTTAATTATAGACTAAGAAGTAGCATTAGGGAAATAAAAATCAATTTTTTGTTATCAAAGTGTATTTTTATTTTTAAATTTTAAAGGCATGTGTATCCTAAAAATATTATTGAACACACTAATATAATGATTGCGCCTCTTTTCGAAAACCTTAAATTATTCATATTTTGAGGTCCTAAAATACTAAATAGCCAAGTAACTACATACATCGATAAGAAAATGCCAAAAAGTAAAAAGAAATTCATTTATTAAAAAAAAGTGTGCATCATTAGAAGCCCATGAAGTTTTTAGAGGTTCCTTAAATTAAAAAAAAGGTCATTATAGGAAGTTTTTAGAGGATCAATTAAATATTCCCTTTTTAAAAGATCATTTGTTAGATAGGGGTGTTTGCTCTGTAGTGGGTCGAAATTTGGAGGTCAGTGTCAGGTTTTATGTTGATTAAAATATGATTCGCGGTCGTAACAAATATGGCTTTACTCAATGATTTCATGAAATCATGACATTTGACACCTTTGCTAACATTGCTAAGTTGTATTGCTGATAGTAATGATTATAATTGAGTAAAGCCATATTTGTTACGGCCGCGAATCATATTTAGATCTACATACAACATGATACTGACCTGCAAATTGCAAAAAACGTAAGAAAATTTGAATTTCGCGGGCTACTCTGACGCTTTCGCCTTAAGAAGTGCCACTACAAACCTTTTTTTTTTGGGTGGGAAATTATCAAATAACTTCTCCCGCTCTGGGTAGAGCGGGAGGGCTCTTACAGATTAAAACCCACCCATGTTCTTTCAGTTGCCTGTATTGCCAGGGGCCACGGTAACACTTTCGGACAAAACCGCAACTCCGGCAGGCATCGGCCCTAGTGAACCCCGTCAGTTCTGCTGACATCTCTTTGAAGCGCGCGTGGAACACAACGCGCCGTCGACCCGGGGCCACTATAAACCTGGTAGACGATTTGGTAAAAGCAAAGATACAACATTACTGATTAAAATACCCCAAACATGTTAAGACATCATGTTATTCATGTTCTCCTTAACTATTTTTTAACCGACTTCCAAAAGGAGGAGGTTCTCAATTCGACTGTATGTTGTTTTTTTTTTTTTGTATGTTTGTTACGCGATTACTCCGTCAATTATGAATTGATTTTGATGGTTCTTTTTTTGTTTGGTAGATCATACTTCAGAGGTGGTCCCATATAAATTGTATTAACTTTGCTTGGGTAGTTTTTGAGTTAGCTTCAATAATACGTATTTTTTCCTCACTTAGTATGTGGATGATATTGATAACTTCCTGTCACTGTTATTTACATAGCAGGTAGTGGTATTCGAATTTGTGTGGGGTAGGTATCACAACTAAAAAGTGAAAAATAAAAACTTTTTACAAAAAAAAACAACCGACTTCAAAAAAAAACACTACAAAGTGAAAAATAACTTTAATTTCGGAAGTCGGTGACAAAGAACGAAAATTGAAAACCAAAGACACCGACTTCCGAAATTAAAGTTATTTTTCACTTTGTAGTGTTTTTTTTTAAGTCGGTTGTTTTTTTTTTTATCACCCAAGACCCAAATAATTTCTACTAAAGTATTCAAAATATTTCAATTAACTTCATATCCCAACATTATATTCTTTCTCCAGTACAATCAAAAGCAAAAGTGCTGGACGAACTCTTATTAATATTCAACAGTCGGTGACCGCGTCTAATGAAATTACCACAACAAAGCGAGACGTACGTCGCTGAACGGATTGTTGTGCAAATATAAACATCGAATTTGATGATAACGACTACACGACAGACAATAAACATTCTAATCTGTAGGTGGCAGCGATTTAAATTAATTGCCTCGATTATTGAAAGGGATTGTGGATTGTGCGGTGTGTTTACAGCTGCTTACACTTCATACGTAGTAGTAATCAATTTCTATACAATTATTTTGTACTTAATGTTTTGGAATAGTACGTTATTGTCGCGGCCCGCAATTAGAGCATTGATGGACGATCGTGAAATTACAGACGTGAGTCCATCAATGCCTGGTTGCGGCCAAGGCTTGTATAGTACTTTTCTCAAACAATGCACGGACATTCAAACTAAGTAAATTAACAATCACGAACAAAGAAAATTGTTCACGCGCCAATATGGTCATTTGTTTCTTCTTTAAACAGCTCTATTTGCAAAGCAAGTTCGAAATTTAAATAAAATCTTTGATAAGTTACCTCCTTGGTTGCCATGTGTTGAAGTAAAAGTTAATTCCATTTTTAAATAACACGAAAGATATGGATTTTTATAGTAACATTGCCGCCTACTCGCTTGTTTTTGACCAGTACAGCAATTTCGATTTATTTCGAAGAAGGTTGTCAAAATAATGTTCGAATTTCTAAGCAAAAAGATATTTGTTGTATAAAATATTTGTATATTACATTTAAAAGTAAGTGCCAACTACGAACTGTAAAACATATAACCAAAGTTCATTTTTGAAGTGAAAACTTCTTTAGGCGCGTTGAGCATTTTTGAGATGGGACTAAACCATTGATTTCGCGACATTGTAACGACCACCTCATTTTTGTAAACGCGATGGTGCTCTTTATTTAGATAAGGTTACGGACCAATGTTCTATACAGGTATTTTTCTTCCACCAAGGCGATCTTGTTCAAGTTTTCACTTCTGTCGGCACTCCCGGAGTGCCACTATTTTTTTTAAATTTATTAACTAAGGCACCAAGTCCCAATATACAAATCACAAATACAAAAAATTCATTCAATACAGTAAGTACTAGTGATAGCTTAGCTTCCAGTGAAAATAAAATAACAGGAATTCATTTCCATAAAAATAAAACCCACATTAAATATTTTATACGAAATCATTTTCCGTGCGATTGTACAGAAAGGGATGCCCCGTACAACAAAGACATTGAATACGCAAATTGGAAGGACAAACGATGGAAGACAATCGATTCGATCATGAGAAAGTTACCGTCAACTTATAAAATATGCTACTGAGCCGAGCCGATTCAGTAAACGTAACCGATTCTTTGTCCCAATCGAATTCCAATCGGTTCTCAAGAAAACTCGAGTAATAATAACAAAACGTCTTCAATCAACGATAAAAATAAAGTATCGTAGTAAAAATCGAATCGGATTCGAATCACGCGCAGTTTTAATTCGAGTAAGTAAATTAAAATGCGGCCGGCCGTCGGGTTCGTTTGAATACAAATGGTTTAGGGGTGAGCACTTTCAATTCTGGCCGAGTCTCCTCTCTAACTCATTAGAATCGGTCTGGGGCTTCGGAGTTATTTATGGCGCGATTTTTTAATTTATCGTTGAGCCTAAAGGGGTGTCGTTTGATTCGATTATACTTTGCAAAAGGCCGAATGTCCGACGCGATATTAAATTGTCTTCGGTGATATAAATCGTAGACCTTTTTATTGTGATTTAGAGACGCTTATTTTTCCTATACGTTTCTCTGTGATATTTAGTACTGTAATTGTAGTGAATGGGTGCTGTATTTTTATTGTTTGATATAAAATGGGAGTAGATTTGGGCTCATTTGAGTGTGATGTTGTTGTTAAAAGGCAAATACTCCTTTTGATTAAATGTGTGAACGTTTTATTTGCTGGTCCTTTTTTAACGAGGATTTTGATAGCCTTTATGTGTCTGTTAGTACAAGATTAGATCGTTACAAATGAGTTTGCTTAATGAAGATGAACACAGGTATATTATCTGTCATTAACTTTCAATAAGATGAGTTTTTTGAGGAATGATATGAAAGAGAAGGGTGTGAATGATACCGTGACTATTAACAGGGGAGAATAGAAGAAAAAACGAGTTCCGTCGACGCCAAACAACATGCGACAAGAGCAAGAAGATGATGATTAGGTTTCAATCAAATCTACAGTACAAATATGTGCTGAATGTCCGTCGGCAAACCTCGTGTTTCGTCAGTCGTCGGATTTCTATCAGTTGCCCCTTGTACTTGGTGCAGACCAGACGCTCTCAATCGACTTGGAAGTATAATAGAGTTGTTAATACTCTTTTAACTTAATGTAATTTATTTTAAAAATGGTAGGAAAGCTGCTAAAGTCGCAGGCACGACAGATAAGAAAATAGTTTTACAGCTCTATATAGTTCACACGAAAATCAAAACAAAACAACAATACAGTACTTAGTTCTGAATTCAAATTATTATACTAGATAAATCTAATAATTGATGGACATAGAAATTAGCATTCGTTTGAATTCGGAAATGCGATGATTCCGGAGGGACATTAAAAAAAAAATAGAAATACTGTACACTAATAATAAATATAAAGAGAAAAGATTTGTACTTTTGTTTGTAATGAATAAACTCAAGAACTACTGGACCGATTTAAAAAAATCTTTCACTAGTAGAATGCTACAATAACACTGAGTAACATAGGCTATAATTTATAAATAAATCAAGCGGGCTAAGCCGCTGGTGGAAGTTATGTTAACATAAAAGTCAGTGTTATACCCACACCTCTATAAATGTATAATTACGAACACCAACGTAAAGTTACAAGCCTTCTTATTGACAACACATTAAATATTTACATGGATTTCAAAGATCGCTTCACATTGGGGGAGCTACCTTTACATAAGCCTATTAACTTAATAAGCAATTTAGAGAGAAATATCGTGAGGTTTGACTACCGAGGGACTTAAGCTGTGCCTACCGCGAACAATTTGTGGAAGGGTGATAATAGGGATGATACCTGAGTAAAAAAAAAGAAACACTATTGAGTCCGTCAGTCAGATAATAAAAAAAATATTAGTTATTGTTTTATCATATTAATACAAAATGACTTAGATGAAACGCATTGAAGTTGCAATGTGGGCTCGCTACGTCACAACTCAACCAAGGCGTGACATCATACCACATTTGTACTCAATCTTTTGAAAAAAAACTTAGTCATCATTACGATTTTCCACACATCAAGGCACATTCGTTCTTAGACATAACCCCGTGTCTATCTTGCACTTGTAGTTTGTGAAAGTGACAATGATAATGCTTAGCCAAAGTACTTGCGCTAAGTACCGTTTATGGTTCTCGGCCTTAGAGAGAACGATAGAGTATATTCTGAATAATTAGAACTTTTTAAACTTAAACTATAAGTAGAGATACTTATACAAAAGTGGAGATGTGTCAAGTCTTAAACCATTATGCCAAATTAAACATTCCTATGAAGGCAATTCTAATTAAACTCGTTTTGTAATAGGTAAACGCAGTGTACGGTCAACAGCAGAAGTAGATGATCAAAATCAGAAATTCAATACTAATGAACGGAGTCACGAATATATGGCACAGCTGTACTAGTAGTAAATGTTTGGTATAAATAACAATCACATACTTTTGAACCACTTCGACGCCACACAGTTCTGACGCGAACTCCGTTTATTAATATTGAATTTCTGATTTTGATCATCTACTTCTGCTGTTGACTGTACAGTCGCTATCTCACAGAATTCTCATGTCCCTATACAAAATTCCTTGTTTATTTATTTATCGGTTAAACCAAAAACAAAGTTATTAGAACATCAATTAGTATAAAAGTCAGTAATCAAGCGAAATGCACAGTTAATTTAGAGTTTGACAACAAAACAGCGGTAGAGCTCATTACCTATTGTGTCGAGTCTGATGCCTACTGCGTGACGTCACTTGTTAGTGACGTGTCATTATGTCAGCTTTTGTCATGGATGATTGAAAAATAAATATAGTACGTAAATATAATTATTTCTATGTACAGAGAAGATTATTTATCTTTTATATACATTCACTAGTAATGTAACTTTACAGTTTTTAACACAACTAACTATTTACACTAAGTACTGTACTATAAATAAAAACAAAACGACACTTAGGCGTTGAAGTATTCGTTCGCATCGCTGTCATCCGAAAACGTGCCCAAAAGACTGGCAGCATTGCCACGTAGAATGGCAATGCTAATTCTTTGGCCAAAGAACGAGCTAGCCCTTTGGTCACGTGAAGTGTCGACTAGTCGACGACAAATTTCCTTAAAAAGGAATTATTTCTGGTCCAATCTCACACTCGAGGAATGAAAAGGCTTAACAATTTCACATTCATAATTTCGAACCGTAATGTGTAAGCATTATGAATGAAATTGACAGATAACTTAGACAGAACGGGTTCGGAAGCAATGTAAAAGATGTCATGCACATTGCAAGTAAACAAGCTAGCTGATTTTTTGTATACTTGCAATGCAATACTTGAAAGTAATTCAGCTAGAATGTTAGCTTTGACGGCAAAATATTTACATTTGCGTGGGCATTCTCTAAAGTTATGGGAAAATTCATCAAAGAAAAAGCCTTTGAAGCAATTCTTGTCTAACCGAGTTGTAACAACATGGAATAGGCTTCCGGAAAATGTTGTGATAGCTCCCTCACTGAACTGCTTCAAAAATCGACTGGACAGATTTAATTTCTCCAAGCAGCAAGATACAGATGCACCACCTAATAGCTGCTGGTGTGTTTAACTAAATAATAATCCTATAACTATTAAATGAGCAATATTTGTAATCACGTTCTCTAAAACGGCTCTAACGATTTCGATGAAAGTTGCAATATAGAGATTTTTGGGGCGAAAAATCAATCTAGCTAGGTCTCTTATCTGAGAAAATTTGTTTCCTCCGTATTTTCACCCGAACAGAGCTCGGTCGCCTAAAATTTAGAACAAGATGGCTACCTTAGAATAATGACATGGCAGCATGGAATTAGTAAGTACCTACTATAATGGCAGCATGGAATTACTATGTACTTTCCTATACTATTAAAGGAGAATTCTTTATTTTCACCAGAGCAGAGCTCGTTCGCCCAGGTAGGTACTAATAAATAACTTGATATTTTAATATTAGTATCGCAGCATTCAGCATAACTAATAAATAGATAAGTTAAGGTGCGTCTATGCTAGACGAGCCGAGCACGAGCGGAACACAAGCCAAGCACAAATTCGTGTAGTGTGGACCGACTTACAAGCCACGAACGAGCGCGCTTCGAGCATTTGGTTCGTGCTCGACTGTGCTGCGCCAATTGTCGGTTTTTTGATGAACACAAAGGGATTTGCATCGCGCTCAAACTACGTTCGAAGACAATGATCGTTGTAGGTTCGTTGTAAGTCCACGCTGAACGCCGCGAACGACGACGCCCAGAACGGCTCCGCTCGTGCTTGGCTCGTCTAGCGTAGACGCCCTTTATAAACAACCACAGATTCACTATAAATAAACACGAGTTTCAAATCGATATTTTCATTCAATATTAGTGATGTCAGTTGATTAAATTTCCCTGGCCCAAAATAATTGAGGTTCCTGGAATTAATCGAATGGGATAATGGATACAAAATAATTGAGTTGTTGAAAAGCCTATGTTTTTTTGAAGGATAGATGGTTCCACGAAATACAATCAAGTTGATGATGAATATTTTTTGAGGTCGCTCGTGGCTCAATAATAACAGCCACACGATTCGATCTTCAAGGTTAAGCTACGCCTACCGCGGTCGGTTTGTGGATGGATGACCATCCATTACATATCGAGACCCCTTCGTGCCTCGGACAGCACGTTAAGACGTTGGTCCCGGCTGTCAATCGTAAATCTTTGACAGTCGTTAAAGATAGCTAGAAGCCCAAAAGTCTGACAACTAGTCTTACCAAGGAGTATCGCACTGTTACCCAGTAACTGGGTTGTGAAGGTCAAATAAGCAGTCGTTCCATGTAAAATACTGGTATTCAGCTGCATTCGGTTAGACTGGAAGCCAACCCCAACATAGTTGGGAAAAGGCTAGAGATTCAAACAGAATTTGAGTTACAGGAAAACAACAAAAAATGTTGCAACTCTATTAAAAACACGTCCATTCGTCAAAACAATTCACTATCAACAAATTGAAAATCGATTCTCGCTATTCGAAATCCCGTGTTCCACGAAATTCACAGCACTATCCAATGGTATGCAGAGGTAACCAACAATTTCTTAGTTCCACCCGATTATTAATAGCAGCAACACTAGAGTTATTTATCTATATAAAGGCATTACGTGGTCTTTATCAGAAGAGGTCTTATTGCAAGGAGATGTAAGTAAATGAAAGTCAATAATATTCTGAATAGTCACTTTCTCTGATCACATTAGGGAATTAACAATAATGCAAACGACATTCCCCCCAGTACGTGAGCGCGAGCGCACATCAATCAACTCACTGCCCTGCAAGGGTAGTCACAATGATTACTAATATCTCAGTCGCCATTAATCAATGCCCGGTTTCGATCCATTATTCGCGAACTATCCTTTTGACATTCGGCCGCCTTCTCAGTACTCGGGGTTACGTCAAGTTGACAGCTGTCATAATCGTTCTAAAATCAACTCCGTAAGTTTAGCGTCGTAAGACCTTTAGACGCGCCGTCATATACATATTTAAAGTCGCTTTTCGTGTCTGTATGTGATCGCGTTGTTCTTCTAAACTTCACAACGGATTTTGATGCGGTTTTCACCATCATTTAAAGAATTTATTCTGATAGGTTTAAGCGTTTAATACTTTTATTTTTAACACAGATACTATAAAGAAATATAGAAAGAGGAGCTCGTGGCTAAATAATAACAGCCGCACTGATCGATCCATTAGGTAAAGCTACGCTTGCCGGAGTTGGTGCGTGGATGGGTGATCATCTTTACATACCGAGACTGCCTTGGAAAGCATGTTAAGCCGTTGGTCCCGGTTGTCATTCGTGGATCTTTCACAGTCGTTACGGGTCGTCAGAAGCCCGAAAGCCTGATAACCAGTCTTACCAAGGGGTATAGTATTACCCAGTTACTTGGTTGTGGAGGTCAGATAGGCAGTCGCTCCATGTAAAATACTGATATTCAGCTGCATCCAGTTAGACTGGAAGCCGACCCCAATATCGTTGGGAAAAGGCTAGGCAGATTGATATAATAAAGAAATCTGCATGTTTTGTCAAGTTGGTAAAAACCGCGCGAAGCAGGGGCGGGTTGCTAGTAGTGTTTAAAATTAACTGGGGGGTATTTTGTCACCTACAATATGGAGGGTAGTAATGACTCAATGTCACGTGATATTGTTGTTTAATGGTTTTGGTCCAGTATAAATAAGTAACAGTATTATATCTTCATAGAAAACGGCCGAAACGACGCGCTTAGAACGCAAAAGTATCGAGTGCGCGGCAGTTACGCACGGACGCGGAAGGTTTATCTACCGAGCGGAAGTAGATAATTATTTTAAAGTTACTGTCGATATATAATACTGTTACACTATTATACTGTGGTTTTGTGAATTAAAATTGCTGTAAGGAATTTTGTGTACGTATACGTCGATAATTTGTTTGTTTTGTGGATTAAAAATAAGTGGGTGTTAATTTTTTTGCTGTCATTTATAATAACGGACGTATTAGTAAACGTGTTGGAAAGATTATAAAAGAAAACAGTTTTGTTTCTCTAAAATTATGCTATTAATGTGTTTACGGTTTTCGTATCTTTTATGAACCTATGTGTGCCTTCTGATTTAAACTAACACCTATCCACAGATTGGTAAACAATGTTTTACATAAAGTACAAACTATTACCTAAAAAAGGTAAAAAAAAAAAAAAACAGTGGCACTCCGGGAGTGCCACCAGAAGTGAAAACTTGAAAAAAAAATCGGCACCGCGGTAATCAACGCGTTTATGTCTTTTACTGCATGCACAGCGGTAATCAAAGCGTTGATGTCTTTTTAACTTCAGACACCAATCCACATGGCCTTCACATGATCTGACCAAGATTATGTCTGGACTTTAAAAGAGACTGTGACCTCTGAGTTTGTTTCGGCCTTTCTTCTCAGAGTAGTTAGATAGGAAACGCCGACCTCATCTAGTTTTTAAAATATGATTGACGTGTAAAAGTGTTTGTACAAACCTACTTATAGAAATAAAATCATTTATCAATGGTCAAAAGCAGGTGTCGTCACAGTGTCGCGAAATTAATGGTTTAGTCCCATCTCAAAAATGCCAAACGCGCCTAAAGATATATTCACACACAAAAAACACTCGATTTTAAAACCCTAAACATTTATACGGTGGAATATTATAGCAGGATAGTATCGAGCGAGGAGGTATCAGGACGGTACTGAAATCGATGCTTAAAGCGCTTACAAAATGCACACATTGTGACGCTCGCAAACTCCTTACGACCGTCAATAGCCGATTCCTTGGAAATAGAATGCACAAATCTGTTGCATGCTTGCACAAATACGTTGACTGTACCATTTTAAGGCTCGTTTCTTTTAAGGAAAATAATTGATATTGTTATTGGAGTAGTCTCAATTAAGAGGAGGCGTTAATTTGCATTAATATTCAGAAAAAGTCACGCATACAATCAAAATGGAACTTTAGTATATGATTTATTGGATCTTTTTCTCTCCAAATATAAGACAGTTACGTAATTGGAACATTTTCGTTCGATTCATTTTTTATTCGAAAATCATGTCTTTTTTTAAAGATTATTTGAAACAAAAACAAGATTACTCGACTTTTATGTCTAAAATAGTTATTGACAGTAAGATGAAGAATGTAGTTTATTTTCCAAATATAAGTTTTAAGCTATTGCATAGCTTTTATCGCGGGCTTTGAGCGCGGCGAGCGAATCAAGAAATTCCGTAACGAAAATAAAACCGTAACGAAAATAAAACCTAACACCCCCCCCACTCCGCCTACTATGTAATGACAATAGATACACTGATAATTTTTGTTTTATGTCATCACGTCATCATCCCAAGTGTAGCATTGACAAATAGGAAGTATGGAGGTTACAAATGCTATGCAATAGCTTTACCGCGGCAGGGTCCGAGTGCCACACGTTTTTTTTTTAAATTAAGAAATAATCGATAAAAAAAACAGCGAGTCTGGTGTACTGAATTCGTGGTATCTCAGACTTTCCGGATTCATGTGCGTATTGTACAATTACGACTTGCTTCGAAAACGGTGAAGGAAAACATCGTGAGGAAACCGGCAGCCTGAGATATTTTCTCGACGGCATGTGAAGTCAAGTCAAAGGCCCATGGGCGGCATAAAAACTCTGACACCAGGTTAGTAACCACGAGAAAAAATGGACATTTGAAACGTAACAGGTAACATCCAATAGCTATTAACTGGGCATAAATCTAGACTCCAGTCAGTTACTGAGAATTTCCAAATGGAAGTACCCTATACACACTAGATATTTCTTTGACTGGCGTGACTATCAAAGCCAAGCAGAGGTCACGCTTGCAACTGTAGCGGTTACACCGCCACATACAAACTACGCATCAAGACATGACGTCACACAAATCCTGCATTGCGCAATTAGATTTTACCGCGCGATCGACATACATACAAGATTCCGACTTCAACCCTAGCACAGTTGTCCGCCAGACATGACACCCGTCTGGTCGGAGGATCCTTTTCAATAGAGGATGAGTGAACTTTACACTTCATACCTCTAAACAACTAACGAGGCAGTCAATTTAGGTATAGTGAAAACCATTTATAACGACTTCGAAGGGACTGTTATAGCCGATAGTTGTTATAACCAAAATATGAAACTATGTTAAGTAAACAATAATGTTGGGACCTCAAAATTTTGTCGTAATAACATATACGGCGACGTTTTAAGTGAAGTCGTTATAAACGGTTTTGTCTGTATTCTCAAATCGTATAAATGTCGGTACCTATAGTTCGGGTTGAGTTGACTCGGGCCGAGCTGTCACTGACCCAAGTTTTAGCCGCCCTAGAAGGACATACTTATTGATGATGTTCTTCAGACAGGTCAGGTGCGTAGTATTCGCAACCAGCGTGCATGACCAGATGTATGAAACGTGAACGAAGCAAAAGGAATATGTAAGGATCGTAGCAGGTGGCGTTCTGTAGTTTCTGCCATGACAACATCACGTTGTCATGGGAACCGTCATTACATGGTAGGCGGAGTGGGGGGTGTTAGCTTTTATTTTCGTTATGTTACGGAATTTCTTGATTCGGTCGCCGCGCTCAAAGCCCGCGATAAAAGCTATGCAATAGCTTAAAAAATATTTGCATGTATGCGTTAATACAATTAGGTACTCAAGTAGGTAATCATAATTATATTGTAATACATTTATCATTGTAATTTAATAGTACTCACATAATCATTTTGAATCATATTAATCAGTTGTATGTCAATATTGGCAAAACATAGCACACTAACAAATTTTATTTAATTTTATTATGTAACTACCTATGTTTCTCAAATAAATTGTTCTTATTCTTACTAAATAATTAATTCATTTCTCCTTACCATACTCAAAAATAAATAACATCGCAAATCCTAAAAGCGCATTGTTTACATTGCTTAGGGTTGACACTCGAGAAACAAGGTCGCCCATAATGAAACGACATAATGCGCATTCAGTACAAAATATGTTAGGGCACATGCCCTCGGAATAAATACGCCAAGTAAATTATCTCAGGGCTTTTAATTTCGCTTGCCCTCAACAATGGTGCGTCCGTATATCAAAGTTGCAACTCTGATATTAAGCTGGCCTTGGTTTAGAAAAAAATATAGTTAAAATAGCTAACTGAAAATTAGTGTGTGATAAATAAGAGAATCTGTTTGTTGATCCAATGCCACCCCAGCACAATTATCATTCACAGTCCGTAAAACAGATAAATAATTCAAAATTAGTTCAACAAACAACTCATTCATTTTATTCATTCGGTAAAAAGTATTCTATTATTCATTTCGGAAAGAAGAGATGAGTTGACATTATTCTGAAAACTGTCAGTGTAAATCGAGAACTAAAAACAGTTGAACAACGTTCTAGAATGATGGTTTAAAAATCTCCCCAACTCGCACACAAAAAAGGTATCAGCACATTTCCTCAATAATGAGGGGGTAAGATATGGTTCACGCTTCACCAACTTTCTTTAGATGCTCGTTATATTCCTTAGTTCGCGAACGGTTTTAAGGACATCCTCCGTATTATGTATATAAAATATAATATCCGTTTCGCTGCAGTGATTCACATGTTTATTTACGAGACATGCCTATTTTTTTTTTCTTTATCCTTACATCATTTAAAACGCCTTTCTTAGTCTGCACGTGGATAACCGGCCAGATACATACGAAATTCAGTTACGAAAATATCGATTCGGAATTTGGAAGAAAGCAAATCCATAAAAAATCGAATATCTATTACACACGTATAGTAAGTTCTCCGTTCGAAATTTTCTCCGATTCGAAATTCCAAAACGGAATTCCATCTGTATGTGGTCGGCTTTTTGTATAGATTTGCTGCCTTCGAAATTTCGAATCGATATTTTGAAACGAAATTCCATATGCATGTAACTCGAGAAAATTAGTTTTTTTTTTGTATCTCAGGGCTTTAAGTAAAAGGTTTTTTTGGACTCTAACAGCTACTTGAATTTGTCTCGAGCCAGGGATCGTAGGATCAATCCCATTATCCCTCGCTCAGTAGTCATGCTTCAGAACACTAGACCAACGAGGCTGTCAAGCTTTAATCCTTGAGTGCCTTTTTTTTGGGTGGGAAATTATCAAATAACTTCCCACCCAAAAAAAGGGGGAGGGCGTGTCAGACTCTTACTGACTAAAACCCACCCGTGTTCCTTCAGTTGCCATGTTGCCAGGGGCCACGATATCCCTTTCGGACTTCTTCGCAACCCTGGCAGGCATCGGCCCTAGCGGACCCCGTCAGTTCTGCTGACATCTCTTTGAGGCGCGCATGAAACACAATGCGCCATCGACCCAGGCCTGATCCTAATCGGACGGCAAGCTACCCATTGCTCACCGTCCGTAAACCCGCGCCTACGGTGGCCGGGAATCGGCCTGCGATTCCCGACGCCCAAGGCGTCTTCGGTTAGGGGCGGTGAGGGCGCGAAATTTGCCTCTCTCTCGCGCGCTCTGTCTCCTCCTTCGCGAGCATTATTGCTTCGCAGAAGGAGGTGACGGTCTCCCATGCCCTCTCGCTCCATACCATGGCCCGTACCAGGGCCGGACGCGAGAGATCACCGCCGACGACCATACATCTAAGGGGCAATTCCCGTAATTTTTAAGAACATTCGCATCTCAGTCGCAATCTGTCAAAGTTACAATCAATTTACCGACATTTTTGACAAGTCTGACAGATTGCGACTTGAATGTGGATGTTTTTTAAGTACGAGAATTGGCCTTCTGGTCATAAACGCACGCCGGTTGCGAGTTCTACGCATCTGGCCTTTCTGAAGAACATCACTAATAAGGTCACTATAAGTCCTTCTAGGGCGTCTCCTCCCGGCGTTTTCACATCTTCCTTGTAAATACCCTTTGTTAGTCCCCTTTCATTCATCCTCTCAACATGACCAAACTATCTATGTAAGCACACTCTTTTCAATTTTACTCACTAGATACTACACTACAGGGTGACCACTGCAAACCAGGGCAGCGCAGCACTGTGCTGATTTTAAGCATCATGCTGAGTGGAAGCCTTCTTGTCACAGTCATGACGTGCCAGCAGCTGCTGCATATTTCTGTTTTGTGCTCGTAATAATATTTAAATCTATTGTGTTTTTTTTTATTGTTCTACTCGAGTAATTATCTTTTTCATGCACGTGATTCTGTGACAATAGTTATTTATGATACAAGTGCGAAAATCATCTTACGCACTTGTATCATACGTTTTACTTTGCATTGTGCGAGGAAAAAAAAAACGAGTGAACCTTACAGCAGTCGCCTATGATGTGTGGCATCTGACATCTTGGTTGACGTACACACGGCTAAACATAAAGCTATATATTTCCAGTTTAAGTTGATCTCGCATTGTATAGGAATTCCGTACAATGCAAGGTCAGCTTATACTGGAAATTATAGCTTGATGTGTAGCTGTGTGTACATAAATAATACAAAGAATATTCTTCATCATCATCATCGCCGTCACCATCGAAATCGTCATGACTTTGACTTTGATTTTGACTTTGACCATTGTCATCGCAATCGCCATTGCCATCGTCATCACCACTGACGCCATCGTCATCATCATCATCATTTAATTTGTATTTTTTTTCTCAAATGATAAAAACTCTGCGAAAAAATTTAAAAAAACAGAAAGTAAAAAGCCGCCCAGATTGTCTGCTTGAAAAACGCTCTTTTTGAGCACATGCATTATAAATAAACTTATTTTTCTTTCTCTCTACTACCGCGATGAAAAAATCTTAGCATTTTAAAATTTCTCATATCACTTGGGAGAAATATTGTTTGTGAACGCACATACCTACTATATAGCTTCTTATTTCCATATACAGCGTAGAAACTTTTCAATATACATGTTAATATACTCTTTGCATGTAAACATAATATAAGAAAGTCTACATAGCCTTCGTAAGAACGAAGTATTTCCTGAACATCAATCTTTCACGTCGACCGGCCAGCGTCGGAAAAATACTTATTATCGTTATTAGGCGGGGTACATACGAGATTGAGGAGGCTAAAGTTGTTTTTATGATGTTTAGTATATTTAAGTTTGTAATATGCCTTATAAATTGTGGTAGGTTGAGTTGTTGAAAAGTAATTGTGACTTTACTTGTTTAGTGCCTCGTTGGTCTAGTGGTCGCAAGCGCTACTGCTGAGTATAAGGTCCTGGGTTCGATTCCCGGGTCGGGCAAAGTGTTATTAGGTTTTTCCCATCTGGAATTTCTCAATAGCAGCCCGGAGTCTGGATTTGTGCCCGGTTGATGGCAATAGGTTCGCCCCCTATTACATGGGACTGAAACATAACTGGCGAAATGTGGGTGTACTATAGGTACACCTCTGCCTAACCCTTCGGGGATTACAGGCGTGTTATGTTGTTTAGTTCCAGTCAAAGGTCACAACATCTGAAGGGCAATTCGCAAATTTTTAAGAATGTTCGTCATCAAATCAACCTGAATCTGTCAAAAATACCTCTAATTAATCTACACTATTGACAAGACACCAGGCAAACGGCATAGAGGAAGACCGTTCACTAGATGGGACGACGATATTAAAAAAATTGCTGGTCCAGAATGGCAACGAATAGCCCAAGACCGAGAGAAATGGAAAGCTTTGAAGGAGGCCTTTACCTGAGAGGGGTTCCAGTACAGTAAAAAAAAAAAAATGCTACTGCCTATTATTATAGTATTAGTAAAATGTAAATAGTTATTAAGATAATTGTATTTAAGTGTATAGATATTAGTTTCTCAATTTTTTATCCTTTTGTTAACTAAGTACTATAGGTAGGGGACAACATTTGCATGTTAATGTGTTACTGGAAATAAAAGGCTTTTTTTTTTTTTTTTTTTTTTTTTTTTTTTTTTTTTTTTTTTTTTTTTGTTGACAAGTATTTGACATTGACTGTCGCCGAAATGAAATTGATTAGATTTGGTACGTATTAATCGTCAATATAGTCCGTACTTTTTTCATATTGCCATTCGCAATATTGTAATTAAGTACCAAATAGAAACTAACATAGACTAAATACTTTTATTATTTATTTATTTATAAACACATTAGTCAACACAAAACACACACATACACACATTAGTCGTTTTAATCTTACCTACCCAGGTTTCTTGAATAATGCAAGCAAAAGTAGACCTTAAGTTACTTAAACTTTTAAGTTCACAACTATACCTGCACCGTTAAGAATGCAAGGTAAAATACGAATTCGAAATCAATTTTGACGTAGATTTCATTTGTTTTATTGGAATTGAGGGCCGACTTCTCAATCATATCGAGTCGAGTATGCACTGCGGGAGTTCTAGTGTGTTAATTATTCAGAATATGGCAGTTACCTACTTGAATCGAAAATGTATTGGATATTTCATCATAATTTACATTCTTAGGACATCGCATTTACTGCGATTTTCATTGCAAAAGTAAGAATTTTCCCCCACAAAATGATCAAAATTCTAAGCGGTATCAAAACTTCAGCGATTTTAAAGAATTTGGAAAATCCGGATACATTTCCTAACACATTATTCACATACATTTGAATATATTGTTGAAGTCAGACATCGCAACGTAGCGTTAGCTACGCCGTAGATTTATGTGCTACGGCGTAGCGGCTCTAGAGAGCTCGTAGAGATGTAGCTGTAGCGTCTACGCCAATTGCCACATAGACTTACGAGGGTTAATTTTTTAAATCTCAACGCAGTTAAGAGGGAAAACGACTCATTTAAAACCTTTTTTATAGACCGTAGAAACAATTAGAGAAGCCAAGAAGCACTTGGTATTTCGAGAGTGAAAAACGGGATTCCACCGCGGCCATTTTGGGCCAAACGTAACGGTCGTGTTCGCGATAAAAGCAATTTAAATTAGGACATAAAACACGTCAAGGGATTGTCAACGAAGAATGGAGTGAACAGAGCCTGGGACAATTCATTTAAGACATTTTAAGTCGGCATTTTGGAATATAAAAGGAAAGTTGGGAAGGATTTTGGTATGAAAAGAATCGGTGGAATCACGATTTTTTCCTCTTTTCTGTCTCATAATTGTGGGAAGGGTAATTTAACTTGAATACATAAATTATGCGACAGCGTTGGTGTAGACTTTGAATGGAAGCCGGTTTGGGCATTATGTTCTTTGACGAAACTAATAAGATATTGCTTTAAGTATATCTGTTATACGTAATATGTAGCTAGGAATACCTTTTAACAATAATTTAGAAAGATATGGATAGTGTACTGACGACAGGCGGGTAGCACATCTCCGCCACGAAACCATAGCAGCAAAACCGCAGCAGTTCAATTGAACTGGCTCGCGTCATGTCCGATTCGAGTGAATTGAACTGAATTGAACTACTGTGGTTTACAGGAGTTCACCTACACACAAGCAGAGAAACCCGGACCTCGATACCGGGCTGCAAGCAGTCCAAGGAAACTATGCCATCCTTGAATAGCAGTCTAATCAGGCGTTTATTAAGCTTTGACAGGAACGGCCAGCGACTGATGAGAGGGCCATCACGGGTCACTGCTCGCTAAACAAACACTTCCAAACAATAGGCATAACGGACAGTCCTCTGTGCAGGGCGTGCATGGAGGCAGAGGAAATTGTCGCGCACGTGCTTTTCAAATGCACAGGTGTTACCCAGATTAGAACAGAAACCCTCGGGTGACCCAGATCTTTCACTGATGTTCTGAACAGACCAGGAGTTTTAATTAACTTCTGGAGGGAGGTGGGCTGGTTGGAATAACCACCAAACGGCCGCCATGGCCCACACAATGGTCCACCTGACCGACTAAGTGCGGAAACCAAACCCCATAACATAGAACTACTGTTGTTTCGCTGCTATGGTTTCGCGGCGGAGGTGTGCTACTGGCGTGAGTTTACATTGGGTATACGAAAGCCAAGATTCAAACCAAATAATGGGAAAAAGCCTACAAAAAAGTGCTAGTCAAAGAAACAATAATGTCATTATAATAATGTCATTTGTGGGCCGGCCATATCAGCCGTATAACCGATGACCGTTGGGGTACACGTGTTCTTGAGTGGAGACCCCGAATTGGCAAACGTAAGGTAGGACGCTCTCAGGCTAGGTGGAGTGATGATCTTCGAAGGGTGGCTGGTACACACGACTACACATCAAGCTATACAGTTCCAGTATAAGCTGGCCTCGCATTGTACGGAAATCCTATACGATGCGAAATCAGCATAAACTGGAATTGTATAGCTTGATGTGTAGCCGTGTGTACTAGCTGGACGAGAGTTGCCGAGAATCGAGCTGAATGGCGAGCAATTGGAGAGGCCTATGTCCAGCAGTGGACTGCTATAGGCTGGTGATGATGATGATGATGAATGTCATTATAATATTTATAAAACACTTGGTGATGATTATTAATTAATGATTAGAAGACCCGATGAACCTCGTATAAACTACGTTTCAAATATCTCGTATAAAATTTCGATTTTATCTATTTTTGTTCGTTTGGGTATTTCTTAATTTTATTTTTTTCTAAACCACCCCAGTACTTAGGTGAATAAAAAAAAAAAAAATTGGTCGTTCGATTTTCCAGTTTTTGCGAAACTAACGCACGGCAATTGATTTTTATACATTATAGATTAATTACTTTACTCACCATAATAATTACTCAATGTAAGACTATGGCAGCCGACATGTCGCGTTATGATACAACAATAATACCACTTAAATGTCTGCAAACCGTCTCCACATTAAAACTCACAAAAACCAATCGTTTAATTAAAAAGCAACTCTTAAAAAATCATAAAATTATCCTCAACCCTGATGGATTCACCAACTGATTAAAACTTAGCGATTGATGAAGCTCGGAATTAATTACAAGCTTCCGAGTTTAGTGAAAAACTTCCCGAGTCAACGCTTCAAGTTAATGTTGCTTTTGCTCACAACTTACTGTTTTTATTGGGACTCACGAAAGATATCTGATGACAGCCGATAAATATAAATAATGTTGATTTAAATCAATTGATTAAGAACGTAGTAATATAAACCTACTAACTTTTGCCAGAAAACTTCGACCAGTGCCAGCAAATATTCCAATAATACTACAGAAATACATCACCTGTAACCCTCGAAGGGTTGGTCAGAGATGTACCTTAGTACAACCACATTTCGCCAGTTATGATTATGTCCCATGTAATAGGGGGCGAGCTTATTGTCATCAACTGGGCACAAATCCAGACTCCGGGCTGCTACTGAGAAATTCATAATGGAAAAACCCAACATCACTTTGCCCGACCCGGGAATCGAACCCAAGACCTCATGCTCGGCAGTAGCGATTTCGACCACTAGACCAACGCGACAATCTCTTACCACATCAATAAAGCCCGTCACAGATGTAGCTATAATATCTTTAAATATATAATTCTTCTGTACGTGTATTTGTCTCCTTACTCCTCCTAAACGCCTGGACCGATTTGGAGGAAATTTTATATGTATATTTGAGTGGTTGAAAATACAATTGGACCCGGTAGGTGGCGCTGTTCGGACAGGACAACGACTGTCGGGTCCGCTAGTATATTAATATAAATCAAAGCTATATATATTACGATATACTTTCCATAGTAATCTTCGAGCGACCTCAGACGGAGCTATATGTATATTTTTATTACGTCACCAAAATATGTGGATAGATATAGCAAGACATAGTATATATATTGTATATATTAAACCGCAAACCAAATGAGGGCAAAAATGTATATTACTGGCAGCGCCCCGCGGTTTCACCGGCAGTCTCGATCCCGTGGGAATTTCGGTATAAAAAGTATCCTGTGTTAATCCAGGTTATAAACTCTCTGTGTGACAAATTTCATCCAAATCCGATCAGTAGGTTTTGAGTGAAAGAGTAACAAACATCCATCTATCCTCACAAACTTTCGCATTTATAATATTATTATTAGGATAGTATAGCTACCGTGTGTGGTGGTTCCCTATAATGTAATATAATATATACCACAGTATATTAATGTATATTATAGCTACGTCTGTGACAGCCTTAAGAAGGGACGAAACTAAATATTCTAAGGCGGAGATCACACAGTAAATAATAATGTTCCTCTAAGATTGACTTGCACAAACTAACCACCCTATACATTATGTACGCAAATTTATTCTCCAGTCTCAGCAGCAGTGTGTCTTCCGGCAAAATAAATGTTAATGAGCGACAGCCCATAATGAATAAACGTTTGATCGAGAATTTGCTATTCCGCTCGCACTTTGACCGCCGTGCAAGGAGATACAGAAAGCCCACTACTGAAAAAACTCTATCTTACAGCAGAAATATATGAAAAGTAATGAAAAAAATACAATAGATGTGGATATATTTAGTAACCTGTTTCGCTTAGCTTCTAAAGAGCCATAAAAAACCCTGAAAGAAATCGACACGTGTTTCACCTCTCAACGAGGCATCCTCAGGATAACGATTGACTTGTCGCGAACCCGAACACGGCGTGTTGCCACACCGAGCGCTGAACGCAGAGAAGATCGTTGAATAAAAATCTGCAACTAAGCTACGTCCTTTCAAAAACTGAATATTTCCTAATCTAAAAATTGCACCTCCATCAACTTTCATCGATGTTCTAAGTTTTAGAAAGCATTCCCCTTTTGTTTATATAGTTCAATTGTTTGTGTTGTTTTATTGTCCCTAAAATTTTTGTCTGGTTTGATGTTTGACCGATTGGTCGCAAGTCCAACCACGCATTCGCTTTTGTGGGTTTTTTCATCAATGCCAACGTTCATTAACTTGTGAATTACTCACAGTCAACCTTCTGTAGTTTCCTTATATCATGTCCTGACCTTAAACGAAATTAAACCAAAGAACTTGAGGGTTGTTTAAAAGAAAACTGTTGATCGTAATACGAAACGAGTTCCGAATTGAAAAAACACGAGTTTCCGTTACTTTTAGGTGCGTCTTGTTTTTTGTTTACTTTCGAAACTTGATAGCGGTATTTTAGGAAGGAAATAAGGAATTTTTGATATATTACGTAAACATGTGCCACTCTTAATGTTGTGTTTTCTTCAAAACATATAGCTCTGTTTAACTTGCAACCTAAATTGTTTTATGAACTTTCTAATACATAGTTTTCCTTCATTTAGAAATCTAATTAGTTCTAGTATTATTAGTTATTGCTAATGTTATTATTAATTGAAGGCATAGCCAGTTCTTGGGACACGACATAGAACACAAATTAAACCAAATGTAGTTTAGAGGCATTTTTTCTAAACATTCGTAAAAAATCTCATCCAATCCATTACAACAAAGTAGAAAACCACTCGTATTCAATAAAAAAAAAAAAATCTTTAAATCGCAAAAGTACTTGCACTGATACCATATTCGAAGAAGTATCGAACAAGAAGGAACCAAGCTTTTATATACATTAAAACTTCCCGGAGAAACTCCTTGGAGGCTCTTTTATACTGAGAATAAAGAAAAAATCTTGAATAAAGTAGGCATACGAACTAACCGATAAAAGGGCCCCAATATGTTATACCGAGAATTCTGCTCAAGAGAATTTTCTGTACATTGCGTGTTTTGTATAGTATTGTGCAATTTAGATCGAAGTGAAGCGGCAATGTATGGAGTTTAACGCGGTTACTTTGAACTGAATATTTGTTTACGAGTAACAGGAAATGATTTGAAGATAAAGAACAGATTCAAAGCCTAACAGTTGAATGTTTTATTTTGAGATACGGTGTTTTAGAGATAAGAAAATTTCGGATAAAATATAGCTAAGGTTTGTTCAATGAGAAATGAGGACCACCACACTGCATGTGTTATCTTAGTATCGTCATACGAACATAGAGTAATAGAATACATTTTATTAGAATACAATGTCAAATTTAATTCGTTTTAATCCGCTTAAGGGGTCATACATAGTACTCATCATTATTAACAACTTTCACTTTATACCTACACAAAAAAAAATCTGCTGTTCTCTACATTTTGACGAGCTATGCGAACATGAATGTAGGGAACAACAGACTTAAGATTTCAGGGTTAGTCCCATAGTGAAAGTTGTTTATAATGATGAGCACAATGACATCTTTAGAGGATTAAATCGAATTAAATTTCACATTGTATATTAATTAATCAGTTTGCCTGTTATTCCTGTTTCGTCTTGTAACTCCTAACGAAGATTAGCAAATGAAGGACAGCAATCTTTTTCAATCCCTGTTCTAAGATTGGAACTTATAACTCAGCCACTTTTGCCTGTTTATGAATGAGTTCAATACGTATGAGTAAGGGATCTCGACTAGACAGACCACGACCACGACCAAATAAACTATAGAAACCGATACGAATCACGCACTTGGTTGCAACAGCCAATTAGCCGCAGTCCATACAATACCACTAGATGGCAACGACTGGCCGGAGTCGTGGCCGTCGACTGTGCGAAATCCCTTAGATCTCAATCTATCCATGCCTGTACATAACTGTTTACCTGCTTTTATTCTCACTCGCATTAAGATAATACAAGGCCTTTATATGTACCACGGCGTCCTCACTTTCCGCCTGACGCAGGTCCTCACCGGACACGGTTGTTTCGGGAGGTTCCTGTTCAGGAAGCGCCCGAGTGTCACCATTGTGTGGATCGCCCGGAGGACACGGTGGAGCATACGGTGGAGGTCACCGTGTCCTCGTGGAGGCGATCGGCGGCAGTGATCTCTCGCGTCCGGCCCTGGTCAAGGCCGCGGAGCGAGAGGGCATGGGAGGCCGTCACCTCCTTCTGCAAAGCAGTAATGCTCGCGAAGGAGGAGGTGGAACGCGTGAGGGAGAGGCAAATTTCGCGCCCTCACGCCCTTAATCGCCGCAGGAGACGCCCTGGGCATCGGGAATCGCAGGCCGATTCCCGGCCACCGTAGGCGTGGGCTTGCGGACGGTAAGCAATGGGCAGCTCACCGTCTGATAAGGACCAGGCCAAGATCGACGGCGCGTTGTGTTCCACGTGCGCCTCAAAGAGATGTCAGCAGAACTGACGGGGTCCGCTAGAGCCAATGCCTGCTGGGGTTGCGGGAAAATCCGAAAGGAATACTGTGGCCCCTGGCAACATGGCAACTGAAGGAACACGGGTGGGTTTTAGTCAGTAAGAGTCTGACACGCCCTCCTGCTCCGCCCAGAGCGGGAGAAGATATTTGATAATTTCCCACCCAAAAAAGGCTTTCATATGTACATCAGAACTCATACAAATTAAAACCGACCCAACCCATAATTCTACTAATGAACAACATCACTTAAGGAGTCACTCCAAAGAGTAATTGAAGCCAAAAACTTTAATTGTTCTTACTCCAGTCAAATAATTACTGGGTATGCATGAACTTGCCTACAATTACCCCTCGAACTTGAGAATTAAGTGCCCCATGTATTTATTTTAATAAAGAAAGTATCGCCTGAAAGAAATTCCGAAAGAAACTTTGAGTAATTGACGGTAACAGGGTCAAATGATTCTTTATAATGGATTTTCAGGCTAACGCTCCGGTTTTCATGAAAAATCTGATTATTCAGGCACCTTTTAATTTGAAAGTGTTTATGAAGTGGGTCGGTATTGGCAGTCCGTTGATTTTTATTCTTGAAAGGTAGAAGAATTATATTAATTGATGGACGTCTTTTTTACTTTTACTTATTTATATTGAAGGCTCTAACCTTGTTTAGACTTTCAGGGATTCACCCCTAAAGACTTTGAAATGACCTACTTTTTTTTGTATGGAGTTATAATAAATTCAAGAAAAATCTGTTGTGCTAAACATTTTGTTAGATTAAAAAATTCAATTGTTTATTAATTGGCGACTTTCAAAAGTACCCATAAATTGTCTACCTAATTGAAATAAATGATGCAGATTTTTGTCATCGAATAATTTTCTGACAAGAAGTTCTTCGCTGCCAGGTACGTTATCTTTTCCCAACAATTTTCGGAAGACTGATTCACTGATATGCTAATAAAAGCCCCACCTAATAAACGATTCACAATGCATCTCAAAAATACAGCATGTTTCTAACTTCCCACACGGGGGACGTGGGGCGACAATGCGGCACATAATGAGACTTAGACAAAGGGTTCCGCACAACTATCCGATTTAATTAAACTACGAGACGCGAACAACGCGCAGATTTTGAAGTTTGCTCCACTTTCAACCAATTTGAGAACCGTGTGAGAATTTTCAGATTGCCCGTGGTTGTGTGTTCGTATATTTTCGTGTGTGGCCTGTGTTTGAAGATGTGTTTTCATATGAAAACAAGACACAAGACACTTAACCAAACAAAAAGTGTGATGCTACAAAATTAATCAGAAAATTTAAGGAGATAAAATAACATAGTTAATCCATTTCTTAACTCACATATTTAAATAAGAATCTTTGTTTACTCAACTTCAACATAAAACTGACTAACATGTTTTTAAATAGTAGGCCCCTTCCAATACCTACAAGAACTGTTTAAGTTTGTGTTAACTCCTTAGTTTCATGTAGGTAAAGGCAAAATTATTTCCTTACTAGCTGCGCTCCGCGGTTTCACCCGCATAAGTCTCGATCCCGTGGGAATGTCGGGATAAAAAGTATCCTATGTCCTAATCCAGGTCATGTTCTACCTATGTGCCAAATTTCATTCAAATCTGTATAGCCGTTTTAGCGTAAAAGCGTAACAAACAAATAAACAAACTAACAAACTCACTTTCGCATTTTTAATATTATATTAAGTTAGGATTCTTTCCTTTTTTGTCTCCAATTAGGTATCAAAAGTGTCCATTAAATCAACCGTAATTACCCTACAAAGGACTCCAAAAATCAGACACCAATACTAATTCACCACAACTCACAATCCCTGCTAAGACATTTATACGAGCAGGAATCGCGAGCCGGCCGAAAGCGGAACGCGACAGATTCTTGGAATAACGTGAAATTCCTCCTGTATTTATGGGTACATTTAAAATTGGTCGTGTTTCAACTACGCTTTACGGACCCCTGGTATATTTATCTCAATAAAGTTATTGTAAATCTTAGCTATGGCTGTTTGTTTTAGTGTGGACAAATACGGAATTGTTGTCGTTGGTTAATTTGGAGTCGGAGGAATGTACCGTTCTGCTGTTTGCTTTGAGAGAGTCAACATTGTTGATGCTACAGTAAAAATTATGTTACTGCGAGTTTTATTCAGGGAAAGGATTAATCATTTTCATGCAAAATTAAAAGGTCTTACTACTAATAAACATTTAACTAGTCGATGACTTATTTCTAATTTTATTACCTACTAGCCGCGCCTCGTAGTTTTACCCGCATAAGTCTAGATCCCGAAGGAATATCGGGATAAAAAGTATCCTTTGTCCTAACCCAGGTCATGGTCTACCTATGGGCCAAATTTCATCCAAATCCGTTCAGCCGTTTTAGCGTGAAAACATAACAAACAAATGAACAAACAGGCTCACTTTCGCATTTATAAATATTGGTTACAATTAGGATCTTTAACATCCATCGGCGTATAAAATAACGTGATGAGTTTGCGACAAGTCGCAAAAAGTAAATTCATTATAAATTTCAGAATCAATGACGAACAACGATAATTTTTCACGCGCCAGTATGTTCATTTGTTTCTTCTTTACTTTAAACAGCACTATTTGCAAACCAAATCGAAATTTAAATAAAATCTTTGAAACGTTACCTCGTCGGTTGCGATGTGTTGAAGTAAAAGGTTCGTTCTATTTTGAAATAATACGACAGATATAAGTCTTCATAGTAATTTATTCAGCCGCTAAACGTGTTAGATATAGATTTTCATACAAACATTTCCGGCCGGGCACTCGCATGTATTCGACCAGCACAGCAATTTCGATTTATCTCGAAGATAGTTGTCAAAATAATGCTTGTATTTCCAAGCATGTTTGGGAAAAACTAATATCTCCTTATAGGGCCCAAAATTACGATGTAACATTACGAGATAATAAATATATTTTTCATGTCAGTCTGATAGGTTTCATATTAGTCGACAGTCGAGTGCCATAAAAGCAGGTGAGGCCATATAAAAGGTAATTAATTTTGTCTCGTAGATTAAATACTTACTAGTACATAATTACTTTTATTGTTTTTCTATCATCACTGTAATTATCTACTCACTTAATTAATACGTAGAGAATATTCCATTTTTATATTTCTGTCTACTATTATTAAATGTATTGATTTCGAAGTAATATCACAGTATTACAATCCATACAGTAGCAAAACGCCTTTGATGTCGGGCAACATAGTCACACGCAGATGTGCGAGGGTTGTAGTGTTAGGTTTTAATTTATTAATACGTAATTGTTGGATATTATACTGGCAACACCCAAAGATTCGATGTGTCAGAACGTAGCGCGGGAACGGCCTTCTGGGTTGGGTGCTCGTGACGGTAAAATGTACTTGGTGGCTGTGTCGGTAAAAAGATAGATTGGCTTGGTATTGGTTGGAAATCTACTGTAAATTAAGGTAACCTGTTAGTTTCATGGTAGATATTAGAATACGGATTGAATTGTGATATTACGTGGGGAATAGGAGTAGAATATTAAATTTGATGCTGGCAAAGAAATATAAATGACAGACAAAATATCTTGGTGTGGCATATTATTTTCCTTATCCCTGAAATATTGTGAATATGTAGTTTTATTATACAGTTTTAGATTATGATATTGGGGTAGCGACTTTAAGATTAATTTGAGTATTGGTATCCATTTTGAGGTTAAATAATTATATTTGGAATTAAATCAGTTATTTTAGAGTAAGGGTGGTTCTTATTTCAGTAGCAAAATGGAAAATAAAATAAATGTAATTAATATAATGTAATCATTTACTTACAAGTACCTATACATTTGCATATTGTGATGCCAAATATTTACATGACACTTTATTTTTAGACGTTCTCAGTTTACTATTATTACATTATTAATTACCACCATTGCACCACTGCTCTCAAAACGGCATGTCTTAGAACCAAAACATCGCAGACATGTGACATCTACCAACCCGCATTGGCCCCGCGTGGTAGATTACAGCTCACTCCCTCTTACCGAGAGAAGACCTGTGTCCCAGTAGTAGGAACATTTTAGCCTGATTACATTTAACTACGCATTTATGCATTCCGATGAACAATCTTATCATAAAAGTTTGAGGAAAAAATAGCCTTGATTTAAATTCTACTTTAATTAGTACGTTAAATAATTTCTCTAAAATATTTATTCCAACAAACAAAAATTGTGCCTACAATAGGTTACAGTAAATCTATGAAATTTTAAATCATTGTTATGTTTGGCTGTCAATGTGCATCCGTACACAGAACAGGTGTGTACCATAATTAATGTATTCATCGATTCTTGTAAAATTCGCTATAAAAACATGCTCGCGTCTGCTCTCAACGTTCGAGGGCGCAAACTAAGCCATTGTTCTACGCAAGTATATTCGTTTCACTACTGTATGGATTGTTATACTGTGGTAATATTATGTTCTATGGTCACTAGTCACTTTTCGAAACGTGTTTATGTCAGGATTGTAAGTGAGCGTTAAAAGAAGTAAAAACCGTTTTGTTACTATAAAAGTTATACACAAAGCGAATAAAACTCCCGGGAGTGTCGCAGCAATCGACGCGTGATAGGTTAAACGAACGACCACTTAGACCTTTATTGTTAAAACCCTTAGGTTTTCTTAAAGTAACAAACCAAAAAGTATTTTATTTTATGTTATCAGACTACAGGGCAAAGGCCTCCCTTTCTCCTTTCCACTCCTCTCTGTGTTGAGCTAGTTAACCAATCCAGCCTGTAGGCGTGAAGCTCATCCCGCTATCTTCTCCCGAGGCTATCTCGATTTAGTCGGACGTGTTCTGGGACCTACATTATGGTAGATTTGGCGCAAAAAGTAGGCCATATTAAATTCTAATTTTAAAAGACGTAAAGACGCATAAGGACTACTTTACAAACAAGAGCAAGAGCCGAACAAAAGGTTCATACAAACTTAAAGTATACAGTGTGAGTCTTCATAATGTGCACATATCGAAATGAGGAAATCTATGCTTAATTTTAACGACAGAAAAAATATTTAAAAAATCTAAATATTGTTTTTTATACTTTTTATGAAATTAAAAAAAAAATTGTAACAAAACTGTGTAACTTTTAAACTGAATCAGCTATCGCGATGAAACAAACTCCATAATGATTGAAAGTAAGTAGCCGTCCACATAAAATTAAAATTGAGAAAAAAACTACCCTCAATTGAAAATAAACATGTTTTTTTAGTAAAAATCTGTATTTTTTTCTTCAATTTTTAATTGTAAAATTTATAAATAAGATAATAATAAAAAGAGAGCAAAAAAAAATTTTTAAAAAAAAAATTTTTTCTGTAAAATTTTTTTTTTTTTTTTAAACTAAAAAAAAAAATTACCATTTTTTCCGTCGATAAAATTAAGCATAGACTCCCTCATTTCGATATGTGCACATTATGAAGACTCACACTGTATAAGAATCAAGATCTGCCCTCCATTTTGCGAATTAGTTTACCTTTCATTTGCGAAACGCCCGCCGTCCAAATAAAAACAACGCCGGTTGCTTTTGCAAATTAAATCTATAATCTTTATGGAGATTGTAAAATATGTAGGTATAGGGTTGAAAGGGATGAAAACGGAATTATGAGGGTGATTGTGAATTGGCTGTTTGCGGTTGATTTTTTAATAATGATGAGGAAGTTTATGATACAAGACTTTTAGACAAAAATGGAGGTAAAAGAACTCTTTTTACCCACGACGGAACGGAGACGGTATATGTGTTTGGGGTGAGAGGATGTTTGTACAAATCCATGTTGCTATTTTTCTCCAAAACTATTAGTCCGATTTTGATGCAGTTTTCAGTGATGGGTTTGGGTTTGCTTGGTGCATGTTCTTAGATAAGTGTTACGGTGACAACTTACCAGGGGGCGCTACAGTAAACATTTATTTGTGCAAAACTTTTATTCTTTTTCAATTACTTTTTAACCGTCGTGGGTATTTTCAAAATATTTAATTTTGCTTTTTATTATTTCCAGAATATTAGTCCAGTCATATTGGAAAAATGGCGCCCAAAAACGAAATGGCGGCGAGCGGTAAAGATACGAGGTGGCAAAATGAAAATTCAAAAAGAGCACGTCTTTCATTAAATCAATTAAATCACCAATTTTCAAAACTCCTGAAAAACTGTACTATATTTTCAGTGCAATAGGCATCAAATTGGTATGCTGCCTATTTTGGCAGAGCAGCACCTTGGTTGCGTAATACACGATCAATCATAATCTGAATCGTTTTGAAACAGATTGCTAATCCATTGCTTCATATGTTGGAAAAAAAAATCTGCTCGTCAACGTAAATAACGCAATGAATGTTATTGAAATGTCAAAATGAAACAAATTAGTCTTAATAGTTTACGAAAACCTATTAGTTAGGGACAGATTTTACGCTTCCCACGAAATAAAAAAAAAACCGTGGTAGCCCACAGTTATAAGAAACCGCGTTTCGAAAATGTTACAGCATCGATATGAGTATTTTAGTAGTATTCCGAGTTAATCTTTGACACCACAGATGTACGATAGGAATTATTGTGGGAGTCTTCAAAATCAATCTACTTAGCCTTTTCCTAACTATGTTGGGGTCGGCTTCCAGTCTAACCGGATGCAGCTGAATACCAGTATTTTACATGGAGCGACTGCCTATCTGACCTCCACAACTCAGTAACTAGATAATACGATACCCCTTGATAAGACTGGTTGTCAGATTTTCGGGCTTCTGACGACCCGTAACGACTGACAAAGATCCACGAATGACAGCCGGGACCAACGGCTTAACGTGCTTTCCGAGGTACGGAGGAGTCTCGGTATGTAAAGATGGTCACCCATTCACGGACCAACCCCGGCAAGCGTAGCTTAACCTTATGAATTGACCCGCGGGGCTGTTATTACTTAGCCACGAGCTTCTCAATCAATAAATCACGACTCCCTAAAATATAGGCGATTTCTTATAATAGTCATAAAATGCTTACTATATCCATCCTATATAGTTCCTTCACCGTCTTTCAGACGTCCACAAAGAAAATGGCGTCCCATTAGCCCTAGTCTACACTGCACAAACGGTTATCTTACGTTACATAGCACTTTTTACACCGAACCAGATCGAACGAAATATTACAGCAGTTATTCAACTCAATAAAAGTTATCTCTGGTTACAGAGTAATAGTCTTATCTATGTGATATATGTTCCGGGTGTACCTATGAGTGGGGAAGTCCGAAGTTCATGGCAAGCCAATTTGTCAGTAGGTTAGCGCGATAACACGTATTATGGTTACTCTGTGCCAGTTTTTGGGATTATGGTAAAATATGGTGGTTAAGCGTATGAGGTAGGGATTAATAAATGCTTAAGATTTGGTTGAGGCTGTAATTTTTTTTACCTTTATTTGGTACTCAAACTCAAAGCATTTCTTTCAATTAAATCATTTACAGGCACTTTTGAATTGTCAAGGAATCGGTCAGTCAGAAATATGAAGCTAGTTGCCCATTCCAAAGCGTAGTAGGTAGGTACCTATGGAGAAGAAAAGGCAAGAAAATTGTGAAAAAAAAAAATTGTTACAAAATATTGGTTACATCATTCATGTTGAAATTATACATGTGAGAACAATGTAGAAATACGTGCACGTTAGAAACGTTCGTAATAAAAAGATAAAACAAAGAACAATTCAAAAATTAAAATAAATTTAAAATAAGCCCTGGCAGCCAAGAGATGACCAGTCCTAACTGACGGCGCCCGTTCACGAACATGACGCATGGATTTTGAAGGGAGCTAAATGATCCAACACACGCGCCACCATCAGCGAAACATCTAACTAGTTTAGAGGTGTGAGGAACAGGGTGTAAAGTTCACTCATCCTCTTTAGAAAAGGCCCGATCCTCCGACCAGACGGGTGTCGTGTCTGGCGGGTAACTGCCCAACAATTGAAGTCGGATAGTCATATATATGTCGTTCGCGCGGTAAACTGTAATTGCGCGATGCAAGATTTGTGTTACGTCAGGATTTTGTGTGACGTCAGGTCTTTGATGCGTAGTTCGCATGTGGCATAAAAAAATACGTCCATTTAGTAATCGACGATATACAAGATTGCAGTTAGAAATAGAAATGACAACTACAAAGTTGTCTTCAGCACAGTAAAAGTTAATAAAAAAAAGAAAAGCTAATAACACCAATATTCATCATCAGCCTATAAATGTTCCCACTGCTGGGACACAGGCCTCCTCTCTGTGAGAGGGAGCGGGCCGTAATCCACCACGCGGGCCCAGTGCGGGTTGGTAGATGTCACATGTCTTCGAATTTTTGGTTCTAGGACATGCCGGTTTCCTCACGATGTTTTCCTTCACCGTTTTGAGAGCAGTGGTGATGAAATAATTTACACAAAGTAAAGCGCCTGTCTGGGTTCGAACCTACGACCTACAACTCGTAAGTCACGGCCGTTACCACTGGGCCACCACTGCTCTCACACACCAATATTAACCTCTCATAACTACGAGCTCTTTAAAAAGGAATGAAACAGGACACAAAGCTTCAGAAAGCCACTTTATAAAAGTGAAATAAAAGAGGAATAAGAACTCGAATCGGGACGAAAAAAAACTTTGTAAGGGCGAATGCACATTAACCACTAGGAGCCAAGTCAAGTCGGGGGGTTTCAATTACGACAACTCGACTTAGCAGGGTAAATTCAAATGGCGAACTCGCATCGAGACGAACCCATTTACGTAAGCCGCGTTTTCTTTCTGTAATGTAATCCTATTGGCTAAGATCTGAGAGCATTGGTTGTCAGTGTGCGTGTAAACTGTGTTAACAATCCATCTTACGTATTATATACATCGAGAAATGTATTAGCGGACGACACGCGGTTTCACCCACGTAGTTCCCGTTCCCGTGGGAGTATGAGGATAAAATATAGCCTATGTTACTCGCTGATAATGTAGCTATCCATTGCTGAAAGAATTTTTCAAATCGGTCCAGTAGTTTTTTAGTTTATTCGTTACATACAAAAATACAAATCTTTCCTCTTTATAATAATAGTATAGAAGTATAGATTGGTTGTGTATTAAAAAAAAAATGCAAGACATTACTTATCGACGTCGAAATTCCGCCATTTTGTTTGTATTCAAACAAAACCAAGCCTACTATAACGATTGCGCGACCCACGGCAGTCGATAGACACCTCACCATCCAGCCGTTATGATGCTTCGAGGGTATGAAGAATCCCACACACAAAGATACAAAGATACGCGTGAAAAACATAACCCTGTATTTGCTGTCGCGCAAACGAGTAAAAAAGGTCGGAGACATTATAGTTTAAAAATAAATAGAGTCTACAAGAATTAAAATTTTAACACCAAAACCAAAAATGTGTGTGTTTGTCTTTAGTTTTAATTTTTTGGCGCCGACTTCCAAAATTAAAGTTATTTTTCACTTTGTAGTGTTTTTTTTGGAAGTCGTTTCAGTTTTTTTTGTAAATAGTTTAAATTTTTTCACTTTTTAGTTGTGGTATACCTACCTATCCCATAAAAATTCGAATACCATTACTTGCTGTGTAAATAACAGTGACAGGAAGTTATTATAACATCGTCCACATAGACTAAGTGGGAAAAATACGTATTATTGAAGCTAACTCAAAAACTACCCAAGCGAAGGTAATAAAATTTATATAGAATCACCGCTCAAGCTTCCTCTAAAAACGAAAAAATAATTTTGAAGGTCGATCCACAATTTAAGAAAATATCGATGAAAAAAGCGGCCAAGTGCGAGTCGTACTCGCCCATGAAGGGTTCCGTAGCAGCAAGTAACGATAAGTTTACGATTTATGACGTATTAAAAAAAAACTACTTGCTAGATCTCATTCAAACCAATTTTCGGTGGAAGTTTACATAGTAATGTACATCATATATTTTTTTTAGTTTTATCATTCTCTTATTTTAGTGTTACAGGGGGGGGACACACATTTTACCACTTTGGAAGTGTCTCTCGCACAAACTATTCAGTTTAGAAAAAAATGATATTAGAAACCTCAATATCATTTTTGAAGACCTATCCATAGATACCCCACACGTATGGGATTGATGAAAAAAAAATTTTTGAGTTTCAGTTCTAAGTATGGGGAACTCCAAAATTATTTGTTTTTTTCTATTTTTGTGTGAAAATCTTAATGCGGTTCACAGAATACATCTACTTACCAAATTTCAACAGCATAGCTCTTATAGTTTCGGAAAAAAGTGGCTGTGACATACGCACGGACAGACAGACAGACAGACAGACAGACATGACGAATCTATAAGGGTTCCGTTTTTTAACGGAACCCTAAAAGTATACATATACATGCAGACAAACATAGAAACTCCAAGAATAAACATTTGGACACCATGACCAAAAATTGTAACGCAATTTTCTGTTGTTTTACTAGTAATTATCGACATGAACGGTACACCTTGATAGCAGGAATTTAAATGATGTCGCATTAATTAATACCTTTAAATTAATATCCCAGCTACCGCGTTCGTGGTTATTTGTCAGATCAGATAGCAGAATTTCAATTCATGGTGCACACTGTGAAGGTAAATAGTAAAATAAGGCTTTATAAATGATTTTATTTCTGTAAGTAGGTTTATACAAACGCTTTTACAAGTCAATTTACCTTTTAAATGCATAACATACCTCACCCATAGTCCGAGATAAGGTGCCATATTCATAGTCAGAAATCACACAGCTCAATAAATACCACAATATTTTTTATCCATTCCAAAAATGACCAACATAAAGTTATATTCCAGCAATTTGCGCACTTTCAAACCGTGGCCACAAAACCTGGCTATCACTACAGGCCGTTGTTTTTGACATCAACACCAATATTTACTTGAATCCAATCTATCAGTGTCAATAATGTTGTAATTGGGTCGAACGAAGTGGGTCAGTAAATCGTGAAAAATATAAAACAGTGCGTTTGTAGTGTTACGTAAAATGTTTTATCATTGTTATAACGTTTTAAGTAAAAAAAACCGGCCAAGTGCATGTCGGACCACGCACAATGTAGGGTTCCGTAGTTGGAATGAATTTATCCCAAGAACAAACTTAACTTTGTAGTTGAGAAACATGTTCTCCGATACATTCTGTATGGGAGAACATGTTTTTATAACCGCAAATCTAAGTTGGTCGATTATTACTCGTTAACTTGTAAAGCCTACTCAGCTGTGATAGTTTTCCTTTTAAATTCGTTATATAAGCTACTGTTGTGAATTTTTTCACATATGTGAAACCAACCATTTAGCTGGCAGGGGGGGGGGGGGACACTTGACTCTAACAAAAATTTTCACCTTAAAGCTTAATATTTCGCAAACGGATCTCTGAATTCAAAAATAGTTTTAACATACTCACAATGTTTTTGAAAGACCTTTCCAATGATACCATACATGGTGGGATAAAAAAATAAAAAAAAAAACATCATCATTTCACGTGTATCATAATATCTACACTTCTACTATTTGGTAAATCCAAACAGTTTTATAGGATGATGGCCCTACCCCATGCATCTTATACTCCTACCTCCTATAACTATCGGTCCTACAGCCATAGTTCAAATTGATGATGGCCCTACCCCATTCATCACCTACCTTCTATAATGATCTGATGGTCTACCCCATTGATCAGTGGTTTTGCTTTATCATTGGCCCTACACCATTGGTAACCTAAGCAACCACCTCTATATATAATGTACTATCTATCTATTCTATTCTAAAGAGCGGTGCAACTCTATAAAAAAGCCTTTGCAGCAGCGGATGGTTACTGCCAAAAGAAGCCTAAACCAAAATATCTATCTACTAGCGACCCGCCCCGGCTTCGCACGGGTATAACCCGGATTATTATACATATAAACCTTCCTCTTCAATCACTCTATCTATTAAAAAAAACCGCATCAAAATCCGTTGCGTAGTTTTAAAGATTTAGGCATACATAGGGATATAGGGACAGAGAAAGCGACTTTGTTTTATACTATGTAGTGATTTACATATTGTATATTCTAGGCAGCGGACGGTTACTGCCTAAATAAGTCTAAACCAACACTATCTATTTATGTAAACTATCTACCTATTTACTTATGTACATTCTACGGAGCGAATGGTTACTCCCTAAATAAGTCTAAACCAACACTATCTATTTATGTAAACTGTCTATTTATGTAATTGTTGGTATTTCTATGCAGTTTAGGGAATTATGTACTAAAAAAAAAAACCACCTATATACAACCACTACTGTATATACCTACCTATATACTATGGACTAGACCCTAATTTCTAGTCTTGTGGGTTGGGTGCATTACACTATTAGGACTTGGGTTAAAACTACAACAGTAATCTACTTATTACTGAAATCTGATCTGTTGCTTGCTAGCATAACTACTAAACTATTATCTGTGATATTAACTAATAATATTATGGGAATGCTAATGACTATTAATTCTACCTAATAATAAAATATAACTAAAACAATTATCTAAAACTTAAAATAAATTATAACTATCCTTAACATATGCTGCGCTGGCGCTATTTTAGGGAATGCTGTTGATCCCAAGGGATGTCTATTTTTTATTGCATAGCAGGTCACTATTATAACTACCCTTAGCTTTTGTGTTGTCTATCTGTTACCTAAATGCCCAAAGTACGTACCCTAAAAAAAAATGTTTTTCATAATTTTGTTTTACCACTTTGTCGGCATAATTAATATGTATACCTATGCCAAATTACAGCTTTCTAGTACTAAGGGTCTCGGAGCTAGACCGCGGACAGACAGACAGACAGACAGACAGACAGATAGACAGATAGACAGACAGACAGACAGACAGACAGACAGACAGACGGACATGACGAAACTATAAGGGTTCCTTGTTTACTACGGAACCCTAAAAAAACGAGTGAGAGTTACAGCAGTCGTATATTTATGATGTGTTGTGTGTGATCTCACCTTGATAATGAGCAATATTAAAGGGGCGGGGCCTCGTCAAGGTCATTTCTGAAGGCCAACACTAGCACTGCGCGCGTTCATTGGTCAAATCAAATAGCGTGCGCTTCCCCGGCTTCCTGTTACACACTTCCGTCCCTTTTCACGAAATCGGTCCCACAGATTGTAGGAAAGCAAGAAGAAAGATTTGTAGGAAAACGAGAGGAAAGATGTTACACATCAATAAGTTGTACGTTTAGACGAAGTTATTTTGTTCATGTTTTTCTATGTTTTCATTTGCAGTAGTCGTTGAAGCGACAACTATAAGACGCGTTCTATATAAAACTTGAGTTAACTTGTAAACAAACAAGAAAGTTCGAAACTAGAGCGGAAGGAGAAACGATGATATTGATCTTGGAATAACAGCCATCTTTTTTGAGTCACTAATAGTGCGAATCATATTATATGTCGAATCCGGTCATTAGTACGGAGACGAAACGAATCGCAAGTGCGCGACTGGCGACATCAAGTGAGCTACCCACACCAAAAAGCGCGCTTCTACAGAGTCGTGATGTTTTAAGGCCACGGCGAGGAGGGATTCAGCCTAGGATCGCATCGGAGTTTAGACGTCGCGGAACTGTTCTCGATTCGTGGTGCTCAGTTATTGTGTTAGTTGCAATTTGTGATTACTGTGTTAACTGGTGATTTTAATAAATGCCGTCACACCCAGTGTGTGTATAATTTAGCTAGTGTGATTAATTTGATAGTAAATTATAATGTGATCTGAACTGCAAATTGTTTTTCTATTGCGCATTAACCGACGCTACCCACACTACGCTTACAGTAGTTAAAATATCGCTGATAATAACGAAAGGGTCACATACCCCTCTCCGATATATATATATATATTTTTAACTCTCTTATCTCTTCTCTAACCATTAGAAACACTAGTGAAGTGAAACATTAACATTAAAGCAAAATTACACACCAAAAAAACAAGAAAATGGTAGCAGAATAAATCTAATCTTAAGCCTTATAAGTCTTCACCGAGGTTAGTGCTAATTCCAGGCGTTTAGTGGACTTATAAAAACGTTAATCTTTTTAGGTCTTGTAGCGAAAGTGTGACTGACGACTGTTAAGGCCTTAACGATTTAATTTCCGTGATATATAATGGGCCTATTAATTAAGTAGTGCTTTCTGTGTTCGAAGGAACTAGGTCGTTCATTAGCGAGGATATGGATAGTATTGTGAAGACTAGGGGCTTGTTTCATAGTGCCCGGATAGAAACGATCTATCAGATGAATCAAAATTATGGAACATTTTTTGTATGAAGTTATCTGCGTGATAAGTTAATTGGAAAATGTCTGGAGACAGAAAAACAGTATTATTTACCACACTTTAAATGGCTTCGGGGATGACAGCCGTGATTTTACTTTTTTTAAATAATTTTATTTCCTAGTATTAATTATATCTGAAGTTAGGTGATTTGATTTATAAGTGGGCTTAAATGTGACATTTTCGGTAAGTCTGTTTTCAAAATGCAGCTAGTACCTATCTACCCTTACCCTTTAATTTAATACGACGAATTACTGATCGTTATGCCCAGCATTGGCCTCTGTATTTTCACAATTTGTATTCTGAAAATACAGAGGCCAATGATAGATCGCATTCGACGATAGGACCACTATAGACCGATAATATCGACCAAGTTGATAATAGTATTATATCTATTCGTGTAGGTACCACACGGTTTATAGAACTCTAGACCTTGAAGCCTTGTAATCAATCAAACCAGCAAACAAACAAAACAACCACCACAGAAAATAAACAATAAGAATATTATTAAACGTAAAGTAAATCGCAGAGTCGGTTCCGGCCAAACTTAGAAGTCAAATATCAAACATTGAGGAGTTACAAATTAAATTCAAACGACTTCAAAAGTCGTGGGTTACGGAGGGTTAACGAATTTTCAGTTCATTGGAATCTTGGAATGAAAGCGATGAGTACGAAGAATTTGTTAAATAGAAGGTTTTTTTTGGTTCGAATTTAGTCTTTGTTATGATAATGATTTTATGTCATACTAGCTTTTGCCCGCGGCTTCGCACGCGCAAAGGTCGGAAAATATCCCACAGGAACGTACTACCGATATTCAGAGTACTTATCAAATGTCCTAACCCAGGTCATGGCCTATCCGTATACCATTCATCTAAATCTGTTCAGCCGTTACGGCATGAAAAGGTAACAAATAGATAGATAGGTAATAAATCTGTTTTAGGGTTCCGTATCCCAAAATGAAAAATGGAAACCCTTAAAGGATGACATCGTTGCCTGTCAATACACTTTTTCTCAGAAACGCGTGGAAGTATCAAGTTGAAATAGATAGGTATTAAAAACTTAGGCTATGCGCGCACTACGGATTTTGATCGTTACGGATAATATTTCGTGTTGTTCTATCTCCTCTCAGGCTCATTTTCTACGAAATGTATGGAAAGTTTTTTGCAATTTTTGAATTTTCTCGTACTTGAGTACGAGAAAATTCAAAAATTCGCCCTCCGTTGGCCCGATATATTTTTTTGACGCTAGTAATAAGAAATAGGATCGACAGGCATCAAAAAACTTTTTGTGAAAATTACCCATGTTCTTGCTGACTGTACAATTTTTTCAAAATCTGTGAATGCAGATCAAAAAGTTAAGGACAGTCTCCTAAGACTGTTTTCTTGTAGCGACAACGGTTAAGGTTCCTGCCCTTATTGCCCCATATCAACATCCACCCTGTATATGTTATGATTGACTACTTAGCTCCATAAAGGTATAGCGTGATGATAATGTTTTAAAAGGTTAAATCCGTAATTATCTGCAATATTCTAACCTTTTGGATAGTCTTTTTACAGTTTGCGGTAAACTATAGAAGAATACGAACATAATGCAATATTGCTCATCCCCCATAGCAAATAGCGTGATAATAATTTTTGAAAAGTCTATTGTGACGTTTTCATTATTTGACATAGATTATTTATACAAATTTTCAAGTTAATCACGCCAAACAGTAAAATCCTCCCCTGTAAAAATAAATACCCCTTTTCACCCCGTCAGGGGTAGATTTTCAAAAAACCTTGATATACGTTTTTATTTGTTATCAGTCTTAAGTATAAATACTGAGTTTTGAGTTAATCAGACCGCGCGTTAAAATTCTTCCATACAAACTATGACACCCCCCAATCCTCCCTTAGGGGGTAGTTTAGAAAAACTAAAAATGGCAAACTTTATAATTTACATAGATAAGTATACGTGCCAAGTTTCAAGTTTATTAACTCAAGGAATCAAATTTTTCATACAAACAAAATCCCCCCTTTTCACCCCCTTAAAGGTCGATTTTCCAAAAACCCTTTCTTAGTGGATGCCTACGTCATATTATCTACCTGTGTGCCAAATTTCAGCCCAATCCGTTCAGTCGTTTGAGCTGTGCGTTGATATATCACCCAGTCAGTCAGTCAGTCAGTCAGTCAGTTTACCATTTTATATATACAGATTCTTGACTATAAATATGGCACCTACGATAAGTATCATCAGAGGTAGATTACAGTTTAAGGCTTTAAAAATATTTAGGGGTACTATTTATGGGCCAGGATCGTCACACAGTGGGTGCCTGATGACGGGCGTCATCATAAAAAACGCTGGCGTGATGATTTGGACTCATTCCTGACCGATTGGCAGGAGAAGGCATAAGGAAAAGTGGAAAAGTATGGGGGAGACCTTTGCCCAGCAAGAAAGTTTAAAAAAAAACACAAAAAAAAAGATATAAAAGAGTGTCCGTGGATTTTCTTGCCCGTTCTTCTCTATAGGAACCTACTACTACTTTAGAACGGGCAACTATATTTTGGAATGGGCAACTCGCTTCATCTTTCTGACAGCAGCAGCATTTATTTCAATTAAACCAATTACAGGCACTTTTGAATTGTCAAGGAGTCTGTTCCTTGACAATGCACATTTATTTCAGATCAACTAAAATAAATGCTTTGAGTTTGAAAGAAGATGATTTGGAACTTACAGCCCACCAGTAAATCAAACTCAAACAAAAAGCATGCTTTTACAACTCATAACACTGTATAAACAAGACACCAACTACAAGAGATCTTGAAAAACTTCAGCGTCACAAACAAATCGTGGAACATTACTCCAAGTTCCTTTACAATCACACTGAATAATTAAGAAATAAATCAGCCTAAGTACAGAATCGCATGGCCAATTAGCACACCGCATCGTTACATTTTACACTTTTTCTTTTAACTGTACAGCTACACAGCATTGCCACAGTGTAAAAAGATACAGTAGGTTCACTTTAGTATTATTTATTTTATAAATTACAAGTTCCTTGTACTTAAACAAACCCCATAATTAGACCTCTGGGGTCTATCTTAGCATGCCATGGCCTGATATTTGATCAACGCGCTATTAACAGTTAAATTATAATCGAGTTGATGTAATGTTCCTTCAACTTACGCTTTATGTTTTTACTATTCATTGAGTCTCTAATGTCTTCAGGTATTTGGTTTAGTAAATTGGGTATTATGAAAGAAGCAGTACGCCTGCCATAAAAGTTATTTTTGCGTGGCACTTGAAATGATTTGGCTGGTCGTGTATTCACGTCATATTTAACTGGAATTTGGATATCACTGTTAACAAAATGTTAATGTAAATAGTTAAGCGAATTGACTGCCAACTTAAATTGTCCGTATATTCAAATCATAACTGTCATTCTTTGACAGTTATACGAAATGGCTGTAACATAGCTGTTCACGCATCATACGCGTGTACCAGCAACAGCGGGGGACGCGCGGGTAGAGGGGTCACACAGCTGATCGAACCTCGGCGGCGCCCCACCACTCGCCGACAGAGACGATCATCGACGGACGTACCGTGTGATCTAGTCAAAATTATAATATGTAACCGGAATATATCTGTATTAAAGTTATATCAAAGCGAGTCATATTTCATTTCATATCTCTAACATAGCAAATTGACGTAAGGTGTGAATTTGCTCAACTAATTTCCCTGACAGTATTTCCCAATAAATTGTTGAAATGGAAATTGTAGTGGGTTGCTTTAAAATATTGATGCATGCTTTTTTATAGGCGTATAATGACAGCTGCGCAAATTAATAGAACTGTGAGGTTACAGCCATTCTTCATGAAACCTTAACATTAAACAGCCGCTTGATATCAAATTAAGCATAGCTCCTTAAATGGTCAAAACATTATCTCAATGCAAAATTATTTCTTGAAAAATATTGTTGATATTTAGCAACATCTTTGTAACACTAGAAACTGCAGAAAGCTTCTAAGACGCAGTATACGTCTATGTGTGCGTTTGCCTATTATCGTGCATTAAGTGGAGTGGTACTTCTGGTACTATTTAGTACCGTAACGAAGCCCTTTATCTTCATTACGGTGCAACGGTTAATCTAAAAGGCTTTTACCTGTACCCCGTCAAAGTAGAGAGAATAATAAATATATGTTACGGTGCGGTTCGTCCTTTACGTGTTGCCCTGACCGATGTTATAGTGATTATATTTTGGGTTGTATATCTTCGTTAACTTTTTGAGCTGTTGCTCTATTTGTATGGCAACGTAAGGCTGAGGATATGTTTCCTAATGACTACAACAATGAGCGGTCCTGGCAGAAATTGGGACGTTACTGCTACTGCACTGTCACTGTCAAATTGTTACCATAGACATGTTGTTGACCTTTATTCTATACTCATACCTAATCCTTATCCTTAATATTATAAATGCGAAAGTAAGTTTGTTTGTTACGCCTTCACGCTAAAACGGCTGAACGGATTTGGATGAAATTTGGCACATATATAGATGATGCCCTGGAAAAGAACATAGGATACTTTTTTTTTCCCACGGGATCGAGAATTATGTGGGTGAAACCGCGGGGCGCAGCTAGTACTATCATACATAGATAGAACATATTAAAAAAAAACAATTTAATATATTCTGGGTGGCAGGGACATCGACGCGAAAACTGTTACCATGGATTCAGTACATGATTCTGAACCTGCGTTGAAATATTTCGTCGGTTATTTTAAAAAAAATCTGCCGTTTCGTAGAAAAGTGCAATACCTACGTGCTCAAAATGTATGGAACAGCAGATTTTTTTCAGAATCATGTATTGAATTCATGGTAGCAGTTTTCGCGTTGATTTCCCTGCCATCCTTTGTGTTTTTTTTGTTGGGAAGTTATCAAATAACTTCTCCCGCTCTGGGTGGAGCGGGAGGGCGTGTCAGACTCTTACTGACTAAAACCCACCCGTGTTCCTTCGGTTGCCCTGTTGCCGGGGGCCACGATGTCCCTTTCGGCCCTTATTCGCAGCCCCGGCAGGCATTGGCCCTAGCGGAACCCGTCAATTCTGCTGACATATCTTTGAGGCGCGCGTGGAACACAATGCGCCGTCGACCTGGGCTTGGTCCTTATCGGACGGCGAGCTATCCCTGCTACCCAGTATATTAAGACTTTAAAATCCAATCCATTTGATCCACTGCTCCCGAGATTAATCATTAGGAAGTAAAGTACTTTTCAGCGGGCGAGTCGATAATACGCTACGTCATACTACGTACTACGTCATTTATTTTATGAAAGCCACATTTATGTAACGGGTCGACTATTCTCTGTCCAGAAAATATTACTTTTCTCATACTTTCTGAATTGAGTTAATAATAATAATAATATGTTTATTTGACATAAAAGTACACAGATACAGGTTGAAACTTAATTACACGTGGAAATAGGTTAATACAAAATATTGAACAATGACCCCCATGCTAGGAAAAACCTGTGTTACAGGGGTCATTAATTCGTTCATTATGGATGTTATAAAACTTACATACAATTTAGTAATGTGCACTTATGTAAAAAAAATAAAAATAAACTAGACTAATTGATTTTGGGGATAAGAAAAGGGGGGAAGAAAGAAAAGTGGTTTAAATTCATTATTGACATGGAAAAGGTAGTATCTAATTAATTGCCGGGTGTGTGTTGTATGAGTGTAAGTGTGAGTGTAGATATGTATGAGTGAGTGTAGGTGTGAATGTGCCTGATTTGTTTAAGTTATGGTTTTAGTAGTTATGTAGTTAGTAGTTATGGTTTTAGTAGTTAGTTACCTATCGCAGCAAAAATCATAAGTCCATATTCTAGAACTAAACTCCGCCATGAATCTCAATTTAGAAGTAGATTTGAATTGAAACATGACAGTTCTATATCGAGTTTCATACATAATTACAGCCTTTTACAATGCATTGCATTTTAAATGTAATCCATTTCCCCCAACATTCCTAGTTACCTACATACATTTAGTTACACTGTGACAACGTCCACAAAATCGGGAACAAACCAGTGGGGTGTATATCAGTATTTCATTGCCTCAGGCAGAGTCATTCGTCAAATTCATGCTTCAGTCGTGTACCAACCTGCATGCGTATGTCTGTGTATGCTTTGTGCTATATTTTTGGTCGTCTGACAGATTTTGTATGGACTTTTATGGATGGCTGGTGTATGTATGTTGAGTGATTGGAATGAATGAAAAAAGTTTGAGTAAAATCATGACTACTAAGAATGACGTAACAGTAAAACATCTTTACATCTCTTTTATCCTCTGTCTTATCGCAGGTATGCTGGAAGAGATTTCTTTAGAAATAAACATCACCGTTGTACATACGGCTATTCATCAAGCTATACATTTCCAGTTTATGCTGATCTCGCATTGTATAGGATTTCCGTACAATGCGAGGTCAGCTTATACTGGGAATGTATAGCTTGATGTGTAGCCTGTGTACGTATTATTTACATCGCACTTTACACTTTATATTTGATTTTATTATTTTTCATCTCCTGTTAATAATAATTATATTGTGTGCTTTTTGGTCTGTGCTAAATAAATGTATTTTCATTCTTTATTTTATTTTTCTGTTCTTTTTGTCAAACAAATAAAAAACCTTAGTGATTGGATATTATGACTATATGAGCTTGAAATTACGATAACATTCATGTTAATTCATTGAAGTACCTACCTGACGGATATAATCAAATATTCAAACAGTACAAATCAGATTAAACATTGCTTACTTTCAGTTCATGGAAGTTTGTTGGCATTTAGGAGCAGAACAATACCAAATAATCCGTTTCTAATATTTATTTATGAAATAGAAATGTATAGGAAAATAGCTCCTGTGTAGATAGCAGACGAAATAACTCAAAATATCAATAAAACTTTACTTCTAAATACGAAGCAGTAAAATCAACTGGAAATATACACGAAGCAATAACAGAATTTTCCACTAAGCTCTTAAACTATTGGTAGCTAGTAGCTACACAAGAATCACGATACTCGACAATATTTACGCATGAGGGCCAATTGAAAATTCCTAGCAATTCCCTCGAGCCGACCCGGGTCGGGCCCGCGGGCCGTACAGGCCTTAACGAGTGTCGAGGCCTCTCCGAGGGCATTTTGAGGCCCGTAATTACGCTAATAGCCCTAATAGAGGTATCGTGAACCACCTGAGATGAGACGTCACTTAATATGTACCAGTATTGTGAAGTGACGGGGCGTGTTCGCTTCTTTTTTTTAAATGATGTAATTATTTGTGGTCAGTTTTTCACTACATAGTTTTAGCGGGTTTGGGTTTGAAAATGGAATTTGTTTTTTTTTATATGTTTTGGCTATGCTTTATACATGAGTGAGAAAAAAGGTTGGATAGCTACCGGTTTTAGGCATAATGGTTACTCAGAGCAAATCCTTTAGAACGCTGAGCCCACTTTTCCATGAGTTGCTGGTCAAACTGACATTAGTGCTAAATAATCTTGTCATTAGTTAGATTAAGAAAAAATTAAGTTTTTTTGACGTGATAACGTCTTCTAAATCGATGAACGCCAGCTGCACGCACGAAAAAGTGTCACGTTCCGCCTGAGCCGAGCGTGCAAGCGAGAGCGCGGAACAAGCGATAGAGAGGCACGATCGGCCTAAGCGTTCGGCTTGTAACGTTATCACGTAAAATTGTCGTCCGTAAACCGACTTTACAGCCAACCAATATTTTTTAAATCATCATCTGCCTAGCCTTTTAATAATAATAATAATAACCCCACCGTCGTATCTCTACGTTGACGTCGTGGTGGGGCTTGCGCGCTCCGAACTCTAGGCCTGTGCTGGTAGAGTTTACTTTGCCGGAACAGGTCTGGGATTAGGAGCCAGACCAAGAGAGATACAAAAACCCGCAGGGCAGCATGTGGCGAGCTGTTGGGCAGTAGCGACCCCACGGACCCTATCTCCCGGGAGAAGTCTTGTTCCTCACCTCTAGCTTGCCTTTATTGGCCGGCTGGAGTGAACACTGACGAGGAACAGAAATCCCGCCTCATTCTTGCCTTAATTGGCCGGCTTGAGTGGAGATTCGCAAGAGCAAACGTGCTCGGAAGAAGGAAGTATTCCAGTAAGATGCTGGTAGGGATCTTGACCGTACTTCCGGGATTGTCCTGATAGCCGTGGAATACCTCTCCACTCCTCATAAGCACCTCAGGACATGTTGCCCCCTTGTCGCTACGACACTATGTGCTAGCGACCGTTTTCGGGGGCCCATTATTGAGCGTGCAAGTCACCCCCTGCCATTTTATCCGTGTACATTTAAACATTGATCAGGCAGGGGCCATAGTCCTTCCATAGCTCCAGGTAACCAGTCCACTTAAGCCACCCAAACCCATAGTCCAATATCTTTGTTTCCATATTCTGCAATAGTCCTACACCAACCGGGGGTTGTCCTTGGGTGCCCTTGCATAGTGCGATCAGGGATAATCGTCGGTTGGTGCCTCAATACTCAAAAATGTCTAAGGGGCCTCTGCGAGTTGGCTTCGGCCCCTCGTACGCCTTCCAAAGGTCCGGGATCCATGGTCCCGAGAAATGTCAAAGACGAATAATAATAATAACCCCACCGTCGTATCTCTACGTTGACGTCGTGGTGGGGCTTGCGCGCTCCGAACTCTAGGCCTGTGCCGGTAGAGTTTACTTTGCCGGAACAGGTCTGGGATTAGGAGCCAGACCAAGAGAGATACAAAAACTCGCAGGGCAGCATGTGGCGAGCTGTTGGGCAGTAGCGACCCCACGGACCCTATCTCCCGGGAGAAGTCTTGTTCCTCACCTCTGGCTTGCCTTTATTGGCCGGCTGGAGTGAACACTGACGAGGAACAGAGCTCCCGCCTCATTCTTGCCTTAATTGGCCGGCTTGAGTGGAGATTCGCAAGAGCAAACGTGCTCGGAGGAAGGAAGTATTCCAGTAAGATGCTGGTAGGGATCTTGACCGTACTTCCGGGATTGTCCTGATAGCCGTGGAATACCTCTCCACTCCTCATAAGCACCTCAGGACGTGTTGCCCCCTTGTCGCTACGACACTATGTGCTAGCGACCGTTTTCGGGGGCCCATTATTGAGCGTGCAAGTCACCCCCTGCCATTTTATCCGTGTACATTTAAACATTGATCAGGCAGGGGCCATAGTCTTTCCATAGCTCCAGGTAACCAGTCCACTTAAGCCACCCAAAGCCATAGTTCAATATCTTTGTTTCCATATTCTGCGATAGTCCCACACCAACCGGGGGTTGTCCTTGGGTGCCCTTGCATAGTGCGAACAGGGATAATCGTCGGTTGGTGCCTCAATACTCAAAAATGTCTAAGGGGCCTCTGCGAGTTGGCTTCGGCCCCTCGTATGCCTTACAAAGGTCCGGGACCCCAGGGTCCCGAGATATGTCAAAGACATTTAAAAATAATAATAATAATCACTTTATTATCAAGCAACTAAGGCCCATAAATATAATACACACAATAATCTTATACAATAATAAACTAATACATATTAAAAACCTTATACAACTATAACTATACACGTAATGTTGACGGCGTCGTGTATCGCTGCGTGGTGTCGCGTAACCGTCCTCGGAAACGTCGATATACGACACCTTTCGGCCAAAAGTCCTCTTTCAGGCAAATCTGTAGATGGTGGGTTGGAACTCGTACCACGAATGACTTAAAGTTGATGTTGTGGCGCGATTCCAACCTTTCAACTCTCAGAGTCCAGTTGGTCTTCACTTTTAAATACTGCACGACTTCCTCAGTTGTAGTGGAGTGATGCAGACGCGAAAGGTACAGCTGCGTCGTAGGCACAGCAGGGCGCAGCAGCATATTGGGTCCACTCGGTGCGGTGCCGCACAGGTTACGAGAACAGGGCTTCTTCTTCTTCCTTTCCACTTTCGTGAAACCCTCCTCATCAACTTGGCTGCAGGTTTCTGGCAAGGAGCTACGGACCGCAGTCAGGGCAGGTTGAGTACCCTTTTTCTGTTTGTCCCCTTTTCTAGTTTGTCGCTTTGGCTGCGACACATCTGGTTTGCCACCGGTGACAATAGCAGCGTAGGCACGTTTAGGGGTCAATGTACCTACGCGTGACGTTTCCGCAGCCGGTATTGTGGTGCGGGAGACGGCGACGGCGGGCGGTGCTTGCTCAGCGTTATTGACAGCTAGTGACGCACTTGTGTTCGCCGATTCGAAACTGCCGACGGATGCATTTTGCGTCCCTTGACGAGTGTTCACCTGTGAGGCCTCAGGTGACCCAATTACCGAACCAACGTTGCGCAATGATACTATTTCTGCACGTAGATCAGTATTGACTTTTTCTGATTCCTCCATTCTGGACTGCATCTTTGTCATCTCCACTTTTAAGGTAGTGATGTCCTTTAACAGCCGCGTAACGTCGACGTGATCGAACGTGACTGGGGGCAGCTTACCTAGCTCCTTCGCCACGAATTCAGGCACGTCGTCCGGGTCAGTCTTCTTCAACATATCGATTATGTCTTGAAGACTCTTCTCGGTTCCATCTCTGCGGCGAGAGGGCATCTGGTCTAGTTTTCCAAGCGACTGGAACAGTAACCGTTTTCCGCTGCAAATCTCGTCCTCCTTATAATTGGACCGACATATCTGCAGGATGCTCACCTCGTCCATGTAGTCGATAGCATGGACCAGGAATGCCAGCAATTCATTGACTATGAGTTGTTTGGAACTCATTGTGTTAACGGGCAGCGGCTATGGCCGCGCAACACGTGAATAAAATTCGTGCCGTGCACAGTGGAAACACGTCCGGCTCGGTCCGGACCGGTCCGGGTCCGGTGTCGGCTTCCAGTCTAACCGGATGCAGCTGAATACCAGTATTTTACATGGAGCGACTGCCTATCTGACCTCCACAACCCAGTTAGGTACTGGGTAACACGATACCCCTTGGTAAGACTGGTTGTCAGACTTTCGGGCTTCTGACGACCCGTAACAACTGTCAAAGATAATACCAATATTTTAATATTAATATTTTTTAAATGTGATAAGCAAACTATTGCACGTTAAAGCACTTGTCATCGTAAAGGTTTTCTAATATTGAAGCCCAACTTTAAAATAACTACACTAGATAAAAACGAGTTTAATAATTCCACGAAAATCACATTTCACGGAAGATTAAAATATAAAAATCCTTATCAAAAAACGCAACAACGGGTTAATAATCACGATAAACTATTAAATTTCAATCCTCGTTCAGAGTGGGGGATATTAATTAGTTTCGCCGGCGATTACACAGAATTAATAGGGTAATCCAATATAAATTTAACGATGGCCATTCACCATCGATTCTGTGATACAACCGTGAATACGGGCTCTGATAAACCGTTTGTTTCTTTCCAATTATTATTTATTTATTAGCTAATTTTATTGTTTCTTTTTCATTTTGTTATTTGTATTTTGTGTTTCACGAACTGTGTCCAAATAAATGTTTTTTTTCTTTCTTTATTTATTTATTATTATTTTTTCTTTCTTTTCTTTAGCTAGCAGTACCTAACAGTATTGTTTTGTCAAAATAATAAAAGCAATGAATGTGAGATCCTGCAACTATTTATCTGAGAGATTTAAGTTTCACTTTAAAGAAAATAATAATTAGCAGAGGTCAGTGTTTCTGTTTTCAGTTTTAAAGTGATTTTTGTTCGTTTGTCAATAAACGAATTTTTCTTTGTTTCTATAAAAAGTGACAACGTGTGTTTTTTGTGCGTTTTCTTTTTAATCTTCATTGCCAGTGGAATGATCGTCAAAATTGACGATCAACAAACAATTTCAAATAGGTAAATCAGTCTCATGCTTAGCTCCGTTTAATCACAAAAAATTCAGGAATAAATTTTCACATGAAAATGCATACAAAACTGCACTATTTTACTCTAAGACGCTTGCACAACACTATTTTACTTTAACACTCTCAACTTAAAATACTACCAACATGCAACGTATGCAGATACTCATGAAGCTACTTACTTTAACAAAATACCTTAACGTACGCTGAATAATTTCGTTAAAATGTTCAACATGTTTTCTCTACTAAGTCAAGTTTCACACCAAAGCCTGTTTTCGCATGCTCTTTAGGTATGACACATTGTATCCCAGTTCATGTCACTCCCAAACTCCCGAGAGCTCCTTCTCAATATTCAAGAAGCGAAGTTACAAAGAACTCTTACATCAACACTCTGAAAAATCAACCTTAGAACTAAAAGTTATGGTTGAAAGTTCCACGGCAGGTTGTGTCTCCTAAATAGTTGAAGGAAACATGTACAGTTCGGATTCTGTCTTTGGGAAGTTCGTGGTCCATCGAGGTTTGATTCGGGGCGATTTAAGAGGTCGTTCTTTATTTGTGTGCGAAGTAAAACGTGCTAGAAATTGGAGGTAAGTATGCGGTACTGTGGATTTCCACGTGCGTGACAGTCAATTTATAGCATTTTGAACCAATTTTATTTTAGGGAAGACATATGTTAGATAGACATTTCATATAAATCATTTTATGGGTTTTACTTTGGCCAGAGGCTAAGCATTGTCATACAACGTGGCAATGCGGCCAGTCTCTTGGGTACATTACCAGTCGACAGCGATGCGGAGGAATTTTTCGACGCCATATTTTAGTTTGTGAATAGTTTTAGTTAGGTTGGGTTATATGATTATTGTCTCTAAGGTATTTGAATAAAGACTTAAGAAAGTTAACTGTCTTAAACCCAGGTTACTTTAGCGCTCTGAAGTTTGTTGTCAGAAAAATAAATTCTGAGACAAGTCTAAGCAAAATCATCATGCTGTACAATTAGTACACAAAAAAAAAACATATGGCACTCGGGGACTGCCGCGGTAAAGCTATTGCATAGCATTTGTAACCTCCATACTTCCTATTTATCAACGCTACACTTGAGATGATGACGTGATGACATAAAACAAAAATTACGTTCCCATGACAACATCACGTTGTCATGGGAACCGTCATTACATGGTAGGCGGAGTGGGGTGTGTTAGGTTTTATTTTCGTTACGTTACGGAATTTCTTGATTCGGTCTCCGCGCTCAAAGCCCGCGATAAAAGCTATGCAATAAATAGCTTAAAAACCTTAAATAAAGAAATAAACATTTTGAGCTGCCTGCTCAATACATTTGCCATACTACCAACTAATCCACGTCATACAACCGACCAATTTTTAAGTAAGTACAGTAACCCATAAAATTTCTAAAACACCAAAGGTAGATTGTCAGTTGCACGTCATAAACGAAAAGGTTTATTTATCTATGTGACAGTTAGATAGTTTCAACTTCAACCATAGGTAGTAAAGTTTTAATTTATTGTGAGTTTTTATCAGCCTTTCAATAAACTTGGTACTTGTTGACAGGCACTGTCCTCCCATACCTATTAACACTGTAATTTGAAAACATTGTAAAGCCAATTATTTTTAAAAGAGTAACCGTAGTTTCTTTCCGGCTTTTTTAATTGGTCGTTTCCTATGGAGAAGCCATAGGAAACGACCAATTTGAACAGTGCAACTAGCTTCTGACGTTTCATAGTACCCATGTAGGTTAATGAGAAATATGAAAAAAAAAGTAGTGGCATTCCGGGAGTGCCGACAGAAGTGAAAACTTGAAAAAGATCGCCTTGGTGGAAGAAAAATACTTGTATAGAACATTGGTCCGTAACCTTATCTAAATAAAGGACACAATCGCGTTTATAAAAAATAATACTTCCGAAACCTTTAAAGTTAAAATACTTGCATAGAACATTGATCCGTAACGTAATAAAGAGCACAATCGCGTTTACAAATATAAGGTGTCGTCATGGTGTCGCGAAATTAATGGTTTAGTCCCATCTCAAAAATACCCAACGCGCCTAAAGAAGTTTTCACTTAAAAAAATTGCTTTTGAAAAGTGGTAAAGCAATTACGATGTCGACTATACCTACTACAAATAGTACCCACACCGTAAAACTACGTGATGTAGTCAAAGGCTCACACATCTGTCAGCTGAATAATGTAACAACTACTGATAAGTTCGTAAGGTATGTAAAATCAACAGTATCTTGTTACTACAAAATTACCTCTACCTTTATATTTTCTTGAAGAAAGTTTTGGGAGCAATTTTTTGCTGATATTTCCCGAGAAATCGGATATGAGGTCATTTACATGTTGAGCCGCACAGGTCGATCGATCAGGTTAAGCTGCACTTGCCGCGGTTGGTCCGTGGATGGGTGGCCATCTTTACATACCAAGACCTCTCCGTGGTTCGGAAAGTACGTTAAGCCGTTGGCTGCTGTTATTTATAGATCTTTGACAGTCGTTTCGGGTAGTCAGAAGCCCAAAAAGTCTGACAACCAGTCTTAGCAAGGGGTATCGTGTTACCTAGTAACTAGGTTGTGGAGGTCAGATAGGATAGATAAAATACTGGTGTTCAACTGCATCCGGTTAGACTGGAAGCCGACCCCAATATCAGCTAAGCAGATTGATTAAGTCTCGTTGATACCAAAATTGGTATTCAAATTCGATGCAAACAGTACCTAAGTGAAGCCGGGTCACAAATGAAACTTAGGACCCTTTTACCTTTAGTAAAATTCCTAGAACAAAATTTAATAGAATTTTCTTATTACTTCTTTTGCGAAACCTGGTAACAGGAGCAAATGACACTGTCGTGAGTTAGCTTGCAAAGTCATTGTTGCAACGTTGTGGAAAAGTGCATGGCATAGGTATAGTAAAAATGCTGTTGGTTCAGTCAATATTGAGTAGTAGGTATTTTTAGGTACCAATGCAAATACATCACTACATCACTACATAGTATAAAACAAAGTCGCTTTCTCTGTCCCTATATCCCTATGTATGCTTAAATCTTTAAAACTACGTAACGGATATTGATGCAGTTTTTTTTAATAGATAGAGTGATTGAAGAGGAAGGTTTATATGTATAATAACCCGGTTTATACCCGTGCGAAGCCGGGGCGGGTCGCTAGTAGGTTATAAAATAATCTTAAATAACATCAATCATTTTGTCTTTTAGTCTTCATTTTTCGAGTACTTGTTGATTCCTCTTGAATTTTCATTTAGAAATAGAGATTTTTATAATCCAAACAAAATAAAACAAAGAAAAAAATCTTACCCTTCAAAAACCATATTCTCTCTCACTCACACCCTAATCTAAATTCAATGGAGGTATACCAAAGACTGATGAACGCGCAACCACCGTAACCGAACGAGTGAGCAAGTGAACGAAAGAACAGATGAATGGTGCGAATTGAAACAAATTGCGTGGAGCTATGTAGGGGACCTGGAGCATTTGTCTGTTTGTGTCGACACTTGTAATGCCTCTCATGTAAAAGAGGTTTTTAATGGAAGGATTTATTGTTGAGATTCTTTCTTTTTTTCTCCTGAGATATTTCGGTGTGCGTGTAAGGAGTGATTGATTTATAAAATGGAGACTTTTATTGCTTCCTAGGGATATTATTAGCAACATTTTGACAATATCAATGGAAAACGATTAATAAAAGGTATTTTCTAGGTAGATATGAGAGGAAATGCCGGTAGGGGGACGCCTAGGAGGACATATTTATCATAGTGACCTTTTAGGTGACGTTCTTCATCCTTTCTGATCCAGATGATCCCATAACACTCCTCCAGGAGAAGAATAGGGCCACCAGTACAGTGCACAAACACAGACGCCTCCCGTCATTCCGATCTCGCCGCCGAGGTCCTTTGCGATCGCGACCGCGTCCCCGAGTAAATGATACTCCCCCCCGACCCTTGCTCGAAAACGATACACGAATGATAGCCGGGACCATCGGTTTAACGTGCTTTCCGAGGCACGGATATGTAAAGATGGTCACCCATCCACGGACCAACCCCGGCAAGGGTAAGCTTAGCCTGATGGATTGACCCGTGCGGCTGTTATTACTTAGCCACGAGCTCCCTACCAACCGGTCTATAGTGATACACCGAATACAGTTTCAGTTAAATTTAATCATCTGCATGTTTTGCTTCTCAAAACACCATAAAGCTTAAAACATTTACTAAATACAGTAAAAATACATTTCTATCTCGCTACTAAAAGCCTTCAAAAAAGCTTTTCGCCATCTTAGCTTCTCTATAAATAAAATGTAATTACACGCTGTATTTGAGTCACATTAATGCAATAACGTAGTCGACTTAATAATTCAAAGTCGTCGGAGTCAGGTAAACCGTACAGCCACAGAATAAATAGTTACAGAAGGTCAGCTCCATACTACGGACGCATAGAGTGCTTTACTTGTCAGTTAAAAACTCTTAACATACATAACATCACGCCTTGTTTCCCCGAAGGATTGGGCAGAGGTGTTCCTGTAGCAGGTATACCCACATTTCGCCAGTTATGTTCAAGTCCCATGTAATAGGGGGCGAGCCTATTGCCATCAACCGGGCACAAATCCAGACTCCGAACTGCTACTGAGAAATTTCACATAGAAAAACCCAATAACACTTTGCCCGACCCGGGAATTGAACCCAGGACCTCATGCTCAGCAGTAACGCTTGCGACCACTACACCAACGAGGCAGTAAAAGTAAAAACTCTTTACTTGTCAATTAATGTTAAGCGTCACATATTTGACGTCGCCCTTTGCATTATATTCGTGTATTATGACAAGAGGCTCTAGCGTGAATGTGCGACGTAAATGTACCGCAAATTCGAATGATTATTTATTGAAAATACAACTATCCTACAGCATTTTGTTTAAAATTTTGCGACATACACAATTAGTATCATCCATAGATATGAATAAAGTTTTAAAACTAAGTAAAAAATATGTGCGGAATGAGCATTTTCAATTTTAGCTAGGCCCACTGGTTCTAAGTATGGTTGAGGTTTTCGTAACGCGAATCTATGTGTACGTGCGGTTTCGGTCGTTGTATGGAGTGGACTTTCTGCACGTATCTATTCTGTGGTAAAGCTTCAGTAAAGAGGGTAAATAAACATTGAGATACTGTTCGCGACTCTATATCTGATATACGAAAGTTATGAATTATTTAGACCGAGTGTGTGTAGTGCATCTCTAGTTTGAGAGTTTCTGAACGATGTGTTTATTTTAGCTTTTATTCTGAAGAAAATGTTGCTGATTATGATTTTTTGGTTCTGTGCTGTTTTTAAGCTATTGCATAGCTTTTATCGCGGGCTTTGAGCGCGGCAACTGAATCGAAAAATTCCGTAACGAAAAAAACCTAACACGGGGGGTGTTAGGTTTTTTCGTTACGGAATTTTTCAACTCCGCCTATCATGTAATGACGGATGATGACATAAAACAAAAATTACGTTCCCATGACAACATCACGTTGTCATGAGAACGTAATTTTTGTTTTATGTCATCCCAAGTGTAGCGTTGACAAATAGGAAGTATGGAGGTTACAAATGCTATGCAATAGCTTTACCGCGGCAGTCCCCGAGTGCCACACGTTTTTTTTTTTATTAAGTTGTTTGATATTTATTTTAAGTAGGTATGTGGAAGTGGAGGTCTAAAACTTTTCGTGAATCGATTAGCTAGCTAAATAGCTTAATATTAATTTTAAACAGTACCTAATATGGATAGAAAGAAAAAAAAAAAATCGTTAGAAAAAATCACAAAACATTAGACTTCACATCCTTTAACATACATTTGTAAAACGATGTGAAGCCTAATGTAATGTAATGTTATGTAAAAGAAACTGTTTGCCATACTAATTAATACCTGTTATTCGCAGCCCGAATCGCTCCAAAATTAATTAATTATTCGGATTTGGTTAATGACCACGCGTGCGATGTTATATCCCGTCAGTAATTATTAGGCGTCTCCCTCGATATCAATTATCAATATCTGCAAATAATTTTAACGATTACGCGTCGAATTTACGTTAATAGCGGCAGTGGATACCGATCAAATATTTACTGAACCCTCGATTTCCCGCCGATACAAACAATACCCCGTATACAAACAGCTATAACGCGGTATGTTGTGAAAAATACTATCTTAACTTATTTATTCAGTGGCCATAAATCAGATCGGCACGTGCACTCGGCGTGGACGCCAAATACAGAGTGACGTCAAACGGCGGGGGAAAAAGTGGAGGGGGAAGAGAAAAACAACCCAAAAACTTACTTTTTACGCCTAGACATAACGCCGCTCGGGTGAAAAGTTACGTGAAAGCTAAGAAAGATGACTCCCGCGTATAATATAAACTACACATGATATATCGTCTGTGTGTATGCAGAGACAATTTTCCGGGTTATTTATTGGAATGATGCCGTGTACAGGGACCTTTTGTGCGGCATCTGCAGCTTTATAGGCACAACCCCCGCGGGGTTCTCAATATCAATAACAGAAGCAAACGATGTAAAAGTTGGACGTTGGTCAGTTGAAACTTTGTTACGGCCGGGGCTCGCGCAGTTTGTCAATAAGAGTTTGAAAGTAATTTTACCTTGGGACTATCTTGTATCTTTTTATAAACTTGAACCAGAGAAGAGTTTTATTACTTTGACATTTGTGAGTAAAAAACGTCGAGATGAGACATCAGCAATTTTTTTGTTATTACATCAAACGCCTTAGAAGTGGGCTCAGTGATACGGAAACTCTCGGATGGATCGTGAACGAGAACTTAGCCAACTAACGATAACAAACACCCTCGCAAATCCACTATAAAACCGCTGGAATTGGTTGAAAAATATGCTACCGCATAAGCCTGAGCTCGGCAACAAAGTAAATCGAGAATTTAACGCGGCCACCACGGGATTAGTCGATGAAAAGTTTCGCGGGGGCCTGCGGTAAAGTTTTCATCTCTTGTTGATGTTGAAAAAAAAAAACTGAACTAGAAATCCAGGGGTGCACTGGTAAGGGATGGGGGATTAGCAGATAGAGCCGGAGGACGTGCCGCAGTGAATAATCGAGGTCGGGGTCCGACGATTAAAACTAATACTTTCTGAAGACAGCAATATATCGTCGGCGAGCACAACTTGTGAGCTTGTTATGTTTTATGAAGAGTTTGTTTTAAAACAGGATAAAGTTGTTTACATCCCTGATTCCAAACGAGAAGGAGTAGAATCAAAAACGTTAATTGAGCAAGAAGGCATCAAACCAAACGATATCAGAGTAAACACAAATGAAACAATAGGAAGCTTAATCGAAAATGAAAACGTTCTTGTTAAGATTTCAATATTCAACTATCAAGTACCCGTCAAGCAACCCAAGTGGAATGAAGACAAGACTTTAACAATCGCTAAAGAACTTTACAAAAGAACAGACATCAGAGTAGCTGTCATCGTTAAACACGATCGCATCGAATAATGACTGGCTGTGTTTGGAACAGTTGAACAATACTTTGTCGGATATTCAAGCTCAACGGCTGGGAATTTGAAAACAAACTGAGAGCGGTATGCAAATGCTATCCACGATACGGTGGGTGCAGATATAGTTTTCGTTGGTTCAACAATACGAGGTTTTCGCAAAATAATGAATATCCAGACCGTGTCAGTCAAATGGAACAATTACGAAGTTCGTTTGATGTTTGCCAGTTAAATTTTTATGTAAAAGTGTAACGAAGGTAGGTAAATGATTTTATTTAATTTGAAATGTCTGATAGCTACATGCTGATTTATGGACAATCAACATACAAGGCACACAATTAAAATATTGTTTATATTGATCATCCTTGCGATCACAAATTCCGATAGAAAACTATTTGTATTGCAAGCAACATTTATAGCTGTTGAAAAACTCAAACTCAAAGCATTTATTTCAATTAAACCATTTACAGGCACTTTTGAATTGTCAAGGAATCGGTTAGTCAGAAATAGGTATGAAGCTAGTTGCCCATTCTAAGGCGGACACTCTTTTAAATAAAAAACATATTATAAAATATTGGTTACATCATTCATGTTGAAATTATACATGTGAAAACAATGTAGAAAGACATGCAGGTGAGAAGCGTCCGTAATAAAAAGATAAAAAAAGAACAATTCAAAAAATTTAAATAAATTATAAATAAGCTCAGGCAGCTAAGAGATGACCAGTGAAAAACCACTGATGGCGCCCGTTCACGAACATGATGCATGGATTAGCACCATTCAGCTCAACTATTTTGAAGGGAGCTAAATGATTTTCAATATTTAAAAGCAAAATGATTTTCAATATTTTATAATTACTGTTGAAAGACTCTCACAATGCAATGAAAAATTCACTATCTACTCGTACATCCACACTTAATTTCCTTCTTTCATTTCATTCTCCAATTAATACTTCTCAACTGTTACAATATTAACTCGCTCTTCAGTCATGGGATTTCCAACCTTAAAACATCTTTGATAAGGTGCTATAGATAAGCAAATGGAATAGGACAGTAAGTTAGCAGGACTTCCTCGGTGAGTCTCGAAGAAAATTTGATTTATTCTTGGCAGTGTGTCAAGTGGCATATTCGGTTCTCGAATGCGGAATAGTGGAGCGATGATAAAGCTTTATTTGGCGTATATTGAGCGTGCCACGGTTCTCTCTTCATTTTATAGATTCTGAGAAAATAGACCTCTTTATTACCTATAAATATATTTGTGTCGAGTTTGTGGGAGCTGGTTTAGTTTGAAACTATAGAAGCTGGAAAATTCAATATGTTTATTCAAGAATTGTATACTTTGTCGTGACCTATTTCACTAACTCTATACATTTCATTAAAGCCAAACATAAACAACGCACTACCAGGCTTGACGTAATATTCAATTCCACACATATTTACCACAATGGCAGTCATTAGACTAATACACTTTCCTTTACAAACGAAAGTAAACCCAGAAAGCGTTAATAATAAAGTACAAATTCATATAATCCAACTTACACGTTCTCGCCATAAAAAGTCCAATAAAACAAAATTAAACCGTGTTGTAATTCGCTATAACCATTTTTTGCGGTTGTACAATATCCCCCGTGGGAATCAGTGAAGACTGTACCCACTGTAGTTAATTAAAAGATGTGAAGGACTACCGTACATGCTTGCATTCAAATTAGAATAAGAATTATTCAGTTAGACCTATCGTTTGAGGGACACTTATGTGAAGGTTAGGTCTATAGAACCTCATTTCACCTGTTATCTGCAGTAGGACGACTGAGTTAATATATTTATTTAAATTTTGCTTGTTAGTAAACTTCCATGAGGGATAAACTCTGCCACAAACAGATTTTTTTATAGTAGGGCAGAAAAATATTATGAAAAAGAACAAAAGCACTGTTTGCAATTAAAATGGAAAACACTAGAATAGTCAAGAAATAAAAAGGGAAGAATGAGCTATAGACACGATCTAAATTCTTAAAAGAAAAACAAAATGCAAACACACAAGCTAAAACCAATAATGGAACTACACCGCTCCTGATATAAGTGATGAGAAAAACTTAAAAACAATACATACAATCAGACACGAAGTATAGATGCAATCTATATTTGATGATTTCAAAGAAATACAAAATGCAACAACACAAACAAAAACTAATAATAGAACTATACCACATACTCCCATTCCTGATGTAAGTCACGGTACATAAAAGTATCATGACAACCTCATAAGTGAAGCTCTATGGGGAATGAGCCGAGACGGTGAGCGTGGTACGAAGGAGTTATGAATTCAGAAGTGGCGTGAAAAATTACGGGATCCTGCGCGTTTCAATCTCTTATATGATATGAGTTTTATGCTAACTTTGTGGGATATTATGTGGTAGGTTAATTATTCATGGGGACGAATGGAGATTATTCATTTAATTTGATTTGACGACGGCTTGAAGTTTTGATGCGACTATGGGAATTTTGAATTATAGAAGCAGTTAATATAATATACCTATATATTTCGTTCACGTCATCATCTGCCTAGCCTTTTCCCAACTATGTTGGGGTCGGCTTCCAGTCTAACCGGATGCAGCTGGATACCAGTATTTTACATGGAGCGACTGCCTATCTGACCTCCACAACCTAGTTACTAGGTAACACGATACCCCTTGGTAAGACTGGTTGTCAGACTTTTTTGGGCTTCTAACTACCCGTAACGGCTGTCAAAGATCTACAAATGACAGCCGGGACCAACGGCTTAACGTGCTTTCCGAGGCACGGAGGGGTCTTGGTATGTAAAGATGGTCACCCATCCACGGACCAACCGCGGCAAGCGTAGCTTAACCTGATCGATCGACCCGTGCAGCTGTTGTTACTTAGCCACAAGCCCCTGTATTTCGTTCACGTATCACACAAAAAAAAGCACAATCCATACAAATAGTATTAGTAACAACGACTTAAAAACTATGTTAAAAAACTTTTTACAAAAAAAAAAAACTTTAATTTCGGAAGTCGGTGTTGATTGGTTTTGAATTTTCGTTTTTTGCCACCGACTTCCGAAATTAAAGTAATTTTTCACTTTGTAGTGTTTTTTTTTTTGTAGTCGGTTGTTTTTTTTTGTAAAAAGTTTTTTATTTTTCACTTTTTAGTTGTGGTATTTTCCCCACACAAATTCGAATACCACCTGCTATGTAAATAACAGTGAGAGGAACTTAACATATCATCCACATACTAAGTGGGAAAAAATACGTATTATTGAAGCTAACTCAAAAACCTCTCTCCTACCAAACAAAAAAAGAATCATTAAAATTAATTCATAATTGGCCGAGTTATCGCGTAACAAACATACAAAAAAAAAAAAAAAACATACAGTTGAATTGAGAACCTCCTCCTTTTGGACGTCGGTTAAAAACATACAAATTTACCTAACAGGTAATTTATGTTCCAAGAAATTTTTAGGCTCTAACATGCACATAATGTTAAACTTTGTAATGTCTCAAGCAAGCAATGTTCTAATAGTTAAAATAATTTGGTACCAGTTTTGATTTAACGACCTAAAACCGATTCAATATCTTCGATTTATACGCAAAGTCTCATGAGTGATATAACTTTTATAGACAACGAAAAGAAAATATCAAAAGCTTAATAAAGTCATTGGAAATATTACAAGCAATCCAGACTGTCGCCCAAAAGGTACATTACCATTAAAGGATACTTTCACACAAACATCAAAAACTTATTCCGAAAACATTTTATACACTCGGAGCTTATGCAAAACACCTATAAACGTTAAATATATTACTCGAGAGCAAACGTTGGAAGGCTAAACGTTCCTTCTAATGTATTCGGAAAAGTTATTTTATGAACTGCCTATAAAAATATAACGGGCAAGTCGTAAATGTTAAATTTTCTGATCCCCCGTCCCCCCTATCGATGTAAATCGTATAAAGGGACTATTCAGGAAGGGAGCCCACTGTTTAAGCTTAGTTTAATTTTGTGGAACCGTTTTTTGGACCATTACCCCAGCCATGACGGCTACAGCAATGAGTTTTAAATTACTGTATAATACGAAACGTTTAAGTTGTTACTTTATTTAGGCTGCTTATCATAATCTTTTTAAGTGTCCCCCGCAACAAAAGGATTAAAAGGGGCCCGAAATTTAAATTTCTATTTACAATTGAAAGACCGTTCACAAATGAAAAGTTCAGATTCTTTAGAAAGATTATGCTTTCTGTTCATAAAAACAATAAGTCGGCTTTCTGAATTCATAAAAGGATGCGACGGACCATTTTCTTGAATAAATATTCCTGAATAAAGTTGGCAAGAATTGACAACTGCCATATAAATCGGTGTTTCAAGGGCCGCGAGTGGCCATCTATACTGGGCAGAAATAAAAAGGAAAATTTTTATGATGGGCTCAATAGTAGAAGAGATTTTATGTGCCTCATGCGGGCCAGTTCGAACCGCTTCCAACCGGTATGAACAGATTCGTTGCTCCGCAAACAGTCGTAAATCCCGAACATTGCTCTGATCCGCTCACTATTGTTTAATAAAAAATACAAATGAAATACGGCATTGTTTGCGGTGGACGTAATTTATTTCAATGAAGTGGTCTTATGTGATGTACAAACGTGTTTTATATGTGTTCGAATCTGGCAGGTTTATTTGTTCTAAGTTAATTGCTGCGTTCAATTATGTAGCTAGCTCTTTGTTTTTTTGTTACCAAGTAGAAACACCCCACTGTGTTTGATTTTACTTCCAGAGTTATGGATACTTATCCCGAATTTAAGGTTAATGTTGTCAAAACAATTTACGAACTCCGACCTTCGTTGAGGTTGACCAGATTTACGAAATGGGACAATAGCGTCAAAGCTTAAACGTTTTTATACAAAAGCGTTTTCGAACTGAATTATTGTTAAAATGAGCTCACATAACGTCAATTCGTGTCACTCTGGGCTTTACAAAACAAAGATGCGAATTAATGGCTCTCATTCGGAAAGGTCTATTGTGAAAGCCTGTCCCACGGGTGTACCCTTCCATTTCGTAGAATTGGACGAAGACCGAAGCCAATCCAACGTGATCTCTGGCGGTCCCCCGCAAATCATATTGATGAACGCTAACGACGGTACGAAGTAAGACGTTCGAGAGATCTTTATTTATTGGATGTGTAGCAACAAACGGAATTGATACGTGGCCCGTTTATTAGATTCGTCGCTTTCTTTCTTTACCTTTGACTGAGAGGTTACCATTGTCTTTTGAGGAGGCCGCTCGGTTTGACGCGCACTTACTGTTTCGAGAAATTGGGAATGGGGGATCTGATAATCGAATATCGTATTATTTCGACGCGCGAACTTATTGCGCGTGAAACATATAAAAGAAAAAAGATTTCTCTATTGTGCACAGAATACGATGTGACGGATTAGATGCGAAAAATAAAGGAAAAATTGAGAACACAAAGGGAGTAAGCAACGAATGCTTTTCATACTAATGCTGTTGGGTCGTAAAATAAAAATGTGATAACATAAAAATGGAATGAAGTCAACTTACGAATGCGACAAAAACACCCGTTTGACATATTTCAACAGTGGTTTTTATGATTTCACATAAAATATTACAATCGCTCGTAAAACGTTAAAATTTTGTTCGATACGTGTATTAGTTCGCTCAGGTATTCGCAATGTTAGATTGCTATCGATAGCTGCCATTGTTTATAACAGTTTCCTTTTTTATTGCATGAAATATAGCTATCACAACCGACGCCTCGTGAACTGAACACTCCAATTTTTTTTACCTACCAAATATACCTAGGAACTAGGCGATAAAAAATATGTATCAAAAAGAAAAATTTATTTAAATATTAGTTTTTCAAATTATTTTGATTAACAATTACCGTCTTTCCTAACGATATGTTATCGCAATATGCTAATAAAGACAAAAGACAAAGTCCCACGTTGGGCGCCAATATAATATTTGGTTTGCAAACAGTGATATAATATATACCTATTCAAGCAAACTTACTTATGTATGGCAAATTAAACAAGACTCCATTTGCAGTGAGGGAGTTGCTGACATATTGTTATATATAAGGATATATTATGTTTGCGAAGTGGATATTATACCGGTTATGTATGTAGATACAATGTTTGAGCGCAACAAAGTAAACCGCAGTATACGCGACCACTATTCATTAGGATAATTAGCAGTCGAACGCATGCATTAACTGCCATACATGAAGATTATATGCGGTAGCTAATGTATTTCCGATACAATTTGACTGCAAAACTGAAGTTCCTGAACTTAGAATTTAATTTATTTTAATACACCAAACGTGTAAAGCTTTGGTTTGTTTTACCCTGTCTTTTCGAAACCAAAATTAAGAATAAGTGAGAAGAGAATTTCCCCACCATAAAACTTAAAATGAAACTGTAAACAAACCTCAATGGGTTTCCAAAACGAAAAATGTTTCCAATACTTTAATAAATGGCAGCCCCAAAATATTCTTTTGAGTTCGCGAAATAATAAACAAACGTTTCCTCTGATATCAAAAGACGAAGCATACGGCTTGTATAGCCTCAAGTCATTCTAAACTTCGCAAAAGTTGTCGACTTTTCAAACTTTCCAAAATTTTTCTTAACAATTTTGACAGATATCTTTCCCTTTGGGGAAGTAAGGAGGAAAATTTAATTAAATAAAGGCGAAAAATTACAAAGAACACACATACATAATAGGTAGGCAACTAAACTTTTCAATTTAACGTATCTATTATAAATAGATCGTTTCTTTCGTTAAAGCAAATTGAATTAGGAAATAGAATGTATTAATTTTCTCAAGTCCACAAATCTTTGGATTTGGCCCAAAAATGTGGGAAGAAACGGGAATAAATCTACAAAAGACATTAATAGATTTCGTCCCTTTTATTTCTACTGTTCTCTATGACTCTGATAAATCATTTGGACCAATAAGTTTATAATACGAAGATAAAAATATCTTCAACATTTTCTTAGGGTTCTCAGATATTTTTGTTTTCCATAATTTATTTATACGTACTCTATCTTTGATCCATCACTCATTAAACATACAAACAAAATTCAGTGCCTGTGGGAACTCCCAAAACCTTTTAACTCCGTAATGGATGATCTCTCAAAAACAAAAAAGGAAGTCAAACGGATATACCCAATAGGTACCTTCGATCTAATGGATCCAAACGGGAACGCCCCTGGGTATGTCTAACATCAGACGCAAATTGATTGGATGGTGACCCAACGACTATTGTTGATATTTTCGGGACTGAGGACTTAGTGGATCACTTTCTTTTGTGCATCGGGTTTATTGAAAAAACAGGCGTGTTTTTTTTAAAGATCCGATTGAAGGATTGTCTTACGATATGAATAGGGGGATCTGCTAAAGGAGTTTTGAGTTTTTAAGTTTTCTTAAGATTTCCTTGAAAAGCGGTGGCTGTTACAAAGTCTCTGCAACTTACAGGCGCATGACGTCACTAAAATATTATTTATGAAAGTAAGTTGGTGTGTTTTCCCAGACAGCATTTTTTGGCACTGTAAAGTCAAACCCCGCTGTTATCATTTCCATGACAGCTGTCACTGCGATCGTTATGTAGCGGCCACCGCTCTTCTAGGAACCATAGCTTAAGAGGTATAACAAAAAAAAAAACAACAACACAACAACAAGAAAAATCAACAATCTAGAAAATAAACTTTATTATTTTAACATGAAAACATACTCAGGGGTATGTTTTACATCTAACACAAATTGATCGACTGGTGACCCGAGGTCTATTGTTAATATTTTCGGGATCGAGGACTTAGTGTATCGGTCCAAAAAACAGGTGTATTTTTTTAAAGATGAAGGGTTTATTACGAAGAAGGATTTTACCACAATAAATAAATAAGGGATCTTCTGAAGGAGTTTTGAGTTTTTAGAAAGACACTGTTGTGTTAGAAGGCACTTTTGCCTTGTAGTTTTTTATAAGAGCATTGAATTCGATCTACTTTTAAAGAAAAAAAAGCACATTTCAATTATAATGAAAAGGCTAAAAACAATTCATCATTGTTAATTAAAATTCAACATAAATTCTCTCTAACCATCATAACGCATCAAACTCGCTTTAATTAAAACCTACAAGAGAAAAAATACTAAAAATTAATTTCTCCATTCGCAGGGTAGGCAGAAAAAACAAAACACACACACATTATACGTGGCCTAACTCCTTGAAAACAACTACACTGCCATAATTCACGCGGACGAATGTCGAGTGGAAAAAACACTTTTGCACTTTTTTACTCGTGTGTACATGCAGGACTTTTTTCCTTGGCTGTACTTAATCACTGGGAGTTCATGGAAATTTTTGTTTAGCTACCAACGCGAGTGGGTATTCTGCGAAAGGAATATGTAATGACGCACCTATGTATTATTTTATTGAAGAGGTTACGCGTTGTTGATAAAAAACAAAATATCGGTCGCAAAAAGGGTTTATTAAATATTATGTTGGTAATTAGGTATAATGGTATTAGATTATGATAGGAACTTTTTAGTTCTTTCACGTAGGTAAACTGAAGATGGCTCTGCATTGTTAGACACACATAAAATCTCAATAATATCATGTTTGCACTTTAAAACAGACCATGACCTCGAGAGTTTGTTTCGGCATTTCTTATAAATTATTGACATGTAAACCTGTAAAATACAACAGACGTGGAAAAATTTAGTAATCTGTTCCGCTTAGCTATTTCTAAAGAGTCATAAAAACCCCGCGCGTTCAGCACTCGGTGTGGCAACACATTGTGTTCGTGTTCGGGTTCGCGACAAGTCAATCGTCATACTGAGGATGCCTCGTTGAGAGGTGAAACACGTATCGATTTGTTTCAGGGGCTTTTTATGGCTCTTTAGAAATAGCTAAGCGGAACAGGTTACTAAATATATCCACGTCTATTGTATTTTATCATGCATTTCCGCAAGGTCACGCCTGAATCAATTAACTGTGTCTTAAAAGATTTAATAACCTTCATTTAATTTTAAAAACATAGTCTGAACATTTTAATAGAACTCTATGCAAAAATAAAGCACTCCTTTTTTTGTACAGTCGAGTAAACTGTACGTAGAACATTATGTGGACCGGCCTACAGAAAACAGTTGAATTCCTGTTCCAAGCATTTTACTACTATTCATTCTAAATCAATCAATCTGCCTCGCCTTTTCCCAACTATGTTAGGGTCGGCTTCCAGTCTAACCGGATGCAGCTGAATACCGTATTTTACATGAAGCGACTGCCTATCTGACCTCCACAACCCAGTAATTGGGTAATACGATTCCCCTTGGTAAGACTGGTTGTCAAGACTTTCGGGCTTCTGACGACCCGTAATGACTGTCAAAGATCTACGAATAACAGCCGGGACCAACAGTTTAACGTGCTTTCCGAAGCACGGAGGAGTCTTGGTATGTAAAGATGGTCACACATTCACAGTCCAACCCCGGCAAGCGTAGCTTAACCTGATGGATTGAACCGTGCGGCTGTTATTTCTTAGCCAGCTCTAGCTTAGCTTAGTTCTTAGCTGTTTTTCTATTCATTCTAAATACAACTCAGTAATTCGAACTATGAAGGTACGTACGAAATCAATTTATTTTCTTTCATAGAAATTGATATACCTACCAGAAATACCTTTCCGAAAATTAATTCGCTAAAACGCGCTACGATGATTAAATTTACATTAACCTTAAAATTAACAAAGTAACCGACAAAGTAAATTGAAGGTAATCTCTAATTTTACCGCCTCAAATTTTACCGGGTGGGTAATATTTATGAAACGTTGGAGTAAAAATCAACATCACGCTATATCAATTACGAGGTACATCGTATAACGTTTATAGGTATTTGTGTGTGGTTAAAATGAAAAGGCTTGAGAGAGGTCTCGTTGCGAAATGTACTATCATTGAAATTAATTATACACGACTTCACATATACGACTTCACCCTGTAATCCCCGCAGAGTTAGGCAGAGGTGTACTTATGGTACAGTGTACAGTACTTACATTTCACCAGTAATTATGTTTAAGTCTCATGTTCTCCGTTCGAAAAGTGCTGATTCTCAGCCTAGTTTGAACAAATGACTTTTGAATTTGAATCATGTAATAGGGGGCTTGCCACCAACCGGGCAAAAATCTCGACTCCGGGTTGCCACTGAGAAATTTCTGACAGAAAAACTCAATAACACTGTCTGACCATTTTTTTTAATGGGAAATTATCAAATAACTTCTCCCACTCTGGGCGGAGCGGGAGAATGTGACAGACTCTTACTGACTAAAACCCACCAGTGTTCCTTCAGTTGCCATGTTGCCAGGGGCCACTGTATCCCTTTCGGACTTTCCCGCGACCCCGGAACACTGCCCGACTTGGGAATCGTATACGATTTGACGATCGTTAACTTGCAAGAGAAACGTATAAGAATTATTTGTGCTGTATTAACTTCAATTTCAGTTTTGAGAGGGTTGGCTTCCCCTTATATTTTATGCCATAACCATGAACAGTAATCAAAATTTATTGTTTAGCAGATTGACACAGTTTTTTAACTTGCCGTGTCCCTTTTATACGAATATGCAATATAAGTAGGTACGGACAATTTATTTGTTGGTTAATTTGATAAACAATCTGTTTCTTTTAAAGAGGTGACAAATGATATCAACGCATGCAAATAATAACCGCTGGTCTGTACCTACATTTAGAGGCACCGGTATTTTATGAGTGAGTGTGTGTGAGTGAGTGTATGTGTGTGAGTGAGTGTGTGTTCCGTTATGAGTTGATATCATCTGTCGTCTTATACAGCCTAATGTGAGGTTTATCATACAGCGCTCAAGAAAAAATTCTACTGTATACAAGCCATGTTACACGCTCAGCGCCGTGGACATTTTAGGTCGTTAAGTGGACGTTCTTTAAATTTTTGTCAAATTTGTGACAGGCCCAGGCTTCCATTTCTGCATAATAAATGTATCAGAGAACGTGTGCCTAAAAATACACAGCGTTTTTACCAAGCAGAAAGATGTGTACACACTTTTGGATACATATTATTCCAGACACTGTGTGACAAAAATATGCATATGGCGCTGAAGGTGTTAAAACAAGAAGATTCGAAATTATCTAGTACCTTAAAATAGTACAACCCAACTCTCACAAAGAGCTCGTCGAGTAGATACTTACTCGTACATTTATGTACCTACATTGATATCGTTGTCGTAGTTTGCGGGTAGTGTAAACAGTGTATGTTACGCGGGAAAAGCACGTGTTTTGGAATCCAGATACACGCATGTGTTATTACACTTGCTATGTGTTGCCAGACATTTGTGTGATATTGATATTGTAGGGTTTGTAGTGCCTTAATGAAATTGCGAGTCTGGATTTTTTTGTAGGTTCCAACCGAATTTTGTTTTCGATTTTTGGCGATTTTCAGCCAAAATATCCATTTTCGGCAGTTTTCGTTTTCGTTAAATAAAATCCAAGTCCGGTCGGCCTCTAAATTTTGTAGGTACAAAAAATTTGAAACCAACCGAATATGGATTTTATATAGCCTGGATATACTGCATTAAAAATTATTGTAATTACGCAATTGATGTTTTAAAAACGTAAAAAAATGCAAAAATTATTGCATCCCTATTTTTTTTGGGTGGGAAATGATCAAATAACTTTTCCCGCTCTGGGCGGAGCGAGAGGGCGTGTCATACTCTTACTGACTAAAACCCACCCGTGTTCCTTCGGTTGCCCTGTTGCTGGGGTCCACGATCTACCTTTCGCTTTTCTTCGCAACTATCGGCCATAACGGACCCCGTCAATTCTGCTGACATCTCTTTGAGGCACACGTGGAACACAACGCGCCGTCGACCTGGGCCTGGTCCTTATCGGACGGCGAGCTACCCATTGCTCACCGTCTGCAAGTCCGCGCCTACGGTGGCCGGAAATCAGGGCGGCTCCTGCGGCGGTTAGGAGCGTGAGGGCGCGAAATTTGCCTCTCCTTCACACGTTCCGCCTCCTCCTTCGCGAGCATTACTGCTTCGCAGAAGGAGGTGACGGCCTCCCATTTTCTCTCGCTCCGTTATTTTGGCATCCCTTATTTTAATTTAACTTTTCTCTTAATGAGGTTACAAATTCAAAGTTGATGGGAGAAACTTTTTTTTTTGTAAAATGTCATAGTTTGAGGTTTCACTCTCCTTATCATCTCTCATTCCTCGCTCCGCTAACAACATAACCACCGCTCCAATTCGACGCAAAAGGCATAAAACTTGATGGCAAGGGTAGGAATTAAAATGAATTGATTGAAATAAAACACCGCCCAACAGTCGTTGACTGCGAGTGAATTAATGCGTATGAAATATCAAGAATTATTGCCACTGAAACTTGGGGAGTTTCGGAAACGTTCGGCAACACTCGGTAACGATCGGAAGTTATCGTTCGTGAATATATTTTGTAAGCGATGTGTGATTTTCGTGTAGTTTTTATTGTACAAGTTCTTGGAATTAACGGTGAAATGTTTGAGTTGTAGGCACTTAAGAGCGAAGCGCCCGCGGCTCGCAACTACAAATCGAGACGTTTGCAAAATTCGTTCGGAATATTGCTATCTCTGTTTGACAACAGCAGGCGGGCGGCGGACGCGGTGCGCATCCGTGTGTGTGTGTGACTGGATAGATAGCTACTTACCATTCATTCATAACGAGTCGACGGCATTTATATTTTATTATTAGGAATTAGGTATGTTCATTACTTGCTTTATTTCTGTTGAATACTTTGGGGAATCGTTAGTATATGTACAGACTAGTAATGCGTTTTTTGGAAATTTCTTTACAATGCCAATATCTCAATGTTTTAGAATATCTCTGGATCTAGGCCTTGTAGAGAAAATCTAGTAGATATGAAATGAAATTGTTTATTCTGTAAATAGGATAAGTATCGGAATCACTTTTACACGTCAGATTAAAAAAATCGGTACCGCGGTAATCAACGCATTGATGCCTTTTACTCCACGGTTTCGGTAAATTGCGTTACAGTGTCGCGAAATCAAAGGTTTAGTCCCATCTCAAAAATGCTCAACGCGCCTAAAGAAGTCTGAAAAACTTCCAAAACCTTTAAAGTAAAAATACTTGCATAGAACTTTGATCCATAACTAAATATAAATAAGGAGCAGAATTGCATCGAGCGTCGAAGGAGCGAGTAGCCGAAAAAAATACTTTGAAGAAAAATACTTGTATAGAACATTGGTACGGACCTTATCTAAATAAAGAGCACAATCGCATAAAAAAAAAATCTTCCAGATCCTTTAAAGTAAAAACGCTTGCACCGGTATAATAAATACCGTATAGAAAATGTCCAACACACACACACACACAAAATAATAAAAAACTGCTTTTTAAATACTAGTCACTTTTTTAAACAACTTTAAATTGCAAACTTCTGTTTCTTGTGTTTGTCTGAAGACAAACACTAGAAACAGAAGTTTGCAAACTGAAGTTTGTTTGTTTTTTTTGTAAATTTGAATAATCAGTATCTAAGTAATTACAATTTAGCGATCTCTCTCTCTCTCTCTCTCTCAACAAAAAAATCACAAAAAAAAAACACAATCACATAAAAATCAGTCAAATTTTCTTACGTTTTTTAAAACGTAAGAAAATTTGAATTTCAAAATGCAAAAATGCAATTCGCTTATTTTCCAAGGGGCTTATTTTCCACGGCGCTTATTTTCCAAGGCGCTTATTTTCCACGGCGCTTACTTTCCAAGGCGCTTATTTTCCACGGCGCTTTTATCCCACGGCGCTTACTTTCCAAGGCGCTTATTTTCCACGGCGCTTATTTTTCACGGCGCTTACTTTCCACGGTGCTTATTTTCAACGGCGCTTATTTTTCACGGCCCTTATTTTTCACGGCGCTTATTTTCCAAGGGGCTTATTTTTCACGGCGCATTTTTTCACGGCGCTTTTTTTCCAAGGCGCTTATTTTCCACGGCGCTAATATTCCACGGCGCTTTTTTACCACGGCGCTAATTATCCACGGCGCTTATTTTCCACGGCCGGTAAAAAAAATAAGAAAAATAAGAATAAAAATATATAAGTAACTAATATAAAGATATATTACTGCAGCGCCCTCTAGTGAGTTATTACCGTAACATCTATTTAAGAACTACTTTATAGCGGACGCTATAAAAACAGTCAGCTGAACGCTGCACGGAGATCCGTAATTCCGTGCGGCGTATTTTTGCCGCGTATTTTATTCTGTGTCCAGAATTAAATACGCGCCTCCGCGCCACGGGAGAGAGAGTTTGGTAATATGTCAAATTATGATTTTCATTTGTCATCAAGACTTCCTCTTCCCAAAGTAAAGCTGCCATATTGATTGACCCATCCTTTGTTTGCGAGACTCAGTGGTGAGGATTTGTATTTTTTTATTCATACGCTTATTTTCCAAGGCGCTTATTTTCCAAGGGGCTTATTTTCCACGGCGCTTATTTTCCAAGGCGCTTATTTTCCACGACGCTTTTATCCCACGGCGCTTACTTTCCACGGGGCTTATTTTCCACGGCGCTTATTTTTCACGGCTCTTATTTTCCAAGGCGCTTATTTTCCACGGCGCTTTTATCCCACGGCGCTTACTTTCCACGTCGCTTATTTTTCAAGGCGCTTATTTTTAGCAACGCGTCATACGTCCAGCCATCCATCAAGGACTCGTCCATCAAGGAACGCTGTCCCAAATTAGACACATTATTAAAATTACGTGTTTACGTGTTTAATTACGCGTTTGTTTTACGTGTAATAAATATTACACGTAAAACAAAAAGTATTTTATAAAACACGTATACTAAAAGATCAATAATTTAATTGTTTTCAAAATGGTGAAGTTTTCAGAAAAAAACGCTTGATAGATTTTGCGTCATTTTCAGTTTTTTATCCGCGTTAGACATAACTTTACAAATTAATTTCACTATTTAATATAAACATAATCAAAAATATGCCTATATTAAAATATTAAGAAAATGCTCTTATTTAACATTTTTTTATTTTCAAATTAGTAATTTGAAAATAAAAAAATGTAGTAACACTACTCATTTAGACGTCATCTTCAGTATGAAATCATTAAAAGTCGGTTATCGTCCCCTTAAACGGTTGCACAAATATGTAACCAAGGAAAACGTTCTCTCTACCTCTATGCTCGTAGGTAGAATGCTCAGTAAATAATTATACGCCATGTCAATATACATCTCTCGGCCGCCTTCAGAACTATCATAAATGCCCGATTCAACTCTTACAATAGACTCTATATCTAGCTGCAGGGTTAACATGACAAGTGCGAGAACGCTCTTTTTCTCGTTTTATCGGAATTTGTCGCCGTTGTTTTGACGTCATTCTAATCCCTTACATGACCGCAAACGGCGAGTAAACTCGAAAAAGGCACTTTGACACTACTTTATCGCGCGACGAGATACCGATGTTGCAAGTGATTAAAAACAAATTATTTTTATGATAGCAGCATCGGCTTGAAGTTCTGTTTCATTCATTCAATTTATGCATGGAATTATGTACTTTATTGAATAAACGTCTCTCTTAATTATTCTCTCTTTTAATTATTTATGATTAGTTTTTTGTGTAACCGACTTTTTGATTAAAATTAAATCATTTCTTTGGCATGCTAAATTAAAATACAAATTGACGGAAATTAAAATTAGTGGCACCTATACTCATTAGATAATCACCACAAATGACAAATGGGAACCGACGATTGCAATTTGACAAATCGAAGTTTAACAGTCACCATAAAGACTGGCGTTCAAATAAATTGGCAGGTGGAGTTGATTCCGCTATTATAACCATAAAATTGTTAATCACCACCCTTAGGAAATAAACTGGTGATTTTAGTAATTATGTTGCGAATATTTGATATTACCATACAGCTATAATCCCTAGATTTCGTTAATTTATTTATTTAATCACCATAATTGGCAAAGTGACTGGAAAGTAATAGTCATCTACGTGGTAGTGCACCCCTCTACTACAGTACACCGGTGTACACCCACAATTAAAAAAATAATATCATTTTGTCTTTTTGTCTACTCTTCTCGTCGTCAAAATCGAGGACGACTAAATACGACAAAATAACTGATTATCTCGTGTTGAACTGTCAAATAACGTGTCATGTTTGGGTTTGTTGACAAAACATCAAGTTTGACAGAACGAGTCAAGTATTTTGTATGGCGTAGCTATCAGAAAACGATAACACTACGAAATAGACAAAAATTAGTCGCGCGAGCGTGGATAATTATCGCGTGTGTCATGTTAGGCCTGCTGGAAGAAGCATGGGGCCTAACTTCCCTTTGAGTTTTAGCTTCTATTTCTGCCTCCAGTTAGTAGCACAAGTAGTAATGAAATGTAACTAACTGTCGAATTAAAATACGCAGTTTTTAAAACTTACCCTGATAATTATAAAATTGGTTGGAAATATAATGTGTAGGTAATAAAAAGAAATTGTTTCACTGTAGTGTCTACTGATAAAATAAAATCACCAATACCGGTATCCCGGTAGTGGACATTTCAATACCGGTATTGAAAAATGTCAAATAATGTCCGGGATCCCGGTATTAGCCAATACCGGGATCCCGGTATTGAAAGCCCTACATAGAACATTGATCCGTAACTAAATATAAATAAGAAATAAAATAGTCTTGCGAGTATTTCGGATCGGCACTTGGTCGGCGTACTTGCAAGTAAATACCTAGTATAAAAACCTGGTCCTATAATATAGCCCTCGTTCGCACGGACGTAATAAAATCGCGGCGAAATTTTTCGTGCACTTGATTTTCAACGCTCTGCTTAGCGCCGAGAGTTGAAAATCCAACAGTGTTTCTTCAACGCGCTGGGACGAGAGTACGTCCCAGCACGTTTGATTCTCAACAAGCCACCTATACCTGGACTACCGCGTTTCGGCCGTGTGTATAATTTATATGTTTCTACGACTCGCTGAGGGTCTTTAGACGCATAAATAGGTACCTACCGATTAATATTACTGATGAAACATAAGTACTCGTTTGTCCAGATACGGATGTTTGTAAACACATTTATGTTATCTGAAGATAGAAAGAAAGAAAAGATAGAATAAAAATTTTTTTTTTTTCAGAAACACGTGTATACAAAAAGATAATTAACTCGAGTAAAACAATCAAACAATAGATTTAAATATAATCACGAGCACAAAACAGAAGTAGTCGGCAGCTGCTTTAATTTAGTAAACAAATAAGCACAGTAAAGTACCTATATAATATACCTAATCTTATAATACTGACAAAAAATACCCCGAACGAATTCCAACCGATCACGTTGCGCTAGTGTGAGTGCCTGTCGGAGCGATATACAACTACAGTGAGCAGTACGACCACGCACACATTGACAAATTATTCCTTGACGCGATGGCAATACTAGCATCGAAAAATTATGATAAATTTGGATGTGTTCCGTAATACAAAAAATGATGAATGAAAATTTAATGTATTTCCATTTTATTTTCGAAAATTTGTAACTTGATAACATAAACTATGCTTCTACGGAAACAATATTACAAATATTGTTGTTTATAATACAGAAAAAACCATATGAAAACATGTCATTTACGCTGTAAAAATGTACGAAATGGAATTCGCTTACATTTCATTTAAAGGTAAGTTTTTGAAAATCAAAAGACGTAGGAGCCTAGATAAATACTGTCTCAATCCGAATATCAACATAATATGGTGGAAATATGCTCAAATTGCAAATGATTGATGTACTACGTTTGTATGGACAATTCATACGTCGCCGCATTCTTAAGTTTCGACTTTTAAGTCGAGGTATGGGCTTAAGGTAACTTCCAAATTAGACTTTTTTTAAATCACGAAAATATATTTGAAATTGGAGGACTTAATTAAGACCCTAGTACATCTTGGGCGAGCCAAGCAGGCCCAAAATGCACGCAAATCACGCAAAAAGACCCAGTACACGTTGGTCGAGCAACGAGCTAGCCCAACGTGTACTGGGGGCTTAAGATTCTAGAACTGGTTTGAACACCAGACAGTAGCATACTTAACTTTTGAAGTCGTCTTTCGAAAGTCTGTGTTAGACTACGATCTACATAATATTATACTTCATTAAATTAAAAACAGAAAGGTACGTAGATCTAACGGGCAGCAGCATCCTTCAGAAATATCAAGGTATTCGTTTAGTGCTATTAATCTATAGGAGAGAACTTATTTCAATTTTATTTACCTTCACTTTATTGCACCAATTTATGCCTTACGAACTGCGCCCCGCGGTTTCACTCGCGTAAGTCTCGATCCCGTGGAAATATTGGGATCGAAAGTATGTCCTGGATTACCAGGTCATGGTCTAACCATGTACCAAAGGAGAACATTCACCGCCCATACATTTTTGGGCTAAATGTGAAAGTGCCAGCCAAACAAAAAAAAAAATCATACGAATTTGTAAAATACTGTTTTCAGTATTAGATAAAAGAATAACAGTAATCTAATTATGGTAATAGGTTTCATGCCAGTAAACATTACAGAACTCGTATAATAGCGCAGGGAATGGCCCTACAGATTTGGTCCCATAGTGAAAAGTGAAAAGAATGACATGTTCTTACGGAATATTTTTTTGTTTTTTTTGTTTTGGCACTTTCATAATTTAGCCCAAAATGAATTATCTCCTTTCATCTAAAGGAGATGTTTCATTTTCGGCCATAAAGTGTACGTTAATGTAAAAAAAGGAAAAAATTCCACGAATTGAGGAAAAATATTCTTTCCTGTTTATTCCCCTGATTACTTCGGCACAAAAAATAATAGTTTAACAAATTATTGCCATATTCTATTCATCATGGCGTCGTTTTACTTGCATACTGCTTTCGTCCAGAAATCATGTTACATTTTGACATAATAATATCACGTAGACGTTATTTAAATAAATATGAAAAGCATGTATTTCTGTACTATATTAAGATAGCTATCTTATACAACTTTTTTGATTAATTAGAAAGTGTGATTCATCATAAAAATAAAAAACTACTTTTGTGGATTGTAGATTTGTAGGTACTTCTGGACGAAAATGGCTAGCTGTCGATGGTCGTATTTCTCCTGACAAACGTCAAACATTTTCGGTTTTTATTTTGTGCCCAAAAAGTATTAGATATTATGGAAAAAAACAGTCTTTATTGTATTTAGGGGTTCGTGTCCCAGGTTTTCTAAAGTGTACATGTTATGGCCGGAGTCCCATACAAAAATGAAACGTCTCTTTTGTTCAGCCGTTTTAGTGTGAAAGCGTAACAAGCAAACAAACTCACTTTCGCAGTTATGATGTAGTTAGGATTATGCTAATTCCATCCAATGATTGGCATGTTCAAGAGCTTAAGTTAATATGTGTCTTGTGAAGCACTGCAATCACTCCAATGTGGCATAGTAAGGTAATACGCAGTACATAGGTAATCAGTGTTAGTGGTGGCACTCAAATTAGCTGGCTAGGTAATTAAATGTACTATAAACACTGTTTAAAGATGACGTTGAATTGATATGTGGGTATTATGGGTACAAAGATATTTTGACGCTCGAGTGACATAACAGGGAGGCGCTGTTGGTGAACATAATGTGCAATTCTTTTGTGGAATGTATTGAGAAAACAAGATGGCGCCGTTGGTTCCGATTTTGACCGCGTGCCAAAAAAGCTTGTACAGCTTGTACAAATAATAATCTGTCAATATACAAACTCGTACTTTTCTTTTGCTATCGTTCTTTTAAGTTAGTCTTTGATTTTTCTTTCTTTTTTAAACTCAATGTAAACTTGAAACAAGATTTTTGCGCACTATGTTGTTGTCCGGAACAACAAACCTGCAAGCTTAGCATGACCACAACAGAAACGGGTTTTGTCGACGGAAAAATAGACAAAATAAACAGATAAACAATCACAATCTGTCATTTTATCTATTCTTCCGTTGACAAAACCCGTTTCTATGGTTGTCAAGCTACGTGTGCTGAATACACATACACCGCGGCTGTCATATTTGACATCTGCGGGACATATCATTAGTTTGTAATAGCTGCTTTAGTTTACATTAAATCTCAATTAATAAGACACAGATAATCTCTACTAAAACTCAACTTACATTAAAGTTACACCCAAAATCTCACAAAAGCAAAAACCAGTGTTGTAACATCGAAAGTCCGCGGAGTAACTTCGTCGGTCATTCTGGCCACCATTCCGTTTATGGCCCGTCGTAATGGCCATGGCTACTACGAGGAAAAAAGTACGTATAGACTTGAAATGTATCGTAATGGTGGAATTGTTTCATTAAAAACGTTATTGGAGTTCGGATTGGGGTGTTTTTTTTGCTATTAACCCCTTTTGGTTGGTGATTATGTTTTTGTGTGGACTGTGGAGTTATTGAGATGTGTGATTATGGCTTAATAATATGGGTATTATTATTTTCGGTGATATCATTTTCACTTGTGAAAAAATAAGCGACAATCAGAAGGTTAGGTTTTAGTTCTTTAAAAAAACTTAACTGATAATGTAAAATTTATTCTACTAATTCCTATTCGTTAAAAAATATTCACAACACACTATTCGCCAAAGGTAACCTTTCCCTACACTTTTTCCGGTTTTTAAAGTAAAAGACGGTAAACTACCACCTAGCAACAAAACATCAGTTTAAACGTCCCTCTATATCACTTTAAACAACAAACGTATCCGAAACAAAACAAACAAAGAAAGAGATATCCGCGATTTCTCAACAGCACCGCACTAGTTTGGCGTATTGACCGCTGTTCGATATTATTACCGACCGTAAAGGTCTCATATACCCGACAAAAATAATACTCAAAGTATGAAAAAAGCTGAGATAGTAAAACATATGTTAATTTAATTGACCACGGGAGAGACATCGAGTAAAAAATTAACATGACATCCCCATTTTTGTAATCGCAATTTTTGGTTCGCGGAACTAAAGTTTTTTGCCGATTTCGAAGCGTTCGGAAAGGGAATCTGCAGCTTATTTCTGCTTATCAGGGACCATCGACAGCTGTTATGGTAATACGAAATTAACACGAAGATTGCCGAAAAGGTGCGAAGAAACGTGGGCAAAAATCATTGAATTAATTTATTATTTGTATGGCGAGGCCATTTTGATCAAGAAATTATTATTTTTATTAATACGGGGCCTTCTCTGATCTCTGTGCCTACCTACTGTGTGAAAACTGCGTTTTTTATTTTAATTCAATAATAAATCAAACGAAAAACATGTATTTTTTGGCACTAAAACTTGTTACAAACAAATCTGCTTGTCTTCAAACTATTCGTCAATTTAAGCAAGCAAAGTTCTTGGAACCTATACAGCCTAAGCATGTCTAATGGTTTGACAGTCGACGTAAAGCAAAATTAACAATAGAAAATAGTTTATTGTACCTATACGGAAAGGAGGAAATTAAAATCGTTTTTTTTTAAACATAAATCGCTGCTCCATGTAACTCTTTCAACCTACATAAAAGTCTGGCTGTGGAGATAATACCTTCGTGACTCCTGTCAGTTTTCCTACTAACGAATATGTGTTTTGCGAATTTAATCCTTATGAGCGTTTATTCTGAAAGTGGGCAACGTCGCAAATAGATGTTAAATATTTCGCAGTTTTGATTAATTTGGCAATACTACTGTATGGAAACAAGAAATGTGGCTAATTGGCGAACTATAAAAGGATTGTGTGGTTTTATGAAACCACGGTAAAAGTGAAACTTCTATAGGCGCCGCCATATTGGCCTTGGCTGCTCTGACGAGCGCCTTTCACTTTATTCCTACTCCGCGGCCGACCGTCACGCGACATGCAACATACAGACGAAAAAGTTTGAGACGATGTAATAAAAGTTTCACTTTAATATTAATAATGAATTGAAATTTTAACACTGAATTTGATGTTGTAACCGTTTTAGGTGTAAAAAAAGCATTTGGAAAGTTTCCAAATACTTTTATCTACACCCATGCTATAAAACCTCTATAAAAGTTTCAGAAACAGTTAGCTTATTGCCAACATTAAAACAGCCAGTGTCATAGTAACCTTAATATCATCCAAATGAGTGTTATAATGTTGTACTAAATTTCATTATGCAACTCGTTTCAACGTTTAAGCGGGGGACAGCAGCACCCGCTGCACGTATGTGCGGTGATGTGCTGGTGCAGGCGACATTCATACGTGCACTTGTACTGAATTTCGTGGGTTTTTTTTAATTCTTGATCTTGAATTACAAACACCCAATGATTTCAGAACCTTTTATAGAGGATTCATATCATGGGTGTAGATAAAGTCTTGTATGCAACTGTTATAATTAGGTATTAAAACACTAATGTGCTTCTATTATCATCGTGTTTTAATACCCCTTATTATACAACAGTTGCATAAATAACTATTTTTACATCTAAAACTAAATATTCAGTGTTACGATTTTAATAATTGCATTTCATAATCAATATTTTAGTTCCCTAGTTAGCTACATTTCTTAATTTCATATAGTAATATTGCCAAATTAATCAAAACAGGTAAATATCTATTTACGACGTTGCCAAATTTTAGGATAAACCCTCTTATCTTATCATCTGTTACGACGCCTCATTGAAGTGGATAACAATTAAAATTCTATTGTGTTTCGTTAATGACAGTTGAAAGGTTATTAGTACTAGAAATTGTCTAACTGACAGGTGTCAGAAACACATTCTCTCGACGGTTGGACTGTACTTACTTTAATATCACTTCCGCACTTTATATATTCGACGTTAAATAGGTAGGTACTTACTTACACTCATTTAAAATGTAGTGAAAATCACAGTACTGTTATCAATATTTATTAAGCCCGGATATTTACCAGTGTCGTTATTTTGGACGTCCAGTGTAATTGTCCCATTTAATGTCCGGACGATCGTAATGGCCGGCATTAGGGCTGACGCCATTTTATTTGGGAAAGATTGGCGCGAAAATTAAAATATAATTCAGTTACATTTAGAAGTGTGAAAGCGTGGACAGAGTTTGAATTTTAATGACATTTTAACAACTGACTTTACAAAAAAGCTCGCCGAATGCATACACTCATCTTTTTTAAATCGTTTAAAAAAGGACGCTCTTTTTGCTTTGCAATGTGCGTCAATCTATTTGAGAGAAAACATTTCTTAAAAAGTACTTGAAAAAAAATCTTTAGGTACTTGTCAATTTTAATAACTAAATCATTTTCGTATTCCAAAATAACCCATTAACTTCCAACCAAGTCATTAAGAAAATATATGCAACTATATAATAGTCTAGAATAGAATTTTAATCAACTCAGTTAGTCGTTTCAATACAGATTGAATCCTAAGTGATAGTGTTTCAGACTTAATTCTGTACTAAGCAAACCAATCTGTATGTTGATTTTGGAATATAACTGAAACTTAGAGAGTATTGTTTGGTTTTGCCAGCTGCTGATTGTCCTAAACAATTTGTAGGAGACAAATAAGTGACCTTGGGAATAAGTGACCTTGACAAATAAGTGACCTTGCGTGGCAGTCAGGCGTATTCAAGGTAATTTTTGACCGACGATAGTTTATAGAGCCCATGAATTTAATTGATACGGAGATAGCTTTTACGTCAAAAGCGATTAGGTGCGTTTAAACGAAGTGGCTATAAATGTTATTAATAATATAATGCATAATTACTTAATTGATTAATTATTCAAATGTATTGTGACCTACCGTGAAAATATTTTTATATGTGTACGATGATATAGTCAACAAAAAAAATTGGTAGACATTCTTGGGATATAGGACAGAAATGCTGTGATTATTTGGGATATCAGCCTGTTTCTTTTTCATTTATGCAATTAAATGAAAAATAATAAACGAAACACAAACAAATAAATAAATAGTAATAATATGATTGTGTGTTATGTAGAATTAAATATATTTTTTGCTATGTATCTTCTGGTGTACAATAAAGTATATATAAAAATATAAATAAATCATCATCATCATCAGCCTATAATGTTCCCACTACTGGGACACAGGCCTCCTCTCAGTGAGAGGGAGTGGGCCGTAATCCACCACGCGGGCCTAGTGCGGGTTGGTAGATGTCACATGTCTTCGAATTTTCGGTTCTAGGACATGCCGGTTTCCTCACGATGTTTTCCTTCACCGTTTTGAGAATATATGATATATAATTTTTTCTTTTTTAGTATTATGTAAAAGTACGTTAGTGAATAGTGTCGTGCTTTCCAATCATTTAGATATATGCAAGATCTATAATTACGACAAGGGGTTAATGCTGTGTATGTGTTTAGTTAGTAAGCCTTTAAATAAATAAATAAATAAAATTAATATGGCTGATACAAAATGGCATAATATGTCAGAACAAAACAAAATATCAACCATCCAGCACGTACACAAATACACCGTTTAATTTAATTCAAAAGTTTAATATTCCGTTTGTACATTACAATATTTACACAACAACTTTACAAAGCATTGAGAGGGACCGATAAAAGATAAACAGAATTGCGTATTTATACAGACCGTAACTGTAAAATTGATAGTAATCGGTATGTAACATAAAAATATACAGCCCAATTGTACAGAGCTGTAGAACTAAATCATACTGGGTACGCCATATAATAATCAAACGTTATTAAGGAGAGCACGCTCGACCGTCGCGATCGGGTGGAACACGCGATTAAATTGTCTGACGTTTTTAATTTTTAGTTTTATTTATGGTGTGAAGTAGATAAAGTTTAGATTGAAATTATTATTGGAAAATCTGTTGGTGTTAACATGACACAAAATTTTAGAAAGACGCTTTACAAAGCAATACAGCATGTATCAGAAAAAAAAAACGTGTGTAGTCGGGGGTTAGGTTAGGTACGAAGTTATTTATCGCCTCGAAAACTTTGAAAATGACACCCATGACGAAAAATTGGAATCTTGGATTTACATTTCGACCTCACTGTCGGCTTTAGCACCCTCAAAAACTATGAAAACGACACACATGATGAAAAATTTGAAAATTTTCGGAGCCGCCATCTCGGATTTTCATTTTGACCAAATTTACACTTTCTCTCTCTCTCTCTCCTGCAGTGTACTCGGGCTGATGTGCATAATTACCCGACTACGGCAAAGCCAAAAGGAAGGGTTATGATTTTAGCAGTCTATGTATGTATGTATGTATGTTTATATGTTTGTATGTTTGTATGTATGTATGTATGTATGTTTGCTTTTACGTGTGTTCCACCATAGCGCCTAAACTACTGAACCGATTTTGATGAGTGAGGTATCAATAGATTCGTAATAATAGTCCGGGTGACATAGGCTATATAAATTTTCCCTAAATTTAATATGGTGGATTTTACACGTAAATTTCTAACCTCGAAAAAAATTAAAATGATATGATCATGACATGTTTGGTACCAAAAGAAAGGTCTTGACGAGCACATTACAAATATGTAAATAATGTTATACTTTCAAAGTAAATAAATATGTTTAAATTGTTAAAAACAAGCAAAAGTGAGACTGTGCTACGTTGTATCGCAAGATGATACCAACGTGAAGTTAATCAAATCTTAATAAATAAAAACGGTTTGTAATTCCATCCTCAATTCCTCTATGAAGTAAAACAAGTACACACGGCTACACATCAAGCTATACATTTCCAGTTTAAGCTGATCTGGCATTGTAAAGGATTTCCGTACAATGCGAGGTCAGCTAATACTGGAAATTTATAGCTTTATGTGTAGCACTGTGTACAACGAAATATTAATATTTATACACGGGGCACTCAGAAAATTTTGCAATAGGTAATAAAAAAAAAATATACTACAGGTTATATTTTATTTATTAAATATTTTCAAATAACTCTCCATTGGCGTCTATACACAGTTTCATGCGTCTTAACCAATTTTCATTACACATTTTCCAGTCCACATCAGACACCTCTTTAATCCCTGTTTTCCCTTGAGTTGATTTTTTATTTTGGGGAACAAAAATGACAAATCCATGATTCATCACCCGTAATGAAATCGTAAACGCGCCGAGACGAGCCTGCTTCAAATTTTGCTATCATGTCTCGGCACCATTCTACCCGAACCTCCTTCTGCGTTAGATTGTGTGGTAATCAGCGTGAAACTATCTTCTTTACCTGAAGATGCCCGTGTAGAATTTCATGTACACTTCCCGATCCAATCTGCAGTATATGCTGAATCTCTTCATATGTAATTCGCCTATTCACTTAAATTTAATTTTTCACAGCCAGCACGTTTTCTTATGTAACAGCCGTCATAGCCCTATGACGGCCACTTCTTTCTTCGTCCGCCAAAGTTACTTGACCACGCTTAAATTCGTTGAACCAGCGGAAAACAGTTGCTTTAGAAGGGCTTTTGTCTATGAACATCATTCGAAGTCTTTCAAATGATTCTTTTGGTTTTAGTCGACATTTGAAATCGTACAAAATCATCGCGCGAAAATGTTCTCGTTGTAAATTCAATTTTCAGTGAGACGTTGCGCGTGACGTTGTTGTAACGTTTAGCAAGTGTAATAACGGAAAAGTATAAAATAAAAAATAAAGTTTAATAAAAACTGTAACCCGACCACGGGAAAATAAAAATGATCTAAAAAGTACGAAACAAGCAAATATTTCAGACAGAAATCAAGACATAGGTACAAAAATGGTCAAGGTAAAGCCGTCGTCGCATGCCATTATAATTTTGTAGGTGTTCCTGACACCCACATGGTATACAGGCATGCGACCACGGCTTTACCTTGACCATTTTTGTACCTATGTCTTGATTTCTGTCTGAAATATTTGCTTGTTTCGTACTTTTTAGATCATTTTTATTTTCCCGTGGTCGGGTTACAGTTTTTATTAAACTTTATTTTTTATTTTATCCCATGACACTGTAATCACTTTACTCTTTTCTTTTGTTTTTTTCTGCTGGCGTTCTCTCTCTCTCTTTCTTTCTCTATGAATTAGAAAAACCGGCCAAGTGCGTGTCGGACCACGCACAATGAAGGGTTCCGTAGTTGGGATGAATTTATTCCAAAAACAAACTTAACTTTGTAGTTGAAAATTTTGTTCTCCCATACGGAATGTATGGGAAAACATGTTTTTGCAACTGCAAAGTTAAGATGATCGATTATTACTCGTTAACCTGTAGAGCCTACTTAGCTGTGATAGTTTTCCTTTTAATTTCGTTATATAAACTACTGTTGTGATTTTTTTCACACACCCAAAACCAACCATTTAGCCGGCAGGGGGGGGGACACTTGACTCTAACAAAAATTAGCACTTTAAAGCTTAATATTTCGCAAACGAATCCCTGAATCCAAAAATAGTTTTCGGAAACTCCCAATATTTTTGAAGGACCTTTCCAATGATACCCCTCACCATGGGGTAAAAAAATAAACATCACCACTTTACGTGTATGAGAGGTACCCAAAAAAAAAACGTTTTTCATAATATTATTTTACCACTTTGTCGGCGTAATTAATATGTATACCTATACCAAATTACAGCTTTCTAGTACTAAGGGTCTCGGAGCTAGACCGCGGACAGACAGACGGACATGACGAAACTATAAGGGGTTCCTTGTTTACTACGGAACCCTAAAAAGACAATCGTAAGTATTAACACTTTTTAGCGTGACGATTTCTGAAAGTTTACAAGTCGTGTTAAAGAACTTCGTTCCAATAATCAGCTTACATTTAGGACGAGTAGGTATTGAAGTTAAGAAAGTTTTTTTTTTCGATTACGATTTTGGTCGCATGGAAAAATTTGTTCAGTTTGATGGTTTGTACCACACCCTTTAAATATAAACCACCTTTCTAATACATGCTGTATAACAAAATTGAAGTATTTACTGTTTCCATGGTTCAACCACAAAGTTAACAATAGTCGCCAATGTGTGCGTGACTTAACCAGGACTCTAATCATACGTATAACACAAAAATAACATAAAATAACGATAACCCAACCCTTAACTACAAAACTGAACAGTTTCAACAAAGGCCCGGTATTATGCATTCGAGTCACGTACCACTAATCTGCGATTGTTACAGATTATTAAACAACCGTTGCCCATTTGGTACGGTAGAAAGTAACAAAGCTCCTTGAAACCCCGACGTGGATAGGGAACAATTAAATGAGTCTAAAAACCGTTAGTGATAGTGTATGCTCAGTACAAACGTTTTAGAAAGCGAAACGGTCGCACCTTGTTCCAGAATTGTTATTTTTTAGTTTTGGAGTAATTTAAAAATCGAACGTGGTGTTAACGGCCAGTAATTGGTGCTTGAATATTCGATGTTTAGGGTTTTTATTTTTTAACAACATAACTGATACTCCACCGCTTACAAGTACCATTTAAATGGGCCTGTTTTTTTATCGATCGAAGGTTAAGTTTCGGTTGTCTTTGCCGCGGTCGGTTCGTAGATGGGTGACCATCCATTACATATCGACCCCTCCGTGCCTCGGAAAGTACGCTAAGCTGTTAGTCCCGGCTGTCATTTGTAGATCTTTGACAGTCGTAACGGGTAGTCAGAAGCCCAAGACCCACCCACCCAGTAACTGGGTTGTGGAGGTCAGCTAAGCAGTCGCTCCATGTAAAATACTGGTATTCAGCTGCATCCGGTTAGACTGGAAGCCGACCCCAATATAGTTGTGAAAAGGCTAGGCGCAGATTGATTGAGAACTTGGTACGTCACCGAGGTCAATTATTGTGATGTCTCGAACGGACCGGACTGAAGGACTGGATTCTCAAGGACGCGACGAAAAATATCGAGAGGAAACTTCAACTTATAAAAGTCTAACATTTCCAACACACAGCATTCGTAAATATTGTGATCAATCTTGCTTTCCCAGCACACAAAATAGTTTTCCATGGATTTTCATTAAAGTAAAACTCCCCAACGATTAAACTACTAGAAACTACTTAAAGACCACTGAAACATTGCTCAGCTTAAGGGCTATCAACACCTCTGCAATCGCCGAAAGCATTCCTCACAGAGAGGGGGGAACGCTATATACGACCAATTAAAGAGGGTGCCAGAATGGGTTTCGAAATTCGAAATAACCGTAGACAATTATAGAGTGGTTCAAAAAGGTCGAAATAGAGAAAGATCATGTTCTTTTGTAGGTAGTCGAAAATTATTATGTATGTATTGTCAAGGAATTAAAATTTTAAGCATCTGCACAAAATTAAAAAGTCTTAAGGTTATTTTTTTATTTTGAAGTGAAAACTTCTTTAGGCGCGTTGGGCGTTTTTGAGATGGGAAAAACAATTGAACCCGCGACACCGTTACCGACACCTCATTTTGTAAACGCGATTATGCTCTTTATTTATATTACGTTACGAAACAATGTTCTATGCAAGTATTTTTACTTTAAAGGTTTTGGAAGTATTTTTTTAAATTGTTCACGTTTTCACTTCTGACGGCACTCCCGGAATGCCAATGCTTTTTTTCTTTTATGTTTTTAATTATCCTTTTTCAGACATGAAAATATTTTGAATTAAAAAAACGACATTTCGAAAAGATACGGGCCAGCACATCAAGCTACTCGAAACTGTCAAATTTTCCCAATCAACTTTGAACCTTAAACTTCAGCGATAAAGTTGAAAAATTATTAAATAAATTTGACAGATTGTAGTAGCCTGATGTGCTGGCGTCTGTACATGCGCCATGTATTTCGGAAAGGAATTTGTTCGAAACTTGCTAATATTTTCACCCGTTGATCGTACCTATTTGACTAGTAATTATTACTGCAAAGTAATTGTATTATTCAAACTAGATGCACGCCAATTTTGTGAAAATTGAGCTCTAAAGCGCAATTTTCACTTGTTTTGTAAATGTCGCAAAGTCCTCGATGTGCTCGGGCAACAGTGAAACGTTGCACAATGAAACGGTAAAAGGAAATTGTTCCTTGTAAAATATTGATATTTGGCAGCACCTGGGAAAAGGCTCGGATAAAATGAACCTTACTACATACAATATTGGACCTAATAAATTGATGAGAAAGTGTGATCAGCAGTACCAATCAGCAAGGTAACGGAGCTGAACTCCAGGATGCGTCGAAAGTACACTACAGTACTCGTGGGAACTTCTTGACAATAATACAAAAGAATTAAAAGAAGTACAGAGACAGTAGTCATGATGGCTCTGTGGTTAAGGCCTCGCCTCTCATGCACGAGGTTCAAATCCGGGCCAGTACCAATGTGACTTTTTCAATTCATATGTACTGTCTGAGTTTATCTTGGACATTACTGACATCGATGAAGGAAAACATCGTGAGGAAACCTGGACTTATGGTTAATATAAGTCTCAAATCGCCAACCCGTCTTGAACAAGCGTGGTGATCAATGCTCGTGCCTTCTCAGTATGAGAAGAGGCGTTTTCTGGTATTATTATTTACGTTTCTTGACGTTTCTCGGGACCCTGGGGTCCCGGACCTTTGGAAGGCGTACGAGGGGCCGAAGCCAACTCGTAGAGGCCCGTTAGACGTTTTTAATTAAATGAGGCACCAACCGACGATTATCCCTGTCCATACTACGTAAGTGCATCTAAGGACAACCCCCGGTTGGTGTAGGACTATTGTAAGATATGGAAACAAAGATATCGGACTATGGGTTTGGGTAGCTAAAGTGGTCTGGTCACCTGGAACTATGGAAGAACTATGGCCCCTGCCTGATCTATGTTTTATATGCACACGGATAAAATGGCAGGGGGTGACTTGCACACTCAATAATGAGCCCCCGAAAACGGTCGCTAGCACAGTGTCGTAGCGACAAGGGGGCAACACGTCCTGAGGTGCTTATGAGGAGTGGAGAGGTATTCCACGGCTATCAGGACAATCCTGGAAGTACGGTCAAGATCCCTACTAGCATCTTACTGGAATACTTCCTTCCTCCGAGCACGTTTGCTCTAGCGAATCTCCACTCAAGCCGGCCAATAAAGGCAAGAATGAGATAGGAGCTCTGTTCTAGAAGAGGAACTAATTCATGCAAATCTACGAATTACTAAGTTACAGAAACAAAAAAGTCGTTCTCAGGCTAAGGAAACTAATAACTTATATGATGAATTATCTAATAGTAATTGTAACCCTCAATCCTTTATAACAATAGATCTTACAGAAGATTCAATATTGAAACATAATAATAGTTGTTATACAGTAAGTCAAAATAAAATAAAAAAATATGCAAAACTAAATAAAATCATAAATAAATGCAATAAATTCAAGAAACAACAAAAACACAATTCCAATAATATTAAACTAAGGAAAGAACGTGTTTTTCTAATAAATAAATTAAAAAACTATCAAATTAAATTAGAAGACAGTAAAAACATTTATCAAATTGACACCCAACGATTACAGTCTGGAATTGAGGTACTTGAAGAGTCACTACATTCTCTTTATATTAAATATGTGAGCTCTCAAAAACAAATAAAGGAACATATCCTTGCTGCCAACAAGTTAGTACAAATGTGTAACAGTGAGGCAGACAGTGTGGTCCCGATGTCTCTTAGCACCGCTCAATGTTCTTGTCAAGGGGCATCCAGCCTTGAGGCTCTTCAACCTGAGGCAACGGAGGACCCGTCCCAGTCTGGAGAGGCTCAGGGCTGTGTCCCTGATCAAGATACACCACATGTTATACAAGCTTCATCTCAAGTAGCACAGACAGATACTTGTTGTAGTAAAGATTGTTATTGTTCTATTATGTTTTCAGATAGTTTAGGGACAGGGTTAGGTAAATTATTAAGTAACAACCTGAGGCAATCTTCAGTTAATTATTGTATGCCAGGGAAATCCTACGAAGAGATAATTTCATCAATAACAGGCCGTAAATATGATCCGAAAGCCATTATTTCTGTATTTGTAGGCAATAGTACTAATGTAAAAAAAGATGACATCACTGACAGTGTCACCGAAATCTTGAAGATTAATTGTCAGAAAATAATATTGTGTGCTTTTCCATACTTTGAGCACTTGTCAAGTAGGCAAAATCATAATATACATATGCTAAATAACCATATGCATTTATTAGTTAATCACTATAGTGACAAACTTATATTTTTTGACACCAACACTTTTGTTGAGAAATTAAAGTCGACTAGGGATACTGCGTATCTGCCTATTAGTTTTAGACGTCAAATAGCATGGCTATTAGCTTTTAATATAAACTCAGACATAAGTAGTATGTCGAAGTCTAATGTAATTAGCACCACAAAAATTAGTAATAATACTAATATTAAGGTGGTTAGTAATTTAAACTAGTCAGTAAGACAACAGAAGGTACCAGTAACAATGTTTTTAATCTCACCATTAACAAGGTATCTTCTAGCACTCAATTAGTTAATTGTAAAAAAGGGGCTAAGCAGAATTCCTTGAAATTGTTTCATCAAAATATTCAAGGTTTTTCTTCCAAATATTTAGAAGTTGAATTGCTTTTAGAAAAAACAATGTTTGATATTATTTGTATAACTGAACATTGGTTGAAAGATTATGAAATGTTAATTAATTTTGAGAATTACAGTGTGGGCAGTTGTTTTAACCGAAAATCAATGCTACGTGGAGGTTCACTAATCTTAATTAAAAATTGTATAAAATCTAAGACTCGTAATGACATAGTTGAACTATCGGTGGAACATAGCATTGAACTGTCCTGTGTTGAGCTAGATAAGCATTTTATAGTGTGTGTATACAGACCTCCAAATTATCAAAACTACTCTATATTTGAATCAGTAATGGAAGATGTTTTGGCAAAACTTACAACTGGTAATAAATCAGTAATTATTTGCGGTGATTTTAATATTAATATTTTGGAAAATAATTCAAATAGCAGTAGATTATTAAGTCTCTTCAAATCATTTAATCTGTCAAATGTGTTTTTAGAACCAACGCGAATAACTTCGACTACTGCTACATGTATTGATAACGTCTTTTGTTGCTGCGACTATTTAGGTAAAGCTATTGTAAATTATCTCCCTTCTGATCACAGCGGTCAAACCGTTATTTTTGAGTCCAACACACCAATACTAAAAGTGCAGATACAAACTAGACCAATAACATCGGGTAATTTAATTAAGTTTAATAGCACTTTAATTAGCAAATTAAGTGCTCAGGGTCTAAATATGTCCAATGGCAATATTTTGTATGAACAATTCTTTTCATTACTCCAAACAGAGTTCAATAAGTCTTTTAAGAAAAAAACTAAAACTATTTGCCCTAAGTTTTTATTCAGTGACTGGGCAACTAAAGGCATCAGGAAAAGTAGGGAAACATTATTTGAACTGTATGGCCTTAAGCCGTATATTAACACAGAAACTTTTAATAAGTATGTTGCTACTTACTCTAAAACTTTTAAAAATATCTGCAAAGCAGCTAAAGCTTCTTTCATTAGCAACAAGGTTAAATCGGCAGATAATAAAATAAAGACAGTTTGGAAAATTATTAACAATGAAACAAACAAGAACAAAAGACATAATACAGATTACACACTAGACACTTCCGGCGGTCTTATTAGCGACAACATCGATGTTGCTCAAGAATTTGCAACTTTCTTTACCAATATTCCAATTAAAACTACAGAAACTCTAAATTCCTCCCCCTCACTTGCGATTGATTTATTAAAAGCGAATGTTTCAGCCTGCCCTGTGGAATTTAAATTTAAACATATAAACCCTGTGGTCGTTATAAAGGCTTTTAAGCAACTTAAGATCAAAATTACCGAAGATCTGTGGGGCATGTCTACTAAAGTTTGTCAATCAATTATTGAGACAATTGCACCCTATTTAGCTTTAATATTTAATTTGTGTGTAGATCAAGGGATATTTCCGGATTTAATGAAATACAGTAAAGTTATTCCACTTTTCAAATCCGGGGACAGCAAAGACACTAATAATTATAGGCCCGTATCAGTTTTGCCGGTTTTCAGCAAGGTGTTTGAAAAAGTAATGTTAAATCAAATGCTCAATCATTTTAATCGTAATAACATCCTACACGATCAACAGTATGGTTTCACCAAAGGACGTTGCACAACCGACGCCGGTGTCACCTTATTGAAACACATCTTTAATGCATGGGAAGAGGCACAAGATGCAATAGGCATCTTTTGCGACCTATCCAAGGCATTTGATTGCGTGGATCACGAAACACTGCTCTTGAAACTTGAGCATTACGGTCTGGATAAATTTGCGCTGAGCTTAGTAAAATCATATTTGAATGATAGACTGCAGCAAGTTCAAATAAACGGTGTAAATTCATTGGGTTTAAAAGTCAAAATGGGTGTACCACAGGGCTCGATATTGGGTCCATTCCTCTTTTTAGTATATATAAATGATTTACCAAATTTACTGAAAAATCGACCACAAATGGTGTTATTTGCTGATGACACATCACTGATTTTTAAAGTAGACAGACGTGCACAGGAGCTTGACGACGTAAATAACGCTATGCTTACGGTCCATAATTGGTTTACTGTAAATAATTTGGTATTAAATGAGAAGAAAACTAAATGCATAAGATTCGCGTTACCGAATGTTAGAAGTAGTGAATGTCACGTTGTATTGAATAAGGAGACACTAGAATTCGTCGAAAAGACAGTTTTCCTGGGGATAACGCTTGACTCCAAACTACAGTGGGGTCCTCACTTAACATCACTTGCAGGGCGGCTAAGTTCAGCCGCTTACGCTGTTTGGAAAATCCGCCAACTAACAGACGTGGATACCGCGAGACTGGTCTATTTTAGTTATTTTCATAGCATCATGTCTTACGGTATTTTGCTGTGGGGACGGGCTGCAGATATTGATTCTATCTTTATTCTGCAAAAGAGGGCCGTCAGAGCCATCTACAACCTCCGCAGACGCGAATCTCTAAGGGAATTGTTCAAGAAAATTAACATCATGACGGTACCTTGTCAGTATATATATGAAAACATTATGTATGTTCGAAAAAATCTACACCTTTTTAGTAAGATAAGTGACAGGCATAATTTTAACACTAGAAATAGGAATAAATTAGATCAACCACGTTTTAGATTGTCTAAAGTTCACACTTCTTTTATGGGGTACTGTGTAAAATGTTATAATAAAATACCACTCGATATTCTTCAACTAAATGAGAAGAAATTTAAAACATGCATTAAACGCACACTATGTAGACAAGCATATTATAAGTTGGATGATTATATCGTAGATAAAAATGCTTGGCTTAATGCTGGTCCTGCTCCACAGCCACTTGGGCTCACTAGTTAAAATTTTAATATTTGGAAGAGTTGCTTTCCCTTTTTTTTTTAAATTTTGTTTTTGACATTACGAACTTAAATGTTTATTTTTTTATCTTACCAAGTAAATAAAAATGCTTGGCTCAATGCTGGTCCTGCTCCACAACCACAACTAATTGATTAACATTTGCAAATACTGTTGGAGCTGCTGAAGATTGTAAGACCATCTTTGCATTGTATAAACTCAATCTCTTTTGTATTATATAATTGCATAGCACACTATGTGAGCACTATGTACTAAAGAGTTACTATTTACCGGGTAATATGTCTTGCATTGACTTGAATGTGCCCTGGCGGCTGTGAGTATATCATGCTCACTCAAATGTTTCGCTGATGGTGGCGCGTGTGTTGGATCATTTAGCTCCCTTCAAAATGGTTGAGCTGAATGGTGCTAATCCATGCGTCATGTTCGTGAACGGGCGCCGTCAGTTGGGACTGGTTATCTCTTAGCTGCCAGGGCTTATTTTTAATTTTTTTGAATTGTTCTTTTTTATCTTTTTATTACGGACGCTTCTCATGTGCACGTCTTTCTACATTGTTCTCACATGTATAATTTCAACATGAATGATGTAACCAATATTTTGTAACAATTTTTTATTTAAAAGAGTGTCCGTGGAGTTTCTTGCCCGTTCTTCTCCATAGGTACCTACTACGCTTTGGAATGGGCAACTAGCTTCATACCTATTTCTGACTGACCGATTCCTTGACAATTCAAAAGTGCCTGTAAATGGTTTAATTGAAATAAATGATTTGAGTTTGAGTTTGAGTTTGTTCCTCGCCAGTGTTCACTCAAGCCGGCCAATAAAGGCAAGCCAGAGGTGAGGAACAAGACTTCTCCCGAGAGATAGGGTCCGTGGGGTCGCTACTGCCCAACAGCTCGCCACATACTACCCTGCGGGTTTTTGTATCTCTCTTGGTCTGGCCCCTAATCCCAGACCTGTTCAGGCCAAGTGAACTTATTATTATAAGGCAGAGGTGTGCCTAGTACACCCACATTTTTGCTGCAGAAATTAAATTAATGAATTCTGCTTGCTTGCCAGTATTCGCCTTAAACGCAATTTGCCGCTTTTATATCTAAATCTATAATCTTTATATATATAATTCTTCTGTGAGTGTGTATGTCACTGAACTTCTCTCAAACGACTGGACCGATTTTGATGAAATTTTTTGTGTGTGTTCAAGGGGATCTGGGAATGGTTTAGATTCACAATTTTGTCCGCTGGACAATGTTTTGACAGGACAACGTCTGTCGGGTCCGCTAGTATATTATAAAACAGAGTCGGTTTTCGTGTCAGTTTCTCTGACCGATGAAATCTTCTAAACTACACAATGGATTCTGATGCGGTTTTCATTACGATTTATAAAATTTATTCCGGAAAGTTTCAAAATCGCGATGATTTGTCAAGTTGTAAATACTGTGTGAAGCCTGGTCGCTAGTTTGAAATAAAATAACCCAGATCAAATCAAACACCAATACATCTTTCTTCTTTTTTATTAACTTTTTTTTTATGTTTCAGTTCGCCTTATATCGTAAAAAATAGTATATTTTCTTACTACATAATATTAAAGGCAGTACAGCTGTTACTTCATATTAATTTCATATCACGTACAAACTTATGAATATTTTTTCCACGCCATGCCGCCTTTGTTCAGAGATATCCGATTTTGGTCTAGAAACTAGAAAACTAGGCCTTTTTTGTAAGTTGAAAAAGTTAAGTATGTGCGAGGGAGAATATTAACTAGATAACATATCGACGGTGGAAATTTCAAATGTCGTAAGGGACAATGTATTCCCTGTCCCTTGCGCCATTTGAAATTTCCACCGTCGATATTATTGTACTTTTATTATATTGGTATAAAAGTCAAAATAAATAAAAGAATGATGGCAATAGGCTCGCGCCATTTTACATGGGACTTAAACAATGGCTGGCTTGTTGTGAAAAAATTGACGGTCAGTTTTCTAGGCAATCTCTGACTTTTTCAATTTTGAATCTCCAAAATGTCAAATAAGAAACATCGACGGTATCTAGATTTTTTTCAAACTATTGGAATATTTCTAACTAAACCCCGAAAACAAAAACCACTCAAAACGTCTCTTTTACACACCAAATCAACAAATATTTAACCGCAGCACACGTCCTCCGTATATTTACCACGCCGGGTACACATCTCCACACAAGTTCGCTACCCAAATGTACTTGTTTGTTTACAAAATAAACATACGCTCTGTGACATCGGGGAGGGGTGTACCGCTTACAAATTAGGGGTCTAATTGTCTACTCCCGGCATCTATTGAGATGAACCTCTGTGGTGATGTATGGAGGGTTATGAGACCACATGGGGACTTATCTGGAGGGTTAGATCTGCTCTTTGTGAACGATAGTTTGGGTAGGGTTTTTGTTGATGAATAGTGAAAAGGTAGGTTAGTGAAATGGTTAATTATGGATGTACACACGGCTACACATCAAGCTATAATTTTCCAGTATAAGCTGACCTCGCATTGTACGGAAAACCTATACAATGCGAGATCAGCATAAACTGGAAATTTATGTATAACCATCGGAGTAACGCATATATTTCGTATGTAAGCGATACTATAGCGGCCGAGCGCTACAAGCAGGAATAGTCCTTACAGTGTACAGGTATGCTTTTCTTCGATAGTACAGTAAATGTATGATTCCGATCCCCGCTGCACGCTGCAGTGCTGCAGCGGGGTTCGGAATCATACATTTATTGCCGCGACATTGTTGCCGTGCTCGGAAAGTAATTTCATACAAACCTATAGAAAGTGTATGGGAAAGTGTATGCCTCGACTTCGCCTCGGTCCACATTTTCACGTTCCTCCATCAATGCCTGGTTGCGGTCAAGGCTTGTATAGTACTTTTCTCAAATAATGCGCGGAAATTCAAACTAAGTAAATTAATTAAAAATTCCAGAATCAATGACAAACAACGATAATTTTCACGCGCCAATATGTTCATTTATTTTTTACTTTAAACAGCTCTATTTGCAAGCCACTTCGAAATTTAAATAAAATCTTTGATAAGTTACCTCCTTGGTAGAATCGAACTAAAAAGTTCGTTCCATTTTTAAATTACACGATAGACATGTGTTTTCATAGTAATTTATTCGACCTCTAAACATGACAGATATTGATTTTCATACAAACATTGCCATGTATTTAACCAGTAGAGCATTTTCGATTTATCTCGAAGAAGGTTGTCAAAATAATACTCAAACCAAGCATGTTTGAGAAAATCTTTATTCAGTAAGTTAATTGAGTAAAACATTCCATGTTTAAACGCATCAAACAAATGAAAGATAGGAAACGCCGAACTCATCTAGCTTATTTTTAATACATTTTTTTTATATGACGTGTAAAAGTGATTCCGATATCCTATTTACAGAATAAACAATTTCATTTCAACAATTTCATTTCATTTCAACAATTTCATTGCATTTCAACAATTTCTTTTCATTATTTTTAAAAGAGTAACCGTGGAGTTTCTTGCCGGCTCTTCTCCATAGGAAACGACCAATTGGAACCGTGCACCTAGCTTCTGACGTTTCATAAGTACCCATGTAGGTTTATGTGAAATAAAAATATTTTGAATTTTGAATTTTTGAACTTTGAATTTCAACAATTTCGTTTCATTTCAACAATTTCATTTCATTTCAACAATTTCATTTCTTTTCTTTTCAACAATTTCATTTCAACAATTTCATTTCATTTCATTTCGAAGTATAAAATACCTAAGTCGACCGCGCAACGACAAAGACAGCGCAAGTAGGTGTAGTACCTACTTGCGCTGTCGTTCACTAGAAATGAACGATCTCCTTGCATACAATTTCACTGAGTGCCTCGCTAGGTACCTACTAGATACTATGAATACTAAACCACTCAACTATAATGTTTTAACTTTATATTGCCACTTACATTTAACGAGTCATCATATTTTTTCTAGATGAGACCCGTAACGTGAAAATATGGTGGTGCCAGTAAGTTTATTAGAGTAATATCTCATGCAAGTGCTGTGAATATCGTACTAATAAATTAATGCCCTCTTTATGATGATAAGAAAGCTAGCCGCATCTTCCATTAATATAATAAGGTTCTTTGTGGCGTACCCTTATCATCTACGGTTTAATCTCTAAGATTAACCAACGTTATATTAAAATATATTTTTCTATGTAGGCAGTTGCTATGACCAGGAGGTTGATATAATTCCCAATTCAATCGACAATTAACAAACACATACATAAACTCAGGCCTAGGCTTGCAGAAAAAACATCTATATAACTATATTTTTTGTTCGATATATCGATATTTTTAGGCAATATTTATTATTTCGATGTATCGATATAAAATATCAAGTATCGAAAATGTATCAAATTCGATATATTTCCAATAGCAACATCGTTGTCGCCACTGACTAAAACTGCTGGGAATCAGTCGTAATTTTTTTTTTTTCATTTTCCCTTTTCAAGTTAATTTTAAGGTAGAGGAATTCAAGAAGGGCCAAAAAATATCGATATATCGAAATCAATATTTTTTTAAATATCGATACTTTTTGGCACTTCATGCATCTCTAATCAGGCCTTCTTCCCATGGGGGTAGGCAGAAACTACAGAACGCCACCTGCTACGATCCTTACATACTCCTTTTGCGTCGTTTACGTTCATACATCTGGTCATACACGCACGCCGGTTGCGAGTACTACACACCTGGGCTTTCTGAAGAACATCACCAATAAGGTTACTATAACTTATTGACCTTATTGATGATGTTCTAACGCCGGGTGGGGACGGTCCTAGAAAGACATATTATGTCTTTCTTCCCAGCGTTTCCACTCACATCTGCCTTGTACTTAAATACTTTTTGTTAGTCGCCTTTCAGAGTATAAATAACATTGAAAAAAAAAAAAAAAATGCGAACTAGTGCTAATGCATCAAGTTGTACATTTCCAAACATCGTCTGTATCGGTTCGTTCATATCACCGTGATTATTCAATCTGCCTAGCTTTTTCACAACTATTTTGGGGTCGGCTTCCAATCTAAGTGGATGCAGCTGAATACCAGTATTTAACATGGAGCGACTGCCTATCTGACCTCCACAACTCAGTAACTGGGTAATACGATACCTCTTGGTAAGACTGGTTGTCAGACTTTCGGGCTTCTGATGACCCGTAACGACTGTCAAAGATCCACGAATGACAGCCGGGACCAACGGCTTAACGTGCTTATATCACAATGATTATTATTGTATTAAAATGTTGGTACCTATACAACGTTTGGGTTGATTTTATATTTGCTGCTATCGCATATTTCAATGAAATATTGTGTCATGTAGACTGCAGTCTGGATTTGTGCCCGGTTGATGGCAATAGGCTCGCTCCCTATTACATGGGACTTAAATATAACTGGCGACATATGGGTGTACTATGGGTGCACCTCTGCCTAACCCTTCGAGGATTACAGGCGTGAATTTATGTTATGCTATTACATAAAATAAAAGTATAATAAAGCCTTATCCTAGAAAGATGCTGCTAATAAAACTATGCAAATGCCCCAAAAATTCTAAATATTCAAACATTTTATTTCGTTTACCTATTTACAATTTCATCTTTAAATCCATCCGTATTTGTTTTACGGAAAACGGAATGCTTCAAATCAATATCATTGCTGTAAACACAATAGTCTTTTATTTCGCGTTACAAAGGAGGCAACCCTACCGACTGTATAGAAAATGTACTGGTCGGCTATAATGAGCACCAAAATTTGTGTTTCCCGACATTTGAATAGAGACCGTTCTTATACATTATAACAGGTAGGTAAATAAGCTGGATGTGTGTTATATAACTTTCCAATTTCTTATTTCCATTTTCAAATATTAATTCTGTGTTAGTGACGAAAAGTCTTTCGTTATGGATTGGTTTGTTTAGAATTAGAATTTATTTATTTGTAATAATGTAGCTTTACATAGTATGGTGTTAATATTTTTAATGCGCCATGTTATAATTATTACGTAACCAGTACTGAGTACATGTAATAATTAGCCAATAAGTCAAAACGTCAAGCAAATATTTTTTGACAGCTACGCGCACAGATTGTAATAAGTATGCGGCGCGTGAGTCGCCGACGGCACAAAATGTTGCCATTTTAAATATTATATTTGTATAAACATTTAGGACTAGTATAGTATTTATCTTATTTTTGATTTGTTATTTCACTATATGCTGCACCGGTTGACGTCATCACGTCAGCGCCGGCTATCGCTGAAAACCAGCGCTGGGGCTCTGTCTCGCATGGGGTCGCAGCTTTATGCTGAGCGATGGCCGTTTTGCGTGGATGTGACGAATATTTTCCCCCAATTTGTTATTTACGTGTTTTTTATCTTTCTTTGTGTCATTTTTACCGCTAATAAACGAATTTTCTTTCTTTTTTCTTTCTTTCTTTTCTATTTTTCCAAACATTCTACCACAAAAAAAATGGTGTACAAATATTCAATTGTCATTCTGAAAGAACAATAAATTTAAATTTTCAAAAAGTTTTTATTTGAGGTTTATTGACTTTGGGTCCTTCTCTATTTCACTGAACCTATAATTGATAAGCCATAGGAACTTGGACATACAGTGACCTTATTGGTGATGTTCTTCAGAATGGTCAGGTGCGTAGTACTCGCAACCGGCGAGACCAGATGTATGAACGTAAACGAAGCAAAAGGAGTATGTAAGGATCGTAGCAGGTGGCGTTCTGTAGTTTCTGCCAAACCCTTTGGGAAGAAAGTGCGAGTTTATGTATACAATATGTTAAAAAAACTGTCTCGTCCGAAAGGGGTACTATGTACTGCAATAAAATTACCAAGAATTAATAAAAAACTAATTATTACAGACAAAACAAAGAAGTTGCAAGACGCACCGAAAATGCCTGGAAGAGCTATTGGGCCATGAAAGATCTAATGAAGGGCGATCTTCCTTTATCCCTCAAAAGAAGACTCATCGACGTGTGTATTCTTCCCATCCTCACGTATGGTTCTCAAACATGGTCTTTGACAATTCAGCAGAGGTCCACGCTCGAGGTTTGCCAGAGAGCTATGGAACGGAGTATTCTTGGTATTAAACTTGTGGACCGGGTTAAGAATACAACAATCCGTTACATCACTAAAATAACTGATGTCACTCGGAAAGCTGCCACGCTTAAATGGAATTGGGCTGGACACATCTGCCGCATGTCAAACGATCAATGGGCCAAACTTACGACCCAGTGGGTCCCGCTTAATGGCAAACGACATCGCGGCAGGCCCAGACGGAGATGGCGGGATGAGCTGGACTCCTTTAAGAAAGATTGGTCCTTAGAAGCTCTGGACAGAGAGAGGTGGAAAGAGAGTAGGGAGGCCTTTGCCCAGCAGTGGGATAATAACGGCTAAGAAAAAAAAAAAAAAAAAAATTGCAGAAAGAAAAAGTTATTGCTATCTAAAATGCACATTTTTAGTACCAAAATGACCCCAAATCCATTAAAAATTTGCAAATTTTTACAGGGGTCATAAATTATGACTTGTAAACACCCGCTAAGCGACGACCGCTCGCACCCAATTTAATAAACCGGTAAAATTCCCCATTTAATTTTTTTTTTTCCTATACATATACTCTCAGTACGATATACTCAATAAATATACTCTCAGTACGATACTTAACAACACCGTCACGGATCGGGCAGGTTTTTTTTACATGTTGTAATAGGACCTTTCATCATTTAAATATTTTGTTGGAAGTTCAAATGCTCAAAATTCTTGATTACTTTAAAAAAAAAACCAGTCAGACTATCACTTTAAACAATTTCAAAAATTTTCATATCTAATAAAATAAATTCCGTATTTGTGAAAATATTAAATCATCAAACACAGCCTGCTCAAATAAATATGCACATGGATATAAAAATGGAGGCAGCACTTAACTGTATTAAAACTAGAGTAGAAATATGGAATCGAAAAATTCTGATATATTCAAAAATTGGATGCATTTGGTGGAAAGTAGTTATTGAATTGAAAACTTTTGGGTTTACGTACGATCGTAGTTGTAATAAAAAAAAAAAACAATAAGCAATGTGCACTTTAATATCGCGTTGGCATAAAATATTTTTGTTGTTCATTTGAAAATGGAAAAGCAAAGTGGTTGAAGTTATTTGAATTTTGAAATAAGTCAAGAGAATATCAATAAAATAACAAATGACTGCTTGTTCTTGGGTAACCAAATTAATGAGATCAATGGCACGTTTATCCGAACGTTCTTAAAGAGTTTAAATCATTAAGCAGAATTACATACGATTCAAAAACTTACTACTTAAACTTAAATAAAAACAGTGGCACTCTGGGAGTGCCGACAGAAATGAAAACTTGAACAAGATTGCCTTGGTGGAAGAAAAATACTTGTATATAACATTGGTCCGTAATTTTATCTAAATAAAGAGCACAATAGCGTACACAAAAAAAAAAAATACTTCCAAAACCTTTAAAGTAAAAATACTTGCATAGAACGTTGATCCGTAACGTAATATAAATATAGAGCACAATCGCGTTTACAAAAATGAGGTGTCGGTAACGGTGTCGCGAAGTTCAATCGTTTTTTCCCATCTCAAAAATGCCCAACGCGCCTAAAGAAGTTATCACTTTAAAAAAACTTACTGAATAAGATCAAACCAAAATTAAAATACCAAACATTTCAACCAGCAAAGCGTTTTTACTACACCGAATATTACAAACCAACACTGATGGCTTTAATTACACATTTCACACAAACAGAGCCATCGTCTAGAGAGAATGGAGGACTTCCCATTCTGAATTAATCATGAAAACAATTATCTATCCTTGTTACTGCGAGCTATTGTCTTTAGGGGCTCCACTTCGCGTTTAATTTCTTCGTTTTTAATAGAGACCGCGTAAAAATACATCTTATAACATTATGGTCGGTTTTATGCTTTTAAATTTATATTTTTTGCGCTGTTTTTGTTCGTGTGTCTCGTAAAATTATTTTGTAACAGCCTGGAGTAAGAAAAACGTAATATAATTGGGAACGCGTAGCAATAAGGCTTTTTTATAAGTTTTCTGACATTTATGTGGATAAAAACTATTAAAATGGAGCTCATTTTTGCGTGCTTACACGGTATATTGCTTTTGTCTAGACAGACATAATTAAGGGTAGTAAAACGGCTGACAGCTTTAGCAATAGGTGGGGATTATGATAAGTCTGTGAATTGAGGCAGTAAGACCGTGGTAAGTTAAAGATTTCAGAAAAAAAAACAGGCAGTCATGGCTAGCCGACAGAAGTGAAAATTTAAAACTGTTATTAGCGACATCTATATTCTATATTCCAGCACTAGGGAGCGAGCATGTCGGTAATGCGAATCCATAAGTTTACCCCCACGAAAAATCGCTCAACGCGCCTAAAGAAGTTTTCACTTAAAAAAAAAATACAATTCTATGTCCATATAACTATCTAACTTAAATAATTTACAAAAGATCCTAATCCTCTTACTTAAATGTCTTCACAAGTACGATATTTAATTAAGTTTAAGTAACTCAATTATTTTTAAATACCAATCTCAATTCTAAAAAGATTTTGGAATATTCACATTTTAAAATTGAAAGCACCGCAATTCAAATTTCGAAGTACGTTTCGTTTTGTACAAAAAAAGTTCTAATAGAAGAAACTTTTTGATGAGAAACATTTGATAGTAGGTTCCTATTTATTGTTGAAACTGATATAAACTTTTAGGATGGGGGCATTAAAATAGCGTTCATGCTACAAAGGTATTCAAGTACATTCAAGACAAATAAAAAGTCGTTTCTAAAATTAGTGGTTATGACCACCGCTAGTCTAGCACAGGCTTTACACATTACACACAGTTCACACAAGTTTGTGGTTCCCGTCAATTTCACACTGTGGGAAGTATAAAGCTGTTCGTAACATTACTTGTACGGCTGAACAGTGTTCCAGCCAGTTTCTAACTATGTTCGATCTGAAATCATATTTGAGCTTAATTCCCGGTAATAGGAGGGCAAGTATTGGCCCTCGAGTATTTTAGGCCTTGTCTAAACCACAGATTAGTACAGATTGTACATTCCGCAAAATCTTTTAAATAAAAAGCGACTCTTGCCATGAACAATAAAGTGCAATTTTATTCAGGTCGCACAGCGCTAATAATCTACAGTTATATTCACCTAGAAGCTGCCTGTCTTTCTATCGCGTAACTCTTATATCAATACGTTACGCTCACTGAATTGGCTCAACAAGACGAGCCCGTCGCGTACTTGTAGCTTCGTACCTAAAATACAGAGTGCGTCTTCTGTACTATTCCGTGGTTTAGTTTCACATGACATAGGTACTCTTAAGAATCTACACGGTTTTGTGTAAAGTTCCTAGCTTCGACTAACCTCAACTACTTCCAATTAAACATCTATACTAAAACAGTAGAATCCCGACCCTGTCTGTATGTTTATTCGCGCACATCTCCGGAACTACTGAACGGATTTTCGTGTAGTTTTCACATGTAGATAGAGATTAATTTGGAATAGAGTAGGCTTTGTTTAATTAAAATCAGATATTGCAAAAATATTAAAAACATTCTGTTCACAACACGTGCATAATTTCTGAGAGTAACCCAACAAAAAGTACTAGGTTTTTTTTTTCTGTTTGGTATCTCATAGCTGGTCTTTGAGACCATGACTATTTATTTGACCGGTCAATCCTGTGGCTGCTTTAAGCTGCTACACTCAAAGTCTCCAGCCAGGGCACACATTAAACTAAGCTAAAAAGCTAAAAAGGGTAAACGCTCGCTAAGGGCACCCCCTGTGGGGTACGAGCCTCGGCTTAGGGCGTTAATCGGAGGAAAGTACTAGGTTTTCATGAATTCAAGATATAGTCCGTGCAATCCACGAAGACGCGCCCCACTCCGCGATGACTGTACTGTAAGCTGAACTCTAGTACGGCGCGGAGCGGAGTGGGCGCGTCTTCGTGGATTGCACGGACTGTAGTACAATCATTAATATTATCCCACTAATAGGATCTGGATGAAAGGCGCATAAACAGTTAAAAACTAACAAAAATTACTAGGCTTGCATGAATTTACATTTAGTTTATTCTGAGTAGGTACAGAAAACAAATACTAGGTATCTATAAATAAAAATCGATTGCCGCATGTATGAAAGAGCATCACTAGAAAATGGCTCGAGCGATTTTTTAAGTGAAAATTTCTTTAGGCGCGTTGGGCATTTTTGAGATGGGACTAAACCATTGATTTCGCGACACCATGACACCACCTCATTTTTGTAAACGCGATTGTGCTCTTTATTTATATTACATTACGGATCAATGTTCTGTGGAAGTATTTTTACTTTAAATATTTCGGAAGAATTATTTTTTGTAAACGCGATTGTGCTCTTTATTTAGATAAAGTTAGGGATCAATGTTCTATACATGTATTTTTCTTCCACCGAGGCGATATTGTTTGTTTTCACTTCTGTCGGCACTCGGAATGCCAAAACTTTTTTTTTGGTTTGCTTGAAAGAAAATTTGTTAATATATATTGAAATACATCCGGACGATGCCGGGCACTAACAGCGGGCATAATATAAAATATTACCCATTTTATCATCGTGTAGCTTCAACCACACAATAAACAAATGGACTGTTGTTCATATTGTATGCTCAGCTCCACCCGTAATAAATTCGTTCAATAAACTAAATTAAATTCTGATCATCAAAACATGAAAGCCGTTAAACAACTCTCCTACAATAAACACAATAGAATCGAATCGATTCAATTCAAAACAACCATCAACAGTCGGCCGATTTTTAATTCGGCCGTCCGCCGAGCTTTCGGCCTAAGCCTCGGCTCTCGCCTTCGGCTTTTCAACGAATCAATTAATACAGGGTTAATGGAACAGGGTTAAAACGATGACGGCGAACTAGACTCGAGTATATTTGCATAAACAGATGGAGCGTTCAAGACAATATCGATTTTCTTGGCACTCGAGAGTTTAATCGAGATTTTATTTCGGAATCGGTTCGTGTTAATTGATTTTTATGGGTGCTGGGTTGAGTTCTGAAGTGTTGATTGTTTTTTTATTCCTTTCTGTTTCTGATAATTTCGCTGAAAATTGCCAGTACGCTTCGTTTAAGGTATTAAGAAGTTCAGCCGTGGCCAGACAAGGTTTTAATTTAGTGAGGAGCAATTATAGTAACTGTTTTGTGATGACCTGGTGAAGGCCGCAGGAATCCGCTGTATGCGAGAAATACAGAATCGGTCGAAGTGGTGGTACTTGGGGGAGGCCTAAATCCAGCAGTGGACGTCTTTCGGCTGAAATGATGATGTGATGATGTCATAAAGCTATTCCTTCTTACATGCAGATTAATACCTACATAAACGTCAATGACGTTCTCTGCGTTCAGCGCTTGATGTGGCAACACGCCGTGTTCAGGTTCGCGACAAGTCAATCGTCATCCTGAGGATGCCTCGTTGAAAGGTGAAATATGTGTCGATATTTTTCAGGGTTTTTTATGGCTCTTTAGAAATAGCTAAGTGGAACAGGTTGCTAAATATATCCACATCTATTGTATTTCATATTGGATTTTCGCAAGGTTCCTGAATCAATTAACTACGTCAATGACTGTCAAAAAACTTATCCTCTTTTTAAACAGAGTAAAAATAAGCAGTCCCCATAGCTATAAATACAATTTAGGGCTTATTATTTATAATAGGGCTGAGATCTTTCTTTAGAAATAATCCATGCTATCACAGTATAATATTCAACGAAACTGTTCAGAAACATTTAACATTAACAGAAAGACTTTAAAATCACAAATGTAGATGGGAAGCCCAACTTTTTAACACAATAACCTCTGACGGACGAACTAGTTGGTCCAAAGTATTACATAGTCGACCATAAACTATCCGACGTCCGGCGTGTAATACCGTAGAAAATGTTGATGATATGAAACTGAGATAGGGCTGGCCGGTTGGACAAAAGATCTTAGAAAAAAAATTATTACACTCCGGGAGTGCTGACAGAAGTGAAAACTTGAACAAGATCGCCTTGGTGGAAGAAAAATACTTGCATAGAACATTGATCCGTAACGTAATGTAAATAAAGAGCACAATTGCGTTTACAAACTCTTCAAAGTAAAAATACTTGCATAGAACATTGATCCGTAATGTAATATAAATAAAGAGTACAATCCCGTTTACAAAAAATCTACGTTTAAATTATTTTTCGCGAAGAAATAATGTACTTTGAAAGTGTGAGACCTATAGTTTTGCATATATTGCCCAGTCTTCTTTTTCTTTTCGTGTGTTTAGTGACTAACCTGGTTTCAGTTTTAAAGCCGCCCATGGGCCTCTGACATGGCTTCACATGCCATCGAGAAAAATTTCTGAGGCATGCCGGTTTCCTCACAATGTTTTCCTTCACCGTTTTTGAAGCAAGTGATAATTATACAATACGCACTTTGAATCCGAAAAGTCAGAGCGACGTGCCTTGGGTTCGAACTCGAGACCTATGACTTGGCAGTCCGATGGTCACACCACTAGGCTATCACTGCTCAGTCATCTTTCGACTATATTGGCGACTTTAGCTCTTGCTTGTCAACCATTTAGAATGTCAAATTGCTATTTACTTCCAAAATAATACTAAACACCGTTTATCAAAATGGGCATTACTGTTACCATTATAAGGGATGTCGAAAAGATTTTAAAGATGTTCCAATTTTTTACTTTTGTAGAAGTCATGAAAGTTTTCCTTTGAAAGAACAGTTGGGTAAAAGATCCGTGAAACTAGGTAGATAACAGTTATTTCTAAATACTTAATTCATACATAATCCCACGCCTTCTGCCCATTGGGGTAGGTGGAAAATGCAGAACGCGACCAGCTACGATCCTAACATTCCTAAAACATAACATAACATAACATCACGCCTTGTTTCCCCGAAGGGTAGGGCAGAGGTGTACCTGTAGTAGGTACATCCACATTTCGCCAGTTATGTTTAAGTCCCATGTAATAGGGGGCGAGCCTATTGCCATCAACCGGGCACAAATCCAGATTCCTAAAACCTCATATAGTAATTGAGAGAAGTCTTACTAAGCCCTATATTTAGGTGTACAAAACCCCAACTAATAAAATAACTGATATCAGTTAGGGTCTTGTACCTTTCTCAAAGAATACCTACAATATCAGTTCCTCAAGTATCAGACAACCCTATCATCTACCTGAGACACGAAGCCACGCGAACGCACCCACTCATACAACCTATGGTAATATTACTAATATTATTTAATCGGCTCACCGTAATAACTTACGCTCTATCGAATAAATTTGTTGAATAAACAACGCTGTATCGAATTATAGGGAAAATTGCGGCGGTATGATAAGGATTGTGCTTATAAATGGTGTTTGGCTATCTGTGGTGCAAATGGTGGCAAATAAGTGATTTAATGCTAATTAATAGACCAGGGAATTTGCAAATACACGATTAGAAGGAAGTCCTTATTCAGCAGTGGATGAAACAACAGTAAATGATAATGAATAAAATGAACATAAACTAAATACGATTGAACAGTATACAGTAGGAACATTTGTCAGCGTACATAATGGTAATGTAAGCCCAAAATATTCCAAAAAAGTACAAAAACAGAATAAGAAAGATCCGAAGAACATTTGCAACAAATTGATCCGTCAATGTCTTCGTGCCTCATGGAGGGTTAAAATCTATTATTTCTGGCCGGACTCCGATGATCCGTCGTAATGATTGATGCATCATCTTCCAACCCGGAAATGCTGGATCTAAATAGATTTCGTAAATATCCGACGTACTTAAGTGTACTTTTGGTAACATCGTTTTTCCTGTGATTAAGAACTTGGTCTTTCCTCATTTAATGCATGGTTATTTTTAGTTAACGATAAACGGATATTTTAGTAAAATCTAGCGTAAGTAGTAATATTGAACTTGGTAATGATTGAGTAGATCATTGCTAAAAAAGGGGATGAAGGCAAGCCACAACCAATGATTAACAAAAGGTAGGTACCTAGGACGTTCAGCGGAGAAATGGGTGAGTGGAAGCATCTTCAGAAATATTTTCCCATTTGGTAAAATACAATAGCCGTTGATATATTTAGTAACCTGTTCTGCTTAACTATTCCTAAAGACATGATTGTTGCCACACCGAGCGCTGGACGCAGACCACGTGGCAACACGTCGTGTTCGGGTTCGCGACAAGTCAATCGTCATCCTGAGGATGCCTCGTTGAGAGATGAAACACGTATCGATTTCTTACAGGGTTTTTTATAGCTCTTTAGGAATAGTTAAGCGGAACAGGTTAATAATAAATATATCGACGTCTATTGTATTAAATAATGGATTTCCACAAGGTCACGCTTGATCCAATTAACTATTTTCCATTTTCCTGTTGCTGCGTCTGGACTATACATTATACAAATTAGTTCAATATAAAATTAATAACGAAAAGTGTTTTAATACACTCAAATACAGACAAAAATAAATATTATCATCGTAAACTTAATTTTATTTTGTTAGTTCAGTGCCAAATAAATATGTTTGTCCATTATATTTTTTAATTTGATAGCGTTCATTTTGAAAAGGACTAGCTATCGGCGTTGTACCGTTATAATTAATTATTGAACAAATAATTAAATAAGATTGTCCTTTAGCCAAAAATAAGAACCATGAGATTTTTAGCAATGAAGAAACTTTTGGAAAATATCCCTTCTTATGAGCAAGTAATTATCGAATTTTGTAAACAAAGTGAGAGAGCATTCAATAATATAACTTTTTAAATAGAATATTTAAGTTAATGGTTAGCTTGAATAGTAATAAACTGACATGTTATTTTAACCACACGTCGGGTTTAGAAACTTGCCGACTCGCCTGAAAGAATTTGAGGCTATTTTGGTGTTAGAGGGGGGCCACAACTTCTGAACCCTCCACAACAATTATTTTTTGCTGGAGACGCATATTAAAAAAAAAATTAAGCTATTGCATAGCTTTTATCGCGGGCTTTGAGCGCGGCGACCGAATCAAGAAATTCCGTAACGAAAATAAAACCTAACACCCCCCACTCCGCCTACCATATAATGACGGTTCCCATGACAACGCGATGTTGTCATGGGAAACGTGAGTTGTAATGGGAAACGTGAGTTGTCATGGGAACGCAATTTTTGTTTTATGTCATCACGTCATCATCCCAAGTGTAGCGTTGACAAATAGGAAGTATGGAGGTTACAAATGCTATGCAATAGCTTTACCGCGGCAGTCTCCGAGTGCCACACGTTTTTTTAATAATTACTTCGTAATTATTGGCTCAACTGTACTTTATGGACTGCGCGTGATGCTTAATTTTTTTACGTATAATCTTTATGTTGAACGCTCTTGCAGTATATCACAGCTAGCAAACCCCTAGTTTTCAAGAACATTCCACAAAGTCTTCCATCTACTCTTTAAAATAATTGCAGCAGAATAAATACTAGCCTTTTCCCATTAGCTTTGTATACGAAAAACTCGTGTAGCTGTCATTTTCGGACGCCAGTATGAACTGCCATTCGGCTGTCGAACTTTGTACGCGACCGCTGTGATTTGTCCTGTGTTATGAGACGGGCAAAAAACGAAAATGGCCGCCTTTCCTGTGGCTAGCATTGTATTCTGCTAGGCTCGAATGATTTTTGAGCAATTATTGTACCCAGTGTTGCGTGTTTTAGCTTCAAATGTGAAGTGGCTTGGTAGACAGTCACTGTGGTATTTTAAAAATAAAAACATAGGTAATGCTTATTACAGGCGCAAAAAAAATCTGCCGTTTCCGACATTTTGAAATGTAGGGAACAGCTGATTTTTTTTCGCGATTTCAGGTTTGGTCCCATAGTAAAAGTTGCTTATAATGCTGAGTGAGCTACTTGAGTATTGGTGGCCCAGTGGTAACGGCCGCGACTTACGAGTTGTAGGTCGTAGGTTCGAACCCAGACAGGCGCTTTACTTTGTGTAAATTATTTCATCACCACTGCTCTCAAAACGGTGAAGGAAAACATCGTGAGGAAACCGGCATGTCCTAGAACCGAAAATTAAGAGACATGTAACATCTACCAACCCGCACTGGGCCCGCGTGGTGGATTACGGCCCGCTCCCTCTCACAGAGAGGAGGCCTGTGTCCCAGCAGTGGGAACATTTATAGGCTGATGATGATGATGCTGAGTAAAGTCACGTGTTAAAGTTTGGACACTGGATAAAAACTTTCCCTGTATGTGAGGTTTTAAAGTATTCACCTAAATAGTGTTTAGTTACGGGGGCTTATTAAGCTAGTCCTATTACGGTGATATCGAAGATATCGAACCATAGACGAAGGCCCGTGTTTAGCAGAAGACCCTGGTGTTAAAAACCACTCCAAAAGCCTTCCCACAAGCATTCCAACGCACTAGCCCGCGGCGCGCCGATGTTAACCCGTAATCCGTCGTGTAGATACTACCTACATTCTTTCTTATAAATTGATACGTCAAGCGAGGGGCACAATCGACCCCCAGAAACATCTATCACATCGAAGGGCTAATGATTGATGAGATTCACTGACCGCTTACGGTTCCGTCGAACCCCGTTTATATTCGGCTCTGATTTGTGATTTTTGCTGGGTACGTAAAAATTGTGGATCATTTTCGGGGAAATTACTCGTCTGATTTATATGACGGGGCAGAATGCGTGACCCTGAATCTTGGATGTTAGGTTGACCCTTTACCTTATTAGGGCACGGTTATTTGAGCAAATTGCGTAAATATAGCGATCTCATACACTAGCTTTCTTTTGTTTTTAATACGATTCAAATTATTCTAATTTCCTTCTTCCGCGTAGATTTTAAAAGTAGACTATGAGCTGTGTCTTTTTTGAAGTGAAAACTTCTTTAGGTGCGTTGGGCATTTTTGAGATGGGACTAAACCATTGATTTCGCGACCCTGTAACGACACCTCATTTAACACGCTCTTTATTTATATTATGTTACGGATCAATGTTCTATGCAAGTATTTTTACTTTAAAGGTTTTGTAAACGCGATTGTGCTCTTTATTTATATTACGTTACGGATCAATGTTCTATGCAAGTATTTTACTTTAAAGGTTTTGTAAACGCGATTGTGCTCTTTATTTAGATAAGGTTAGAAAGAAAGAAAGAAAACTTGTTTATTCCGGATATTTATGTAGGTTACGGACCAATGTTCCAAATTTTTTTCTTCCACCAAGGCGATCTTGTTCAAGTTTTCACTTCTGTCGGCTCTCCCGGAATTCCACTTTTTGTCTGTGTTAACAACTTTGCTACAGGAATCATTAATTAGCACTTATTTGAGAACTTCAGACCAATTCCGGTAAATTTCAAAATCTAGTTGAAAATCTTATCTCGGCGAAAGTCGATGTATAAAATTTGATAAAAATGTATGAAAATGAGAAGTATTTTTGACTGACACTGAGATTAGAATGCGAACGCAGATATTTCTTATATGTTTATAAAAAAATATAGTAGTGCAGTAGAGGTGGTTTTTAACAGAAAACTATTGGTCACAGACCGCATTTTCAAGTAAATTTTCAAGACAACCGCTCTCTGCTTCAAATTAAGCTGTTATTTCCAACTAAAACAGACATTGACAGCGTTCAAGCGACCATGCAACAGGAAAGATGTAAAGCAAGCTAATATTTATCGTAGGACACTTGTTGAAGTCTGTTTTGTTCAGTTTTGTGCAGAGGACACATAGCTTCCTTGTTACACGAAGAAGAGAAAGTTTCGTGGTCAATGTAGTTTGGAATTAATATTGTAGAAGTTACTTTTCTTAGTTAATAGTTAGGAGTAAGTTAGTTTTTATCTGGAAATTTGAGTAATTTATGCGGCCTACCCAAATGTCCTTTTTGTGGTATTTTTTCGTCGAATCGTTGAGCTTTTTAAGTTCTGAGTTGAGCTGCACGGTTACGGACAAATACGTGCACTGACTGGACAGGTCCACTCAATCTGTGTAGTTCTTTCCTTAAAAGACCATTTCAGACAACAATCTGCCAGAGTATAAAAATCTATAGCAAAAAATATAACCGACTTTAAGTAAAAGATTAAAATTAGACAATATATTAGAAGTGATGTAACAAAGCCTCTAAAAGGGAGCTTGACGTCATAATGCCGCAGCCTACCCAAAAATCGAAAGGAATAATAAATCTCTTAATAATCTGCGACAAATTGGAAACTTAATCCGTGTTATAGAGCAAAATCCGAATGTCTCGACCTAATTTATATTTTAAAACGAAAACGAGTCGAGAATTACTCGACGGTGTAGATGTAGGCCAACCGAGAAATTACGCTAAAATGAAATGCAAATTATACAAATTTATTATTATCCTGCGGTCAAAAAAAATGGAAAATCCTCGAGAGAGAAATACAGGAAGTGATTAATAAGAGCCCTCCAAGATTTGGAGGGTATGCAAAAAAAACTTAATAACTTATAAGTTATTATACTTTGGTAGGGGATTATTATAAAGTATTTCTATTTTCTTAATGTCCCTCGGGAATCATCGCATTTCCGAATACAAACGAATGCTAATTTCCATGTCCATCAATTATTAGATTTATCTTGTATAATAATTTGAATTCAGAACTAAGTACTTTATTGTTGTTTTGTTTTTCGTGTGAACTATATAGAGCTGTAAAACAAGTTTCCTATCTGTAGTGCCTGCGACTTTATCAGCTTTCCTACCATTTTAAGTTAAAAGAGTATTAACAACTCTATATACTTCCAAGTCGATTGAGAGCGTCCGGACTACACCAAGTGCAAAGGGCAACTGATCGAAATCCGACGACTGACGAAACACGAGGTTTGCCGAGCGACATTAAGAACACAATTTGTCTGTACCTAGATATACCTAAATTGTTAAGGCGAAGAAATATACCTATAGCCGTAGATAAAACACATACAAATTTAACAATTTTATCCCACGACACTCGTTTCTTTTGTATTTTTTTTTTGCCAGCGTTCTCTCTCTCTTTCTTTCTCTTTGAATTAGAAGAAGACAGTCGCAAGTATTAACACTTTTAGCGTGACGATTTCTGAAAGTTCACAAGCCGCGTTAAAGAACTTCGTTCAAAAACTATACAGCTTTATATCTAAAGATATATACCAAATCATTATTACTATCTACCTGTGCGATAAAGAAATTAGTCAAATCAAAGCAAAATATAATAAATATGGCAAGTACATAATACAAGATTACCGCGGCTCCCCCATTTGACTTAATGAGAGAAGCTCGCTGGCATATTGCCAACAAGATACCGACCGGGTCACATAATTTTCAAGTGTTATGTAATTGTTGTCAGAACATAAACTTATCCCAAGACATATATTGTGGACAAACATCTGTATGAAATGGTATCCAAGTTCTACAATATTGTATTAATATTAATGTTACTTCTGGAAGTTTGTTTGGAAAAGAAGGAGTACCTTAGTGTTAGTAGATTAGGTGATGCCCGAAAGTCTGAAAACTAGTCTCTTACCACGAGGTAATTGGGTTGAGGTTAGATAGGCAGTTGTTCTATATAAGACCGAACGGGTCGATTTTCTAGGTTAAGCCACGCTTGCCAAGGTCGGTTCGTGGATGGGTGACCATCCATTACATACCGAGACCCCTCCGTGCTTCGAAAAGCCGTTGGTCTCGGCTGTCATTCGTAGATCTCTGGCAACCAGTCTTACCAAGGGGTATCGTATTACCCAGTAACTAGGTTATGGAGATCAGATAATGAATACTGGTATTCAGCTCCGGTTAGACTGGAAGCTGACGCCAACATAGTTGGGAAAAGACTAGGCAGATAATGAGATTATGTCGTACATTCAGCACTTGGAATAATTAATGTGTTGTCAGCGGAACACGAGTACTTAGATGAAGTTTCAACTCGATAGACCAAGAGCAAGTTGTTCAAAATTACCTTGCAAGATTTGAACTTATCCTATTCCTAACTAAGCCACATTTCAAGCTGAATGCTTGAATGCTTCTCTGGTCTTCGGCCAAAAGAATCATAGTTGTTGGCATTTTTTGAGACTTAATCATTTTAACTTTAGGCTAGAACAAGATTTTTTATTCAACCTATAGGTACAGTTCGTGCTACTAAAGATGAGACTTGACACACCACGTGGTTGGAATTGCGCAGTAGACGAATTTATGGGTCTCTTTAGCGGTATGAGGTCTGCGTCGGGACGTCATCGGGGTGGCCGGGAAGAGCGGTGGAAGGCGCGGTCAAGTCTCATCTTTCGTGGCGCGTATTGTACTCTCTCACTGCTGGGAAAAGGTCTCCGCCATATTTTTCCATTCATCTTAGTCTGCTGGGTTTTCCGGCCAGTAAGTCAAGAACGAGTCTAGGGCGTCGTGGTTGACCAGCGTTTCTTAGGCTTGCCTCGGTGATGGCGCCCGTCTTCCGGCGAATTTATTATACGGCGACCAAATATACACTTAGATCCAACGTTATTTGGAATTATTTCAACATTGTTTAAATAATGCCGAAATAATGGCTCAGAGGGCAAGAAATGTAATGGAAAAATTTGACTGATAATTTAAACACTCTATAAAATACAAAAACAAAATCCCGATTATTGGAATCCTGATTACAATAAAGCGAAAAATTTACAATCGAGTATGAACTTGTACATCGATTGTTAATTGTTGAAAAATTTAATATATGTTCAAAATCTAGATTATCGGAATCCCGATTATAATTCAGCAAAAATTTACAATCGAGTATGTACTTGCAAATACTCGATTGTTAATTGATGAAAAATTTAATATATGTTATTGAATTGTTCTTAATTGTTGAGTTGTGAATTGTTGTATGTACACGTGGCTGAAGATCGGGTGTGCCTCATATTTTTGTATTGCCAAACCAATCAGTGAATGTCTGTCGAAACACACATTCCCCATTTTCAGTCGACCGGGATTGCTTTTCAAATCATGATGTTTTGATCCAAGAGCTGGAGTATTTTATTAGAATTTGTTGGCTGAAGGCGACTAACAAAATATATTTACAAGGCAGATGTGAGTGGAAACGGAGGAAAAGAGCTCGTGGCTATGTAATAACAGCCGCACGGGTCGATCCATCAGGTTAAAAAATTAAATTAAAATTAAAATTCATTTATTTCAGGTCCTAGACCCATATTAAAAACAAAAAACAATACACAAAATTTGACCATTTTATAAGTGTCACAGAAAAATGTCATATCAAATCAATTAATGTCAAAAGCACACAACAAAATAAAAATTAAATTAAATAGAACAATGAATTAAATTATGTCAGAAATTATGTAAGTGAAGTTATGTCAGAAGTTAAAATTTAAATTATAATATTCATAAAATATGCCTGCTACAACAGTGCCCAACGTAGGGGCAATCCAGTCGTTGAGCAATCATCGCCAGAACAGTGTTGGAGCAAAAAGGTTAAGCTACGCTTGCCGGGGTTGGTCAGTAGATGGGTGACGACCATCTTTACATACCGAGAGTCCTCCGTGCCTCGGATAGCGCGTTAAGCCATTGGTCCCGGCTTTAATTCGTGGATCTTTAACAGTCGTTACGGGTCGTCAGAAGACCGAAAATCTGACAACCAGTCTTACAAAGGGGTTTCGTATTACCCAGTTACTGGGATGTGGAGGTCAGATAGGCAGTCGCTCCATGTAACGTACTGGTATTCAGCTGCATCTGGTTAGACTGGAAGCCGACCCCAACATAGTTGGGCAAATGCTAGACAGATTGATTGATGTGAGTGGAAACACCCGGAGAGGATACCCTAGAAGGACATAATCGACCATATTGGTGATATTCTTTAGAGAGGTTAGGTGGTTAGGACTCACAACCGGCGTGCGTGTATGACCAGATGTATGAACGTAAACGAAGCAAAAGGAGTATGTAAGGATCGTAGCCAATGGCGTTATGTAGTTCTGTCTACCGCCATGGGAAGAAGGGGTGAGTATATGTATGTATGTGGTTAGCTGAGAGTGAGTTGTCATTATTCGTTCTTTAATAGGCCTAACCTTCTTCCTGAAGTCACCAGTATGCCTTCACAGAAGTCTTCCACTTCTAACGAGTAAGACCATGGTTCCTGAAAGGCTACGTAGGTATTTCATTGAATCTGTTTTCAGATCAAATATCAATTGATAAGATTTTTTTGATTTGATTTTTAGGCTAACCGGTTACAATCTGCACGTCCGTGTTTGGGTCACAGAAATTGATATGTGTACCAAAACACAGAACAGTACAGAAGGTGCACTTAGTATTTTAGGTTTGGAGCTAGTAGCACGCGGCGAGGTCGTCTTGTCGGGCCAATTCAGTGAGCGTAACGTAGTTAGAAGATATAGAGCAACTTCTGCGCTGCGTGACCTGAATTGCACTTTATTGTGTCGCGACGAGAGTTACTTTTTATTTAAATGATTTTGCGGAGTGAACCTAATGTAATGTAATTTGTAACCAAACTTCAACCTAATCGGTCCATTAGATTCGGAGCAAATTGGCTGTGACAGACAGACACACAAGTGAACGAATAAGAAAAAAATAATTAAACCTATACCTATAACCGAAGTTCTGTTTTTTTCATTCGGACATACGAAACCCTAAAAAATTGCCTCACTAGAAATAAAATCTCGGTTTAAGCTAAACCTTATTTCAGTTTACAATTTCAAAACTCAGAGTTTGAGCGCAGAATTTCTCGTTTAGCTCTGCGATCCAGCTAATGAGTTCATCGTAATAGTTCAACAGATTCTATATTAAAGCCACGAGCTCTAGATTATTTAAACCGTTTGCCTTTTATCGATCGATTCGATAAACTTAAGAGGAATAACATTAATTATATAATACTTAGAAAATTAAGGGGATAACATTAAATACCAATTTTATTGTAAATCTTACTTGAAATATCGAATACAAAAAAATGTTAATGAATATTGCTTGAAAATAAACAAGTAAATAATGTAGGCATTGTTTTAAACCAAATATTGATTTTTTTGAAATTGTCTCCGAATTGAAATAATGAAATGTTATATTAAGTAATAAACAAATACATTTTAAGCATTAAACTTTTGTAGTTCGTCACTCGATCATCTTTCTTTATTCATCTAATTATATCGGATATATGCCATACTATTAAATGAGAAATATTTGTATATATATATATTGTAATCACGTTCTCGAAAGCGGTTCTAACGATTTCTATGAAAGTTGCAATATATGGGTTTACGGAGGCGAAAAATCGATCTAGCTAGGTCTAATATCTGGGAAAATTCGTTTTCTCCGTATTTTCACCCGAGCAGAACTCGGTCGCCCAAAGTTTAGAACAAGATGACCTGAGAATAATGACATGACAGCATGGAATAAGTAAGTACCTACTATCATGGCAGCATGGAATTAGTAAGTACTTACTTCATGGCGGCATGGAATTAGTAAGTCTAAGTACTATACATGGAGTTAGTATGAACTTTCCTATACTATTCTCCTACCTAAACAAGATATTTACAAATTTACGAGAAAGACGTGTATGGTTGTCCCAGAACAGACCTACATTCTCCGTTCTGATGAAATTTCACCACGTCCTTTCACACCGAAACGAAGAAAATTGAACCACAAGTGGAAACAGTAAAACGTAAACTACCGTCAGTTTCCTACCCCACGGACGCATAACGTCACCTCGTAAGAAACGAAACAATATGTATACTTGCCCAAACTTAATCCGCACAGCGTCAACATAAAGTTAAATTATCTCGGAATTAGGTTCGCGATATATGTCTTTACATAACCTTATGTATAACATGGAGGTAAATAAAAATGGCGGCGTGGGCTCATCGCGTTCTTTATTGGAGTAATGGGTCTTTATGACCACAGAGCAGAATGGATCAGTAAGACAATTTTTTAACTTACTAATCTCCAATTTTTTTTCACTGACATGGGTCAAGGAAAAACTTCGTGTAGAAATCTGTACCCTAATTGCGTAATACATGATCAATCACAATTTGTTTCAATTTGAAACAGATTGCTAATCCCCTGCTTCATATGTTGGAAAAAAAAATCTGCTCAACAACGTAAATAACGCAATGAATATTGTTGAACTGTCAAAATGAAACAAATTTGTCATGATCGTTTACAAAAATAAGTTACGTAATTAGGATACTGGACTTTATAAGTCTGAAATCGCCAACCTATCTTGAGCGCGCGTGGTGATCAATGCTCGTGCCTTCTCTGTATGAGAAGCGGCCATTGACCTGCAGTGGGACAGTAATAGGCTGGTATTATTATATATTTCTTTTTATAGTGTCGTTCGAAAAACTTATGTCAAAAATTATTTGTAAATTGTAGCTAATTCAGGCATATAATTAAAAGCATTTTTCGTTTATAAATTCCGCGCTCAAATACAATGTTCCATACTGAACTGGAAAATAGTTTCATTTATTGAAATGGCATCTACAATCTGTGATTAAATACAGCTTTACTGGTAAATCTATGTACTAAAGTATTACTTATTTACTATTTAATGTATCGTGTTAATAGCCGTCATGAGTAAACAATAGCGAAACGCAATAATGAACTAATAAAGCGACCGCATGTCAATATAAATTGAATTGATAATAATAAACTGGGCATTAAATATACATCCATTGTATTTAGTTAAATGACATAATATAATTTCTGTAAAATATGACACAATAGTCATAATCTGTATGGTGAGAATACACAAATATATTCTTTGTTTTGTAATATAATGACGTCATAAATTTGGACTACTGTTCTTTAATACTCTGTGGTATATTCAATATTTTGCATATTACTCCTTGTATCGTTAATTTTGATTTTAATAAGTTTTTAAGAAGGGCTTTATGAGGATTTTTGTTGCTTTACAAAAGGCTTCATAAAAGTGATATTTCGTTTAAAATAATATGTTATAAAATATGTAATTATTTTTAAGGTAATTAATTTAAATTCTCATGAAATTGAAGTCTTCACAACCTCATAGAATAGAATAAAATTCTCTTTGTTATGTATACCATACGAATTACAGATATAAATTTAGAAATTTTATATAGGGTAACCGTAACACAATGGGCTTATCGCTAAAACCGATCTTTTAAAGAAAACCTTATCTTAATATGTGGAATCTGCACCTTAACTGCGTAACACACTTTCACAATCTGAACGATTTTGAAACATATTGCTAATCCATTGCTTCATATGTTCGAAAAATTTGTCTGCTCAACAACGTAAATAACGCCATGAATGTTGTTGAACTGTCAAAATGAAAGCCATTGCTACTGTAACTGTGTTAGACAATTACCCCGCTGATACTTATATTCTATACTCCATTTGAAATAAGATTGGACATTCAAACAAACCTTTTTTACAGTCCGTTCAACCGATTATGACTTCTATACCGTAGGCATAAGGATGGCATTAAAAGCAAAAAACTGGTAACAATACCATCTGTTTACTGCACTTGCTATTTGCCATGCCACGAACGCAATAGAAGTCAAAATCTGTTGAACGGACTGTAAAACAAGTTTAGTTAAATGTCTAATCTTATTTCAAATGGAGTATAGGTGTTGTCAAAGCAATAAGACAGTCTTAATACGCAATAAGACAAATGTACAACTTTAACACTTATAAAATAACTAGATTAATCTAAAGCCATACGCACACGTGCGCAACTCGCCTACGCCTACGCCTAACACAACGCGTGACAAAAACTTACTCACTAACAACATCATCGTACTAAGTGACCGGAGACTTCTTGCTCCTAATCTATTTACTTTCACAGCTACAAATTATATTATTGGACGACGTCTACGGTAATCTAATAACATAAAGTGTAGCCTAGGCTTTAATAATGTGTGGCCTAACTCTATTTGGTACAGGTATAGGATAAAATTTGTGTGGGAATAAGTATTTTTTTGGGCTGAAAATGAATGTAATTTTTTCTACGGAGGCTTTTTGGTCCATTTGGTTTGAAGAAGTTCTCTTTGTAGTTTTTGCACCTCATATTTCTGGAGTATTTTCTGTGTACATAAAGGTACTGCGGTTACTTTTATGAAAGAGAGGTACAATATTACCTGAAGCTACTTTTTTTTTTGCAAAATCCCAAGATCTAGACTAAAGCACAATATTTTTGAAGTGAAAACTTCTTTAGGCGCGTTTGGCATTTTTGAGATGGGAATTTAAATTTCAAATTCAAAATTCAAATGTCATTTATTCAAACTAGGCTGAGAATCAGCACTTTTCGAACGTCAAAATTACAAAAGACAGTCCTTCAAAACGCCCACCCTTCACCAGAAAAACAATTGAACTCGCGACACCGTTACCGTCACCTCATTTTTGTAAACGCGATTATGCACTTTATTTATATTAAGTTACGGATCAATGTTTTATGCAACTGTTTTGACTTTAAAGGTTTTGTAAGATTTTTTTGTAAACGCGATTGTGCTCTTTATTTAGTTATGGTTACGAACCCATGTTCTATACAAGTATTTTTCTTCCACTAAAGCAATCTTGTTTAAGTTTTCACTTCTGTCGGCAGTTTTTTTTTTACGGATTTTGACCTACTTCACGCTTATAATCGTAATAAAACTACTCAAGCACTGCCTAAAAAGAAAATATCCAATGAGAAAACAGTATCGTCGCACGTAGCGTTCTATATCTTTTGTTTTACTAAATGAAAAAGTGCGAGTAAAAGCGAAACCTCACACAAACCCAATAGCAATCATTTCTTCCAATAAAGCATTCCAAACTGCATATTGTTATCAAAATTACTCCTTATTGCTCCACTCCGTATAAATCACGGGCGAGATTAGGAAAAATACCGTTATCAGTGTGTCTTGGCTTTATTGCCCGCGAAGAAATATTGCCTTCGCCTTAAGTACTTCCGTTTAGCGCTGTGTGTCATAATTTGAGGGTATTTGTGTTTTGTATACCGTGTGGTTGGCTTTTGTAGAGTCAGCATAAAAGGGATTGTTCGAAGTGGTGAAAGTTGTTTAACGGAGATAATTCGGTTGTGATGGATGTTTGTTTCGTGAGACAGATGATGCAGTAAATTAAATAAATTAAAGATTAATTTCCACACATATATCATCAATAGCAAAAATGAATTCGTTTGTGTTATATGTAATGTTACTTTTGCAAATGATTTTGGTATAATCATAGACATTGAAATTATCAAATAACTTCTCCCGCTCTGGCCGGAGCGAGAGGGCGTGTCAGACTCTTACTGACTAAAACCCACCCGTGTTCCTTCAATTGCCATGTTGCCGGGGCCACGATCTCCCTTTCGGACTTCTTCGCAACCCTAGGGCATCGGCCCTAGCGGGCCCCGTCAGTTCTGCTGACATCTCTTTGAGGCGTGGTTGGAACACAACGCGCCATCGACCCGGACCTGGTCCTTATCGGACGGCGAGTTACCCATTGCTCATCGTCCGCAAGCCCGCGCCTATGGTAGCCGGCAATCGGCCTGCGATTCCTGACGCCCAGGGCGTTTCCTCCTGCGGCAGTTAGGGGCGTGAGGGCGCGAAATTTACCTCTCCCTCACGCGTTCCGCCTCCTCCGCGAGCATTACTGCTTCGCAGAAGGAGGTGACGGCCTCCCATTTTCTCTCACTCCGTACCATGGCCTGAACCAGGGCCGGAAATCCTAGACACCTGACGAAGGCGTTTTTGCACCTTACAAAATCAAAATTCTTTTACACGAGACAACCAATTTTAAAAGCGCTCGAACAATCAAATAATTTAAAAACCCGAAATATTCCTAACTTGTCCTGCTGTCCGTACATACGAGTATTTGAAGGGAGCCGGGTGTTTTTTGGTGTTAGACGAAATCAGGGCCGCGTTGTATGTTCCCGACTTTATTACATGTACGTGTCATCGGAAATACTAATCTAGTTACGAGTATATTACTAAAATCTGGGTTCTAGTATGAGTTACGGGGGGTTAAGGCAATTGTTTTGGGTTGTGTTGGTGTTATACACGTAGTCTATGGCCTAAAAAGCTAAGATTGATAGTAATCCATCCATGTTAATAAAGCGAAGACGTTTTTAGGCGCGTTGGGCATTTTTGAGATGGGAAAAAACAATTGAACTCGCGACACCGTTACCGACACCTCCTTTTTGTAAACGGGATTGTGCTCTTTATTTATATTACGTTACGGATCAATGTTCTATGCAAGTATTTTTACTTTAAAGGTTTTGGAAGTACTTAATTTTTTTTTGTAAACGCGGTTGTGCTCTTTATTTAGTAGATAAGGTTACGGAAATTACGGACCAATGTTTTTTTTTTTTTTTTCATTCAATATGAAAGGGCTTTGTCGCACATGCGATTATGCCGCCCTGGTTAGGTTAACAAAATCATACCAATTTCCACTTAACAAAATCTTAGCATAGCTAATTTGTAAAGTACTTTAGCTGCATCAGACAATGGCACAGCTAAAGCACTATTACAGCCAATGTTCTATACAAGTATTTTTCTTCCACCAAGGCGATCGGTCGGCACTCCCGGAGTGCCACTGTTTTTTTATGAATGTGTAAGTAGCCTTTTTACGCCTTAACGGCTGAACGGATTTCGATTAAATTTAGCACACAGGTAGACCGGGACCGGGGTTAGGACATGGTTTATTTTTTCTTTTAGTAAGCTCCCGTGGGATAATTTCTGACTAACACGTGCGTGAAGACGCGGGCAAAAGCTAATCCTAACTAATATTGTAAACTAGCTGCGCCCCGAGGTTTCACCCGCATAAGTCTCGATCCTGTAGGAATGACGGGATAAAAAGTATTCTATGTCCTTAACCAGGTCATGGTCTACCCGTGTGCCAAATTTGATCGATATTTATTCAACCGTGAAACCGTAGAGCGCAGCTATAAGTATATAAAATTGGTCTCCAAGCTCCTACTGTAATAAAAACTCAAAGACACTTTGATCGACCTTTTCTTTTTTTTTGGGTGGGAAATTATCAAATAACTTCTACCGCTCTGGGTGGAGCGAGAGGGCGTGTCAGACTCTTATTGACTAAAGACCACCCGTGTTCCTTCAGTTGCCATATTGCCGGGGGCCACGATCTCCCTTTCGGACTTTCCCGCAACTCCGGCAGGCATCGGCCCTAGGGAAACCCGTCAGTTAAGACCCAACGCTTAGCAGTCGTGTTTACTACTACTAACTAGACCAACCAAAGTAAGTAGCCACAAGGCTACACACAACGATAACTACTTTCTTTTGAGTACAATTTCTCAGAAAGCTTTTCGATTTCAAGAGTCCATTAAGAAAATATAATTCAACATTAATATATGTATAAAGATGGCGACCAAGTTCCAGCTCGCAAGACCGATAGCCACCATGCTCATTCTTTAATTAATTAATTCACTAATTACTTCTCAAGTCAGTAAGTGTAATTAATTAGTCACTCGACGTGACTCGTCACAAAAAATCTTAGCGACTTTTATAGGGCGTGTTATTTTGAAGAAGGATGTTTTTTCGTCATAATTTTTGTGACTTTTTTGAAGTGAAAACTTCTTTAAGCGCGTTGGGCATTTTTGAGACGGGAAAAATAATTGAACTCGCGACACCGTTACCGACACCTCATTAAAAGTATTTCCTGCACAATAAAATCAGAAAAAAAAAACAGTGGCACTCCCGGAGTGCCACTGTTTTTTTTTTGACTGCCTCTTTGGTCTAGTGGTCGCAAGCGCTACTGCTGAGCATGAGGTCCTGAGTTCGATTCCCGGGTCAGGTTATTGGGTTTTCTATCTAGAATTTTTCAGTAGCAGTCCGGAATCCGGATTTGTGCCCGGTAGATGGCAATAGGCTCACCTCCTATTACATAGGACTTTAAATCCATCATTACAGGTTGCCCTAATGCGATAGTAAGTTTTACATAATTATTTATCATAAAACCTACATAATAATATAATTATAAAATTTATATTATAACATGCTCCCTTTAGCTGACTATAAAGGAAATATAGAAAGTTCCAAAGTGCGTGTGTAAATAAAATAACCCTTACAAAACAGCACCATTTTCCGTGAAGTACTGCATTACCGATTTTAATATTTACCATAAAATAACACCACGCCTGCAATCCCCGAAGGGTTAGGCAGCGGTGTACCAATATTTAACTAAGACCTAAACCCCTTTATGGCAACACTTCTCTACTTAGCGAAACCTTTCACGCAACAGAAACACTACAAATATTACGTGTAAACCAACACTATTGTTCACGATTTCTAAGAAGGTTCGTACTTGAACTTTCGTCGAGGGCCAAAGGTCCGGTTTCGTGTTAAAAGGCGCAAAAAGAAGGCGGCCATTACAAGACTCGCACGCATACACAAAAACAAATATGAAACGTCAATACGTATAACCACGGTACGAAAAGGTTAAGCAATTTTCAAACACAATTACAATACACACTTCAAAAATTTAGCTACAGTTCGGCCGTCGAGAGAACGCGTTTCTAAAACCTGTCAATTGGACAATTTCTAGTAGTAATAAGGATCATATTAGCAAAACACATATTCGTTAGTATAAAACTGACAGGTGTCAAGAACGCATTCTCTCGAGCGACTGTAGAGATGCAAAACATTTTCGTTCCACGGCTGTAAACAAATACCTACACTATATACACAAAACACACTCATGTGAAATAAGTTCCAAAGGTTGTTGGTAGTTTATGCTCGCCTGGTACAAAACTTCGTTTTACGCAGGTGGTTATATTTTAGCTTATCATCCCTTCCGCATGGCTTATGGCTAAATATAGATAGAAGGTACGGACATGACATAGGTAATATTTTGACCGCTGCGTGGAGGCGTGCATCCAAAAGGTAGCACTAAGGATTGAATAGGTAGTAATTATTGAAATTATGCTTATCGATGTATCATTTCAAAGATGGCAGCCAATTTAAACGTGTCATGCCATGGTTATTGTTTATTAATTACAAATACTTTATAGCAGTTTGTTTAAATTTGTTAATTTTTCTAGCTTTGGAGAAGCTTATCCAGTTTGGTGTAACAAAAGCTACTTTTTTAACTTTTCAATTCGGATTTTTCTATAATTTGAAATCCGTTTGTATTTTGAAGTGGAAACTTCTTTAGGCGCGTTGGACATTTTAGAGATGGGAAAAACAATTGAACTCGCGACACTGCTACCGACACCTCATTTTTGTAAACGCGATTGTGCTCTTTATTTATATTACGTTACGGATCAATGTTCTATGCAAGTATTTTTCTTCCACCAAGGCGATCTTGTTCAAGTTTTCACTTCTGTTGGCACTTTTTGATTGTATTTTAACGGTTCAAATAAATGTAAGTTGTGATAGATATATTTCAAATTCAAATTCAAAATCATTTATTTGTTAATAAGGGTAATTACATAAAGTTGTTAAAAAAAAATAGAGCATAGTTCAACCATATTACGCCTTGAGGCATGCAAATCTGAAGCTTTAACTGTATCACAACATTATAATACAATTACTTGCAACAATAATTTATAATTAATATTTAAATTAATAACACAATTTTGGGTAATGTCACAGTGTCCAATTATAATGAAAGATTAGCAAATAATAATGTTACTACAATAATTAAAAATTAAATGTCATGAATGTATTAAATGAGAATGTCAAGAAAGATATTTAAAAAAGCTACACTCACTACTCAAAACTGTCTAAACACATTTAAATTACGAACGACTATTCCAAAATAAATTTTCAACCGGAGCGTTCTAAATTCAAAAGTATCAAAGTGCTGCCGCCATTTTTCGTAGCAACGTATTTACAAATTCAGGGCTGCCAGTGTTTGCCAATTTGCCAGCCACCGTTCACACCTGTTGTGAACTTTTAGTGTTACTGAGGCGGTTTATGTTTCCCTAGTAAAGTATGTGGGGTAGTATATTATGGAGGGTAGTCTTTAAAAATAATCGGGTAGGTTTTGTCGGTGTGTTGGAAAAATGTTGGTCATCTGTGAAACAGTGTTGTATACTTTATTAATACTAGGTGTACCGAAATTTCTTACAATATTCTAAGGAACTTATTACTAGCTTACGTGATTTTGATAGGTACTGAAATGGCCTTTTCTTCGATAACCTAATTTCCTTTAAAGGGTTATGCTACTCGTAACATCCTGTACTCTTCCATCTACCGATAATCGTATCACTTACGTACAACCGCGAGCGAACATTGGCTGTTGAACAGTTTTTAACCTTGTTAATAAGGGTGTTAGGTGGTCAAACGCCATTATCCACGGTTGTACATAAACCTCGTTAACCATCAGTTCTCTGCTTCGAACCTCGATGCAATTACTGTGAACTATTTTGGTAATATTTTGATACTGCTCTCAATTAGCAACGCAAAGATTAATCTGCCTTCGTTTGGCAACCCTAGCAACTAGTGTAGCTGTCAGGTTTGTAACGAAGACTGCATAACCATCGATTTGTTCACTAACTAGTTGTTAGTTTAACGTCGTTTTAAGTTTCGTTTTTTTTAGATCAAAGTGTACAGTTTTATTCTTCCTAATCCTAACGTCGAAAATATACAGTTTACTTTTCATTTTTATTATTTATATTTCGGCCATACCCTTTGAATCAAAATCAAATGAATTTGATTGCACCATGCCTTCATAGCGTGGTATGTTGTGTTGTTTTAAGCTTCTTCTGTGACAGAACTTCAACATTTTTGTATAATTATTATATCAAGTACTTGGGCGACTGAGCTCTTCTCTGGAGAAAATAAAGAATGCTCATTTAATAGTACACGAAAGTACATACTAATTCCATGCTGCCGTGTCATTATTCTAAGGTAGCCATCTTGTTCTAAACTTTGGGCGACCGAGCTCTGCTCGGGTAAAAATACGGAGAAAACGAATTTTCCCAGATATGAGACCTAGCTGGATCGATTTTTCGCCCCCAAAAACCCTATTTTGAAACTTTCATAGAAATTGTTAGAGGTGTTTTCGAGAAAGTGATTACAAATATATATACAAATATTGAAAGGAAAAGAAAGAAAGAAAATTCGTTTATTTGCGGTAAACATGACGCAAAGAAAGATAAAAAACACGTAAATAACAAATTGGGGGAAAATATGCGTCACATCCACGCAAAACGGCCATATTGCTTATTTAACATTTTCCTTTCAACTGTCATCAACGAGACACAATAGAATTTTAATTGTTATCCACCTCAATGAGGCGTCGTAACAGATGATGAGATAAAGGATATATTATCTTATATCATACAGGCGGAAATAGTGTTGTCAATAGCATTTCCATAAATACAACATGTTTTAAAATGTTTGTAAGTGACATATTAAAAGTCGTCGTTTATTTTTGTGATTTGACTTTTTATACGTGTCTTTAATAGTTAATGAGGAAAAAAATAAAAACAATTTTGATGTTTTCAATGTTGATAAAATCGTTTCCATGGTAAGACCCGTCATATGATTGTTTTTGGTAGGTATCTATAAAACTGTTCATGAAGAAAGCTATGTTTAAGTGCACACTACTCACAAAAACGAACTATAATACCACAGATCCCCGGTTTCTGAAGTCCTGAAGAAACCTCTCAATGGTCCTTTCTCAACATAAGTTGAGACTACACACACACACAGCGTTTAGTGTTTCTAAACACTAATGTTCAGAAAGCATTCATTTCAATTAAACCATTTACAACCTGTTTCGTGTGTCATTCTTCTATTCTGGTGGTGGCACTAGTGCAAGAAAATAATTCAAGCCTAGTAGATATCAAAACGTCAGAAGTTTCAGTGGTGCTGACTACACACAGAACAAACTTTGGTTTTTTAACTACATAATGTTTATCAGAGAGTTTGTAAGTAGATACCGCTAAATAAACAAATGAAAATCATACCTACATTATTCACACAAGCAATCACAGTGAAGACAAAGTTGTTTCCCGCAATAAAATTCCAATTATTAAACAAACAAGTACGCAACTCTGCGCTGTGAACGTTATACACTTTTACAATGGGTTGTCCTGTAGTATTGTTTCCCGTTTTCTGTGTAAGTGACAATGGGGACACTCATGACAGGCGTGGCACAGAACCGTGGTTGAGTTGTGGTAGGTTTTCCGAGAAAATGGGAGTTGGTTCCGCTTTTTATTAATAGCGGAATGTACTGAATATTCCTCTATTAATAAAAAGTGGATTGATGGTATGTGAATTGTGAAATTAAGTGCGTGGATGTAAAAGGTATATAAAGTCCGAAGTGACGGCTATCAAGAATCTGTTGTAGTCTGACGTTAAAGAGGCAATAGTCCTAGGGTTATAAGGAAGAAGGCAAGAGTTAAAAGCTAAATTACCTACAGGACAACTATATGAACCTATCTATACCTACATTTCTGGTAATAAGAAGACTAAGTAAAGCTAAAAAACCAAGAAGAGATCACAGATATGCAATTAGCATCCTAAAAAAAAATTGTCCATTATTAACAAATTGTCAAACAGAACTATAATTAAGCTCCACAAATATTAGAAAAGTCCTCACTACACAACGCACACATCATTAATATTGAGTGCACTATAACATAAGGTTACAGTGCCGCCTAATGACAATACATACACAATGTAAATGCGGATAGAAGAACTATAAGGTATCAAGCTTTACTGAAACGAATGCAAAAAAAAAGGAGTGCAGAATGCGCGATACTTGCGACTCTATTGGTATAAATATGTAGATCATTCTATTTTGCACATTAGGTGCAGTGCACTACTGAACTATAGTTCCTAAATAGGCGACATACATGTCGTTAGCTAAGGCAGACCTACTTAAGTCAAAACTAAAGTATTTTATTTGCATACATTTAAGAATGGATGTTTATGTTCATTATTTATGTTGGTGTGTGTTTTGTCAACTTAGATGGCTTATTTTCAAAAGGTCATAATTATTTTCGTCCAGCCCCAGGAGCATCTGCCACCCGGACGTGACCTGCAGTGGCCTAAATGGGAAGCAATCAATCGACTGCGGAACTAATTAGGCCGCTAAAAGCACAATCTAGCAAAATGGGGGATAATAGATCCCATCGACCAAACCATGTCCCATATACTGGAGTATCCAAAATGTCCACACACCTGCACTTCGGAGGACCTAAAAATTGCCACTGACGTCACTATTGGCGTGGCCACCTACTGGGCCCAACTCGTTTAACTTAATACATGTTTTACCATCGACTCGAAAAGAAGAAGAATCTTTAGACCTTATGAAAATTTATAATTTGTTTTATTCCGTACGGCAACATCAAGATTTTGCGGAAACCGTGACCTCTGAGTTTATTTTTTCATTTCTTCCAAGATTAATTTAGATTTGAAATTCCGGCGCAATTTCTTCAAAACCATACAATATTTTAAGCTTGAAAAGTTTATTTACAAGATGAAAGGACTGACTAATTCATTGTCCTATTTAATTTAATTTTTATTTTGCTGTTTGCGTTTTGACATTAATTGATCTGTGACTCAAATAGTGACATTTATTTTATGAAATTGACAAATATGTGTATTGTTTTTAATATGGGTCTTGGACCTGAAATAAATGTTTTTTTTATAGTGACCGATGTGTATTGAGTTCCAAATCCGTACTTAATGGTAGTGAACATTCTGTCCTTGTACCTATTACGCCAGTGGAACCAGCGCTGTGTCGCAGTATATTTTATTTTCTACAGTCCGCAGTAATTGCCTACCGCCCACAATTCAAGTAGGTACACTGCAATTCTTCCTACATTTCGCAACAAACCTCATTTGACGTTTTATGAAATCGTTACAAAGGTATTTTTCTGTTTCTGCTAAAGAATTATGATTTAAATTTATGACGATCCCGCTTTTTATAATAAGTAGGGTGTAATTATGTTATAAGAGCTTGGAAATGGTGTTTCGTTGGATTTCTGAATGATTGAATGTTGTTAAAATGATGCCAATAAAGTCGTTTCGTGATTTTAAATGTAGCCGTAAAGACCTGAATGTTAATTTATTTATAGACTGGCAAAAAATGTATGAAAGAAAATAATTTTTTTCATTGTTTTACTACTGAAAGAAAAATATCGTGTTCAAAATTAAAACCAAACATCAAACTACGATTAAACTTCAGAAATCCATCGACATTTTATTACACAACGAATAGAAAGCAAACAAGATGTTTGAAAATAACTTCAGTACTGTCAACAACTATAAACACAGGTTTATTGATTCGTGTCTGTCACAGTACACGCTATTCGAACAACTTTATACGACCATTCGAACAAATATACTGGAGTTTGAAATTATGCAGCCGTGTTTGCATTGGTTCTAAACATAGTCGTCAATTGTTTAATACTCTTTAATTGGTTCGGAATTGCCATTACGCAGTTAGGAAGCGTAATTATCAATGCTCGTTCGTTTTCCTACATGAAAAAGTATTTTCTATGGTGAGGGACAGTACATATTAAAAAAACTTTTTACAACTTTTTACGTTTTTATTTTTGACTTTTTAGTTGTGGTACTTACCCCACACACATTCGAATACCACTACCTGCTACCAGTGACAGAAACTTATCATATCATCTACATACTAAGTGGGAAAAAAATACGTTTTTTGTAGCTAACTCAAAAACTATCCAAGCAAAGTTAAAAAAAATTATATGGGACCGAGAGAACACCCTTTCAAACAAAAAAAGAGTTTTCAAAATCGGTCCACAATTGACGGAGAAATCGGTGGACATACATAAAAAACAAACATACGCGACGAACATATAACCTCCTCCTTTTTCGGAAGTCGGTTAAAAATAGAATAGAGGTACGTTTTCTAAATACAACTATGACGCTCATGGTTCTTTTCATTATTTTTGTTACAATATCTAGGTTACTTCCCACATCCAGACAGATTTACCTTTTACAGCCGTTTCATCATACATTTTCTTCATATAGGTTAAGTGAATAAATAATGTCCGTAACAGGAGGCACAAAAAACGGTGTCCCACATCAAATTATTTCATAATTAAGGCAGGGCTTACACCTGCTCCCGACTGTCACGGACACAGGTATATGTGTACGTACGATTTTACATGTTGACTGGATGTAGCGCGAGAAATAACAAAAAAAAATAATTTATGTGTTTCATACGGTAGGTCGACAGAGATATTTTTTGTATTGTTTCTATTTTATATCTCGGAGTATCTAAAAAAAAACAATTGAAGGATTGAAAAAGAAAAGTGGTTTCCCTCTGGGAGTGCCGACAGAAATGAAATCAAATCAAATCATTTATTTGCATAACACAGGTTCAGAGGATGTTACAGAATGGTTCTTAAGGCTCACTGTATTATAACCATGTCAGGTGTGCAAATACATTAGGAACATTATGACATAATAAAATTATTCTTATTCAGTTTTGATCGCCTTGGTGGAAGAAAAATACTTGTATAGAACATTGGTCCGTAACCTTATCTAAATAAAGAGCACAATCACGTTTACAAAAAAAAAAACAAATACTTCCGGAACCTTTAAAGTAAAAATACTTGCATAGAACATTGATCCGTAACGTGATATAAATAAAGAGCATAATCGCTTTTACAAAACCTTTAAAGTAAAAATACTTGCATAGAACATTAATCCGTAACGTGATATAAATAAAGAGCACAACCGCGTTTACAAAAATGAGGTGTCATCATCGTGTCGCGAAATCAATGGTTTAGTCCCATCTCAAAAATGCCCAACGCGCCTAAAAAAGTTTTCATTTAAAAAAATAGAAAACAGGTATACATTTACAACTAGTTTCATAGGAATGAAAGCAGGTCACATGACTAAATCAGAACATCTATCTACTTGAACATACACAGACCTCAACAAAAGACATGAAAAAAAAAAATGGAGTGTGGCTGTGTCGTGGATACGGCCATGTTTCACGTGAATACGTGTACGTTACGAGTAATATTTTCTTTGAGATGAATTCTTTGATCCTTTAGCTATCGAGTGGTGTAATGACATTTTGGATGTAGATAGATATGTAGCTGCAGTATCAAACTGTATTCCCCAATTTATAACCGACTTCCAAAAAGGAGGAGGTTATATGTTCGTCGCGTATGTTTGTTTTTTTTTTTATGTATGTCCACCGATTTCTCCGTCAATTGTTGACCGATTTTGAAAATTCTTTTTTTGTTTGAAAGGGTATGCTCTCGAGGTGGTCACATATAAATTTTATTAACTTTGCTTTGATAGTTTTTGAGTTAGCTTCAATAATACGTACTTTTTCTCACTTAGTATGTGGATGATATGATAAGTTCACAAGTTGTCACTGTTATTTACATAGCAGGTAGTGGTTTTCGAATTTGGGTGGGGTAGGTACCACAACTAAAAAGTGAAAAATAAAAACTTTTTACAAAAAAAAAAAAACAACCGACTTCCAAAAAACACTACAAAGTGAAAAATAACTTTAATTTCGGAAGTCGGTGACAAAAAACGAAAATTCAAAACCAAAGACACCGACGTTATCATGAGTTTTTTGAATTGCCTCCCACTATGGAAGCAAATTTAAAGGCGTATTCACGTCTACACATTACACATATAATTTTATTTACACACATATTGCACACGTACAATTTTATTGTGTGCTTTTTAGTCTGTGCTAAATAAATGTATTTGCTTTTTTCTTTCTGTACACCCAAAAGCATGTAAAAAAATAAAAAAATAAACGTGTGACACTCGGGTACTGCCGCGGTAAAGCTATTGCATAACATTTGTAACCTCTATACTTTCTATTTGTCAACGCTACACTTGGGATGATGACGTGATGACATAAAACAAAAATTACGTTCCCATAACAACATCACGTTGTCATGGGAACCGTCATTACATGGTAGGCGGAGTGGGGGGTGTTAGGTTTTATTTTCGTTACGTTACGGAATTTCTTGATTCGGTCGCCGCGCTCAAAGCCCACGATAAAAGCTTAAAAGAATAACTTTGTTGCTACCTTAGCAACCTCCCCTACCTTACTTATTAAACCATAGCAGATGATATTGTGAATTGTGACATAAACATGTAAATATAATAAGTATACATAAAGAACAATTTTATCACCCCGACTTTATTACAGTGCTTTATTATTTTTATGAAGAACGTGGAGATTAAGGCCGATGTCGACGTGACTTGCGACGTAATAATGTGTTGCTTATCAAATATGTGATCGTTTATAGATGAGACGGAGTGTATTGTGCATGATGGCACTTATTTATGAGAAAATAGAGAAGGAATTTAAATGGGGTGTTCTTTTTTAGAACAGTGATTATGACTTTCGATTTCATCTTGAAGTAGAAACTTAAGCGTTATTGACATGTAACATGTTTCCTCTCGCTTTCCTGCAATCTGTGGGAGTGATTTCATGAAAAGGGACGGAAGTGTGTAACAGGAAGCCGGGGAAGTGCGCGCTATTTGATTTGACCAGTGAGAGCGCGCGGTGCTAGAGTTGGTCGTCAGAAACGACCTTGACGAGACGCCGCCCCTATAATGTTGCTTAATACCAAGGTGATGTGTAACATCTGACATTATTTTACACTGTAAGGCTCGGTCGCTTTTTCATTTATTTAGTACTTTGTACAAATATACAGAAGCGGACTTGCTAGAGTGTTACTAGGCACTGTGAAATGATGAAGCTCACTCCTGGCTTTTAACAGCCTTATGAGATCGCTGTGAGAGAGAGTAGTGGTGGACCAGTGGTAACGACCGGGAGTTACGAGTTGTAGGTCGTAGGTTCGAACCCAAACAGGCACTTTACTTTGTGTAAATTATTTCATCACCACTGCTCTCAAAACGGTGTAGGAAAAATCGTGAGAAAAACCGGTATGTCCTAGAACCAAACATTCGAAGACATATGACATCTACCAACCCGCACTGGGCCTGCGTGGTGGATTACGACCCACTCCTTACAGAGAGGAGGCCTATGTCCCAGGATAGGCTGATTATGATATGCAGTGCTATAAGATCGCTGACAAATAATCCTATGTTAGCTCTTGTGTTAGTTGACCAAAATGACAGCCACCAATTATATTTATAAGTTAAATTGCCACTTGAGTTCGGGAAACCGCAGTAATTAATAATAATTTACGAGACAACTATGCTAAAATATTTACCTGAAAACAGACTAGGTATATTTTTCATCGACATAGTTATACCGTATCACACGAAGGCAGCTGAAAGCCAAAAAAAAAATACGAATAAAAACTGTCCCCAGCACATGCCATGGGCCACATTTCACATGCCATATATTCATTGAGGAAAAAAAAGCCCCATTGCGAGGTTACAGCGTTCAATCCACAGCAGTGCGTTTTTATTAAGTCACACAGATATAGGTCGGGCGTTATTACCGGGGTTCCGTCGGTCACTTGCGTCGGTCAATTTTTGGGTCAAATCGAACTTTCTCCCCCGTATATTTTATGCGGGTATCCCTTTCTGCGGATTACCGACAAGTTTTGGTAAAGTTTCGCCTTTTGATGCTTCGATTGTTCGACCTTTGAATTTTAGTTTCGTTCGTTTGTGTTTAAATGTCCGTGTTAGTGCTTTGGGTTCTTTCTTCAAATAATATTTATTGTTTTTTTACCTTCTCTGTATGAGAAGGGGGCCTTTGCCCTGTAGTAGGACAATAATAGGCTGGTATTATTAAGAAAAAGATTTAAATGTTGTCAGAAATATTAATACAATACCTAGGAAGTAAAACAGTCTAGAAAAAAAATCCATTTGAAACTAATTATCGTACTTTGGTTCTCCTTCTTATCGTATGGTTAGTGACTAACCTGGTGTCAGAGTTTTAAAGCCACCCATTTGCCTCTGAGTTAGCTTTACATGCCGTTGAGAAATATCTCTCAGGTATAACCAGAGATGATGTTTTCCTTCACCATTTTTGAAGTAACGCAACGTTGTTGTACTTTGGTTAACTCATTTATATTCATAACTTAGATAAAATTTACCTCAAAAAACTAAAAATAGCGTACCAAACGCTAGTTTACGAGCCAGTTCAAGCAAATATAGTATAGTCATAATCTAGTTATTACATCGCCGGTGCATTTTGAACTGTGAACGGTCTACTGTCAAAGTATAATGAATTGTAAGAGAGAAGCCAGTAGGCTGTAAAAGTTACCCCTTGTCACGACAGGGGCCCGGCTCACGCGAGGTTAATTAAAAAAAACCGGCCGAATCTACATTTTGCTAGTTTAGAAGTGGTTCTGCATAGTTGAGTTTAAACTTGTGAATGGTAAACACGAATCAGTTTGCAAATCATGAAATAAGTTGTGGTATGTATTTATTATTTAGGATAAATATACATCTGTGTATTTATTTTAGTATATTGCATACTTATTATTTATACTAACGACAGCCCCAATTTATGTCCAGGCAAATCAGTATCCAATTTTGTTACATATTTTTGTAGTGTACAATAAAGTATTTATAAATATAAATAAATAAGTTATGGAATCAGGCGTTACTTTGCGGAAATTCGATTATGGGTTTGGTTAAGTATGAAGTATTATTAAAATAGCAATATAATAATAATAATATGTAAATAATATGTGCATGTTTTTTTGACGGAATTAAAACTAAATATTTAAATTGTATAACGTTTTAAAATCATGAAATGTTAGAAGGCTCCTAATGTATTTTGTTTCATAAAAATATAATTAATAAAACTTTTTTTTTTTTTGTTAGAAGTTTTCAAAGCTTTGTCTTGAGCTCTATCCATTCTTGCCACTTTCTTTATCAAAATGAGTATTCATTTACTCATTCTCTAATGGTTTTTTGTATAAAAAAATACGTTTTGTTTTGACGGACAAGTGACAGCCCTCGTAAAGAACCTTTTCCTAAGTAACCCTAAAACTACGTCGATTGGTCAACGTCCTTCCATTATAACCTTGTATTCGGGTTTTATTTGAAGCATAGACGCCTCCATAAAATGACTAATATCTACCCACAGCGTTAAAACTCATGATGGACTAATTTAGACTAAATTGCGTTAACCTACCCATTAGTGACACGTTATCTTCTGGGCTCAGCTGATAACTCATTTAATGTCTGGCTTTCATTTTTGGGGTTAAAAAGGTACGTATGTTATGGATGTAGGTATTATGGTAGTTTATGGTTTCGTGTGGCGACTCTGGAAGGTCGACGGACGATTGTAAATAATCGTAAAAGTATGAATTTACTGTGATTTTAGACACGCTAAACTGTTGATGTTACTAAAATAAAACATTAACGCTTTATAGTTATGTTTTGTTTATTTAAACAGAGATGCAAAAATGAAATATGATGAGAAAATTAATGTTGACATAAAAACTTTAGACGACTAAAACAATTTTTGCAAAATAATTTTTGAAATCGGTCCAGTAGTTTTTAAGTTTATTCGTTACATACAGGAATACAAATCTTTCCTTTTTATAATATTGGTGTAAATGTTATGTCATAGCATCATTGTAGTACGTAAAAAACATTTTTGTAAAAAAAATATATTTTTTCTTGAACGGCTCGCCGCACACAGATTAACCCTGAGAGGTTTTCGTTGTGAGGCTAAAACCAAAATATGAAGTTAAGTGTATTAGAAATAAGTAAATAATAATGCAATGGTAAAATCGTCTAAATGTGTCTTGAGTTACCAACACTGTCCTCTCATACCTATTAATACTGTGATTTGAAAACAATGTAAAAACCGTTTATTTTTAAAAGAGTAACTGTGGAGGTTCTTGCCGGCTCTTCTCCATAGAAAGCGTCCAATTGGAACCGTGCACCTAGCTTCTGACGTTTCATAAGTGCTCTTGTAGGTTTATGTGAAATAAGATATTTTGTATTTTGAATTTAATGTGGAAGCAGAGAAGCCCTTTCCTCATTGGTCAGTGCGTCAGCGGTGCGGGATCAGCATGCTCGATATACCATGTACGTAAAGCTCACCAAGCGCCTATATTTCAATGAGCGTTTCCCGATTCGCTTGGTTTGCGCGCGAGCGGGGCGGGATCGTTTCGGTTTACTGCGTCTCGGTAGAAAAAAAAAACAATTTACGAATGTCTTTTTTTCAATACGGATGGCGCCAATTACGCTTTCGTTTTTTTCGTAAACGGTGATAAATATAACACGCCACAACATCTTCATCACTCGAAGACGACATTTTATCGCGAGGATTTAAGCAGTCGCGAGGATTTAAGCAGTACTGCACAAATTATACCGAAAAAATAACGTGAGGTCCGTAAATGAAAGCATTGCGGTATCGTTTCGGTAAACAGAGCATACTGTACCGCACTGCTGCTTACTGATCAATGAGAAAAGGGCCTTAGATTGGCTTGCAGGCTAAGGCCTCTTCCAAAAATCTAAGCTGCACTAGGATGAGTCTGCACTATATAGTTAGGTTACCTACACTGACAATCCACACTTCAGGGCATTTGGGGGACGTAAAACACCGTCTGCCAACAGTTAAACACAAACGTCGGGACATAAATAATTACACGGGCACTGCACACGGTGACATACGGGGGACAAGAGGGAAAGGGGGACAAAGGGGACAAGTTATAGGCCCACCGTCAAACCGCAGCCATGTTGTGGTCGTTGCCAACTTTGACCAGTTTGTATTGGCCTAATTTTCAGTTTTTTTACCGTTTTTGTCAAAGAAGGTGATGTACAGACGGTAGAACAGATAAGTATGCAGATTGTGACGTTAGCGTTTTAAAGAGAGTTGAGCGTTGAGAGCGGTCAAGTCTGTCTCATAGTTATTTAATCTGTTTCTGTGTGTACGTGCACTCTGTTGGTTACAGCTTCATCGTTCTTTGTTTACTGTTGCACGTGCTATTTGAAACAGCTGACTGTGTTGCGCATTCCCAAGCTACATAACTTACTATTTTGCCATGTGCATACATTGTCATGGTTAAAACCAGTTAAGACTCAGTCGATTGTGAGTTTTAGCCGAATTCAATGTAGCATACCAAAATATAAATAAAAATAAAAGAGTTTGCTAAAAGCATTCTAGCCGTACCATTACCGTATTTTGAATAGTGCAATTTTTTTTTGAGTCAGTTTTCATGTAGTTTTATATACTGTGATATGAAAGTCAAAGTCAGAGTCAAATAATTTATTGCAATTAGGCACAAAAAGGCACTTTTGAACGTCAAAAACAAAAAAATAGAATTGATTCTAGTCGCCCCTTCCAAAAGGTAGTTTTCGTATGGAGAAGAATGGGCAAGAAACTCCACCGTTACTCTTTTAAAATGTTTTACGATATTTTGTATACATTAATTATATAATTATATGTGAAGACGATGCACCTGGAATAAGATTACTATACCACAATAGATAAAAATAATTAAAAATGAAGCAATGACAGAAAAAATAATTATGTAATGGATACATGGTGTTCACATATTTACAAGCATTGTTAAAGTAGGTACCTATACGATATTCCTAAAAAAATTACAAGTGATACTAATTAGTCAGTGTGTGAGTAATCACAGAATGTAAAAAAAAAGTTATAATATTGAATTACACAATTAAATTGGCAACCAGTTTGATTTTGTCTAGAAAGCTCTTAACAGATTAATGTCAACTAAGACTCATTAATGGATTTCTATTCAATCTGCTTAGCGTTTTACCAATTATGTTAGTGCGGCTCCCTGTCTAACCAAATGTAGCTGAATACCAGTATTTTATATGGAACGACTGCCTATCCGTTCAAAACCCAGTTACTGGGTAACGCGATACCCCTTGGTAAGACTGGCTGTCAGACTTTTCGACTTCTGAATGTAACAACTGTCAAAAGTCTACAAATGACAGCCGGAACCAACAGCTTAACGTCCTTTCCGTATCATGGAAGGGTCTCGGTATGTAAAGATGGTCACCCATCCACGGACCGACTACAGCTACCGTAACTTAACCTGATCGATCGGCCCGCGCGACTGTTGTTACATAGCCATGAGCCCCTCAAATTTTAAAATCCTTCAAATCCTTCCTATCTAAATACTCGACTCGATTAATGATTCTTAATAACTTGTTAATTTTATTCTATGTAAATGGACATTCTATCAAGATAAACGTCCATCTCAATTGGTGGGTAACGAGTGATGACACTTGACATATAATTATTTTCTCCATCAACATTCTGATCGTCCAGTGGGGTTCATGTGACATATCGGGGACAACAATCTGATGGGAGATTTTTTCTTATAAACAAGAATTTCTACAATATTGCAGCCGCGCTTTGAAAAATGGTATCCTGTATGTCTGTTGTAGACCATTCTAGGAGACTAAATTAAAATTAATGTTTTCTTTTTTTAAATAAACTTAATTTCCAATTACATACCTACTAAGGTACATGCCTCAAGAATTTTTATTTGTGTTATTTTGCCAAAACTTGAAAATAATGTTAAAACTTCTTTTTCAACATTTTCATTTGTTTTTCCCCCTATTATGGGACTTAAACATACCTGGCGAAATATGGGAGTAATACCTATAGGTACATCTCGGTCTAACAGTGGCTGCAGGGGAGTTTATTGCGCCACTTCTTCCCAGCTAAAGCACTAGGAAGTGGTGAAGGGTGGGCGTTTTTGGGGGACCGTCTAATGTAATTTTGACGTTCGAAAAGTTCTGATTCTCAGCCTAGTTTGAATGACTTTTGAATTTTGAACATTAATATGTGTCCGATTCCGAAACAATCCAACCGAAAAAAATTACAATCGCAACGCAACTAGGGCGCTAGAAAGGGTAACAGAATTACTGACCAGACTTCATTACGTTTTGGAACTCAAAGGAATAAAAAAAAAAACAAAATTAAAAACAATTACAACTCCGCAGAAACTCGTCATCAAATAAAACACCCCATACTTAACTTTAATGAAACATGACATATTCCGTACTTAATTTAAAATGAAAATAATAAAACCGTAGCCATTCGTTCGGACATAATGTCAATAGCCGCGTCATAGCCTTTGTTGTTAAAAGGCCTTGCGTTGCATGTGGACTCTCGATCGAAATAATATTTAATGGCCGATCATAGTTAATGGAATAGTTAATATTTTATATGATGGAGTGGATAGTGTTTAATTTAAACATGATGTAAGGGGTGTCCCGATAGTAACATTTATGAAGTATAAATGTAAACTTCAATCAAAACAATTTACTCACTTTACATGATGACGCGCTCTGTCGTCTCTCCAAGCTAATCTCTATTATTTTTCTAATCTTATAAATTCCAAATAGTGTTTATCTCATTTATTTATAGCTTGTGGCTAAGTAACAACAGCTGCACGGGTCTATCGATCAGGTTAAGCTACGTTTGCCGCGGTTGGTCTGTGGATGGGTGACCATCTTTACATACCAAGACCCCTCCGTGCCTCGGAAAGCACGTTAAGCTGTTGGTCCCGGCTGTCATTTGTAGATCTTTGACAGTCGTTACGGGTAGTTAGAAGCCCAAAAGTCTGACAACCAGTCTTACTAAGGGGTATCGTGTTACCTAGTAACTAGGTTGTGGAGGTCAGATAGGTAGTCGCTCCATGTAAAATACTGGTATTCAGCTGCATCCGGTTAGACTGGAAGCCGACCCCAACATAGTTGGGAAAAGGCTAGGCAGATGATGATTTATTCATAATATTATGCCATCCATACAACCTATAAAATACTCGCGGAGGTTGCATGGAAACGCCATGCAGGCTAAACCATCTACAGGACATACTTTCAATACTTTAGCTGCAAGATTTGATATTTTATATAATGACGACTCACAAAACGAACTTCCTATCACCGTCATACACGTGACACTCAGCTGGCCAGTGGCGATCACGTTGCAGAACCGAAGGGCCCCGAAGCTGTTCGTGTAATTTCGGCGAGGCTTATACCTCCCATTACCCGCTAACTCTCCTTATTCCTATCTCCCCATGATTGTCGCAGTTATTGTAAAGTCACCAAACAGTTTCGATAAATAGATTGTCAGAATTCACTTTTGTTCAGCGGCGTTTGCCGACTGTACACTGAAGACATACGCTGATCTGCCAGTGGATATTTTCAGTTTAAACTGAAGTTGATCCAATTTTAAATATAAGAACTTGCCCATGTCTGCACTCCCTGCATGTCTTCAGTTAATTAGCACCGTCTAATAAAATCCAAAGCAAAGCTAACCCACTTATCTTTGAAAACAGAAGCTCGCTGTATGCCGACGTTTTTCCACGATAAACATCAAGACTCACGTCTTTAACGTCCAAGATAAGACAGCCGCTTTCATACACACTCCTTTCCAAGTTCCATTAACTTTGGCAAGCAAAGGCGGCGACTAAACTATGCATGTATCGTGTGTACATCTCTTTTCATCGCTCGCTGCCCACCGTTCACACTAGTTAACATTCTGCCGACCCGACTATAAGGGGATGAAAAAAGTCGACTCAAAGAGAACAGGTTTACCAACAGCACTCAAGATTCCATCTTTTGAAGGGGCGCGAATTCGATCTCTTTAATGTTCACCTTTTCAACTTCCAACCTTTTCATACCTGCCCTACAAAGTTCCAATACAAAAAATTGAATACGAATATTTTTAATTGGAACACGGATGCAGCGACAACAAAGTTTGAGAATGGACCTAAAATTACAATACAATATAGGTACATGCCTTATTAACATAACAAAGGGACCTTTCGAGGCGGGTCATTCTGTAACCCTATCGTCATCCATTAGTTAGTGGCAGGTTAATAAGGTTCTTTGTTGTCGCCACTCGACGCTTTCACAATTTCGCCTTGAATGCAGCTTATCTCCGGGCTTGTTTGCTTACACCCTCCGTAAAAGACCCACCATACTACGTCACTCGCCAATTTTTGTAGCGTTAGTTGGAAATTATGAACACAAGCCGAGATAGTCTTTGTGTGCTTAGGTAAATTTATCTCTTGTTTTTGCATTCTCTTCAAAGAGTTTCGCAAAGTGCATATAAATCTGAAATCTGAGACAGAATCTCTGTATGCGTGTTTCTGTATTGGACTTTATTTAAAACGAGTTCAAAAATCAAAACTCCTTTCTTTGAAGGAATGTAATTCCAGTAATGCGTATGATTTCAGATCTTAGAATGGATGGATGATCAAAGAACATGAAAGTGTGTAATGAAGCGTGAAGCTAATAGTTCTATAACAGAAGCAAGTGAGTATGAAATATGTGTAGGTAATCGTTTATTGAAGCCAACATAATAGTAAGTTATCGAGAATTTTGTCGCTCAAAATTCGTTGGCTGAGCCTCTCAATAGTCGATTTAGGGGCGAAATGGAAAATTAATGGCACGGAAGTGAAATTCTTCGGATAAACCGGAGACAATAGACTTAGACGATCGTTTTAGAGCTCAACTAAGGACATTGAGTACCATTACTATCGGTGAGAATGGCTGAGGAGATGTTAAAATTTTATATTTGATTGTAAAAGAATCTGCGAATGGAATCCTAAACACGTAAAGACTTTAGGAGACTAAGCCAACAATAGCCGGAAAATAGAAACAAAAACTCGAAGATCCTGTGAATATGTAAAACGGACAAAATAATCAAAAAACATGAATTGGGAAAATGGGGCAAAGGAACAATGAAATGGACATTGGGTGACATATAGAAGAACACATAAAGTCATGTCTATTTTCCCCCAAAAAGCTTAGCAGAGGTGACATTATAGTAGGTATAGTTCTACCCACATTTCGCCAGCAACGTACAAAAGAATTTACTGTGTCTCCAACTTCAGGTAAACTGCATGTGGAAGTAAGTAAAACAATTGCAAATTATATTAGTGAACATGTTTAAAATTCCATCAATGCTACATGTGCTATCTTTAATGAACAAACATCCAATGTTCAACATAATTGAAGCCACAAACAAAAACAATGATAACAACAACACCAAACTACTTAAACAAACCGAAAATTATGACCAGCAATAACAAAACAAACCATGTAACTTCATAGCAATACCATTATATTTATCAGTAGCAGCCTGTTACCGAAACCACTATCAAATTCTAAACAATAGTTGGCGCTGCAAACTGCGGTCACGCGGGCGCAACAATGGCGGTACGATCCGCTGCAAAACGTTATTAAACTTAAATAGAAGGGACCATCGATGCAGAAACTTCCTATTACTTGGGATCGAAAGAAAATCTCTTATCAAAAGCGATTATTGGGCCGGGATTAATATCTAACTGTGTGCGGACAGGAGGAGAGATGGGAATTTCGATCGAACGATAAAAATCTCTGCGGTGTCGGACCTCTTTTGGGTTTTATTAGTGTCCGATAGCCGGTAGTCAGGATAGTGTTTATAAGAATGAAATGATCAAACTCTCAGTGGAAAATTCGAGAGCTAAGCTTTACAAGAATAAGGTCTATTATGCTGCCTCCTGATAGATCGTTATAAATCAATTTGGTGTTAGATTACTTAATTTGTAAAACGAAATCTGATATCTGGCTAACAAAGTTTTCGAGGAGCGCTTTGTCAATGTCACAATTTAGGCTTACAATATTGTAAATAATTATATAATTTTTAACACTAGCTTCCGGCAGCGACTTCACCCGCGTGATATCTTTATAAATGTTATGTTATTCAGTGATAATATAGCATTCTACTGGTAAAATAATGTTTAAATCGGTCCAGTAGTTTTTTGAGTTCATTTACTACAAACAAAAATACAAATCTTCTTTCTCTTTATAAAATTAGTGTAGAAGTAAACAAAAACAAAAGAGGAACGCAGTCAGAGCATTTACACCGTCTACATCAAAATCATCTTTAAACATTCGGCATATGAAACTTCATTCCGACCGAATCTAAAATCAATACCGTGGAAAGAATTCCATTCCGATGGAAATTCAATTCAAACCATTCAACGGTGCTCGCGGTGAAAACAATATTATTGGTGGACCGCACGAAAGCCTATCTGATGAAGGGAAAGCTAGGCTATTGTCAAGTTCAATATTCATTGAGGCTGTTAGTGAATTAATGAAGGAAAATAAATTAATAGTTGCTGATTTGGCAAATAATTGTCTATTGATTTTGAATAACGTTTCGAAATTGACGGTTGATTTTTGGTTAGCTTTTATTTTTAAAGATAGATTGAAACCTTTCTTGAATTTTGTATTGGCTTGTCATTATTTTTATAATACCTGGGCGTACAAGTTCTGCTCAGGTGAAAATAGAGAAAACTAATTTTCCCAGAAATGAGACCTAGCTAAATAAATTTTTCGCTCCCGTAAACCCTTATATTGCAACTTTAATCGAAATCGTTACAACCAGAACTTGATTGCAAATATATATTATAAAATTTGTAGAATGACCCAGAGGGCTGGCTGGCATTGCCATTCAACGTGGCAATGCTGCCAGTCTTCTGGGCACGTTTCCGGATGACAGCGATGCAGATGAATTCGACGCCTAAGTGTCCTTTTTTTGTATTCATTTATAGAATTAGTTAGTTAGTCTTTTAATTTAGTATCTAGAGTAATTAGTTAGTTGTGTTAAAAATTGAAAATTTATATTATGTGCAATAAATATACAAATATTGCTCATTTAATTGAGTTCTCTATTTGAAATGTTTTGCTTTTACTTCTTTGTCGTTGCCTATTTACTTTTTTTTTAATGGAAATTATTAGTCGATTTTACTCATCATTGTTTATTTGTGTGCAAATACTTCAAGTCTTTTCAGTATACAGCTCATTATTTTCGAATTCTATTCACTAAATACAAATTGATTTCTACTGCAAATATAATAATTGTTATCTTCAAGAGGCGTGTTTATCGCTCATACATATTCATAAGACGAATGCCGTAGGCGCTTTCGATCGAACCAGGGTTACCAAATTTTTAGTTTAAGTTTCACTGTTCACTTAAAAAACGTAGACAATCTCTTAATATATTTTTATGATCTCTAAAAATAACTTATAAAAAAAACGACTTCTGATTTAAAATATTTTCCGTCTCTGTTGTTTTTACTTTTATAATTAGATTTTCTATTAGTTATATTGTAACATTAGAAATACAGCCGATAAAAAAATCCAGCTTTTACAAAGCTAAAAATATTCTCCCAACTTTGAAACTAAAATGTAGAGAATTTACCCTTGTTCCGTTGGTACCCCTGGATTGTGAGCCCATGTTGCGGGTTGAATAACCACTTATATTCAATGTTAGATAGCCCAAAATTTATTGTTGGAGAGAACATGAGACCTTAATTAATGGGCATTCTAAATCAAAGGGGTAAATATCTCCTGTCTATTATGTGAAGTTATCTGGTTTCGTACACGAATTCCTTAGTCTTGTTGCGAATTGTGAGTGAAAATATAGGTCTTCATATTTTGTTTATAATCACCTCGTTTTGTCACATTTATTTGTCAAGTGGCATAGATGGCACGATTGTGAAATAAATGTGCACACACGTCTGTCACGTCAATCTCAAGTCGCCGATCACTCACGACAAAAAACATAGTGACGTAGAAGTTACGAAACTTGGATATAGAATTTGTACCTGAAGTGTTGCTATGACTGACTGACTATTTGTTCACACACGTACCTAAACTTTTCTTTTTGCTTGTGCTGTGGCACTTTATCATAACGCATCAACTTCGAGTACAGGGATCTCATTCACAATAAGGTAAAACCAAACACAAAACCATCTTCCCATAAAAAACAGCACCAACAACACCATACAATTCGCACATCTGCACCCACTCCAGCACAATGGCTTTCACAAACCGTTCCCTTCAAAACTGCACCGGAATATTCCGGTCTACACCGGTTCAAACCGCTGCAAAACGGCGCGTCAAACCCCGCCATATCGTCGAACCCGTGACGCAGATATATTAGCATTTAGATTATGTCCTCCGGCAGTAGAGGACACGTGCTGTCGTTCGTGCCTACCTCTGATTTGTCCTCGGCACTCCTCCGCAAATGGACGAACCTCGCGTTTAATGAAAATAGAAATTCCGGTGCAAAGCTGCTATAAATGTTGAAGTTGACGGTAATTGACGCTCCGTGCGCCATTTTGGTTTAATATTTCCAGGGATGCTATATCTTTGTTGGTGAATGATTCAATTGTGTTTTTTGTTTGGGATGAAAATAAAGAATGTCTTTTTGATGTACCAGTTAAATGGAGGAATTCGATGAGCAACAATTGAAGCTAACATACTTTCTTATTTACAAATATCTCCAGAATTCAGTTAAGAAAATTTCCTTACATACACCTTCGGTACATAACTTAGATAAAGAATTCGCATCCCAAATGAATTTCCGAAGAAATTCCATATCACTCTTTGTATTGTAGAATGTTATCTTGGCTTCCTTTAGGTCGACATAAAAACTCGAATAAAGGTAGTGAAAGGTCTCGTTTTTCTTAGCGATGACGTGACCTCGATACGTCTCATAGGAATCGATTGTTTTCCAATCGATCCCGAACACACATCTTTTTTACATGATCACTTTTGCACAATATGACAGCTTCGTTCCTCGTTCCCTTGTGCATATTAAAATGCAAATCAAAGCCGTAGCCGGTAGCTGGCGCCGTCGCATATTCCCGATTTTTTCCTCGACGAATCGATTCGACATTCGTAATCGAGATAGACGCGAATAGTCACGTCTGTAATATATATTTGGGGGTGTCGTAAAGACATCTAATACGAAATCTTTTTTACTTATTCCAATATGTGCAAAAGTAAAGCATTTTCCTTTACGATTGTAATAAAATTCTTAATCGAGAATTAATGTTGGTGGAAGGTGCGGCGAAGGAAGTGTTGTTTTCTTTTTGTTTAGCGCCATCCTATTTTAAGTAAGGTAGAGGCGTGGCATTGAGGCGGGTTATAACGACAGGGTGCCATCTGACGTCATAACAAAGCCCTCACCTTTTGTCAATTTTAGAGCACCTTAAAGATCTGTAGCGCGCGGTAACGACCGACGCTATTCGGTGACGTCATTTGCTATCTTTTTGTTAAAGTTATATTCAAAATAGTGTAAATAGAAATTACCTTTTTCGACTAGGCACTTTTTACTGTTTCCAATATTTTTATTTTGGACATTTCTAATGTTTCCATAAAATTGTTCTAACGTTTTGTTTCGTTAAAATCAAAAGTTTCTCAACAAAAAAACCTGAATTTTATTAATGAAAAATTTACCTAAATATTTAACATCATTGCCTATAAATCATATTTCATCTCCTTGACCTAATTGAATTTTGACTTATATAATTAATTTATATTACAACTATTGTTCAATTTATTTAAATTATTTGTAATTCTAATGATTAATAATTCAGTTTTAATGCAATGATGACCCATAATTTATAAAATCTAATTTTTACGCCGGAAACTGCAGAATATTTTGGTCGTAATACATAATGAACATAACAACTTTGCACAATATTGTGCCAAATAAATGTAATAATAAACGTAAATGTAGTAATTTTCTGACCTAACAAATTATTCCTAAATCAAAATATAATTTAGTCATCCACGAGAAACGCGATGCAAGCTCTAATGAACGTGTCATCCATTTGATTTCAAATAATGTCATAATTAACGACACAACGCAGCATTATTCACTGACGAATAATTGAAATTCTCATCATCGTACTGATGGCGTAACTAGCGTTAGATGAGCATAATATATGGATGGAAAGTTATGTTTTATTATTGAAGTTTCATACAATATTCCATAGCCGTTTGATATTGATGCATTTACCTACTATACTGTTCATGAGTGGGTGATGTATTAAAACACGGTCGGTGTCAAAGTCGGTGGCAAAAAACGAAAATTCTAAACCAAAGACACCGACTTCTGAAAGTATTTTTCACTTTGTAGTGTTTTTTTTTGGAAGTCGGTTGTATTTTTTTTTGTAAAAAGTTTTTATTTTTCACTTTTTAACTGTGGTACCTACCCCACACAAATTCGAATACCACTACCTGCTATGTAAATAACAGTGACAGGAACTTATCATATCATCCACATACTAAGTGGGAAAAAATACGTACTATTGAACCTAACTCAAAAACGACCCAAGCAAACTTAATAAAATTTATATGGGACCACCTCTGAAGTATAATCTACCAAACAAAAAAAGAATCATCAAAATCAATTCATAATTGGCGGAGTAATCGCGTAACAAACATACAAAAAAAAAAAAACATACAGTCGAATTGAGAACCTCCTCCTTTTGGAAGTCGATTAAAAAGAGCCTTTACTTAGTGATGATACTTTAGGCCACCAAGCTTTCGGCGCTGAGTTACTCGGCATAGCATATTTCTGGGTCACGTAGCTGACTCCTTACTATCTCTTCAATCAGTTCAATCACGAATATTTAACTGTATGTTTGGTCCTTTAAGAACAAAGACGTAGAATGGGCTTGTTACCTTTCATCTTTCAGGCATTTCAAAAGGCAACTTTTTGCAATAGAGCATCTTCTACGTAGTCTCTTTGCCGGGTGAAGTTAGAAGGTATGTTAATGTTCATTTTTAACCCCCGACACAAAAAGAGGTAAGTTTGGCCGCTGTGTGTGTCTGTCTGTGGCACCGTAGCTCTTAAACGGGTGAACCGATTTGAATGCGGTTTTTTAATCTGTAAGCAGGTTTTCTAGCGATGGTTCTTAGACATGTTTTTATCAAATAGGTTCAGCTGTTTAAATATTATCAGCTCTTTTCCAGTTGATGAATGGATGTGAATATCTTCCACAGGTCTGATCGATTTGAAATTTGATATTCTGTTACTTCAATGATATTAGAAGAACATAGTAACCTTGAACTGATGCTGCAGCATCACTTGTAAACCCAACTCTCTTACCAACTTACAGCAGAGGTATCGTGTTGGGCTCATTGGAATGGTCTCAATGAATAGGTTATAGATAGATGGTGAACAAGGTCTGGTGATGGAGTAGGAAAGAGAAATTAGGAAATGTTTGTTTCATTTTAATTGTTAAAATTGTAGGTAGTTGTAGGTCCAATATTTAACCTATGGGAGTAGGTGTAATGTAGGAATACCTCTGACTAACTCTTTGGGGAATCCAGGCGTGATGTTGTGTGTTATACAAGGTGTGGACGACATTACGACAGTAAATAAAACTACGTATATCTAATGATGTTCTTAGTCCGCATACGAAAATACAATCAAATACCTATATTCAATAGTTTCGTCACCATAGCTAGTCAAAGATTGGCAAAACCCATAGTCCGCACATCACTACTATTAAGTTTCTTTGAAAAAATCACTTTTTTAATTTCGATGCTAGGATTTATTTGATGGTTCCAAAATCCTCTTATGCATTAGTATTGCCAGTGTTTTAATTTATTGTCGTGTTGTCTCCACATAGTATAACTGCAACCTTGCATCCGAATTTAAATCCAGCCAGAATTATTTCCAACGACCACATACCAACCAAATTGAAGCCCCAACCCAGTACTACCATGACCACATGCCAACAATTACAATACTCCATTAGAACGGGGTCGGCAAAAAGTGTAATTTGCCCAGCTATCCGTGTTGTATCATTTAGGTTCATTAATTACATCATAAGTTCGACGGTAGCCATTTTATCGCGGGCCCAGCCGACGCCGGTTATGCAAATGATGCCCACCGAGTGTCAGTAATGCCAACATTATAACAATTTAAGACGTAAAACAACAATAAGTATGTCTAATATCTTTATATTTTCGGTGGTTTGTGAAATTAGGTCCGCTTGACCCAAATTGTGGGTTTCTGAATAAGTACTACGGTTCGGATTTTTGCGCAATGTTATGAAAAATCTTGTTGGGATTCTTGTTGATTTTCAAGAAGCATCATCCAAATCATTCTGTAAAAGTGTACTAGTTAGCATTACTCTCCAAATATTGAAACTTACTCTTAACTAACACGCTTCCGTAAAAGATGGGTAATTATTAGTACCTAGATAAGATCAGGCTGCTAGGTATATAAAATGCAAAAAAGGGGTTGATGGTAACATTTTTTGCCCCGTCCTCCACATCTATTCCAATAAAATCGAATAGCCTTACATATTTTATATACACGGAGACTTTTTCACTCCTTATTGTATGCACACATTGCCCATATTTCCGCGACTTTGCGACGCGTCACGGGTTGGGACACCACACGCATACTAAGTACGTACGGAACCCGACGAAACGTGTGGCGAACAACAGTTTACTACACCCATTTTATTTTCTACCATAAAAACGTTTTACGTCTCATTTTCACAAAGCACTGCGACATAATTATGCGGGAGAGTTAGACCCGAGATGCGATTTTTAGTCTGAATTTTAATGTTAATGTGAATTCACCCTGTATTCTAATGAGTGAGTATGAGGTATATTCATACAACTCATATAACTATTTAACCCTTGGTGCTTCTGTGAGCGAATGTAAGCAGAAATTTCGGCCGTATAATTTTCCCCTTTTGTGAATTCAAACAAAATCGTGATTGAATTAATGCTGTTTTAATAAGCCAACTTTGGTGTTCCGCTGTTCTTGAGTTGATTAAAATTTGGTTGTACCTACTTTTAGTACCTGGTGTTTAATTTTCATTTAAGTTGGGAATGATGTTTCGGAAAACTGTAGCTTTGAGTTAAGAATTGCTAAATTTGTTCGGAAATAAGTATACCAATTGAAAATTAATTAACAAAATAAGCTCTTTTACAAAAATATAATTATACATTTAATTAGGTATAATCCAATTATAGTGATGGGAACGCACGTGTACGTTTTACGTCGATAAAATTCCTATTTCAGAAATCAACGAACATTATTACATATTTACATCAAATTATCGGTAACAAAACCAATAATTAAAAGTTTCTATTAAAAACTACTCGCAGCCTAGCTTAATTTGTCGTCGTCATTTTTAATTATACCAGCAATAGGTATAAAAATCGTAACAAAAATGTAATAGGCACGCGACAATCGTCGGCATTTCCACAAAATATTCAGTTGAACTGTAATTACCGTATTATGACCTCTGTAAATGTTATAATAGATTTTTATACCGTTATTTCGTCAGTTCATTTTTACATTTTTACACTTAAATACCTTAAAATTACCATGCAAGTTAGTCTAGACCCTCATTTGTTTTTAAGTAAAATGTTTTTTTTTTTACATTCAGGACATTTCAAGATGGCGACTCGTTAAAAGGAAAGTATCGATAAGAGTTGTGTTTTTTATGGATATTTCTGATCTAAAGCGACTATTAAGTATCAGCAAACTATCTGTTTAGTAGGCTAATGACGTTAACTGAACTTTGACAGTTAATTACATATCTGATTGCCTCGACATCCGATATGATTTTCACTTAGGAAGTAACCCGCTCTGATAATTACCTAGGGGGATTCCAAACTCCTCTAATGATACCTACTCAAATTTCAATAGTTACAACAGGAAAAATCTGTGTTTATTGTGATTACTAAACAGTTTGTAAGACTATTAGGTACTTAGTAGTTCAAAAACTGAACTGCGTAATGCTTAGAAACGAAAAAGTTTAATTTTGCGTTGTAAAACAAACAGGGAAATTAACTGTTAAACAAATTGACACACTACACCAATTTGCGGACAATTTAAATTGGTAGTCAATTAAATCAACCATTAAATTCCATAACTTTACAACCTACACATTACTGAAAATGTAAATTCAATAGTCACCAAATTATCAGTCCTTTCTCTATTGGCTATAATTAAAACAAATGAGAGTCTTAGAGTATTTAAAAAAGGAATGCAACTCACCAGCAGCGTCGACTTGACAGTTGAGGAAGAGGAGGTAGGCAAACAGTAGAGCGACGGTGCGGTGGAGCGCACATCGCCGCTCTCGCATCTTACCGGCGCCGGGCCGCGCCTGCGCCAAGACACACGTCACTACGTCGCCCCGCCCCCAACATACCCGCGCGGCGCCCGCGCAAACCCACCCCAAAAATGCGCAAGCTACGCGCTAATCTTACTTACACCTTACATATACACATCACAACCAGTTTTGCCACTTAACATTAACATAACCTACAATAATTGATATCATTTAATTTTTATCACAAAAATACGACAACCGCTTCGATGAAAAATTTTCAAAATTTTTAGGACTAGAGTTTATTAGATTTAAAAACACGTAGACAACGACGAGGATTTTTTTTAATAATTAACTATTTTTACAGCGATACTTTAGGTTTGATATAATGTCAGGATTAGACGTTCGTTTTGGTTTAGTTGGCTTCACTGCGCGAGAACATTATAGGAAGCACAGTTTGGTTGTACGGAGCCTTCAACGGTTCAACCATATTCCATTGTTATACACTGTTTCGGTCTTCTCAACTGGATTCGGAGAGTGCACTACACTGGCGCGTCCGCCGTTCACAATTAACACTAGATTTTTTCTCAATCAAACACATTTTTTACTGTTTATTTCTGAAGTCATGTGCCGCGCCCGCTTAACATTTCACCTGCAAACAGATGGACACAATGTTAGGAGTCAGCATGACGTGGATGTATTCTCATGCTGACACACAACATTTGAGTCGAATTGGAATGCGCACCCTTTAATATTAGCCGAACGAAATCTATGGAGTTCATTCCCCTAAAATGTAAGCCTTTTCACATCTGGAGGTCCTCTCTAACTCCGTAACGAAGATACGGGCTCGTCCGAAATTGGTTGATCCGTCAAAATAAGTGTCAAATTAAATTTTTCGGAATGGCAAACCCACATTGAGAGTAGGGACAACTGTCAAATCGTGTTGTCATTCATTCTTAGTTCAGGCCCCGAACTCATCTTTATCCGTAAGTGATTCGAAGTAGGAATCGCCCCTATCCTCGGCCGAAACTGGGGATTTCGTGCTTAGAGAGTAGATTCCCAGTTCTGTTTGTAGCGATAGACAGCGAATAGAAATCCTAATACCAATAAAACTAAATGAAGCATAGAACGTTAAGTCGAATACTTTGAAGCAATAGTATTGTTACGTAAAACTAAAGGTATGTATCTTTTCAAATGGTTATGTCCAAGTGGATTAAAATAGAATTTATAGTACATTAAATGGGCGTCATTTTGATGACACTATTTAGTTACGTGGTCAATGTTTGTAGGTACTATTTATAGCTCGATTGTTATTTATGCTCAATTATCATAGGTAGGAACCAAATAAGTTAAATTGTTTATTAACATCTAAAATTGTAAGTATTTTTTTAATTGGATCTAGTTGTCTGTTGGATAAATAAATAATTATCATTTCCTTTATTTCATTTACAAACATATAATTTACATTTTTAAATAATTTTATAAAATTATTAAAACAAAACACTTGTAAACATAAAAAAAATAGTAGCCCACCGGTATAGGGAACGGGATCCAAGGAACCGGTGGTCAGTGTCTATTATTATTATCTATACTAATAATATAAAGAGATAAAATTTGTTTGTTTGTAAGTTTGTATGTAGGGGGTAATCTCCGGAATTACCATGCGGATTTAAAAAAAAAGCATTGGGTAGCCCAATTTTTGAGAAAGGTTATCCATAGACTCGCGGACAAAGTCGCAGCCAGAAGCTAGAAAACAAATAAAAACAAAGCACTACTTCAAAAAACCAACCACCAAAGGTAAGAATAAAATAACGCGGCAAACAGTCCTTAAATCCAATCCTACATTATAATAATAATACATTTTTGTCCCCAAACAAAACACGGCTAAAGCTAACAAAAGCAAAATATAAACAGAGGGTAGATCTGCAAATAAATGTCAAATCCTAATTCATTCGCGGTCACGTGTATTAAATCCCGCTGTTTGAATATTCGGCCAAAATATGACGGTTAAACTGTAATAGAATGGCCCAACCGTCTGTAGACACAATTAAATGTTCCCAAAAGGTTGAATACCAAATATTTTATCTTTATTTTTCCTTGTATTAGGATCATAAAAATAGTTGCCTAGTGAAAAGAATAAATTACTTTGTTTTTTCCTTTTCTGAGTTAATAAATTTTTCGTTGTTTGACAATTCCAAGAAATATGTTTTAACGTTAATGTAAACAAAGAGCTAGGAGAGCATTATGATAATAATGAAGAGTGGATGCTAACGTTGCCGTGGGTGTATTAATAGACGTTCTAAGAAAGCTGTGATATGTAGATGATACGTTACATTTAAGTGCTACATTATTCAGGGTAAGTAGATAGTAAAGTATACGCATTACATTCCAATTAGTATATAAGAGAATTTCTATATTTCTAAAAATTCTTTAAAACAAAATTCAATATAAAAATTCCGCCATCCAAAAATCAGGACTAAAAATTTCAGTATCAAAAGATTGACTCCGTACGTATTTCAAAGACGAATATACATATAAGTTGGACATAACTCACGAATTCCAATAACCGAGACAAATTCTCGGCTCCCGTGAGAGGGAAAGATATATCAAGGGGTATGTACGAAAGAGATAGATGTATTAGAACTAAATATTCTATGATATAGAGTGGGACGCTGCGTGGAACAGTTTGCACAACTTATAAGTTCCAATAAGACTGGCCAGGTGCGACGGCTGATGCCACGAATAGAGCTATTTGCATAGTCTCGTGAAATTGGTTTGGTGTTGTAACTCACAGTTATTATAAGTTACTGGCATGGTATTCCGACAAGAATCTTGGTTTGAGGAATTGGAAACAGTTAATACAGCAGCGGCCTGTAGTTTTAAATAACTGTTGTGTTTTGTTATAGTCTGTGCGCGATTGCTAGTCACCGCCTGAGGTTTGTTTAGGGTTACCACCTCTCCCGGAATTCTGGAAGTCTCCCGGAATTTTGCAATGACAATTTAAATCTCCCGGTTCCCGGAAGTTTCAAATAAACAAAATTCTTTCGGAATTTAAAATTCACGCACACTGGCGGAATAACTAGTGGTGAAAATTAAACGACCGCGAACGGTAGAGAGCTACTGTGGCCAATGCAGTCGCAAATTCGAGACACTCGAAACTATATTTTGTCCGTACCTGTATCGAACGCCGTTTGCGAGCGTGCTTTAAATATAGTATTCGATATATGGACAAAAAAAAAGAAACCGCTTATATGAAGAACATTTTGAAGGCAGATATCCAACTCGACGGCGCGTTGTGTTCCACGCGCGTCTCAAAGAGATGTCAGCAGAATTGACGGGGTCCGTTAGGACCAATGCCTGCCGAGGCTGCGAATATGGGCCGAAAGGGAAATCGTGGCCCCCGGCAACTGGGCAACCGAAGGAACACGGGTTTTAGTCAGTAAGAGTCTGACACGCCCTTCCGCTCCGCCCAGAGCAGGAGAAGTTATTTGATAATTTCCCACCCAAAAAAAAAGACAGAAATCCAAACGTTTTTCAATTTTGAGTCTGTACGTTGAAAAGGAAAATATAAATTCAAAATAAAACAAAAACAAAAAATTGCTGTTTTTTTTTTCTCCCGGATTTAGACGAACAAGAGGTCGCAACCCTAGGTAAGTTAGCGGTGAGACGGGGGAGGTAGACAGTTAACTCAGTCTGCTAATTTTGTCAATAGTGCTCTCCCCCGTTACACCGATCATATACGCCAGGCGGTGACTAGCAATCGCACGAGAACCTATGCGAAACATGGATGTTCTTTTATTGCAGCTACATTAATGCTACAATGTTATTCCTAAATCGAAAATAAGTCTTGTTTCAGGCAGAAATAAATTGCCAAGTTTGTATTTCCAGCGAAGTAATTTGTGAGTCAGTTTATTTAGCGCTATACAATGATTAATTCATTGTTCCATTTGAGAACTCAGCCATCAAATTAGTATTGCTAAGTGGTTACAAATACAGTCTACACTGACGGATCCGCGAGCGATAGGCTAAAACATAAATACATTTAAGGGTAGGCAGACGACGAGCGAAGTAGAAGAATTCAAGGAAAATAATCATAGATCTTTATTTGTTTAAAAAATAAAATTATGCAAAAAAAGTAATGCTGTATTTAAGAACAATGTAATATTTTGTTTCATAAATCTATATATAACGTGCCGCTACAATGGCGACATTAATTTAAACACGGGTAGAGCTAGTGGCCAGTAATTATAAAAATATAATAAGAATAAATAATTCGTTAATTGAAAAATTAAAATTTTCAAACGCTCACCGACATAGGGCTCTCCCTTTCCTTCAATTCGCCTTCTTTTTGCACGTTATTCGTTTTATTTTCATTGATGCGATGTTATGATCCGTGATCCCGGTAAATTACCTCAGCGCTACAGTTTTTAAGTACAGGTTGCACCAAGATGCTATTTTAGAAAATTGTAAATAAATCAATACATAATAACGTTTAATGAAATTAAAATATCTTCATAAAAAGAAAACGCTAATCCGTATACGTGTGTTAAATTAATGTCATCATTGAAGCGCCACGCTGTATATACTAATATATAAAGCTGAAGAGTTTGTTTGTTTGTTTGCTTGAACGCGCTAATCTCAGGAACTACTGGTCCGATTTGACAAATTATTTCAGTGTTAGGTAGCTCATTTATCAAGGAAGGCTATATATCATCACGTTAAGACCAATAGGAGCGGAGCACCAAAATAACATTCTATGCGGACGAAGTCGCGGGCAGAAGCTAGTCAAATATATAATATTTATTAATGATCAGGCTGGACGGTGACCCTCAAACTAAGCATTTACCTGTATCCTTGGAGTCGGAATTGCGATATTTTCAGAGTTATGGATAGTAGTGATTATTACATAATCAGTAAACTAAAATTAAACTAAACCATCAAAATAAAACACTTAAAATATATTGCTATAAGCATGAGATCAAATAAAGCAAAATAAAATAGTCACTATGTGATTGATGTACTTTATTGCCGCTATAGTGTTCTAATAAAACAATTGAACCCGATAAGCCTCAATCTCGCTATTCCACATGCAAGTAATAAAAACCCCTACAAAATATTGCCTCATACTTTTCACCAGAGCAACAACTATCAACAGATCAACGGTTCCAACGAACAGATAAATTGAACTCAACGAACTTGCAAATCTGGGACAACAGGCGAGGAACTGTTAAAATTTAACTACGCCGAAGTTAGACGACCAGCGACGTCAAGTACTCAAAATAGATACAGAAGGCTAACTTCATACGAGTCAAAACAGGCTCAAGTACACATAGACACGTACGTACGGCGATCTCAAAGGGCCGACGAAGACAACTAGTAAACTTACTGTCAAGCAAATATCCACAATGCGTTCCATAAAATAAAGTGCAAAACAAATAACCTGATTCTGAGCCGACGTTCGCACGGACGTAATAAAATCGCGGCGGGATTTGATCGCGAACTGGATTTTCAACTCTCGGTGTTAAGGCGAGCGTTGAGAATCCAACGTGCTCGAACGCACTCTCGTCCCAGCGCGTTGAAAAAACACACTGTTGGATTTTCAACTCTCGGCACTCGAAAAAAAATCGCCGCGATTTTATTACGTCCGTGCTAACTTGATACGCGCGCCTCTGACCGCTTTGATGTGCTCTCGGGCTAATGAAAGTTAATACTTCAACTCTATTTAAACTAACGCAAGATTTGACATTTGTTTTGCAGCGATATCAGCCTGATGTGCGACCCAAATTGTCTCAAACAAATGCCAATCGTGAGTGCGCTTGTACAGTGTACTCTCTGTACGTGGACGTGTGTTTTTGTGTACGTACATTTTCGTTCTTTGTGTAGAGCTTGCGTTCTGTACCAATCTATTTGGTGCGTCAAGTGTCCAGAGTAAACGCCAAATTGATTAGGACGTTAGAGGAACGCATTATGACGGCCGTTCGGACGTTTAACCGCATTCTGAAGTTATTACGGCTAGCTTGTTATCTTGAAGGGGGGTGTAGAAGTGTTTTCGTTGATCGTTTCGTAATAAGGGTTGGTTGTAATGAATAAGTATCGTGTGGCTCTATTTAAGGCATTTTTGGCGATTTTGTGTGATAAGAAATTTTCAAAGACCAAACAAAAAATGTGGCACATAAAAATCGATTTAAAAAGCATCACACTATTTTTTTTAAAGCCTTGCTTCTCGGTTAAAGAAACAAATTCAAGGAATTCATTGTCTGCAAAACAAAGTTTAATAGTCTCTTATAAGCATAAATAAACAAGTATAACTTCCTCAAATCCACGTCCTGTCACAAACTTCGAATGAACATGACATTTAATCTGTCAAATGCAAACACTTCTAATCTCAATCTTCGTTATCAAATCTGGTATCTTAATTAAAGAGGCATGTCACCACATTCATAGGCACATGTATATGCTGAACGAAAGTCGCTCTCTCCTGCAATAATCATCTATCATGCCAGAATACGGAAACGTTTAATCAACTCTCAATCTTAATTAGCAGGCAAGCTCGTTCCGACTTATCGGGCGACTAGAGCAGCCGACGTTTTGTTGGCAGAACATTTTTGTATGAAGCTGTTCATATTTATCCGACACCGATTTTTGAAGAGAATACTTCTTTAGGTGCGTTGGGCTTTTTTAAAATGGGACTAAACCGTTAATTTCGCGACCTGTTACCGACACCGTGGAGTAAAAGACATCAACGCGCTGATTACCGCGGTGCCGATTTTTTCAAGTTTTCACTCCATTTATATTCAGATCCGACATGAATTTATACAACGTAACATTATTCTTGTATTCCCCAAAGGATTAGGTAGAGACTTACAGTACATCCATATTTTGCCAGTTATGTTTAAGTCCCAGTAATAGGGGGTGAACCTATTGCCATCAACTGGGCACAAATCCAGGCTGCTGCTGCTACTAAAAAAATCCTGATGGAAAAACCTAATAACACTTTGCCCGAAGCGGGAATCGACCACTACACCAACGAGGCAGTCGACAAGGCAGTCGAAGCAGTAACTGTGGAGTTTCTTGCCCATTCTTCTCCATACGAAAACTACCTTTTGGAAGTGACGACTAGAATCAATTCTATTATTTTGTAAATTTTGACGTTCAAAAGTGCCATACATGGGTCTATTTGAAATAAATTATTTGACTTTGACAAGAATTGTATAAATTAAAATGCGAGTAGGGTGACATTTTGTCGGGCCAAATACCCGACAAGTGGGAACGAGGCGTAACGATCTTATTTGCGAAGTCTGACGATGACGACATACTACGTCTATTTAAAACTTTAACTTTTAATAGGGTTCTGTGTTTATTGGTTGGTGTTATATAGTTAGGAGGGCAGTTAAGTAATTGTAGATGTAAAGTTTGTTGTGAAACTAGTAGGCTTTTTGACATTTTCTGGGTAATGATTTAGGATGTATTTATTTACTCAAAATATTAGGATTACTTTCAAATGGAGAAAAAAAAAAGTTTTTTCTATAAAGCAGGTTATTTTAAATCTGAATTATGACTGTGTTTTAAGGCTCCTGGCTGTGACTTCACTCGACAGAGTTTAGGTAAATTCTTGCGATGCTATGTTTGTGTGCACCGTTCACGCACACACGCCTAAACATCGAGCGTAGTGATCGCTTAAACAGTTTTGATCCTATAGACAGTATTTTGTTAAGTTACGTAGGTACGCTTATGAAATAAGTCTGGAATGTTTGTGTATATTCGTTTAGTATATTTATAACAATTCTGTTTTATATGGAATTTTATACTTTTTGTATGGAAAACATGAAAAATTATTACCTACATGTTGAGTTTTATGGGTTTATGAGTTTCATAAAGGGGGTCGAAATTTTCATTATTTTTGCGATAAGACACAATTTTCGAGATATAAGCAAAAGAACAGAAAAAAGATAAAGTACAGTTTTTGCAACTGAATGAGTTATTAATTTAGTGAAAATGAAAAATTCTCTATTGGTGCCGATTCTCTTGTATACCGAACTAAACTTACTAAACTATCACTAAAATTCCTTAATTTTGACTATGAGAATCTCAAAGCTATTCTGCAAAATAAATTCTCTAAATTTAAAAATAATTTTGACACATCTAAATCGAATTTGACAACCGCGACTCCACACGTGATACCTAACCACGTGAATCTTTTTAGAGCCGGAGGCGCGCAGGGGGGCAGCCTCGACGTGTTTTATATGGATTTTTCACTTTTTGTGTGGAAAATAAGAAAAAATATTACCTACATGTAGAGTGTTAGAGGTTTAAGGGTTTTATAAAGGGTGTCGAAATTTTCATTATTTTTGCGATTGGACACACCGTTTTCGAGATATAAGCAAAAGAAAAAAAAAATATTCGGTACTGTTTTTTCATCTGAAGTCGAGGTTTTGGTGTGAATTTTAGTTCATGACAACCAATTTTATTCCACATGTTTTTAGTCACGATAAAAAAATAGTCATATTTAGTAAGAAAATCTAAATTTTAGGTTAAAAACGTCAAATTCAGAATAGCAAAATTGCCATTTTCACTAAACTAATATCTCAGTGCCATCTTAGTGCTGTCAAACTAAAATATAGTTAAGTTGTGTCACTTTAATCAAGTCTAAGAGATTCTCTTGTCACAAATGCCTCTAAACTAAACTAAAAATCACCAAAATTTAGTTTATTCCTGTCAAACGACGATTGCCCATTCTGAAATAGATTAAAGTGACACAACTTAACTATATTTTAGTTTGACAACACTAAGATGGCACTGAGATATTAGTTTAGTGAAAATGGCAATTTTGCTATTCTGAATTTGACGTTTTTAACCTAAAATTTAGATTTTCTAACTAAATATGACTATTTTTAATCGCGACTAAAAACATGTGGAATAAAATTGGTTGTCATGAACTAAAATTCACACCAACACCTCGACTTCAGATGAAAAAACAGTACTGATTTTTTTTTTTTCTTTTGCTTATATCTCGAAAACGGTGTGTCCAATCGCAAAAATAATTAAAATTTTGACACCCTTTATAAAACCCTTAAACCCCTAACACTCTACATGTAGGTAATATTTTTTCTTATTTTCCACACAAAAAGTGAAAAATCCATATAAAACACGTCGAGGCTGCCCCCCCTGCGCGCCTCCGTCTCTAAAAAGATTCACGTGGTTAGGTATCACGTGTGGAGTCGCGGTTGTCAAATTCGATTTAGATGTGTCAAAATTATTTTTAAATTTAGAGAATTTATTTTGCAGAATAGCTTTGAGATTCTCATAGTAAAAATAAGGAATTTTAGTGATAGTTTAGTTAGTTTAGTTCGGTGTACAAGAGAATCGGCACCCATGTCTAACTAAATCTGACCATTTTTAATCGCGATTAAAAAGGTGCAGAATAAAATTAGTTATCTTGAACTAAAATTCACACCAACACCTCGCTTCAGGTGCAAAAAACAGTACTGTACCTTTTTTTTTTCTTTTGCATATATCTCGAAAATGGTGCGTCCAATCGCAAAAATAATGAGAATTTCGATCCCCTTTATAGAACCCTTAAACCCCTGACACTCTACATGTAGGTAATATTTTTTCTTATTTTCCTTACAAAAAGTAAAAATTCTATATAAAACGTCAAGGCTGCCCCCTGTGCGCCTCCAGCTCTAAAAAAAATTCACGGGGTAGGGCAAACAAGTACCACGTGGACTCGCGATTGTCAAATATAATTTTAGTGTGTCAAAATATATTTAAATTTAATTTAGAAAATTTTTGTTGCAGAATAGCTTCAAGATTTTCATAGCCAAAAGTAAGGAATTTTAGTGATAGTTTAGTAAGTTTAGTTCGGTATACAAGAGAATCGGCACCATATTGCCATCTTAGTGCTGTCAAAATAAAATATATTCTATAATTATTTCACGATGGGAAATCATCGTTTGACAGGAATGAACGAAACTTTGGTGATTTTTTGTCTAGTTTTGAGGCATTAATTTGTGACAAGAGAATTGGCACCAGTATCCATAAAGGGATCTAAGACACTTGCGCGAAAGACATTTTCGCGAAAGACACTTGCGCGAACCCACTTGCGCGAAAAAGTTGCGGAAATGAGATTTCTTCATAACATCACGCCATCAATTTCAAAGGGCCCAACACTTTGAAATTGATGGCGTGATGTTATGAAGAAATGTGAAAATTTTCGCAGCCGCCATCTTAGATTTACGTTTTGAAATCAAAATCTGCTTTAGAATCCTCAAAAACTATGAAAAAGACACCTATGACGAAAAATCTGAATATTGTCACAGCCGCCATCTTGGATTTATATTTTGACCTCACTATCAGCTTTAGCATCCTCGAAAACTATGAAAACGATACCCATGACGAAATATTTTTAAATGTTCGCAGCCGTCATCTTGGATCTTTATTTTGACTTAGTCTTCAGTAGCGTTAAAGAACTTCGTTCCAAAAATAATTCACTTATTGCTACAACAGCATATCGGCGCGGGCATATCGGTGACGCGAACCCATAACTTTTCCCCTACCAAAAATCATTCAAAACTATGAAATCTAAAGTCAAAATATTACTAGTGAACCCAGCAGGCAGATGTTGTCCTGCGAAAACAGCGCCACGCGAATCCAACTATAGTTATGAACCATCCAAGTTACACAAAAAGAATTTAAAAAAAAACATCTAAATCAGTCAAGCCGTTTAGGATAAGAAGAATTACGAACACACGTACACCGGTATTTTATTTATTGCCAGGCATGCAAAATTTTAATGTTCTTCAAAAACAAGCAAAGTACTTTAAAATAAAATGCGGATCAAAATGTGGTAGTCGACGTACAATTTCTGGAATATGTTAACATCGGACACGTACGTGCGTGTGTGCGTGCTGCGACGCAAAGTGATACGTCCTCACGCTGGGAAGGCCCGTTCGCTACTGACGGAATAGATTTTCCGCGATCGTTTATATAGTTCACTTTGCCATTTATTTACGTAATGAAGTAATTGTTTATTTATAAAATAAAATTTAGATTCTATTAAACAATTAACTTAAAATTAATATATAATTTTTAAAATTTCTTAAAAGTGTTTCTAAGTATTAGAAAAAAATATTTATTTGGCTTGAAGTTTTGAGAAAGTTACGTTATTTCAACATTTTTTTTCTGCTATATTTTGTATGAAAGTTGAAAAAAGTGGTTCCCCTATGTACAAGTAGACCATATAATGATGTTGATGATATTTTTTAATTTTCAACATCAAAAGCAGTTTCTTCTAACGAAACGATCAAACGTCAGTCTCGCGTCATTTTTTGGAAAACTTGTTGCGAATTTTAGTGATTTCCCACGAATCCTTAATTTATTTCAAAAATCCCTTTCCCCTATGTACAAGACGAAGAATTGGACTTTTCAAATCACAAATAATTTTGTTTAAATTCTCGTCCCCTTTCTCACAACGAATAAACAAAATTGATCAAAATCAGTGATTTCGTGCGGTGCGGCGGCACGGAGCCTTAAGAGAGTTCAAAGTTGTTCTAAAGTATGCTTTAGTCTCTTTTCAGACAAACAATTTTCTTGCAAAGATCATAGGCACATAATACTCATGTACGCTTAATGTAATGTACTAATGTGCGATTTATAATTTGACGATATTATCCTGGACGTCCACGTCACGTTATCACGATAACACAAGGAAGTAAAATATATTAAGCTTTTATATTTCCGTCCACAATAAAGTTATAACGTGCACGTACTTCCATACATTTTATGGACGTAGAAGTACACAATATTATCTTATAACTAACATAACATTCAACGAAACCAAACTTCTCTACCCACCCCAAAACAAAGTGACATAAACACCGTAATCGATCCTCCAACAAAACGTTGTAATTACAAGCAAACATAAGTAGGCTGTGAAATAAATAGCGCGCTGTCACTGACGAAGGTAATCCGACTCAGTGTCAAAGTTATCACGGGTGCAAATATGTGAGAGCTGATGTCCTGTTTTGTATAGCAGGTGCGAAATTGAGAGCTAGTTTGAGCTATAAAATAAAAAATGCAGTTTAACGATGAAAAATAAATACACTCATTTTAAACCATTTCTTATGGCGTGTGGAAATCTTCAAATAGGACAGTCTGTGACACTCTTACTGACTAAAATCACACGGTATTCGTCAAGTACCTCTCTAGCTGGTGCGCAGAAGTTCCACAAGATCGAGTGTGAACATTTTTAGTAAGTCTTTGGTGTAATTAGAAAATTAAGAAAACATGCATTGATGCAGTTTTTGAATTACAAAAAAAAAATACTTTTCATAATCCTGAATTATTTTTCTCTGCAATTTAGCTTATGGCTCTATTGAGGAGTTCATTCTATTTCTCAGTAATGTTTTCGCCCTGCAAAATCATCTTAAATTAACTTTTAGATGAGTCGGCACGGACCTTTAATTTTGTAAATCAAAAATATAGCATAATCAGCCTATAATTTCCCCACTGCTGGGACACAGACCTCCTTTCTGTGAGAGGGAATGGGCCACAATTCACCACGTGGGCCCGGTGCGGGTTCATGGATGTCACATGTCTTGGAATTTTTGATTCTAGGACATGCCGGTTTCCTCACGATGTTTTCCTTCACCGTTTTGAGAGCAGTGGTGATGAAATGATTTACACAAAGTAAAGCGCCTGTCTGGGTTCGAACCTTTTTTTTTATTTTTTGGGTGGGAAATTATCAAATAACTTGTCCCGCTCTGGGCGGAGCGGGAGGGCGTGTCAGACTCTTACTGACTAAAATCCACCCGTGTTCCTTCAGTTGCCATGTTGCCGGGGGCCACAATCTCCCTTTCGGACTTCTTAGAACTTACGACCTACAACTCGTAAGTCGCAGCCGCGAATCAAAAACAATTATAATAGCTCAATATAAACTGCAGTCACAAACATGTCAAACCCCTCGACTTATTCAGAGTTATCACTAATTACGTATACTCGTGCTGCATAAGTATGTGTAACGTTGATGAACGTAATAACGATAATGATTTTAGTCATCCTGTCAGCAGCCTGGCGCTTTGATGTTCGCTCAATGACCCTATATTCAAGGGGCGAACATTTAATTTAATTTGATTTTAATTGATTTGATTCTGTTTTATTTGACATTATTTTATTGTATTATTGATTTTATTGTAAAAATGACGTTATTTATTTTAATTTGATGTGATTTAATTTAATTTGATTTTAATTGATTTTATTTTATTTGAAATTATTTGATTTTATTTGTAACATTTCTATTAATTTATGTTTGGCAATGGGTGTTATTTACCTGAAAATAAATGAATTTATTTATTTAATGTGTACTGGTGAAATTATAGTGTTTAGAAAATATAGATTAAAATTATAGTGATGTATAGCTGGTGAAATGTGGGTGTACTATTGGTACACCTCTGCCTAACCCTTCGGGGATTACAGGCGTGATGTTATGATGATGATGATGTATATGTGTAGATATAGATATGATCTATGCTTAATTTTATCGACGGAAAAAATATTTAAAAAATAGAAATATTTTTTATGGAATTTAAAAATAAAATTGTAACAAAACGGTGTAACTTTTAAACTAAATGATCTATCGTGATGAAACAAACTCCATAAAGATTGGACATAATTAGGCGTCCTCATAAATTGTGTGTGTTTCATGAAAGTTGTGGAAAAAAACTACCCTCAATTGAAAATAAACATTTTTTTTTAGCAAAAATTTGTTTTTTTTTTCATGATTTTTTACAATAATCGTAAAATGTCTCAATAAGACGCCAAACAGAACAAAAAAGTAAATAAAAAAATGTTTCGATTTTTTTAAAATATTTTTTCCGTCGATAAAATTAAGCATAGCTTCCCTCATTTCGATATGTGCACATTATAAAGACTCCCACTGCATTAAAAGGTAATAATGATAAAATAAAACATTGGTATTTAAAAGCTAACATTGTTTTTTTTTTTAAACTGACTAACTCAATAACTCTAACCCAATGAAGTCAAGTGAATGATAAGTGAAATAATTAACAGCAAAGCAAATCAGTTATCATGACATTAAACAGCAAATACAATAAGCCTACAGAAGCTAAAACAATTATGCAGGCCACACACGTTACGAAATACTTGCGCAAAACAGAACTTGCACAAGTATACATTAACGTGTGTGGGATGATTTAGCACAAGTATCCGAGCCATTCGGTGTCACGCAGACTTGTGCAAATCTAAACTTGCTTATATTGTAACGTGTATGGCTACCATTATGGCTCGCCTCCAATTACTTGAAACATTAAAAAAAAACTGCCGAAATGCACAACAAAAACAAAGCACTACACAAAGCACACAAAGCACAAACAAAGCAATATACAAAGCACTTCTGCCTACACCTTCGAGGAATGATGCGTGATGTGATGAGTAATAATGTAAAAGTCAAATAAGCTCAATTTCACTTTAAAAGTACTAATGCGACTTCCCATTCGGTATGAAATTTGCTTTACAAAGTTCGTAGCGAATTCTTGCAACATGCGCTACGAGTCGTAGCACTAATTCTCGTAGCGTCGTAGCAACTAGTTCGTAGCGTCGTAGCACTGTAGCGCTCGTAGACGCGGAACTAACAAGCAGATATATTTAGTTTTTGTTCAGTAAGCTCTAAGCTGACACCGAAATCAGTTGTTAGGTAAAACCAGAATGTTCCCTTTACATAGAACTATGTAGGAGCTACAACTAATGAGCACATAACCTTTGTGGATAGTTTGTAAAGAGTAATAATCTAACGCCAAAAAACAAAGTATTTTGGTGATAGTTTTGTCACGATAATTAATTAAAATTTAAAATATAGCCAGAAATAAATAAAAAAATTGCTCTTAGTTGATTTTATGAGGGTGATGCAAGGGAACATAACATAATTTTTATTTAAAAGCTATTTTTAATCAACCCATTTAAATGTCGTAAAACCACAATTCCTCCCATAATTTCGCCGCCATCAAAATCCCCAAAATATATTCCCTATTTCACGTTCAGTCGTTAACGTCATCGTATTTACCTAAAATATAACATTAATTCGGCTTTATTTCCAAAGTGTTAAACATGTTTAATTTTACGAGCGCCCGCCAGTTATCGCTTCGACCGCGAATCCGACAGAGTACGATGATTCGATGACGCAGCGTGATCCAACTGCTGAATAAGCGATTGATTTACGAGTATTGCCATGTAGGCTGTGTTCGAGCGAGTGCACTGTGGTGCAGTATCTAGTTTGTGTAAGCAAAGTCATTCCATACAAATAATTTTGAAGATTGTTTAAATATTTATTTTTAGGTTTCCTTAGTAAACAAGGAACCTTTATAAGTGTTTGTATAAACCTACTTACAGAAATAAAATCATTTATCATTTATAGTTTCGCCAATTCCGTCTGTCTGTCTATCTGTCCGTAGTCTAGCTCCGAGACTCTAGTAAAAGCTGTAATTTGGCACCTCCCCTACCCGTTAAGTGGTGATGTTTTTTTTCTTCTATCCCATGGTGTAGGGTATCGTTGGAAAGGTCCTTCAAAAAATGTTTATGTGAAAACCATTTTTGGATTCAGGGATCCGTTTGCGAAATATTAAGTTTTAAAGTGCTAATTTTTGTTTGAGTCAAGTGTCAGCTAAATGGATGGTTTTGGATGTGTGAAAAAAATCACAGCAGTAGTTTATATAACGAATTTAAAAGGAAAACTATCACAGCTAAGTAGACTCCACAAGTTAACGAGTAATAATCGACCAACTTATATTTGCAGTTGCAAAAACATGTTTTTCAACTACAAAGTTAAGTTTGTTTTTGGGATAAATTCATCCCAACTACGGAACCCTTCATTGTGCGTGGTCCGACATGCACTTGGCCGGTTTTTTATTCTCATGGCACAACTTCATCCTTGTATCTTTTGGCTCAAAATATAAGTACAATGTGAAGAAGATTTTATTTTACCATGTTTGTAAAATGCTTAATAACCATGTACTCATTCTTCATATAAATTACACGTATTTGTATAAATCTGTGCCATAATGTATTATTTTAGAGCTTTTGCGTCGGTATAATGATGCTCCAAATGTTTCCGAAGCTGGTTGAAGAAAAACAAAGAACGGAGAGGAGGTAATTTACCGGAACATTACCGTTCTACTCTAAGTTAATGTTCAATTTAATTATCTTGGTCAATAAGTTAGGGTTCGCTCAAATCCTAATAAATTTTCGCCATTAAAACATTGGAACGCCGCTCATATAGCTCAAATAATTAAATCATTTTCAACATTTTGTGTAAAAACATTTACTTCTATCACCATCGTAATTTCAACTCCTACATTTTTGTAATAGCATTTATCTAGTCACCAAAAAATTGTCGGAAAACTCTTGTCCAAAGCCGAAAATGAACGAACAAAACCCGGTTTCCATTTATTTAGATTTACAAACGTAAAAAGAGGAATCGCGGGCGAAATAATTACACGACAAAATTAAAAAAGGAATATCCAGCGACATCGCTAAAGCTGCACGATAAAAAGTTTAAGTAATTTTTTTTGTTCCTAAAAGTTTTTTCTACGTCAACTGTTTTGTAAAACACTGTGCACTGAGTTTTGTAGTTGGAAACAAAGTAGCCATGACCAAAACGCTACGTGTCGCATCCTCAGCATTTTGTTTTTATTTGTAAACTATATGTTGAGTTTAAAAAGGCCGATTTATTTTTTGTTTCCGGTATTTACATTTCACTTTACTAGATCAAACTCAGAAGGAACAAAGAATATACAATTATTTAATTCAAAAATGCCTGCTATTTAACTTAATGCTTCACATTTCTAAAAGCATTCAAGTCCTTTCAACTAGATGCCTTGAATTCATTCTTAAAGCATTCAATTCCCTTCCACCTTCATTCCTTTTATTGAAAACCAATTATTATAAATTATGCATGACAACGATCGTAGGCGTTGTGTTTCTAATAGACTCGCTTTACTCCCAAATAGAATTCCCAGGTCTCGCCATTATAAACCATCACTAAATATTCATTAGCCAAATAATTCAAATTGGTTGGAATTATTCAGCTTGTGAATACAGTTGATTTTACAAAAATAAACACCATAATTTATTCAGTTCATTCCAAACCTTTGAGATGGGTATGGTATGGATATTGAACTGCAAAGATAACTTTGTACCAGTTCCATTGTTTGAGTTATTTAAATTTTCGATATACCGAGCAATATTTGTAATTTACGGCGACACAGAATTCAAAAAGCGTTGATTATTATCAGATGATAAAGTAATGAATGCATGCAGAATATAATGGAAGGCTGCATCGGAAATTTTGTTTCGGAAAAAATCACGAATGACGTGATTGCAAACGACTGTGTTGATAAAAAAATTGTGAACGTCAATTAAACACAGCTTGCCATCATATTTTTATGTTACAACAATTTCAATTCAGTTGTGTGAAAACATGACAGCGAATTCCAGTCAAGTTTCCGCAATATATATATTTTATTTCAGTGACGATGATGAGTTAAAATTGGAGAAAAAAAAATTCACTCAGGAACATTAATAGAACCACAGATAAATACAGATGGGTCACTCTGCATTTTAGGTATGAAGCTACAAGTAGGTACGCGGCGAACTTGACTTGTCGAATTCAGTGGGCGTAACGTAGTCGGAAGATATAAGAGTTATGCGATAGAAAGAGAGGCAACTTCTAGGTGAATATAACTGTTGGTAATTAGCGCTGTGCGACCTGAATTGCACTTTATTCTGTCTTAGTAGGAGTCGCTTTTTTAACCGACTTCCAAAAAGGAGGAGGTTATATGTTCGTCGCGTATGTTTGTTTTTTTTTTTTTATGTATGTCCACCGATTTCTCCGTCAATTGTGGACCGATTTTGAAAATTCTTTATTTGTTTGAAAGTGTGTGCTCTCGAATTGGTCCCATATAATTTTTATTAACTTTGCTTGGATAGTTTTTGAGTTGGCTACAAAATACGTATTTTTTTTCCCACTTAGTATGTAGATGATATGATAAGTTTCTGTCACTGGTAGCAGGTAGTGGTATTCGAATGTGTGTGGGGTAGGTACCACAACTAAAAAGTGAAAAATAAAACCTTTTTACAAAAAAAAAACCAACCTCCAAAAAAACCCTACAAAGTGAAAAATAAGTCGGTGGCAAAAAATGAAAATACAAAACCCAAGACACCGACTTCCGAAATTAAAGTTATTTTTCACTTTGTACTGTCTTTTTTGGAGGTAGGTTGTTTTATTTAAATGATTTCGCGAACTGACCATGTATACTAATCTGTGATAGAACAGAAGTTACATATTTCAATAACTCAAACCGAAACTTTCCCAACAACTAGAAACTGGCATAGAGAATAATTGGAGAAACCAAAACCAAAAATAAGAAGCAAAACACCACTTCCAAGGTAACACACACGTTATAAAAACACATCTATTTAACTTTTAAAAGCAACCGAAGACAATAACATAAACAAAGCATTTCAGTTCATATTAAAAGTAGATGTAAGTAATAAAATTTTACAACGGAGTATAAAACTTTAGTGTTTCCCGATAAGCAATGGTATCCGACATTTGAATAGGCTGTATTATCGGTAAATTTGTAATGCGGTATGAATAAGTGAGCAAAATGATAGTTGTATTGTTTTTCATATTTCGGGTAGATAGATAGAGAACGTAACTCTTAATAATATATGAAAATAGTTAATTATTTATTCATTTATTATGGATTGTTTAACCATTATCAGTTAATATAAATAATTAAGTTACAACTTGTAACAAATGAATTGACAAAAATAAGAAAATTATCTACTAACTTAACTAAAACTATTCACAAAATAAATATAGCATCGAAAAATTCATCCGCATCACTGTCGACTGGTAATGTACCCAAGAGACTGGCCGCATTGCCACGTTGTATGGCAATGCTTAGCCTCTGGCCAAGGTAAAAACCAGCCCGTGGGTCACGGGAAGTTTCAAATAATGTATGCAAAAGTAAGAACTTTATCCGAAATATGTAGAGAGTACATGTTAAAAAGTTCACTCAAAGTCTATCAGAATATATATTTTTGCATTGTCAATTGATAATGTCTACTCTATCACTCATAATATAATATAACATCACGACAGTATTCCCCAATGGGTTAGGCAGAGGTGTACCTATAGTACACTCACATTTCTTCGTCCCATGTAACATGAGGTTAGCCTATTAATGGGATCATAAAATTGACACAAATTATTAGCCCAAAATGAAATATAGTAACAAAAATTGCTTTGCGGTTACTTCAAAAAGCGTAGGTAAATTCTCAAACTAACAAAGCACGGTCCTTACATATAAAACTTCCCCTCCAAACATTCAAACGGGTTATAGATCAACAAATCCATAACCCGGAGGGAGTTAACACAAATTGATTCGGCCGATGCATTAATTTCCTGTCAACAAACGTGCTTGGTATAAATGCGCGATAAATAAAAACTGACTTGTAGCAACAAACGAACGGTATGAAAATTCAATATCCGGATCCAAGAGAACGGAGCAATGCAGCGTATACAACAATGGATTGGAGATTTATTTTATGAATCGCGTTTTTTTTTTATACTTCTGTTAATAGTATAAAAGTTATAATAGTTCCCAAGATGAATATAACATTTAAAAGTAAGATTACTGAAACGCATGATCATTTTAAATATAATGTAGGCAACAGCCACAAAGACAAATTAATTGATAAAGAAGAAGCTGTTTCGATAGATAAAAATACCCTACCAGCCTCTAAGGATTCCGACAAAGAGCAATAAATAAATATGTAAGTAACAAATTGGTAATGAAAAAGAAAGGATTCATGAAAAAGAGCTGAGAATGAGAAATATGTGCGGCATCACGCTCGCGGACCGCATAATGATGAGTCTGAATACGTGTGTGAAGGTCAGCGTGAAAATGGAAATAAAAATGGTTATGGACGCAGAAAAACCAAATGATGTACTTGTTAATCTAAAATATGAAGTCCAATAGAAGTTAAAGAAGTAGTTGAAGAAAAAGGTATTAAAAGTAACCAGTAACTTTAAATTCAAGATAGTTACGGCACAAGGTTGATACAAGAATGATAAATGATAAATGATTTTATTTCTGTAAGTAGGTTTGTACAAACACTTTTACACGTCAATCATATTTTAAAAACTAGATGAAGTCGGCGTTTCCTATCTGACTACTCCGAGAAGAAAGGCCGAAACAAACTCAGAGGTCACAGTCTCTTTTAAAGTCCAGACATAATCTTGGTCAGATCATGTGAAGGCCATGTGGATTGGTGTCTGAAGTGGTCTTTATAGGAAAGCACCACACAGATTGAGAGGGCCTGTCCAGTCAGTGCACGCATTTGTCAGTTATCGTGTAGCTCAACTCAGAATTTAAGGAGCTCAACGATTCGACGAACAATACCAAAAAAAGGACATTTGTGTAGGCCACATAAATTACTCAAACTGTCAGACCATGATTAAAACTAACTGAGAAAAAATTAAAAACAAAACAAAAGGAATGACCCATATAGTCTTCACATTCACAATAATTAAAATAATATAATACTTTAAAAGTAAATATTCACGTCATTGTATATGTATACAAAAATCATTAATGTCAATGTGTATATAAAAAAAAAAAATCCGGAAATGATCTTGGTCAGAGCATTTCATTTTCATTTGAGGACCATGTAGATTTGTGTCTGAAATGGAATAAATGAATGGGAAATGTAAGTTATCATCTACCCAGAGTGCCTTTTCCCAACTATTTTGAAAAAAAGACCAGTATTTTTCATGGAGCGACTGCCTATCAGACATCCACAACCCAGTGACAGGATTACACGATACTTCTTAGTAAGACTAGTTGATAAGAATGTAACATGGTAATAACTCTAATTTAAAATACTGCGTCATAAAGTTCTCCAACGACATCCATAGCAATTTAACCATTTGAGAATGTAAAACCAACGTCATTCCATGAAACAATATTATGGGCAGTTTATTCTACATTGTTATAAAGAAGAACGTATATAGTTTTGTTTCGCATCTGCTCGCCGATAACTGGGCTCCGGGGAGACGTTGCTTTCATTGTTATGTTCATAGAAATGTACGGACTATGTTACGAGAACTCGGAAGATAGTTTCTATATAGTGAGAAATTAAACGTAGGTACAAGTTGATAAGTAAAAAGGTATTATTAAAATTGTTGAAACAAAATAGCAAGTTCACATTTTCTCCCCATTAACTGAACTAATATTCTTATATTTGAACTATCAAGTTATCGTGGTTTTGGACTGCACTATTTGAAAGAATTGACTGGAGTTGTAGATAACTCAATAGCTATTATTTTTCTTCTAAAACAAAAGCGCGTCTTCCAAAGTCTCTTGTCCAGAAACTCGATCCAGAATAATTTAACTATTCCATCAGAATGTAAATTCGCTAACTAAGCAAGTTGTGAATTGCGAATGGTAATCAGTAAACACAATGATTAATTAAGTCTGCCGTAGATGAGATCTTTGTCATTATGATGAGCCGTATCGTGGTAGCCTGGTATCCTATTCATACGCAAACGTCTTGTGATGTTAAATGAGAGTGATTTTGCTGACTGAGTGAGGTTCGTGTTTGTCTGACATATGTCCCGTGTTGTGATTTAGCGTTCGTGCTACTACTGTAAGTTCCGCTACCTTTGTTATTTTTGATACTACAACATTATTTTCACGTGACTTGTTGTGTTATGATGTTATTTGTTTTTTTTTTGTGTGCTTGTTCATCGTGTGGTGTGTTGTGATGTTGCATTTGTTTTGTTACAAGTTTTTGTTACCTTGGTGTTATTTTTGATATTAGAACATTATTTCCGTGAGAATTGTTTACGGTCCTTTATGACGTCATCATCAGTCTAGTTTCGAGTCTTTGGACTTGTTGAACTGTTCATTATTTAAGTTATACGATCGTCGTTCTATCGTTCATAACTCCAAAATACTGGAACTACATAAAAATATGCCCCAATTACCACTCAAATACGTTTTAACGTCCCCTGACCCACGCCTATAATAATTGTTTTTAATTAAAACCGTCCTATCTTGATAGATAGTTAAATGTTCAACTAATTACGTTTAGTTTTTCCTCCATTATTTACTCACTGTTATCTAGTTGCCTTAAGCAATGTTTATCGACTTTTAAATGTAAACCAATTTAACTTAACTGAGTTTGCGTGGAACCTTGCATGCATGCTAGAGAGCACGCGTGTGCCATTCCAAATGGCTTTTAACCTTATTTTAATTAACATAGAGTTGATATTTGCATGAACGATACCTTACAAGGTAAATAGCGTTGTACTTGAGCGAATACTGGAGATTTTGTAAGTGTTTTATGTGAGGAAATTAATTTATTTTTAGACTAACGCTAGTTAATTTATGACCTAGTAGCCAGTGTGAAAGTGATTATGAAATTATTTATGGCTACAATCGAAACTGAAAAAATAACTGGTCCACTAGCCTACATTGAAAAAGTATTATTTGGTTTAGCTTTATTTTCTTCTAAGCTAGTAATATCTAGACCGTTGCTTAAGGCTATGGACAACTTGGGATAAGTATTGTTCTCTACATCGGTGTGACTTTTCCACTCCTGTTCTAGTCAAACAAAAAATACTTTAAAACAGTTCATGACAAAATAAAAATAAATCATCAAATTAAACCACCATATAAATACATATTATCCTAGCACATACAAACTCATATTTACAATACCAACGATTGTATGAAATAGAAACATTAACAACGCAGCCGTACTGTTTGTCCACAGTCGCGTTTATTTGCACACACACATACTCACACACAGTCATAACGTACTAACGTTTCTAAAACATATGTTGTTACATTAGTTATTTGTAAAGTGTATTTTTTTTAGAGGCGGAGAACTTTAATTTGAAATTTAACACAGAAAAATGTTTTTATATCCAATAAATGGGTTTTATTTGACAGAAAATTTTATGGCATTAATGTTTGAATATGATTTCGAGCATGTGACCGCCGCGGCTGACACGAAGGCCTTATTTACTGTTAAATAAAGCCAATTTCATAGATATTAAAAAACGTTTTTCTGTGTTTCATTTATATTTAAATTTATCTGCCTCCAAAATAAAACACTCGATACAAGGCGACAACTTTATGCATATAGTTTTACGTGTAGATTCAATTGTCAAGTATTTTTTCTAAAAAACCTTTACAAACTTAACCAATTGATTACTCATGTACCTATCAAAATCAATTGAGAAGATGGAAGATTAGTTTTCAATTTTCCACAAGACTTCTGCAAAAGTTTCATCTTCAGCTTGTGATAAATAAATCAATAGCTTTTTTTATTTATAAACTAGCTTCCGCCAGCGGTGTCACCCGTGTGATATCTTTATAAATCAAAGCCTATTTTACTCAGTGATAATATAACATTCAAGTGGTGAAAGAATTTTTAAAATCGACCCAGTAGTTTTTGAGATTATTCTTTACAAACAAAAATACAAATCTTTTCTCTTTTTAATAATAGTGTAGTCTAATCAGAATTCATTAAACCTTCAAACTGGCTAGTTTTATCTAGAATAATTAAGCATTAAAACCTAATAAATGAAACTTTAGTACTAGGAAATCATAACGATACAGAGTTATACCAACAAAAGTAGTCGTTCTGTGTAATATTCCCTAAGCGTTCACAGTATCTATTTTCATATAGTACGGAAACTTTTGCCCCATTTAGCGTAATGTTTGTGTCCACTTACACAGTGTAGTTTTAAAAGCAGTAGTTAGAGTAGCATTTAGAAGCTTACTTGCTTGCTGAGAATTGAAAGATACAAATGAGTTGTACCTAACAAGGAGGCGATTTTGTTATTTTGCTGTGTCCGATGTGCGGGATATTATTTCGAATTTTGCGATGGACTGGGATCTGGTAGCAGCATTTGACAGAAGCTAAATATCTAAGATTCTGATTTGACTCAAATCATACTTCGGGGAAAATATGACGTAGGGGCAAAACATGTGACATGCCTAATACGATCAAGTGATCTGTCGGTTTATTTATAAATGTTGCTTAGAGTTAAGAAACGTCAAAATGTGTGATTAAACATTCGCTAATCATTACTTAACTTTAAGCAACGTCTATAAATATTATAAACTAACTGCGCACCGCAGTTTCACCCGCATAAGTCTCGATCCCGTGGGAATATCGGAAAAAAAGTATCTTATTTCTTAACCCTGTTCATGGTCTACCCATGTGCCAAATTTAATCGATATCCGTTCAGCCGTGAAACCGCGGAGCGTAGATATAGATAGTGCAATCCACGAAGACGTGCCCCACTCCGCTCCGTGCCGTACTAGAGTTCAGCTTACAGTACAGTAATCGCGGAGTGGGGCGCGTGAGACCGATCTTACATACTATTACAGATAGTACAATCCACGAAGACGCGCCTCACTTCACGATTACTGTACTGTAAATTTCATCCAAATCCGTTCAACCGTTTTAGCGTTAAAGCGTAACAAACAAACTCACTTTCACATTTCGCTGTCCCCGGTAAATAAAATGGTAATGTGCTATTACGATAGTTTTAACTTTATTGTATATTCGATATTTAGAGGTCCGATTACACTCTGTTAATTTTTTCATTCATTTCCTACGGTTATTTCAGAAGTTACGAGATTTTAAGGTGTATTGTAATGAATGTAAAAAATCAGTTTTCTTTTGGTATTTGAACAATTCCGCAATGTATATTCACAAAAAACTGTTTTTTATTTTTCCTGTAAAATTTAGTTTTTACGATTACGATTTTATTCGCCGGGGACAGCGATTTATAATATTAGTTAGGATAAAGGGCTTTATGTCGAAGAATTACAGTGCTAAATATCTTTAGAATACCTGTAATTGCATTAGTAATCTTGTCACATTTACACCAAAATCAAATCAACAATACCTACCACCTAAAATTGATTACAAATGACTCCAAAACAACATTTATTACAGCAACAAAATCTCTATCTATTTCTTGTTACGCCGAACATACCTCGTTACGCCAAAACTTAGATCGTATACAGTTATCAGCAAACAAACTAATACTAAATTAAGGGGAAGCACGTATGTTAGTAAATCAGAGGGAAGCGTGCACGTAGCTGCGATCCGCACAGTTTTTGATTAATACCCCTTAAGTAATGTTACATGCAGCATTTGAGTTAGGATTCTACTGTCATTTATTTAAATTTGCATGTGGAGTTTTAATGCCCAAGCGTGCGGTATGGGATATTCCCAGAAATCTTCACTGAACAAGGCCAATTCCCGTAATTAGAAACGTTACTAAGCTGGTCGATATCTCATCTCAGAGAAAATCAATGTCAAAAGCTTTTCTAAAATGTAGAGGCAAATTAAAGGCAGGGTATTGACGGATTGATTAGAAATAATAGCCCTCCAGACCGTATTTCGGCCATGGCGGTCAATCTCAACGGAGACTAACCTTTAGCGTGGGAGATATTATAGTGCACTCTCTCTTCCCTCACTCTCATAGTCCGATGGGACGGCAATCCGACACGACCGGAGAGAGATCAGGCGCAGGACCAACGGCTTATCGTGCGCACCGAGGCACGGGGGTATCACACCGCCATCTTCCAAACTCATGTTTTATTGGGTTTTTTCCATTAAGATTTGATTAGAATGCCATTTTTATGTAAACGCTCGAGTATTCGATTCACTTCTCGTTTCACGATTGTTGTTTGTTATTGTTTAATGTTGCGAAGAAATTAACCGTTTTGGTAAAAATAGGTATAGTGAACCAGCGATTTTTTTCTTGTAATAACACACATAAACTCTCAGAAATATAATATTTATTTAAAAGTATATATATAAAAAGAAAACATAATTAAACAAGGACATTAACATATATGAGGTAATTCAGTTAAAATACTAAAAATCGTATTATTTATATCTCTAGTGTTGAGTTTATAACAGTATCCTTGAATATGAAATTGCGACTCTTTAATATTATTCGTTTCATACGAGTTGATGTGTCGTATTTATGTAGTAAGTGAGAATGTTCAATATTATATTATATGTGTTCAGGATAAGTTTTATTTAAATTGTAATTTTATATGAACGTATCCGTTACTATTTTGTTTGTATGGAGATGTTCTTCTTTCGGTTATTTTTAACCGACTTCAAAAAATTATGATATTCTCTATCCATCGGAATCTTTTTTTCGTTTTAGTGGATGGTTCTTATTTATCATGGCTCTGTATGGTTAAGAGTTGCCTATCTCAGAACTTTTAGCATCTCTGGAGTACTTTTAAATCTGATTCTTTCCTGTATGGAGTAAGAGGAAAAAGCTTAGATCTAATCTAATCTACCTAGCCTTTAGTGTCGTATTGCAGGGCAAAGGTATCTCTCTCCCTTTTCCGCACGATTCTGTCTATTGCTAGTGTCGACCAGTCCTTTCGGTAGGAGTCAAGCTTGTCCCGCCGTCTTCATCTCGGCCTGCCGCGATGTCGTCGTGCGTTTAGTGGGACTCAATCAGTAGTTCTCTTAGCCCATTTGTCATCTGACATGCGGCAGACATCTCCAGCCCAGTCCCACTTAAGCTTAGCGGCTTTCTGGGTAATGTTCCAATCTTAATAAGTCTGCGGTGCGTGAGTCGCCGACGGCATGAAATGTTGCCATTTTAAATATTATATTTGTATTAACATTTAGGACTAGTATTGTATTTATTTTATTTTTGGTTTGTTATTTCACTATATGCTGCACCGGTTGACGTCATCACGTCAGCGCCGGCTATCGCTGAAAACCAGCGCTGGGGCTCTGTCTCGCATGGGGTCGCAGCTTTATGCTGAGCGATGGCCGTTTTGCGTGGATGTGACGCATATTTTCCCCCAAATTGTGATTTACGTGATTTTTTATTTCTTTGCGTGTTGTTTACCGCAAATAAACGAATTTTCTTTCTTCTTCTTCTTCTTCTTAACTGCAACCCAGCCATTACCAACATGGTCTTCTACTATTAGGGATATTATTATCCGCGTAAAACTTATTACAAGTCCTTATAAGTAATTAAAAGATAGTACAGACTTGCAAACTTCCTCTTTTTCTCCAGTATTCAAGACTCACACACGTTTCGTTCTTAGAATAGGAATCGTAACGACAAATTCTCAGTCAAAACTCTCGGTAGTTACCCCCATTAATTGTCAAAGTTGGTTCGTACAAACCCCAGTTGGGGCGTATCTGGCGTATGTTAACTTTGTCCAAATTACCGCGCTGTAAGAACTTGTGAGGTATTGTATTGGATGTAAATCTTGTATTGTGTTGGTATTGACCAGGTTTTGAGAGAGATAAGTAAGGCGTACAATAAGTTAGTTATGAGTAAGTAACTCTTGCATTTCTAAAGTCTGACAACCGGTCTTACTTAGGGTTATCGTGTTACCCAGTAAGTGGGTTGTGGAGGTCAAATACCCAGTCGCTCCATGTAAATGGTATTCAGCTGCATCCGATAAGACTGGAAACCGACCCCAACATAGTTGGGAAAAGGCTTTGAAAATAACTCTTGCATTTTCCACCATTTTGCATAAGATTACTCTAAAATTGTTCTAGAGGAAAACATAATTATTTCAAGTTACTTCAGTCTTTGTGTAAAGAAACTAATTGCGTCTTAAGTACGGTATAAACAGAGCAAATGCAGCCGACATACGTCTTGTCATTATGCACTTATGCTAAACGTTCTCGACAAAAGAGCTGAAATAAACTACGTATGTACTGCAATTCTTGCTTTGAGATAAGGAGCTGTCGGTGTTGGCAAACAGTCGCTGAAACAGTCTAAACAGGAGTAGGAAATTATCTAAATCTTATCCCAAATTCTTCTTCTATAGTTAAGAAAATAAATGTATGAAGATCTAAACTGTAGATTTAGGATTTTTGCCTAAAATTAGACATATTTTTGTCCAGAACGGGGAAGCTCTTGGCTTGCATCTCACCTGATGGTAAGTGATGATCAGGCTGACGGTAGAAGCGAACTTCACCCGGAATCCTCAACCACAGAGGAACTGGCTATCTTACCTCTAACTGCTGAAACACAATAATGCTGTTAACATTGTTGGTATGGCGACAAACTTAAATAAGATGGTGGTAGCTAGCCAGGCGGACTTAGAACAAACCCTACCACCAACCAAAACGAGCAAAAAATGTTGCCCCCACTGGGAATTGGGAAAACCTTTGGGTCTGAGACAGGTGATCTAACCACTAGACCATAGGGGCGGTTTTTTTCATTAAATTCATCAATGAGTTTATATATTATATGTGGACTCGATCTTCTTAATTATAAAAGTCGCTGACCATATTACTGTTAGATGCAGATAACAATTTTTTTTGGAACTGAACTTAAAGGGAACTTTACTATCATGAACAAAAACCATAATTACGCAATTTCAAACTGAGCATAGCAACTCAGCTTTAAAAATAAAACCATCCAAATATATTCTACAAACACACCTTATCACCACAATTCTTATCTAAAAGCTATTTCAACCACGTGATCCGCTTTCAAATACACTACAAAACGAGTGATGGTTACTAATTAAACTATCAAACTTTTATACAAAGGCTCAAAAGTAATTACCGCGATGGGTTGAACAAAAACTGATACAAAACACTATTAGAAAACAGAACTATAATTGAATTAAGAAGAATAATTGAATTACCTTTTTGTGGCACAACAATTAATTGCTTGTGGAGTTGGGTGTTGCATTAAAATAAATAAGTGGTTTGCAAAACTGTTAGTTACTATGCTTCGGTGGCTAGTATAGAACGATGACTAGCCAGGTCTTATAAAGAGCACAAAGACAGTAAGCAATCGGTATGAATTTTAGAAAACTCTCTTTAAGAGCTTCCCGATATTTTTTAAGCTATTGCATAGCTTTAATCGCGGGCTTTGAGCGCGGCGAGCGAATTAAGAAATTCCGTAAAGAATAAAACCTAACATCCCCACTCCGCCTACCATGTAATGACGGATGATGACATAAAACAAAAATTACGTTCCCATGACAACGTGATGTTGTCATGGGAACGTAATTTTTGTTTTATCATCCCAAGTGTAGCGTTGACAAATAGGAAGTATGGAGGTTACAAATGCTATGCAATAGCTTTACCGCGGCAGTCCCCGAGTGCCACGCGTTTTTTTTTTTTTTTTACTTTCATGGGGCAGCCCGTTTCGTGCAAAAGAAGAGGCATTGAGTGAACAACGAAAACTTCTCAATGGCGTTTAAAAGTCTGATGGAAACACTCCATGCAAAATAAAGATAAGCAACAATATCTAGAACCTAGAATGCAGTTGCATATCTGCGTCTAGATTAAAAAAAGACTGCCCAGAACACAAATAAAATACACAAGAGAAAAACGCTCTAAAAACGTGACAAATATTACATGTGACCCGATTACCTAATTAGTTGGTTCCGTAGTCGTGTTAGCCATATTTCTTTGGATTAAATTCTGCGAAAGTTTCGCGATTTACTTCGTTCGGAATAGTTGATTAACTCTAACCGTACAGTGGGAAGTATTTCGAGTAATAAGTGCTTGGCATTCTCGTCCCCGAATACGAGTTGCGCACTTTATTTCATTAGTTGCATTTAATTTAAGAACAAACTGCTATTTGTTCTTTTGTTTCGGGTTTTTATAATTTTTATTGGGTTTGTTGATTGAGAGGTATGTGGTATTGTTGGCTTTTGGATTCTCTAAAGTCAGGTTAAGTTACATAAAATCGAGCTTACCTACTACCATCAATTTGATTTCAAATGACATGCATAAGATTGTCGAGTGAGAGGTCGAGAGTCCCAACTCCAGCAGTTGCAATATTGATGTTTACTAATTAGTCTAGGAAAATAAACCAAAACAATTATTATCCCGGACCACAATTACTTTTACATGCATATTTAGCTTAATTAGAGCGATAACAAGAATACTAGGTTCTACTAGCAAACACTTATTATAATCATGTTTTAAACAATCTTAATAAAAACCTGCAAAATATACCAAAAATAAAATCTGCAACAAACACGACGCACAATAACTTAAACTGTATGAAATTAAATTTCTACTGCGTTCCTTGCAGGTGGCTCATTATTGTATAACAGGCACAGCAGCTGTGTGCCGCGCCAAAATTTAACCACAGCCAACCGTTCACCTTTATATCTGTGACGTAGTTTTATTTGGAAGGAGATAATTAAATAAAACAGTTTTAACAATCTAGTAATAGAAGCTGTCAAAGCAACAGAATTACTAGATGATTAGCCTGTCGAAGTACATGAATGCAATTAAGGAGAGTGACTCTTTATAATACAAATAAGACACTAAATAACAGAAATACCTGCTGCACCTAATGTCAAAACAATGATCCGAAAACCATCGCCATTTTGTTCAAATACATTACTAAAGTAAACAAAACTTCAACAGCTAGTTCCACAAATAATAATGCAGCTTAAACAAAAGCGGTTTGATTATTTTCAACGTCATGAATATACAATTTTAAAATACGAACCGTGAGATATTATGGCAAAGCTTTTATTGCAAGAATTCTTTCTGTAAAAGGAGGTTGTTTTAAAACTGTTGAAAGTTCCGTATTCCGTGTACAGTGAACACGGCGTTTCGTATTTGTTTTACTATCCAATACTGAAAATGACGTCATTAACAAGGAGAGTAAAAATGTAGTGGTATTGTAGTTTTTACGAAGATGAATGGGATTATTAATAATGGTTATTGTAGTAATTAATAGCTTGGAGCACTACCAGCAATTGATACTAGTGTTCGATTAGGAAGGTTATAAATAAGTATTATTTTCCATTTGCAGATACTACTTCTACGCGCGCACAATTTCCATTAGCTAAACATACTTTGAAAGAAATAAAAAAATGCGGGTCGTATATAAAATACAGTTTACACATATTTATCGAGAATAACGAACCATGAATTTAAAATAGCTGAAAGGTATTATGAAATATCAATTTCCATCAGAATCAAAGCTATAAACCAATATCAACGCGAAATCAACGTAATCGCCCATGAAAATCCACAAGTAATTGGAGGTTTAAAACGGCTACAATTTTGCGAGACGAAAATTTTATCACCTAAGAATTTCGTCATAAAATCAGGGGGATCTGGCACCTAAATTAATCGACGAGCTCGTTTGGCAGCGTCTCCAACGAAGAAAGGTATTAAGATCCACAGTTCAAATATTGTTTGGCGTAAAAGCCAATTTTCGGTAGTAAATATAAGTTAATCTCCTTTTTATCGGGTGCTGACTTTAAAGCTATGGTTTGTTTTGAGTTTTGGTATTGCAATGGTGTTAAGTATGGACAGGTTTTAAATTCAATCTGTTCTTGAAATTGGCGTCAAGGTTATATGTAATTATTATGGACTTGGTCTGAAATAAAGGATGAATTTATTTATTTATATTTTAGTATAATTTAATTTGATTTTGTGTTAAAATCCTTACTAATTAAATTAATTAACAAGCATAACAGGCATTACGAAACCTCTCTTCTTAAGAAATGTTATCTATCATGTCTTCAAATGAACAACAATAAAGCTAGTAGAAAAATATTGGCAACCGGCTATCATAACTCAGCATCATAAGCGCTATAAAAACAGTAGGTTTTATAAGTTGTTACCAAAATTTATTCAGCGCTGTAGCCGCTGCTGGATCAGTGTAAAGACCGGAACACACTCGCAACTCTTTATTCGTTGTTTGAGAGACGATTGTCATAAAAGTTTATCCAATTGTAATATTTCTATCGAACTAGCTATATTATTTCGTTAAAATTTCAGGCACCAACATTAACTAGTATAAGTCTGACAGATTGATAAAAAGAGCTACTTAATAAATACAATTTTACCGGACCATCAATTCGCTTGTCGATCGTGGTCATTTTATAGCTGCGGTCCGTCGCAATATTCATAGTAGCCATTAACTGAGGCTTATACTCCTGACGATGTTGATATTAATAATATCACTGCAGTGAAACATAATTATAATGCAACCACATATTAGTATGAAAATTGCCGTAATGAGGCTTTAGTTGGTGGTTTTGGTAGCGAAAAGTCATTCGTGTATCTCGTGCCTCAGGCGTATGCTTCCGCTGCATTTCTGTACGCTAACTTTGAGCAGTTATTGCGTTGTCGAAATGGTTGCCTGTCTTAATGAGGGTTGGGATTATGACGAACTTTTTTGTTGAGGATAGATATTATTCGTATAGCAGCTTTATCGCCAAAATGGACTATTAAATCGATTCTCTACAACGTATGTAACACAGAATATACTGTATATATATAGTTTTAAAACAACACTGAGTATTTCTGTTTGCTGAAATAACGAGTTCATAGTCATTAGTAACTCGATCGGTTAAAAGTATAAAAATATTTATAATTGCAGTAAGGGTAATTCACAAATTGTTAATGTTTGCAGACAAAGCAATGTATTGTGGTAATAGAGTTATCGTCATAAAAGACTGTTCATCGTAATTAGCACAATAAATCATTTAGATAACTAGAAACATTTCCATCACGATAGTGGAAACTTACAAACACTCCAAAATAAAAGTCAAAACAATGAACAGTTGGAAACAGTCGTTTACAATCAGTAAAGATAACCCAATGTAAATACAGCGACACGAACGTTTGGAAAAGACAAACATATTACCGAACTTGCGCATTTACAATTCAAATGACGTGAAACAAAAACCATTGAGCGTACAAACCGAACGGAAAGGATTTAAAACTCCTCGTCGATTGCGCCTATAAATCCGTGGTGGCACCATTACTGGATAACTTTCACGCATGTTTGGAAAAAATACGGAAGAACCTGGGAATTCAATGGAAAACAATGCAATGGAGCTTTTGAGAAAAAAAAATGTGGTAGTAGAACTATAGTTTTTTAAGCAAATCAACTCTTTCTTAGTAACATTTTATCCAATAAAATGAAATTCAACTTACCAGCAACTAAACTAATAAACAATTTCAGTAAACATTATCTGAGTGCATTAATTAATTGACAATCACAATACTCATAAACCAGTATGTTTCCTCGTTTGCTTGACTACATTCCCTGAAATTATCCTTTACATGACTATCATAACGATTTAACTAACCTTGTCCTAATCAGGTACATACGGGAAATCGAACTTTCATAAAATCATGGGGAACTTGTTTTTCTCTTGGACTCAACCGAAAAAAGCTATAAAGCAACTTATGCTCAAGTAGTTGACTCTAAAGAGGCTTACTATCACATGGTAATTACAAACACGTGTGTAATTAGAGACAGACGGAACCCTCCACGAGTGCTCATCTATGCTGCAAAGAATGTACTGAGTGCGTTTAATGTTCGTCCAACTTCTTCAAGACTTGGCTAACGGTCAAGAGTGGACATATGAAGGAGTTTTGACGAAGATTTATCTAGACGATATACTTATATTCAGTACGAATTGCTGTGTTTGGATTGTGAGATATTTTGCAGGAAGAGATTTATTTTTGTTCCGGATTTCTCGATGTGTTGTGAATTTGGAATTGAAACAGGTTACGCAAATATATTATTAGGTAGTGAAAACAACTTTGATAAAATTACGAACAATGTGTTACTAAGCTAAGTAATCTAGTGTAAACAAGTTGGAGCAAAATTGTACAGTAAAATAATTGGAATATGATACAGTAGAGAGCCTTGGCTACCGTCTCTTAGCACAATTAGTATTATATAACAGAGGCATATCTAGGCATAAACAAGCCACGGCTCGATGCACGAGCACCCAAGTTTAATTGACACGAATCTCGTCAGTATTCAGCAGCTTTCGAATGGCAGCGTTTCTAGTTATGAGGATAACTGGGGAACTAAGCCTATTCACTGTTAAATGACAAAGAAAACCATACTTTCTTCTAATGCATTTCCTCATTAACTGTCTGAGACGTTTTTTTAAAACTTGTATAGCTTCTGATTATCGTGGAAATGTAGAGTGTTAACCTTAACTAGCCCAAAATATTCCTGATATATGAAAACATTCGAACAACGGTAGCAGCAAAGCTGTGCGATATATTTTGCACATAATCGATCTGTCTTCTTCGGTCGTGGGGTAGAGGCGTGTCCCATTCATCAATCTTGTGCCGGTTGCGAATACTCACATTACAAGGAACACACGATTAATCTGATCTTCGTGTGTCAGGATCCTCCCTGCTAGCAGTTGATTGGGGAAAAACTAGTTGAACTAATGTCTACATTCAATATTTATGAAAGAGTTAGAGTTTATAATAAACATTCCTGAAGTGTTCAAAAACACACTGATAGCAAGTGCCCGTTGGTGATTAAGTTTCATAAATCCTACTAATATTATAAACGCGAAAGCGGATGGATGGATGTTTGTTACTTTTTCACGCGAAAACTGCTGAGCGGATTTAGATGAAATTTGGCACACAGTTTTAATAACCTGGATTAACACATATGATACTTTTTATCCTGATATTCTCAGGAGAACCGAGACTTATGCGGGTGAAACCGCGGGGTGCTGCTAGTCATAAGAAATGCCAATTGATTTCAAGAGGAAAAGTGGTTTTGAAAAATTGTGGAAGCTAGGGAATAACGGTTTATCATGAAAAACCAACATGGTTCGAATCAATATTTCAAGCAATTTGGAGCACGGAAACTCAAAATTTAACGGCAACAACATTAAAGATCCCACCAACTGTCGGATATTGTCAACGGAAGATGTTAAACAAATCGTTGTAATAAATACAAAACTTTACCAATTTACGTCGAAACACAACCTTAGGGCTAAAATTATAAATGTCCCCATAATTAAATTAAAATTTAAGTTATGGAGTTTAAAAAGGAATTGCGATTCCGGCTTAGTGAGCGGCACGTCACGACAACTTTGAGATTTAATTAGAATATGACTTGGAGACCTTAAAATAACTTCTATTAGATGAAGTTAAAGTTGTTAAAGAATTATGATATATGAATAGATATATTTATTCTGACCTAATAGATGCCTCAACCGAGTTTGAATAAAAGTACAATTGAAAAGATCTTAAATTAAAATGTAATGAATATACCTTAGTTTTGCAAAGACGGGTTTTACTTGTGAACAAGATTATTTTAAGCTTTTCAACTATAAGTATAAGGTTTCTTCTTTTCAAAAACTTTCCGTGAAACCTTCAAAATTAGCATCAAAGTTTTGAACGTCGATACTTTCTTTGGAGATCAATGACCGAATAAACATAATATTTGAAAAAGGGTCCATTTCTTTATAAACATGTTTTCAACTGGGTCTAACATTAATTACAATGTAAAGATATAAAATATTTTAACCGATACCAAAACATTTTCGTACCTTGAAACGAGTTTCAAATTTTGGAATACTAACGGATTTTTATTATTGCCAACATGTTCTAAAAGTTATTCACAAAAAACTTATATTTATTTACATTATTCAGTCGTATAAGAATAGACGAAAGATTGAACAAGAATATTGAACTAATACACCTACAGTTACAATCGAATATATTCTTAAGAATATTCTCGAGAATTCTGTATTCTTGGTAATTATAACCCATACATTTCTGCTCGGGTCAAATCTCCGTGGAAAATTAAACAGTATGCAGAGCTGTTGTAGCTACAAATTAGCAATCTAAAACCCACCGCAAACTGCTAACAATGGACGTGCATCTAGAAATATCTAGAGGAGCAAATGTATTTATAGAATACATTGTTGATGATTACCTACTCTAGAACTAATGAGATAGTTACAAGTTAAAACATGATAATATGCTGCAAGCAAGGAATAGATTCAAGTAGGTAAAGAAAACAGTACTGTTTGTTGAGGTTATTTTTAATTAGGTTACTGCAAATGAGATGAAAATAAAGTTTAGCAGTAAGCTTGGAAATGATGGATGAAGAGGTAGCGATGAAACAAAAACTGTGGCATTTGACGTTCTCAGAGCCATTTATCAAGGAGACTGTTCCAACATAAAAATCCAATAGACAATTACAACTCTGTTTTAAAGCTAATAATTTAGAGACGACCCGTACCTACCAAGGGAATGTATTAAAGAACCGACCAACTAGAAGCCTACCAGGACGGTAGGATTTTATTAATCCAATTTTGGACTTCGTAATAATAGGTTTAATTATTCACGATTGAGAAAGCTTTTAGAACCGAGTTTATGCAAAGTTTTGTATGGGCGCCGGTAATGAAAACGGTGGATGTACCGACTAATGTATTAAGGTCCAACAGAGGTCCGGACGTGGAGTTCTGTTGGATTTTGTTGGACGTGTTTAGATAATGATGGATGATAAAACATTTACAGAGAATTTTGTATACAGAAAGGATGTAAAAGATCGAGCAAGTAACCGTGAATAAGATAATTTATAGGCGTTTGTAAAGAACAAAGTAACTCACAAACAATTTTTGAATACATTTTTCTTTTTAATCCTTTGAATTTGGCATCACAGTGGCTGTAACAACATTAGCAAAAAACGAAAAATTATTCATCGTGTGTTCAGAACCCTGAAATTCTCTGACAATCACAAAATTCTGACAACCCAAGCGTCCTTACAAACAAAGGTTCCCATGCTAGCTTTTGTACACCCAATCTCATATATTCCGGTCTCGGTTTTACACACGTATATTTTGAGCCGAGTGCAACAATCGCAGGTGAAGTCGCAGTGGAGCACAATGCATGAGGAAAGCATCAAACCACATTTCAAAATACGGCATTGTTTAGAAACGCAGACACGCCTTGCCACATTCACAGTTGGCAACAGCCTGCGCATTGTTCCGATTCGCATCAAATTTTCCATATCATCGCTGAATAGAATAATTGATTGGTTGGTCGGAACATCAATTTTATAGTTCAATAAATCTTGGAAAATAATTTATGTATAAATTCTTTCTTTACCCCGAAATATTTAGGTTTTATTTTCTGGATTTTTATTCTTCGGAGAACATGCTTCCACTGATGTTTTACTCTCTCAGCGAATTCTAAACATCCTCTAGTACATCGCTTGAAATGAAGATATCAGTTTTAAAAACATAAAATTTCACTCGAGTAAATGGGAGAAGCGCCAAAACTAAAGTTTTATGTAACAGAATAAAACTTTTCGGAATATACTCTTCTGGATAAAATTTCCAGTTTCAAATCATTGTGACAGACTGGGAGCGTCTGGGATGGCGTTTCGAAAATTTCAATTTAGGTTATCATGCCTAGAACTTTATAATGGCTTGTCTATATGAAAGTTTTTAGTTTTATGCCAAGTTATAGAGGATAGGTATTCTAGATAGAGGTCTATTCAATAAAATATTAAATGGTAAAGACTCATCTCTTATAGCCATTTAATCTGAAACCTATTAGACTTGATGACACGAGTATCATTGGTCAAGAGCGAAATCACAGGAAAAAACTTGAAGGTAAGCAAAATCTGCTTCAGGATTTCAAATTCCCTATCGACCTTCTTCATCCGAAGGTACCGAAACTATGCAGCGTTTACGAAGTTATTTCAGCCAGGTCCCATTGACAAAAGACTGCATACAATCTAAATACGTCTCTGAAGCTATCACTCGACTGGTCTGGTGACTCAAAATTAGTTCAACGCCATTCCTAAGCCCAGCCGCAGCTCTGTTTGCGCAGGTCTTGTCCTTCGAAGATCTTTGTTTAAACAGGACCTGTCAAGAACCGAACTAATCGCGCAATGCAGGAAGGACATGTTACTTTGCAGTAAAAATTATATACAGGCGAATTATACAGTGTGACTGGTTAAAGAAGGGACATATTCTAGGAAATGGTAATATATTCTCTCAAGTAACAAATAAAGAAATGCTTTTTATGAAAAACTTGATTGAAACACAAAGAAAATCTTACTGAAAAAAAAAATCGCAGTGAGGGTCGTAAAGGTAAAAATGCGTGTGTTAACAGCAGAATCGATGTATCTTATAGGATAATTCAGTCAAATATGAATATTAATTTTTTTGTATTTGAAATGAGAGTCAAATTCTAAACACCAACCTTCCTTCCATTTGTCCTTTGTTTCACCTTGTCACCCAGTATAAAAATTTCAGTTTTCAACAAGGATATTTTCCGGAAACCAGCTGAAGATTAGAATCATGACGTGTGAACAAGAAATGTGTGACCGAAGTTTTTCGATTTGGATTTGTTCTTGTTTGTTTGTTTTATTTATATCAAAGGGTCGATTCAAGTGTGTACCTTTTGTATCTTTTAGCGATTTAGGGGTTTCATGTCCTTCACAGTATTTTTGGTTACAGATTTTGCTGTTGAAGTAAAAACAAGGATTGTTGTTGTTTAATTTAGAAAGGAACCTGACGCGTTTCATAACATAACATAGTACTTGTATTCTCCGAAGGGATAGGCAGAGATCCACCTATAGGTAGTACAACTACCTACATTTCGCAAGTTATTTTTGAGCCCCATGTAACTGGGAGCAAGCCTACTGCCAACAACCAGGCACAAATGCAGACTCCGGGCTGCTGCTGAGAAATTCCAGATGGAAAAACCCAATAACACTTAACCTGACCCGGGAATCGGGACCAGGACCTGATGCTCAGCAGTAACGCTTGCGACAACGCGACCAACGAGGCAGTGATTTATTGCACTAGTTTTGTAATATTCACACGGAGATATAATTTTCCAAAACGTCATAATTCACTCTATCGCGGATCAGCAAATTCGGACATCCATTTTAGCAAACAACATCAATACGTTTGGCGTAAACAAATCACCAGGGACATTTAAAATGAATACAACATGTCAGCTGATAAATAGTTTCGGTTTATTGAGAGTCAATTTAATTAAAACTTTGAATTACATAAGTTTTAATTGGGTGTAGGACTCCATGTCAGCGATGTGTGAGTTAGTGGAGGATCTTCGCTCACTCATTTTTATTACCTTTGCCCTTTTGTTTTAGTGTTAATCTTGGGTAGATTAAAGGGTGTGGGAACTGGACGTAGCTTTTATGGTCTTAGATTATTAAAATTGTTTGTAAGTGTTACAATTAGTTAGATTTGGTAGAATCGCGAAACACCAGTACCTTTTATGCATCACGGGCACTTGTCATCTTTTCGAACGGTCAGTTGCTTGAATACTGTAATTTCTTGGTCTAGTTAAAACAACGCAATATTTTCCAGAAATTATCCAAACTTGCTCTAGTTTTACAAAAAATAATCTCTCACAAACCACTTCAGCAGATTATACGGATATTGAGAATTCCTAAGTACAAACCAGGAAACTACGAACATTAAAATTCTCACGCATTCGAAGCACGTACCGCGCCTATAGGGAATCTCCGTAAAACTATAAAATAAATACACAAAACATATTATTAAAAAATGCTGGGCCGGGCTACTTGGCTGGGCTTCTTCGGTTCTTCCCAATAATTGATATTTGCCATTTGAATTCAAGCAGTGTTAGTACGGCTTCGGGGAAGGGAAGGGGCGAAGGGAGGCGGGTCGTTAAGAACCGTTCACAAAGACCGGTTCAATCGACCTCAGACTGTGTATCTTATGGCTGTGACGTGAGGGCAAATGTTTGCGATTGTGTCGTGTTTCGTATCCAACACACTTACTCACTGTTGTTTGTGCTAAGTATTTATGAAGTGGGCCGTAAGCTCAGTGACGAGCTTCGTAAAGTTTGGTCCAATATTAACATATACACATATATCATAGATACATTAACAAACAAAAGATCCGATCCACACACATAATCCTCATTTCTATGAACCTATAAATAGCAAAGGAAGTTAATTTCGCCAGACAAACTTCCTGAAAGATTTGCTCATAATTCGCTGGATCTTCTCTATTCTGAACCTACACTATCCTTCGATCCTTTCGCCGATTCTGTTCACATAGCACATAAATAGTGGTGGGCCTTATAGCCTGGGGGCTTCGCCGATGCGATTCCGAACACATACGTTATTTGGCGGGTTCGGTTGGAACAAGGGCGAACGTTGGTGGCCTAATTGAAACTAAGGAATTCAGTGTGCGGGCTCCCGGTTCGCTTGCGATTGGGTGTACTGCAGCCAAATCCTTGGTGATGAATGTCTCAATGCGGGATGTTTGTACGTTGATTGCACATTGATACGGAGTTTGGGAACTGGTGTCTTTAAAAATAGAGGAGGTTTACGGGAGATGTTTCAATGTGCGTCAAAGCTCGGATACCGGTTAAATTTTCAAACCGTTATTATGAACTTGACGCAAAAACCTTTACATTCGGTTTCGTTCGTATACACCGTGAAATTTGAATCACAGTTTTTCTAGAACAAACGTTGTTCAGACCATGGTCTACTACCATTCTACAGCACCCAATAAAAAAAAAACATACTTGGTTTTTGAAAAAACACTAAAAAGACAAAGTTTAAAATGTCAAGATTATCTACTGCTTACTAAATTTCGTTTATGGAGGTACATTTCCCTGTAGACAATGCTGTGTCCCGTGTGTGGTGTCTGTGTTGTAGGGAGTAATGATAATCTTGAAATTTTATACTTTGTCTTTTTGTGTTTTTCAAAAACCAATTATGTTTTTTTTTATTGGATTCTGTAGAATGTTAGTAGACCATGGTCTGAACAACCTTTGTTCTAGCAAAACTGTGATTCAAATTTCACGGTGTATACAGGTTTTTATAAACCGGTTTTGGAAGAGTTTTTACATAAAGGTTTTTCCGGATTTAACGGTTAAGAGCAATATTAACCGGTTTTTTTGTTTAGTTTTTATTCAGCGTGGCATCCTCACAAGTAATCACAACTTGCAACGCGTTTACCAACATGCCGCTCGTCAACTAAACTGGTTAATTTAGGTTAAAATAAAGTTCTTAAAACGTTTACGTTCTTAAGAAAAGTTCGGAATAAAACTAAAATAAACTGGTTTTAACCGGTATTTTTTAAACCGGTTCCGAGCCTTGATGTGCGTCTCTAAATTGATTTCATGGTGAGAACACATTTCAAAATTAATTCTCACGGTTTTTTTATGAACTCAAATTACTATACTAGGCTTTTGGCTACTTTGGATTACTGTGTGTATTTTATTTTATAACTAGCTGACCCGGCAAACGTTGTTTAATTTAGTTGTTTTGCCATATAAATGTTTGGGGTGGACCACCCTTATCACTTAGGGGTATGAAAAATAAATTACGACCGATTCTCAGACCTACCGAATATACATATAAAATTTCATAAAAATCGATCAAGCCGTTTCGGAGGAGTATGGCAACTAACACTGTGACACGAGAATTTTATATATATAGATGTGCGTCATAATTGTACAGAATAAACTTTTTCTCTTTCCAATTATAGTTATTTTCCCTTATCTACAGTATTATTTTGTCAAAATAACCGAAACCAATTTCATTTGCCGACAAAGCACTAACAAAATGAAACTGTCACTAGACCAAAGCTGCCCACTTCTTTCCGATACAATCAGTCATTTAGTGATGAATAAGCGATTTTAATAACGATAATTTTGGCGTTTTAATTAAATAAATGCTGTTTTTGGACGTCATCGCGTTACTTTAATACACTGTGGGCGGTTTTTAAATGGCCAATTTGAGGTGGAAAACGGTAAAAGTTTAATATTTCGTGGAGTGTGAAAAGTAATTTAGAACACACGTGTATACGTTCACAACGCATGTTTTCTTTATTAAATGTTTTTCTTTTCAGGTGTTTTGAAATATTCCCAGAAGTTGATGAATTTGGATAAGGCAGATTGGATACGAATGGTGAATAACTGGGAATTCAGCAATGGCTTTTTTTTTGGGTGAGAAATTATCAAATAACTTCTCCCGCTCTGGGGGGGTGTCAAACTCTTACTGACTAAAACCTATCCGTGTTCCTTCAGTTGCCATGTTACCGGGGGCCACGATCTCCCTTTCGGACAATGGCCTGGGAATATTTAAGTTGAAAGACGAATGCTTCTTCACTAAATAAAAAAAAAATACGTGTGGCACTCGGGGACTGCCGCGATAAAGCTATTGTATAGCATTTGTAACCTCCATGACAACGTGATGTCGTCATTACATGGTAGGCGGAGAGAGAAAATAAAACCTAACACCCCCCGTGTTAGGTTTTATTTTCGTTACGGAATTTCTCGATTCGGTCGCCGCGCTCAAAGCCCGCGATAAAAGCTATGCAATAGTTTAATAAGTATATGAGTAAAAACTATTACTTAATCAGATATCAAACTAATAAAAATACATAATCAATTACTCAATTATAACCACTCAACACAATCTGTTTCCAATAACTCCCAAATAAACACGAATATTATACAAATCTGTGCGATACAGAAACCATTTGTTCATATTTACGACTTACTAACAATAACCCCGTATAAGCATACATAGAATCCGCAACACACGTCTAATATAAACCTTATTTCTGTGGATCAAGATTGAAATTCCGTTCATGGGGTTGAATGGTGGTTAAGATGTTTTCTGTGCCTAAGTTGCGTTATTTCGGCTAGAACTTGAACTTAGTTTGCTAGTTCTGACTAGCCCTGATGAGACTCTCGGGTAACAAATAACAGGGCGTTTGTTTCAGTTTCCTTGTTTAAGTAGGTAATAGAAACTGGACGGAAATAATGTTGGTTTTAATGTGACCATAACTTGTTTCAATGGGCTTAGTGTTTCTTGGAAAGTAGAATGTTCGCGATTTTTTGTGTGTATGTATAAGCATGTTTTTGAAAGTGCTATATTATGTTACTCGAGCGAAATATAAAAATAAATGTAGGCTGGAAGGTCTCAGTTAAGTTAGAAGGTAAGTATTCATTTTTATATGAGCAGTTTTTCGCAGGTTTTCCTTTAGACCGTTTTACCCCATCGAGCCTTATTATAAAAACAAGTTTTTTTTTTAGACGAGCCATATTAGTTCGAGCCATTTTTGAATTTCAAACTTTATTCCTAAAAGTTAAAGTTCTAAATCGAACTGATTTTTTAAATGATGAATGATTATCATATATTATGAAAGATATATTTTCAAAGTATCATATATAATGATACTTTTAAAGTTTATTTAGTTGTCAGGATAGTGTGCAAGGAGTGGGTGACTGGGCAGATGCCAGTTTTGAAGACCCAAACTCAGATGTAGATGACGAAAATGCGATAGAAATAGATGAGATTATAAGAGCGCTGAAAGGGATGAAAGTTGGGAAAGCTGCAGGGTACGACAGAGTGTCTGCTGAAATGCTGAAGGGCGGTGATGGGGTGGTAGCAAGCCTGTTGTGCCGAATCTTTAATATGTGTTGGAGATATGGCCGTGTGCCGGATGATTGGTGCAAGGCTGTAATCGTACCACTATATAAGGGAAAAGGCTCTCAGCAGGAGTGTAAAAACTACCGCGGCATTAGTCTTTTGAGCGTTGTCGGCAAACTGTATGCGAAGGTTTTGATAAATAGAGTGATAAAAGTGACAGATGAGAAAATATGGGATGTACAGGCAGGATTTAGAGAGGGAATGGGCTGTATGGATCAGATCTTCTCCCTAAGGTGCATAACCGAAAAACATCTAGCAAAGCACAAGAACGTCTATTGTGCTTTCATTGATTTGGAGAAGGCCTATGATAGTGTGTGGAGGGAAGAACTGTGGTCGACACTATCCAAGTACGGTGTGGACTGGCGCTTGGTACGGGCACTGAAATCTTTATACAAGGATTCCAGTGCTTGTGTTAGGATAAATGGGGCATACACGAACTGGTTCTGCATCTCGAGGGGTGTTAGACAGGGTTGTGTATCGTCACCGTGGCTGTTCAACTTGTACATGGATAGTTGTCTGATAGATTTGAAAGAGGGTGAGTGCGGATTGAGGATGAATGAGTTGCCTGTCAAATGCCTTATCTACGCAGATGATCAAGTTCTACTTGCATCATCAGCAGAACAGTTGCAAGACATGGTGACTGTGATGGGTGAAGCATATAAGAGGAAAGGGATGAATATAAATGTGAATAAGACGAAGGTCATGGTGTTTGAAAGAGGAGAGGATGTATCGGTGTGTGATGTGAAAATAAATGATAAGAGTGTGGAGCAAGTAAGTGAGTTTATATATTTGGGGAGTCTGTTTACAAGGGATGGGAAGATTGATGGAGATGTGGAAAAGAGAGTAAACGCGGGAAACAAAGTGAATGGTGCTATACATGCGATTGTGACCAACCAGTCGATGTCTAAAAAGGCTCGACTGGCTGTTCACAATGGTGTGCTGGTGCCCACGCTTATGTATGGTAGTGAATGTTGGGTGTGGCAAAAACAACATGAAAGTAGAATAAATGCTGTGGAAATGCGTTCCTTGCGAAGCATGTGTGGCCTGACTATGAATGATAGGCTGAGGAATGATGTGATAAGACAGCGGTGTGATTTAAAAGAAGATGTAGTGGCAAAAATTGAAAAGGGTATGCTGAGATGGTTTGGGCATGTTGAGAGAATGAATGAAAGGCGACTAACAAAATGTATTTACAAGGCTGATGTAAAGGGAAAGGCCGGGCGGGGACGCCCTAGGAGGACATATACTGACCTTATTGGTGATGTTCTTCAGAAAGGCCAGGTGCGTAGTACTCGCAACCGGCGTGCGTGTATGACCAGATGTATGAACGTAAACGAGGCAAAAGGACTATGTAAGGATCGTAGCAGGTGGCGTTCTGTAGTTTCTGCCTACCCCCATGGGAAGAAGGCGTGAGTTTATGTATGTATGTATCATCTACCTAGCCTTTTCCCAACTATGTTGGGGTCAGCTTCCAGTCTAACCGGATGCAGCTGAATACCAGTATTTTACATGGAGCGACTGCCTATCTGACCTACACAACCTAGTAACTAGATAACACGATACCTCTTGGTAAGACTGGTTATCTAACTACCCGTAACGACTGTCAAAGATCTACAAACGACAGTCGGGACCAACGGCTTAACGTGCTTTCCGAAGCACGGAGGGGTTTTGGTATGTAAAGATGGTCACCCATCCACGGACCAACCACAGCAAGCGTAGCTTAACCTGATCGATCAACCCGTGCGGCTGTTATTACTTAGCCACAAGCCCCTCTTAAAATCAGTCATTATCATTTTAAATGATGAATGATAATGACTGCTTTTAAACTGGAGTCTAAGTTGTTAATTTCGTACTAAGAACGTTACGTTAGTCGGAATAAGGTTCGAAATATAAAAACTGACTCGAATGCCTGGTTTACACGATGGTAGTGACTGGACCCAGTGACTCGGAATTTTGGACCAAGTCAGTGGGTTCATGCAGACGAGATCGGCAGTAAGTCAGTTGGGGGAAGCTACTGGGCCCAAAAATAGACGGATAGGTTAGTGAGAGCGCAAAGTCAGCACTGGACTGGGTTGAAACTAGTGTATATGTCGCAGCCATCTGGTTAAATTAGCCAGCTAATTGGACGTGTAGGCCGTTCATTAACCTCCGGCATCCAATTGGATGCCTAGTCCGATTGTTAACTGAACTAGAATCATTAAACGTTTTACAACTCGGCGTATTGAAAGTCAGCCCTTTGAAGATGACTGACCAAGACTCAGCCAAGTGATGAAAAAAATCTGTGAGCAACTTGGAAATAGCGCTCGCCGGTCGCTGCAGCAGCACTGCTCGCTTCGCTCGCTCGGCTCGCGCGCGGTGTGGTCACAGTTTTAACCTATTTCACCCAGTTTAACTAAATGACTACACGACATTCAGCCATCTGGTTAAACGTTGCGCTCAATGACTTGGCTAGTTGTCCTTCAGCTATTATACACACAAGCCCAGCTGCAAGTCAGCGCTAGACTGACTTACTGGGCTCGTATAAACCTGCCTGAAGGTTAGAACCCGGGCTAAGTTAGAATCATTTTGTAGTAAACGTGTTTTTTGGTTCACTCTTTGTACCAAAAACAGCCATTAAATAAATATTCCGAAAAGACTTTGGAAGCTTCATAACTCAGATAACTTAATTTTCCCTTTTACCTTGAAACATTATTTACTCACAAGTAACCTCTTTCATGAAGGTACGAGGAACCATATTTTAACATCAACAACAAAAATACGCTAATAAATTATGTATTTAAAAAGAAAATATTTACAAACGACTGGCAATGTTCACGTTGATTAATTGAAAAAAAGGTAGATAAAACCGTTTTGTTCTCCCACGCAAAAGATGGCGTTGACTGATAAAAAGCGGTAACTACACATCAAACTGTTTTCCACTTATACTGATGAAAAACAAATCCCCGAAATGTTTTAAAAGGTTTATCTTTAAAAGGCTTGATGGTTGATTGTTTTATTTTTACGTTTTTAAAAGTATTTTTTACTTTTAAGGGAAGGAATACCTGGATAGAATCTTTCCACCAGATACGTTTATTAAAATGGAATAGAATTTGTATTAAATTACGTGCCAATAAGTTAACAACTGGCGATGCTTGGCCTCCCCGCCTATGTCCAGCAGTGGACGTCTTTCGGCTGAAATGATGATGATGACGACGAAGTTAACTAAAACTTATCCGTAAGAGATAAAACAGGCCAAAAGAATTATAGGCAGAAACTGGATCCACCAAACAACTGGCAAAAAAAAAACCTGGCAAGTGCGTGTCGGACACAATGAAGGGTTCCGTAGTTGGGATGAATTTATCCCAAAAACAAACTTAACTTTGTAGTTGAAAAATATGTTCTCCCATACGGAATGTATGGGAAAACATGTTTTTGCAACTGCAAAGTTAAGTTGGTCGATTATTACTCGTTAACTTGTAAAACTAACTTAGCTGTGATAGTTTTCCTTTTAATTTCGTTATATAATCTACTGTTGTGATTTTTTTCACACACCTAAAACCAACCATTTAGCCAGTAGGGGGGGGGGACACTTGACTCTAACAAAAATTAGCACTTTAAAGCTTAATATTTCGCAAACGGATCCCTGAATCCAAAAATGGTTTTCATAAACTTACAATTTTTTTAAAGGACCTTTCCAATGATACCCCTCACTATGGGTTAAAAAAAAAAACATCACCACTTTACGTGTATGAGAGGTACCCTAAAAAAAAATGTTTTTCATAATTTTGTTTTACCACTTTGTCGGCGTAATTAATATGTATACCTATGCCAAATTACAGCTTTCTAGTACTAAGGGTCTCGGAGCTAGACCACGGACAGACAGACAGACAGACAGACAGACAGATAGACAGACAGACAGACAGACAGACGGACATGACGAAACTATAAGGGTTCCTTGTTTACTACGGAACCCTAAAAACAGTGGCACTCCGGGAGTGCCGACAGAAGTGAAAACTTGAACAAGATCGCTTTGGTGGAAGAAAAATACTTGTATAGAACATTGGTCCGTAACCTTATGTAAATAAAGAGAACAAACGTCTTTACAAAAAAAAAAAACTTCCAAAATCTTTAAAGTAAAAAATACTTGCATAGAACATTGATCCGTAACGTAATATAAATAAAAAGCACAATCGAATTTACAAAAATGAGGTGTCGGTAACGGTATCGCGAGTTCAATTGTTTTTTCCCATCTCAAAAATGTCCAATGCGCCTAAACAACTTTTCACTTAAAAAAAAAAAAAACAATTTTCCCCAAATGCAAGCTTCCTTTCAGTTAACCAAAAGAATAAAATTAAAAGTTCACATACAAAAATCATGCGCAACTCGGCTCTAAACGCGAGCATAACCCTCAACCACCTGGGGCGTTCAAAAGTTAAACTCGGAACAGTCGTAAAATCACCTGTTTAGCATATTTACTTAACCCTTTTCCGTTCTGCTGGACTTACAATTAACTTTGTTCGTACGTTACTACAAAAGAATCGTATGTAATATTCATAAGGTTATTATTCATGTTATGCAACTGCGTTCTCCAATAAGATACGCTTTGAAGTAAGTAAGGTAATTATTAATATGAATAACTTCCTTTGGTCAGAGTTATCTTTGAATGTAATCAGGAAATGCGGGCTGACCGTACAACAAAATATGGAACAGTTTTTATCGAGTCTTTTTTGTAGGCTGTAGGTAAATAATACATTTGCCCTTTTACGGTGTAGATAAAACTTTAAGCTAAGATGTAAAGAGAACTTTTTTTAAGCTATTGCATAGCTTTTATCGCGGGCTTTGAGCGCGACGACCGAATCAAGAAATTCCGTAACTCCGCCTACCATGTAATGACGGTTCCTATGACAACGTGATGTTGTCATGGGAACGTAAATTTTATTTTATGTCATCATCCCAAGTGTAGCGTTGACAAATAGGAAGTATGGAGATTACAAATGCTATGCAATAGCTTTACCGCGGCAGTCCCCGAGTGCCACACGTTTTTTTTACTGATTCCTTGGTCTAGTGCTACTGCTGAGCATGAGGTACTGGGTTCGATTCCCGGGTCGGGCAAAGTGTTATTGGGTTTCCATAAGGAATTTCTCAGTACGAGCCTAAAGTCTAGTATTGTGCCCGATTCATCACAATAGGCTCGCCTTTGTTTTGGGGACGTTAGGAATGAATGTATGAAAACGTCATTTTGGGGAACTGGGAACTTGGGGACATCGAGCATCACCCCTCTATTACATGGGACTTAAACATAACTGGCAAAATGTGGATGTACTATAAGTAGGTACACCTCTGCCTAACCCTTCGGTGATTACAGATGTGATGTTATGTTATGTTATAAAAAGAACTGTCGATACATAATCATAATCAATAATGGAAAATATATTTCATATTTTAAGCCTTAGTGTGTGTGGAACGTTTTGTTATAACATCTGAAATGATGTCGTTACTAACGTTTCTAAAATGAAAGACTTTAATAATTGAAGAATTAGTTAATTGATTCTTGCGGAAATCCATTATAAAATACAATAGACGTGGATATATTTAGTAACCTGTTCCGCTTAGCTATTTCTAAAGAGCCATAAAAAACTCCTGAAATAAATCGACACGTGTTTCACGAGTCAGTCTGCACTCAGCGCTCGGTGTGGCAACACGCCGTGTTCGAGTTCGCAACAAGTCCATCGTCATCCTGAGGATGCCTCGTTGAGAGGTGAAACACGTGTCGATTTATTTCAGGAGTTTTTTATGGCTCTTTAGAAATCGCTAAGCGGAACAGGTTACTAAATATATCCACGTCTATTGTATTTTTTAATTGAAGAATTTATGAATTTGTTTGTTTTCTTGAGTTTTTGTTTGTGGTTTCTGTGTATTTTTCATAAGTTTGCTATCCGAGATAAATACGTTTTTGAAATTCTTGCGCAGTCAAATCAATCGAACTAAAGCCTATTCTTAGTTGAATTAAACTTCTGACTAGCTAAAGGTAACTTACGTTATTCCAAATAAAAACACCAAAATTAATACGCCAATATTTTTAAACGGACATTGATCACTACAAAGCCGTCAATTAATGCGTTGGGATCCGCGTCAATCGCGGACGTGCATACATATCGCGGCGCATAATATCGCAATACGTCACGGGACGCGCGACGTCGCGTTATCGTGCGATAGGCTGCGATTTATTGCGAGCTGACTTTGAAACTGAGTTTGTTTACATTAATAAATTGTATGAGTTACTTTTAGAGCGGTTCCGCACTACGTTCGATCCGAATCCGAGAAATATCGGTCCGAAGTAGCCATAGTACTATTTATATGAAGGGTTGTGCACTAGATCCGATCTTTGTCCGTCCGAATTTAGAACATTCCCAATTCGGATTCGGATCGAACGATTTGCGAAACCGCTCTTCATCATCAGCCTATAATGTTCCCACTGCTGGGACACAGGCCTCCTCTCTGTGAGAGGGAGCGGGCCGTAATCCACCACGCGGACCCAGTGCGGATTGGTAGATGTCACAAGTCTTCGAATTTTTTTCGGTTCTAGGACATGTCGGTTTCCTCACGATGTTTTCCTTCACCGTTTTGAGAGTAGTGGTGATGAAATAATTTACACAAAGTAAAGCGCCTGTCTGGGTTCGAACCTACGACCTACAACTCGTAAATCGCGGCCGTAACCACTGGGCCACCACTGCTCTGAAACCGCTCTTAGTATTTGTTTAATAGTGGGCAAAAATTGCTATGCCAAGAATTGTCGTGTGTAAAAGCTCTGACATTTACAAAAAGTATACGAAAAATAAAAATAAATGTACAATACAGGCGTGATGTGATGTTATATACGAAAAAGATATTATCTACACTTTCGACCTTATTGTCATACGTCGTTTCTTTCAAGATTACATAGCATAAGCATATTCAGCCTATAATGATACCACGGCTGGAACACAGGCCTCCTCCGAGAGGGAGTGGGCTGTAATCTACCACGCGGGCCCAGTGGCGCGGGCATCGAAATGAGAGAATTTAATTTAATCAACGAAAAAAATATTTAAAAAATCTAAATATTTTCATTATGGAATTTAAAAAAAAATTGCAACAAAACGGCGTAACTTTTAAATTGAATCTATCGCGATGAAACTAACTCTATAATGATTGGAAGTAATTAGGCGTCCTCATTAAATGAAAATTGTGGAAAAAATTACCTTTAACTGAAGCAAAATTTTTTTTTTCATAATATTTACAATATTCGTAAAATTTCTCAATTTTTTTCCGTCTATAAAATTAAGCATAGATTTCCTCATCCCGATATGTGCAAATTACAAAGACTCACATAATTTTCTTAACATTATGTTGCGTTTTATCTACAAACTGAACCACACAAACTAAAGCAAATTACTCTTCAAACAACACTTTGAACTATCACTATAGTTCTTGCAGCATTGCATCAACTACAACAAAGCGTTTTTACGCAAATTTCTCGTCGTAACTAATTTGCAATACAATGCGGCTGAACCCCACAACTGTACTAAAACCCCTGTTTCCTACGCGTCGATCTACAGCGTTTAATCTAACTTTACTCACAAAGTGCTCTTGGAGGCGACAACTTAGAATCGGAGCATCTTGCATTAATTTATTAAGGAAACAGAGTAACGCAATATACCTCCCGGTTAAAAAGCGGGAAATGTACAGGCACAAGCTAAATGACGGTGAATGTTGTAAAATGTTTAAAGTGAGGTAACTTTGGTAGTAAACTAAATTATTTAAAGAAGGACGTATCTGTATATAGAACCTTTTGGTGCGAAATTATGTATGGGAATATTTCTTTGCTTTTTGTTGGGGCAACATTTTCAACTGAACTGGTGCATCGTAATTTACCCACTTAATGATTTCTTATGATCTTACAAAAATATTGAAACCATTATGGAAATCCAAATACGATTTTCAACTTGGAATATAAAAGAATAGATGCGCCCCGCGGTTTCACCCGCATAAGTCTCGATCCCGTGGGGATATTGGGATAAAAATACCCATGTAACAAATTCCATCCAAATCTGTTCAGCTGTTTTAGCGTGAAAGCGTAAAAAACAAATTCACATTTACAAAGTAACAATATTAGAGGACAAAATACAGAATGAATTGTATTGATCTTATTTCCATTGGTTACTATTTACGACAAAGGATTACTCACAAAAGATTTAAAGCCACCAAATAAAAGAAAAACCGTAAACAACGTAACCACTCTACAAGGAAACCGGGTAAAAATCCGAGCTACAACTGAGCGGATTTTAATTTAGACAACCCTAGTAAATCACGATCTTTCTTAACGGTAGAGCGAGTTCAGACCCGATACAGCCGAGCGAAAGTATATTAATTTTAAAATATCCCTCCTTCGAAACTAATTAATTAGTTTCTAAAACTTGAAACCGAGTGTTAACGATGATCTAAGCAATATCCAAGTTTCAGACAAGCCGAAGCTTTACAACCTAACGACTAAGTTCAGACGAAAATTCACTTAGAAATCTGTTACTTATTTTCTATTCACAATTTCTCTTACCTCTCTTAGTTTCCCCGTACATGCACCAGCGGTAATCAAAATCTTCGTGAAACTTTGTCTAACTTTTTTTAGACGCTCATGAATATCTTATGGGGTGGGACATGCCTCTCTTGTTATGTTTAAAACTTTTTTTATTTTCTTCCCCATTAAAAGGCGGGCCGGCTGACGATTTAGCGACGGCTCGATGAATAATTAGAAAGTATTTCTTGCCTGTCACGTTCCTAATGAATATTAGAGCAGGAGGGAAGATTTCCTTAGTAAATTTTGCTTACCTGATTTAATTATTGTCACACAGAGGGACGTCATTACGTGATTCGCGAGGTTTTTGCTAAAAATCAGCGCCATAACCGTAGGTTCGTCCGAAGTTGTGGCATTTCGCTGAGCAATGACCTATTCCTGCACAGATGCGACGCACAGATTAATTGTTCTTGTTAATGTTGTTTGCTTGTTACAATTTTTTTTTTTATTATTTCACTCAGCTATTTTGTTTATGTTTTGACAAACAATTTTCATTTGCTAATGCAAACAAAATTGTAAATTGTCTTTGGTATCTGGCCATGACATAAGCAATAGACAAAATTTGTCGAACTTTTTATTCGTTTTTGAATATTGGATACGAGGCTTTTGGCTTTTAGTGAATGTGTATTTTATGTAATATTTTTTTTGTGTAATGTGCGTTTATTTTGTGCAGAATAAACAATTTTTCTTTCTTTTTTCTTTTAAGATGTTCGAGGCAAAAATATCGGAAAGAAATCTGCGGTTGTTTGTTCTGAAGGAATTTCGTTAATTACGTTCGCTTCAGAGATAAATAAGCCAGTAAGCGCAAATTTGTCCATCCATCGTGTTTTTGTTTCGGCTCACTCGAGGAGTTAGTTATTGGGTCATTTTTTTCCGACCGAAGACCGAGTGAATTATATAAGTCGTTTGTGTGCGTGAATACGGATGAAATAGTCCATTTCGGTGTTCTTTTGTGGGATGTAAGAGGCTTTAGGGCAGTAAACAATACTTTTTGGACGCAAAGAATAAAAGTTTTGCTGATGAATGTCTTTTAGGGCTTATGTTTAATGTACTTCTGTTTTTCTTTGAAGCCGTTGATACCTTTTGTGCATATGTGAGTGAAAAACGGAACGGTGTTCGTTTGAAACGTTGAAACCGCGTTAATGACCGCGGCTTGCACATAAAGGATTAGGTAGGATAAGCTGTTATCGATGATTAGTTTTCAATCCGATACAGATTAATGAATAGCTTTACATCCGTTTCAATCCATCTAAACAATGGGAAATTAGAGACGGATTTAGCATAGATTGAATTATAATGGTCAGATAATGGAATAGGAACTGTAATTTTGTGGTCTGCCGGAATCATTCGTTGTTGCTTACTCAAATATGGAACATAATAGATTGTTTAATCTTATATTTAATTTACAAAATTAGTAGGAATTTTGTGTTTTTTTGTGTTGTGCTTTCTTTTGTGAGCACTGAATAAATGTTTTATGTAGGTACACTTCACGCGATTCAGTTTCCAAACATGTAAACAAAAATGTGTTTTAGAAAAACAACTTTAAAGTTCACGCATAAAGCTCAGTTCACGCTACAACTTCAAACGTTTTAATGACTTCTTCAATAGTACTTACTAAAAAATCTTATATATAAAATTCTCGTGTCACAATGTTAGTTACCTTACTCCTCCGAAACGGCTTTACTGATTTTTATTAAATTTTATATGCATATTCAGTAGGTCTGAGAATCGGCTACTATCTATTTTTCATACCCCTAAGCGATAAGGGTTGTCCACCCCAAACAAATAATTGGCAAAACAACGTTTGCCGGGGTCAGCTAGTTTCATTATAAAAATATTGCCCATTCATACATTCGTTTCGTTCACCACGAAGTAGAAACCGAAGTAAGAAAGACGCGGCAGTTACACATAAGCGAAGCTAAACGAACTTTAACTAACTATCTATTTATATAATTATCTGTTACTGTTAGCCTGTATCATCCCACTGCTGGGCAAAGGCCTCTCCCATGACTTTCAGAGCTTGCGATTCAGGGCAAATGTGGACCCCTGGTCGTTTTTTTTTGTGCAGCTTCTACGGGGTCTGCCGTAACGCCCACAAGGTGTCTCAGGGCTCCACTATACTAACATAGCATAGTGACCTATCCGTAGGTACAGTTAAATTATTCAACCCTTTTACAATCAAGCTAATCTCCGGTCCAAATAATCCGATCGTAAAGTAATAGCTACTCCAACAAATACGGCCCACTCCAGTGACCAATCTTGATACTCACGCATGAACCAACTCACCCCTTTCTAATGTATGAAATATACACGATAAACATCCCTGTTTGTGTAAACATGATAACAAAAAGGTCTATTGATACGCCAGCGGACAATGCCCGGGCAAACGTGGGGGCAAGCCTTGGGCTAATGCCCAGTGAGACGGAAAGATCCTAAGATCATGAAAAGAACATTTGACGTTTGATGCGATCTGATAATATGGTTCAGATAATTCGGATCATATTTGGTAGGTATATTGCAACAGTTTTTTGTTTTGTGTAAAAAGTATTTTGGAAAAAGTTTTACGTTCTTTTTCTTTTTTCGTGTGGTTAGTTACTCTTTTTTTTTTTGGTGGGAAATTATCAAATAACTTCTCCCGCTCTGTGTGGAGCAGGAGGGCGTGTCAGACTCTTACTAAAACCCACCTGTGTTCCTTCAGTTGCCATGTTGCCAGAGGCCACGGTATCCCTTTCGGACTTCTTTCACTGGTAAGAGTTTTTATGCCGCCCATGGGCTTCTGCCTAGAGTTCACATGCCGTCGAGAAATATCTCTCAGGCATGCCGATTTCCTCACGATGTTTTCCTTCACCGTTTTTGAAGCAAGTGATAATTATACAATACGCACATGAATCCGAAAAGTCAGAGGTGCGTGCCTTGGGTACGAACTCGAGACATATGACTTGGCAGTCCGACGGTCACACCACTAGGCTATCACTGCTGTCTGCTGTGTTTTTACGTTAAGTTGCATTTACTTTTATCGGTTAAAGTACAAAACTAAATTATGCTGTGTTATGAAGATTAGCCAAGGAAAGTACAGATCGCGGCGCGTAAGTTGTACCAAAATGGCGGTCGTCCGCGCTGGTACAATTATGATTGTACCTGCGCGGACGACCGCCAGTTTGGTGCCGCGATGGGGTTTGCTTGCGGCGATGAATACAGAATGTTTGAAAGTTGGGTTCAAAGCCTTAAGAGGGTGATAGTTGATACCGTTTAAAATATTTTGAGCCATACATGTCTTAGATGATTTTTTTTTACTGCCCATTTTACGTGCACCAGTTAAAGTGGGTATGTTATTGGCTTAACTTATGTGTATGTAATCTAATAAACCAAGTTCTAAACATCTGTGTTATTGAATAAAAATAGAAGACACTTTTGAAGTCGTTGAAAACTTTTGAAAACCTGCGTAATTTATAAAATTAAATCATATAGCCTCAATCGTTCATACCTTTTGTCAAGTATCACCCCCTTAAAGCATTGCACCCAGTTTCCAAACATCCTGTATATTAACTAAAGAATTGTATTCGTAGGGATTATTTAATTTACTAGATGTAGGTATTATTATAAATCTTGAAATATCTTAGTTCCAGAAATATTATTTCCGTCCTAAAACTTTCAAACTTTTATTGTTAAAACAAAATAAGTATGTGCACTACAACTATGTTCTTAATGTCACTCGGCAAACCTCGTGTTTCGTCAGTCGTCGGATTTCTATCAGTTGCCCTTTGCACTTGGTGCAGACCGGACGCTCTCAATCGACTTGGAAGTATATAGAGTTGTTAATACTCTATTAACTTAATGTAATTTATTTTAAAATGGTAGGAAAGCTGCTAAAGTCGCAGGCACGATAGATAGGAAAATAGTTTTACAGCTCTATATAGTTCACACGAAAATCAAAACAAAACAACAATAAAGTACTTAGTTCTGAATTCAAATTATTATACAATATAAATCTAATAATTGATGGACATGGAATTTAGCATTCGTTTGTATTCGGAAATGCGATGATTCCCGAGGGACAATAGAAATATTGTACTTTTCACAAATATCAATGCTCGTTTTATATGCTTCATAATATCAACATGGAACAATCCCTCGTAATACTACTTCTAATGAGAGTACTCGACATTCTTTTCCGGTATACAATGAGACCTTGTGCTAATACTTTGTCAGTACAGTTTGTACGTCTCATCGATAGACATGCCCACTACAATGGAGCATGAAAAAAATCAGGGCCAATGCCAAAGGACATTATAATGATGTGACTTTATAATAAAAACATTTTCATTCCGAAAGTTAAGCTTTACAAGCAATTATTATAACGACATGGCTTCGTTTTTGGCTGTAAACCCGAAAAGTTTGCCGAAAAATCTTTATAATTTTGCTTTTGTAAAAATATCAACCTTTTAAAAATAGATACCAAATTTGATATTTAAGAACCATAAAAGCTGCAGCCAGGTCAATCTCAGTATACATTCTAGGAAGAAATCCTCCACCGCAGAACATCGTTTGGGATTGGCTCAACTCACTTTAGAACCTTCCTGCACTCAGTTCTGGTACGTCAACCGCGGATGTGCTGCGGTAGGTACAGTCGAACAAGTAATTTGGTGTACAGGCAGTTAACTTTCAACACTACATTTAAGTAATGAAAGTAGTGAGTGTGCTGAGTAGTATTTTTTTACATTACTCTCTTAACGTGATTATGGCAAAAAAATACTCAGTTCTCAAGCTCTTCAAATTATATTCGCTTCAAATGATACTATTTCGTGAAAATATGACGATCTGCAGCAAATATCATTTCGTGAGCTATACTGATGTTTTTTTTTTATCAAAATTGCCGCGTTAAAAATTTAAATCAACATACAACTTATAACTGCACCGCAATTTTCAATAAACTTAAGAAATATTTGAATTCCGCGGGCTACGTTGAAGGAATTTAAAGCTCAACATTCTTTCCGGTGTATATGGTACACCGGAAAGAATGTTGAGCTTTAAATTTTATTATTGAGCAATAATCGCACATTGTAACCGGCAGCATTTAATGTTGCGAGATGTTATTTTGTTTACTACTTCCACACATAAACATGTAGCTGAAACAATATTACGCAATTTTCTTTCTGGTTCAACGTAAGTATGCCATAAGCTAAAAAAACTGTGGCTATCTGGGAGTGCCGACAGAAGTAAAAACTTGAACAATTTTACTGTACAGGAAATACTTTCAACGAGGTGTCAGTAACGGTAACAGTGTCGTGAGTTCAATTGTTTTTTCCCATCTCAAAAATGCCGAACGCGCCTAAAGAAGTTTTATTTATTTAAACTTTTCACACACAAAAAGGTACAAAGGCGGACTTAATGCCTTAGGCATTGTCTATCAGTCAACCAAGGGTGGTGAAGATTGGATGGCAGGTGCTCTGTTTGAGAGGAACAAAGAAAAAATGTATTACAATTATATCATTAGAAATAAAATAACAGTACATAAATAGGTTATAACTTATAATACACATACATACATATTAAATAAGTTTTCACTTCAAAAACAATATTAACAGTGTAGTGGAAAGATGAATAATCTTTGACTGTTTACCAAATAGCTAGGTCAACTGTACCTACCTCACTTCGTGGCAAGCACGCGACTATAACGTACATTGTTGAAAACGATCAGCACTCACGGACCGTTCGTGACAATTTTTATAAGATCCTTTTTCGAATAAAAATAGCGGACATGGTTTTTAGTTTTCGGTTTTGTGTACATAAATAGGAAGGCTTTGTTTGCGAAGTATCTTGTGTGTCCTTTTTGTAGGACAAAACTGAACTTAAGCTTACGTTAAGCTTATACCCATCCTCGTCTTTTGGTGTAAGTAATATTTTCAATACTACGGCGTTTTTTCGTTATAATTTTGTAAGCTCCGTAAAAACATGGTACATAGACAGACGGACAGCGGAGGCTTAGTAATGGCCTAAAAATTAGCTCATCCCCCAATCTTCCTCCAAACTACTTATACGATTCGTAAAATGAAAAACCTATACCACACTCGTATACCGCAACTACTCCACATCGCGAACCCAACAATAACTCAATATTTCTGCAGCGATCCCGGATTGTGAACGAAGCACTGCCGTTTAACTTCATCAAAATATATAACGTTACTGGCTCTGCTTTGAGAAGTATTTTTCTCTGTATTGAAGTTCTTTTATTGATTTAGTAAGCCTGGGTTATCATTGATTTTTATTTTCTAAAGTTGGGGTATGATCGCATTTGGTAGTGCTTGGTTATCCCTGCACATTTATATTTTTCTTTATTTCATGATTGATAGGGTCGCGTTTGACTCAGATTTTCATGATATATAAGCTACCTACCTTATCTATATCTATACTATAATAAAGCAGAAGAGTTTGTTTTTTTGAACGCGCTGATCTCTGGAACTATACTAAAAGCTATATACAAAAAACACCACGCTAGGACCCTTAGAAGCTAAGCAAAAAGAAAAAAAAGCCAAAAAGAACGCTAAGCGAAAATGAAGAAATAGTGAGGGCAGGTGATGAGATGCGACAGAGTGGGTCGGGGGACAAGAAATATTATGCGTACGAAGTCGCGAGCAGAAGCTAAAAGAAAGAGATATCAGAAAAAAAAACAGTGGCACTCCGGGAGTGCCGACAAAAGTGAAAACTTGAACAAGATCGCCTTGGTGGAAAAAAAATACTTGTTTAGAACATTGGTCCGTAACCTTATCTAAATAAAGAGCACTATCGCGTTTACAAAACAAAAAAAAACTTCCATAACCTTTACCTAAAGTAAAAAAGTTGTATAGAACATTGATCCGTAACGTAATATAAATAAAGAGCACAATCGCGTTTACAAAAACGAGGTGTCGGTAACGTTGTCGCGAGTTCAATTATTATTATCTGATGTTAACGATGATTCTTTCGAAAAAACGTGCACGTTTGACTTGAAGTCAAATGTAAACACAGACTCTGGCAAGAAGTTCCAGTCCTTACTCTACAAACTATGAAACTGTTACACAATCGTAAACGTTAAAAAGGTCGTATCCTAGAGGGAAAATCTACCTCTCATATTATTTTTGACCTTTAAATTGACCCGTGACGACCTTTCAAATATGTAGCTCAACGCTAGTTCGAGAGTCAAATGATAAAATGGCGGCTATTTGAGCTAGCTGGGGCAGAATCGTCATCGAATTCATGTGCGAGTATTAGGATGAATTTGTGTTGGGAATTAAGAATATACCGAATTGAAAGCACAGGACGTAACCGTCGCATCGTATCGATTTTGACATTGGTACAGATGAATATATATGGTTCACTCCGCATTTTAAGTATGAAACTACAAGTACGCAGCGGGCCCGTCTTGTCGGGCAGATTCATTGAGTGTAATGTAGTCAGAAGATATACGAGTTGCGCGATAGAAAGAGAGGCAACTTCTAGGTGAATATAACTGTAGGTAATTAGCGCTGTGAGACCTTTTTTTTGGGTTGGATATTATCAAATAACTTCTCTGGGCAGAGCGAAAGGGCGTGTCAGACTCTAACTGACTAAAACCCACCCGTGTTCCTTCGGTTGCCCTGTTGCCGGGGGCCACGATCTCCCTTTCGGTTTTCTTCGCAACCCCGGCAGGCATCGGCCCTAGCGGACTCCGTCAATTCTGCTGACATCTCTTTGAGGCGACCTGAATTGCACTTTATTGTGTCGCCGCAAGATTCGCTTTTCATTTAAATGATTTTGCAAAGTGAACCATCTGTCTTCATCTGTGACATTGAGCAGATATTTGTATCAAGTTCAAATGTGATTGCGGGGGTTTTATTTCATTGAAGTGAAGGTGAATACTGGGAATTCCAATTGTATCTTTTCGGGGCTTTGAGCAACATGTCCTTTGGCCGTCTGACCTTAATTCTACAAACTTTTCTGTCTCAATATTCAGCCTAAAAGACGTAAATAATCAAAGACACAAGCTATGCTAGCTTGTGTCTTTGATTATTTACGTCTAGATAGTGTCGAGACGCAAAAGAACTAGAACAAACAAGCCAACTTTGTTATGCTGGTGCGTGACAGCTACGTCTTACACTCGCGCCAAGTCTTCTGCTTTTCTAGTTTGCGTACATTTTGCAACGCAATATAGACGCAATTTTTTTCGACGAGTTCACAATTTTACACATATTTATATCTTTGGCTTGTGTGATAACCTCGTTTCCACTGTCGTAAAACTGTACTGTCTTTTATGTTTCTATCATCCTCATCTCTTGGCACCCGCCATGGCATAGCAGCGGCTTTGCCAACTCATTTTCATATAAACTAAATAGATGAGAATTAACTCGACAAATTTAAATGTAACTTTAAAAATATTTCGGTGCTAACATTTTGAGGTTATATTTCCAATGCTGAATGTGGACCTTCTAAAATGTGAATGTCTAATATTCCATTGGTGATCACCTCACAGTATGCCTATTTTCCTATCACTATCATAGCCTTTTATCATCCAAGTTTTTGTTTTAACCACATCTGGAAAGCTCTTGGCCTGCATCTAACCTGATGATAAGTCATGATCAGGCCGAAGGCTGAAGTGAGCTTCAACCGGAATCCTCAACCACAGAGGAACTGTCTGTCTTACCTCTAACTGCCCAAACACAACAATGCTGTTAACATTGTTGTTATGGCGAAAGATTTAGATTAGATGTTGGTAGCTAGCCAGACGGACTTAAAACAAGCCCTACCACCAATCAAACTGAGCAGAAATTTTCCCACACTGGGAATCGAATAAGGGACCTCTGGGTCTGAGACAGATAGTCTAATCACTGGACCACAGAGGCGGCTAGCTGAAATCTGAGAAAGCAATTAATTCTTTACTGGGATCCACCAATTTGTTACATGCACGTAATAATATTGTGCAACAGCCGCACGGGTCAATCCACCAAGTTAAGCTACGCTTGCCGAGGTTTGTCCGTGGATGGGTGACCATCTTTACATACCGAGACTCCTCCGTGCCACGGAAAGCACGTTAAACCGTTGGTCCCGGCTGTCATTCGTGGATCTTTGACAGACGTTACGAGTCGCAGGAGCCCGAAAGTCTGACACTAATGTTACACTAATGTTGTGGTGTGTAGGTATTAAATTACCCAGTTACTAGGTTGTGGAGGTCAGATAGGCAGTCGCTCCAAGTAAAATACTGGTATTCAGCTGCATCCGGTTAGACTGGAAGCTGACCCCAACATAGTTGGAAAAAGGCTAGGCAGATGATGACGTAACAATATTGTAAGATTTACATTTGGACATCACTGTTTATGTTTTCACCAACATAGTCGGTCGTCAAAATATTTTGAAGTGACGTATTAGTCTAGCCTTTTTTTTGGGTGGGAAATTATCAAATAACTTCTCCCACTCTGAGCGGAGCGGGAGGGCGTGTTAGACTCTTACTGACTAAAACCCACTCGTGTTCCTTCGGTTGCCATGTTGCCGGGGGCCACGATTTCCCTATCGGTTTTCTTCGCACTCTCGGCAGGCATCGGCCCGAGCGGACCCCGTCAATTCGTGACTTACTGACTTATTAATTACAAAATTTTAGGAAAATCGTCTACTTTTACAATGTTTGTAAATATGTGAGCACCATCTATCACATATTAAATTATCTGTCGTTGCTTAATTTTTTTTTTTTTTTGCCTATTATGGTATAGTAATTTTATTCTAGGTGCATCGTCTTCACATATTATAATTATTAAACTAATGTACGTACATATACAAACAATAGTAAAACATTTTAAAAGAGTAACGGTGGAGTTTCTTGCCCATTCTTCTCTATACGAAAACTACCTTTTGGAAGGGGCGACTAGAATCAATTTTATTATTGTGTAATTTTTGACGTTCAAAAGTGCCATGCATGAGCCTATTTGAAATAAATGATTTGACTTTGACTTTTGACTTCGTATTAGTCTAGCCTGTGACTGTAAATAGTGATGAAGCTCCACATTCATTAACAAGAAAGGTGTTATTACATTTAGGCACAGAGTCATTACTTAGTATTTTGTCCATTAAAACATTTTGTTTTACGTCTCTGTTATTATTTCACTAACACGTGATTATTTCGTCATTTTCAGTGTCTGTAGTACTGTTAAGGTTGTGAATAGGCAACTTGATTGATGGACTATTAATTACTTTGATGGGTCGCATTCAATGTAGAGGAGTGATGTTGTGATGCCGCGAATGTAGTTCGTTTTGAACACGCGTGATGTCGCTTCAATCGTTTTCATGTATGGTCAATAGTGATGTGAATAGTGTAGCAGGCGTATGTTTAATCAATGACGTCAGAGATTTATGTTACTTTGTACAGAGGTTAATGATGAGAATACAATAGAACACTCTTTATTATGTACACCATAAAAACTACAGATAAAAATTTAGAAATTTTACACAATGGGCCAAGATTTGGATGGATTAAGAGCGTTCATTCTAAAAGTTGGCAACGTCGCAAATAGCTGTCCAATATTTACCTGTTTTGATTAATTTGGCAATATTACTGTAAGTATGGAAATATGAAATATCGCTAGCTAGTGCTTGTTGAATTTATTAATACTAAATTGTAATCATAGCACTGAATTTGATATTGTAACCGTTTTAAGTGTAAAAAAGCATTTGCAAAGTTTCCAAATACTTTTTTTTACATCTAAAACGAAATATTCGGTGTTACGATATTCATTATTGCATTTCATTATCAATAGTTTAGTTCACTAGTTAGCCATTTTTTATATTTCCGTGAAGTTATATAGCCAAACTAATCAAAATAGGGAAATATACTGCAGGTAGTCTGTTGGGGAACTTGTTTAGCTAAGCTATTTAACGAAAAATGCAGATCGGATGCAAAAGACGTGTGCTCCATTTTTTGTATTCTTGTACAGTATACTGACGTTAGTGACAATTAACATTGACAGAAATTATGACAGATTAAACTAAATGTTGTGTTGCCAACATAGTCTGTGGTGTATTTATTATCCATTTACAGAACAATACACACACAGCCCCATTTTATGTCCAGGCAAATCACAGTCCATTCCAAGGTTGCCTGGAAGAGATCGCGGAAAGCGATAAGGCCGCCCATTGTATATTTTGTAGTTTGATTTATTATTTGTGGTGTAAAATAAAGTATATATAAATAATACATACATATATAAAACATAAATACTTGTTTAAATAAATATATTTGACCTTAAGTTCGTAACCATGTACTTACATAAACTGTGAAATAATTTATAAATTACTAGCATTATTAAATATTAATTACAAGATCATTTCAGACGTGTCGTTGATAGCTCACTTTGCCTCAATTTACTTCCATTTTTTAACATCGCTAACGAAACCAAGGGAAATAGAAAAACCTAATTGGCTGTTTGAAAAAGCGTATAGTTCGTTTTTTAAACGGTCGGCGATAGGATCCTTTTTTCTTGTTTTCCAATAAATTTGTCTACCTATGTAGCGTAAACTGTTGCTAAAGGGAGTTTTTTACAAACCGTTAGCACTTTTTATCTATTCGAATGTAATTATTTGTCTTTGCAATTTGTCACCTCTCGTTTTCTTTAAAATTTTAGATTTTTCTTTAGATAAATGATATATCTCTCATCATCATCAACTGCCTAGTCTTTTTTCAGCTATGTTGGGGTCAGCTTCCAGTCTAACCGGATGAAGCTGAATACCTGTATTTTACATGAAGCAACAGCCCATTTGATCTCCACAACCCAGTAACTGGGTAGTGATATATATCTCTACATATTATTAATAAAATTCTCGTTTCTTGTATCTGTATGACTGTGTTATTCTTCTAGACCGCGCAACAGATTTTGATGCGGTTTTAACAATAATTAATATTAAACTAATATAATCATAAAGTCGTAAAAACGCGGAATCTTAATAGCGTGCCACAGTCCTAAAGTGCGCTTTCATAATTTTTAACCTGACGATATTATCGTGGTCGTCCACGGCATCACGATAACAAAGGGAAGTAAAATATATAGAAATATATGAAGGCACTTTTAAATTTCCGTCCACGATAACGTTAAAACGTACATGTATTTCCATACATTTATGGACGTGGCCGTCCACGACAATATTTTTAAGCTATTGCATAGCTTTTATCGCGGGCTTTGAGCGCGGCAACCGAATCAAAAAATTCCGTAACGAAAAAAACCTAACACCCCCCACTCCGCCTACCATGTAATGACGGTTCCCATGACAACGTGATGTTGTCATGGGAAGGTAATTTTTGTTTTATGTCATCACGTCATCATCCCAAGTGTAGCGTTGACAAATAGGAAATATGGAGGTTACAAATGCTATGCAATAGCTTTACCGCGGCAGTCCCCGAGTGCCATACGTTTTTTTTTTTTTTTTTAATTACTGACGCTTTCAACGTACACGTGTTTCTACATTATTCTCAAATGTATAATTTCAACATGAATGATGTAGGTAACCAATATTTTGTAACAATTTTGATTGTTGAAGAGTGTCCGTGGAGTTTCTTGCCCGTTCTTCTCCATAGGTACCTACTACGCTTTGGAATGGGCAACTAAGTTCATATTTCTGACTGACCGACTCCTTGACAATTCAAAAGTGCCTGTAAATGATTTCATTGAAATAAATGGTTTGAGTTTGAATAAATCGTCACGTTAAAAATGATAAAACCGAACAAAGGTGGCTTTGTACAACTACCTACCTGTTAAAAGCTTCCTTCAGGCTTTGTTCTACCAAAAACGTCATCAACATTTTCAATCAAAATATCGTTAAACCTATAACCATTAAACGCAGCCATTATTCCGAAAACTTCCAATTAAGCGCCTAAACAGTGTAAAACGGGTGTAAACCAAAAACAAGCCGCTATTATTGAAACTATATAGCTAACGCCATTACTGTCTCAATTGATACAAGACGCCCCTCTACAGGATTACTCTAGTTCATTGGTTGACGACGACGAAATACATCGATTACAAATTGATATCGATTGAGAAATTAATCGAGTCAACTGTTGACCTGTCAATTTAAATAAGTATAGAGGAATTGGTAGAATTATTTGTAGGTATATTCCACTTCTATAGCATCATGAGCAGTGGTGGCCTAGTGGTAATGGCCGCGACTTACGAGTTGTAGGTCGTAGGTTCGAACCCAGACAGACGCTTTACTTTGTGTAAATTATTTCATCATAACTGTTTTCAAAACGGTGAAGGAAAACATCGTGAGAAAACCGGCATGTCCTAGAAACGAAAAAATCACTAACCCGCACTGGGCCCGCGTGGTAGATTAAGGCCCACTCCCTCTCACAGAGAGGAGGCCTGTGTCCCAGCAGTGGGAAAATTATAGGCTGATGATGATGATGATACCATCATCATTTTTATAAGATCAGTGATAGCCTAGTGGTGTGACCGTCGAACTGCCAAGTCATAGGTCTCGAGTTCGAACCCAAAGCACGCACCTCTGACTTTTCGGATTCATGTGCGTATTGTATAGTTATCACTTGCTTCAAAAATGGTGCAGGAAAACATCGGGAGGAAACCGGCATGCCTGTGGGATATATTTCAACGGGATACGGCTTGTGAAGCAAAGTGAGACCCATGGGCAGCTTTAAAACTCTGACACCAACTGAGTCTCTAACTACACGAATAGAAGATCATTTTTTAAATGAAATCTTCTTTAGGCGCGTTGGGCATTTTTGAGATGGGACTAAACCATTGATTTCGCGATACCATGACAACACCTCATTTTTGTAAACGCGATTGTGCACTTTATTTATATTAAGTTACGGCGGATCAATGTTCTATGCAAGTATTTTTACTTTAAAGGTTTTGTAAACGCGATAATGCTCTTTATTTATATTACGCTACGAATCAATGTTCCATGCAAGTATTTTTTTTACTTTAAAGGTTTCGGAAGTATTCTTTTTTGTAAACGCGATTGTGCTCTTTATTTAGATAAGGTTACGGACCAATGTTCTGCACAAGTATTTTTCTTCTACCAAGGCGATCTTGTTAAAGTTTTCACTTTTGTCGGCACTCCCGGAGTGCCACCACTTTTTTTTATTTTCTTTCCTTTGCTTGCTGGTGTTTCTCAGGAAAATTATCATAATAAACAAGTAAGGTAATCAAACTAGCAAATTCTTTTTTTCTTCTCATAAATTCTACTAGCGACGATTTGCAACCAGCTCAGTGCAAATACACAGAGAGCATTCCCACAGAAGCGTTAGCCAATATTTTTTTTCTAAAATACGAATTTCCTCACGTTGTTTATCCAAACAATTTAAAGTTAGTTTTACCCACACGTATTTGAAATTCCCTTTGCTACCCGCTTCGAAGCAGCTCCCGTTTACATCTACGCGTAACCACACAGCTATCATCGATATAAACCAGTATCGATTTCCGAGTACTCGAGAAGTCGATGTATCGAATCGTGAAATCTGTTACTCGCAACCGTCGGCTCTTCGATAAATACTTCACACTGCTTTATAGGTATTGGGAACTCATTCCTACATAAAATTATTCTAAGCAGAAGCGTTATTTTTATTTTCCTGTTGCGTTTCGTGTTTACACTAGCAGAGTAAAGAATAATGGGAGAAAATTGCTTGTAAATAATTTCAGGGATTGTATAACTAAGTATATGTTTTCTGAGAAAGTATTGAAAATACTGCTTTGCCCAGTCATTTAAATATAATGAGAAATAAACAAAATTCTTAGAATAGTAAAATAGTGGAATAAACCATGCTGAAGTTTCAGAGAAATCCGATAGCAAAAACCGACAAGAACATTCACAAGAATTGATTTTATCGATATTTGAACAAATAGTCTACCTGTAGCTCTTACTGATGAATTTGCTCAAGAAAATGAAAACACAAAAAATAATCTAGATAAAGTAATACCAGAACCTAAAACAAGCTCAGACACAAAACATACCTACATGGCTCGAGCTTATCCCAATATTACAGGCAGAAAGGCACAAAATGTCAGAGAGATCAGGCGAGCAAGATTAACGCGTTGGAAACACGGGGGCTCAGAAAAATGTGGCAAATTACGCTCTCGGAACGCATACGGAATCATAGGGTACAGGTTTGTAAGCGAAGGTGGAAAAATGAAAGGCCCGCCTTGGGAAGTATTGAAATATTGGCTCGAGATGTGAAATAAACGGATTGGGCAACAAAGAAGAAAGATTGAAAGATTGGTTTAGAATAAAGATGGATTCTAAACCCGAAAAGATTCAGAGTAAATTGTAGAAGCACTTATTACTCAATAAAAATCTGAATTGGATACCTTTGTAAATGAAGTGACCAAATAAAATAAGCCACCTCACTCAATTAGGGTTCGAGTAACGACCCATCTTTAAACATAACTACCCTTGAGTAACGAACCCTCCAATCCAAATAAATAAACCTTTTATTGGAGAACACTTCAACACTTCTGCATAAAAAATTGTTTTGTCAATCGACATTCTATTCTACTTAACCCTCATTCGTAACAAGGGTGTAAGTATCGCACACGTTCCACACTTGAAACCATCGAGCAAACAGGGCTGTAAGAACGAATTCAATGCCCTAGGTCGGGTAACCCTTCATTAGTGCGCGGTCTTTTCTACCAGCGCCTATTTCAAAGCGCCGTTCTTGAGACGGATCTAATTTGTTTCTTTTCAAGCACGGCCTCGTCTCGTTTGTGGCTGATTGCGGGCGCGTTATTCGCTCATCTTACTGTATTGCCCTTGTCTTCAATTTGTTTAGGTAAGACATTCGGGTCTGATGACAGCGAATCGGAAAAAGACAAAAGTTTTTTTCCTCATGCAAATCGGTTTGCTGAATCAGCTGATAGGGAGAGTAACAATTGCAACGTTTCACACGTACGCTTGTTGTAATCTTGTTTGGTGGCGCTCTCGGGGGATGTTAAAACCTCATTAAAAAGGCAAAGCGGCTTTATTACTTTGCAATTCTGTGCCAGCACATCTTCACGGGGTATGTGGTGATGCAACCAGTGTGAACGGAGCGCGCTTTGTTCGGTAAAATGCGTCTAACGAGGTGCCTGATGGAGCCGGCAAAGGGTTAGATGCGGCATCTTGTTCTTATTTACGTTGTAATACCGGGGATAGGAAACAAGAGAGTTTTGCATGCGCCGGGAATTTTCAATGCAGCTCTCGAATATTATATGAGCTCCGAGTTATTCTTTTTGCCTTCTATTAAAATAGGGGCGCTCATAATGGTTTCTTACTTTTATTTCTGCTTTATTCTCTAACATTTTTTTGTAACTGAGCTTCGTGCAAAATCAACATAAAGTTGGGTAAGTTTCATGAATATAATAGGCACTTTTAAATATTAAATTATTTTACTTCAAAATTGCCTTCCCAAAGTCAACGGTCTACCTAAATTCTATAGATAGAGGAGTTGGGAACTAAAATATTAGTAAAACACACTAAAAGACTAAAAGCGTATTTTAGTTAGGCTACAGGTTACTAAAAATAACGTAAAGAAATGGTCGAAAAATCAGTCACAACACGAAAATATCCATAAAAGCTATTTTACAGTACATCGACGGCCGAGCACTCGAAAGATTACTGTGTACCGAGTACCAAGTGGTTACGACACACTACATTACTAACTCCTAATTACACAAGCTGTGTTTCATCCACCGGGTTTGCCTGCAAACGGAATTAGGTCAGGGATTGCGAGTGAATGAATGAATGATTTATTTTCTGGCTAATTCAACGGGCAATAGGGGATCATTTTGTTACATAAGCAGTTTAAGTGTTAAGTAGGGATCCGTATACGGGGTTCTCAATATAAATGTAAGTAAGTAGTTGGTTTGTTTTTTGTTTACGGTTTTAGTGGCTAAGCCTTTTACAAATAAATTTGTGAGGAAGAGATTACAGAAATACATGTTTATTAGTAGTATCGAGATCGAATGAAGTTCTAGTGTTGAATAAATTTCTTCCACTAACTTCTCTTAATGTATATGTATGTATTGTATTCATCAGTTTAACGTGGCCTAAATTTGAGTTTTTATGAAAGGAATGAGCCTACCTAAGAATGTTCACTTTAAAAGTTGGCAACATCGCAAATAGCTGTCAAATATTTCGCTGTTTTGATTAATTTGGCAATATTACTGAATGGAAATATGAAATATCGCTAAATAGTGACCTAAAATATTAATAATGAATTGCAAATATAACACTGAATTTATGTTGTAACCGTTTTAGGTGTAAAAAGGGCATTTGGAAAGTATCCTAAAACTTACTTATTTACATCTATAAATAAATATTCGATGTTACAATATTTTATGATATTGATATTTCATATTTCCATACAGTAAATATTGCCAAATCGAAATATTTGACAACTATTTGCGACGTTGCCAACTTTTAGAATGCACGCACTTTACCTATTCAGCGTTTAGGAATATTACTTAATATTTACATGTCCAAAAGTGATCCGTAAGACACCCAACACATTTTTCTATTTCTCATCTTTAATTTTCTTTAACCTCGTAAATATTTTACTTCCTCATTCACCCACCCCAGCGCATCCACCAAATACTTTCTATGAAATAACGACGCCATATTTTAAAAAGATCCACAAATTCCATTACTTAAATGAATAAATACGGATGTAGAACTTTTTTCAAGGGTTTCCATTCATTTTAGAGCTGAGAGGTACGGCGGAAGTCACTTATAGCAATATCTCAAGAAAACCACAGCACTCAAGTAACTTTTATATACTGAGAGTAGAGGCGATTATGTGGGCTAGACGTTTTACTGAGAGATAAGATACAGACAAGTTTTTAAAAAAAACAGTGGCGCTCCGGGAGTGCCGACAGAAGTGAAAACTTGAACAAGATCGCCTTAGGGGAAGAAGAATATTTGTATTAGTCCATAACCTTATCTAAATTCTCTACTACTATTGTAGTGATATTTATTTTAGAAGTATGTATGTAAGTATATTCTCATATTGTATGTTGTTTAAATTTAAATTAGTGAATTGTTTTTTTTTTCTTCTTTATGTTTTTTTTTATTTTCTCTTATACGGTTACACGCGTTGTCTACATCTCTTTTTATATACTTTCCTATCGCAGGTATGCTGGAAGAGATTTCTTTAGAAATAAGCATTGCCTTTGTACGTATTTTTCTGTTCCTTTCTTCTTGTCTGTTTATAAGTGTGTGCAGAAATGGATAAAAAAAAAACTTCCAAAACCTTTAAAGTAAAAATACTTACATAGAACATTGATCCGTAACGTAATACAAATAAAGAGCACAATCGCGTTTACAAAAATGAGGTGTCGATAACGGTGTCGCGAGTTCAATTGTTTTTTCCCATCTCAAAAATGCCCAACACGCCTAAAGAAGTAGTCACTTCAAAAATATGGGTAAGACAACTTTTGGCGATGGGAAAAGTGTTCCTGGAAGGACTTGGGGAAGGCCTTTGTCCAGCAGTGGGTGGTTTTGTAAACTTAGCCTATCAAAACTCTTCGTATTGATAGGCTAAGTTAACAAAACCGGCCAAGTGTGTGTGGCATCATACTGGCACACGAACGGTTCCGTACCATAGTACAATATTATTATTATAGCCTATAAGTATGTGTGATCCATTGTATAATTTTTGGTGAAAATAAATTTATTATTTAGCAAAAAACGCCGAAAAAAACCCGTTTCTTGTATGGGGACCCCTTTTAATTTATAACTTTATTTCATTTTTATTATTTGTTGTTATAGCAGCAATAGAACTGTCTACCTATGACGGTTCATGAGATACAGCCCGCTGACAGACAGACGGATGGACAGCGGAGGCATAGTAATAGTATTCCGTTTGGCACCCTTCGGGTACAGAACTCGAAAAAGACAACTTAAAAAAAGAATAGGATCAATCAAGTCATTAGGTAATGATAAGCCATCGGAATAATTTAACCCCTGCTTTCCTTAAACTGAGATTCAAAAATCCGTTGTTTCCCCATAAAAGTGCTAACAAAAGCAAACAACACCCTGAAACAACACCCTCTAATTCAACCTTTTCAATTTTGCACTAAAAAGCGAAATTAATTACCGACGCGATGCTAAGTAAAGATATGTAAATCGAGACGCCATTAAGGAATCGATTTTTAAAAGACATTATTCTGGCAAACAGGGATGGGCGGGGCAGCCCTAATTCTGTGTTAATTATTCAACGGTAGCAATCGGACCATTAGACTCGGTTCAGATGCTCCTTTGTTTGTTTTGGATTTTAGCATCTTATGACCGCTTGGAAGATTGTCGTTTGTGTTTTTCGCAATTTCATTCGTGAGTCATTATTTAGGTTTTCAAACAAAAATTGAGCCTTTCAGTGGTTTCGCACTACATCCGATCCGAATCCGAGAAACGTCGGTCCGAAGTAGCCATAGTACTATTTATATGAGGGGTTGTGCACTAGATCCGATCTTTGTCCGTCCGAATTTAGAACATTCCCAATTCGGATTGAATTCGGATTCGGATCGGTTGCAGTGCGAAAATGCCCTAAAACTTACTTTATTCCTATAATTCCATTATATTTATATTCCGATTCTGCAAAGCAAAATCAAAGAAAATTTTGTGCCATACATGTGTGTGTGTTGACATTTACCAACAACAACAATAACACACAACAACACCAAACAACAATAACACACAACACAACAGCAAACACACAACTATTGTACAATTTAATATTGCGTAGGATAGTGTAAGGTATGTATGTACTTGCTCATGTCTGTACATAGATACAAAGATCATTTAAAATCTTACACCACCCCCAAATTAAACGTGCGGTGTACCAAATCCAAATACACCTCTGATTGTCTAAATGAGAGATACGAAAGGTCCCTTTCGCCAACTTTCTAATCCGAACCTCCCAAACTCTTCAGCGGCAAGGCGGGACCTGCCGAAATCAATTAGCCTTTGCACACAAAGCCTCACTGAACAATTTATGTGTGTGAACAGCTGATTATGTGTGTGCAAAACTGATTGTGTGAGAACAATGTTGACGATCGCTTTTACAGTGAGCTTTATAAGGCTTAAAAACTCGATAGCCGGATCTCTGGTGTCGTTTTTGTCGTTAGGAGTTATTGTGTGTGTGTTTAGTTTTAGATCGACCGTTTTATGAAGGTTGAATCGTTAATTGATTCTGAACTGCATTTGATGGGATGAAAAATTATGGCGTGGCCTTGCGAAAAATACAATAGACATTGATATATTTAGTAACCTGTTCCGCTTAACTATTCCTAAAGAGTGTTTTACCGCTCAACGAGGCATCATCAAGATGATGATTGACTTGTTGCGAACCCAGACATGGCGTGTTGCCACACCGAGCGCTGGACGCAGAGCATAATAGCTGGATTAGTTAAGCGGAATAGGTTACTAAATATATCAACGTCTATTGTATTTTTTTTTAAATTGTGTTTGCTGATTTTCTTTTCCTAAATATCATGGGTATTTTATGACACTAATCATGTGAGGTACAGTCAGGGAAATTAATTGACGTAGGGCGTCAATTTGCCGTGTTATAGACATTTTATACAACTGTCAAATAATGACAATTGTGATTTAAATATACGAACAAGACTAGAATAAAGTAACTTAACATAACATCACGCCTGTATTCCCCGAAGGGTTAGGCAGAGGTGTACCTATAGTACACCCACATTTCGCCAGTTATGTTTAAGTCCCATGTAATAGGGGGCCAGTCTGTTGCCATCAACCGGGCACAAATCCAGACTTTTGGCTGCTACTGAGAAATTCCAGATGGAAAAATCCAATAACACTTTGCCCGACCTGGGAATCGAAACCAGGACCTCATACTCACCACTAGACAACTAGACAGTCACCAGAACAAATTAATTCAGAAGATTTCTTTCTTAAAAGTAGGTAATACCGTATAAACATGTTTTTGAAGTGAAAACTTCTTTAGGCGCGTTGGGCATTTTTGAGATGGGACTAAACCATTGATTTCGCGACACCATGACGACACCTCATTTTTGTAAACGCGATTGTGCTCTTTATTAATATTAATTTACGGAACAATGTTCTATGCAAGTATTTTTACTTTAAAGGTTTCAGAAGTATTATTTTTCTAAACGCGATTGTGCTCTTTATTTAGATAAAGTCACGGACCAGTGCTCTATAAAAGTATTTGTCTTCCACCAAGGCGATCTTGTTCAAGTTTTCACTTCTGTCGGTACTCCCGGAGTGCCACCACTTTAAAAAAAAATAAAAGCGAATCCCGAAAACAGCAACACTTGTTTTATTATATGTCCATTTTAAAATCCTTATCCTTAATCCTTATGAGCTATTATTAAAACCACGTTGAAACACGATTAGTACGAATCGTGAGAACAGTGTATGATATGGGATTAGATAGATACGCGTATTGATACGAACACGCGTGATATATGAGCACCATGCCCATAATATAACGTGTGTGTTCAGAGTAAACGTTTTGGAATAATAAATGATATTGACATTGTAGTAGCAGTGATAACTATAGTATAAGTTTGTTGGAACGAAGTTCTTTAATGCGGCTTGTAAACTTTTAGAAATCGTCACGCTAAAAAGTGTTAGTACTTGCGACTGTCTTTTTCTAATTCAAAGAAAGAGAGAGAGAACGCCAGCAGAATATAAATAAAAGAAAAGAGTAAAATTATTACAGTATATCGTGGGATAAAATTGTACACATCGGCCCGAGTCCACTGCATGCCGGAGAGAGAGAGAGAGAGAAAGTGTGAATTTGGTCAAAATGAAAATCCAAGATGGCGGCTCTGAGAAATTTCAAATTTTTCGTCATGGGTGTCGTTTTCATAGTTTTCAAGGGTGCTAAAGCCGATATGAGGTCAAAATGTAAATCCAAAAAAACTTTTGCGGCTGCAAAACCTTTTGTTTTTGTTTTAAATCATAGGTGAGAATGAACTTCGTTCCTGACGGGGGTCCCCCGACCGCACACGTTTTTTTTTTTGTTATGACTTCGTCGTTGGTCTAGTGGTCGCAAACGCTGCAGCTGAGCATGAGGTTCTGGGATTCCTGTGTCGGCAGTGTTATAGGGTTTTTTCCATCTGGGATTTTATCACAGAGGTCCAAGCTCGAAGTTTGCCAGCGAGCCATGGAATGCAGTATACTGGGGGTTCGAATTTCGGACCGTATAAGAAACACAACACTGCGCGCCAAAACGAAGGTCACGGACGTTACCCAGAAAGTCGCTAAGCTTAAGTGGGACTGGACCAGACATGTCTGCCGCATGTCAGATGCCAAATGGGCTAAGAGAGCCACCGATTGGGTGCCACTAAACGCACGACAACATCGGGGCAGGCCGAGACGAAGATGGTGGGACGAGCTTGACTCCTACCGAAAGGACTGGCCAACAGTAGCAGACAGAATTGTGCGAAAAAGGGAGAGGGAGACCTTTGCCCTGGATTTATCAGTAGCAGCCCGAAGCATATGTTTAAGTCCTATTTTATAGGGGGCGAGCCTATTGCCATTCATCATCATTATCATCATTTCAGCCGAAACACGTCCACTGCTGGACATAGGCCTCCCCCAAGCACCTCCACTTCGACCGATTCTGTGCTTTCCGCATCCAGCGGATTCCTGCGGCCTTCACAAGGTCATCGGTCCATCTTGTGGGAGGCCTTCCAACGCTACGTCTTCCGGTATGCGGTCGCCACTCCAGAACCTTTCGGCCCCATCGGCCATCCGTTCTGCGAGCAATGTGCCCTGCTTGGCTATTGCCATTAAATGGACACAAATTCAGACATAAATAGGATAATCCTATAATAAGTCTTTAGTCTTCATACGTAAGTCGTAGACGTGAAAAAGTATTATGGAATTATTTCAAAACTAGCGTATAGATTAGGTCGCACATACGAGCCGTAACGAGCTTTAGGCGCCAACTCTAAGTATCCAAGTTCAGACAGCCTGGATTCAGGTCCAGAACTTGAAAATGAGGCGCTCAACTTGTAGCTAAAGTTATATAAACTTTTCAAAGTTTGGCGGTTATCAAAAATAAGAGGACATGTGAAATATCACGTGATAGAGGTGATTTTAGTTTGTGGAGTAGATGACTCAAATTAATTTAAGTATTTCTTTCATTTTATTGACTGACGTACTAAACACAATTACGCTTAATGGTTATTTAGTGGATCAAATTAAACACAACTAAAAAAAACATTACCCTCCTTGTGGAGGCAGTCGGGTAAAAATGCGGTGTAACTACTACACATCTCTGCCCAACCATTCTATTAAAACAGCCGTGAAGTTATGTTACAACAATAACTGTTACATTATCAATTGTTTTCATTTTTAGTTATTTAAAAGTTATTCAAATTCAAATAATTTAATTCGAGTAACATAGACTCATAATAAAATTGGCATAATATACATTTACAAATAAAATTAAGATTTAAATTAAATTAAAATCTAAATCACAATAAAAATTCAAATCAAAATTAAAACTCAAACTAAATTTAAATTTACAAATAAAATTAGATTAAATTGTTCGTCAAAGAAAGCGACACGTAACACGCTTGGAAATATGAAATATAAAGGAGGTGTTTTTTTCTCCATACAACTGTGGCCAAACTATGTACCTTAAGAAAAAACATACGAAAATACAGGAAAATAATCGCAGATTCTGAAAAAATATATATTGGATTTATTTATACATTTGTACCACCTGAAATTGTCGTTCAAAGATGTTAATAACTTGCAACCCAAGAATTTTAATCTGGTAATCTCGTGATTCACTTCTTCCAAAGATGCGTTTTGTTACTTCATTTTATAAACGTAACAAAAATAAATTAACCTAAAATATACTGATTATTAGCTTATTTTTGTATTAAAAACAGTTTTTTGCCTACCACATTCTTTTTGTGAAACATTTAGCGAATAAGAATGAAAAATTACATTTAGATCACATTTCAAATTATTTTATGCGTTTGGTTAACTTACTGAGAAGCCAAAAGACTTTGCTCCAAGACCGACAATTATCTATTTGTTGTTATTTACTAATGTCATTCCTGTTCGTTGTCTCTGACTAGTATATAGTTATCTGTGTTCGTTAGTTTCCCGTCTATAAATTGCTATTTCGTGTGTGTGATTTCTTAATTATTGTTTTGGTTATTCTTCCCTGGACTTTCGATTGATTTCTTCCATCCTGACGATCTGACTAACCCATTTGGACTTGACACTGATTTGGCTGCGATCGTTCTTTCGTTGGAGCTCGACAACTGTGCTATTATATTACAACAAAACAGTTGGGAGCACAGAATCTACGGATATTACTGCAACTGTATAATTGGAAAATGAACCGTGGGTTGCTGTGCTCACATCATGACTATTGTTTGGTGTAAGGGGTGGGCTCGACAACAACAGGATATTACAGCACCTGTCTCCTTCCTAGACTATGTTTTCCTAGTTAGAGATTTTAAAAATGAGGAAATGGAATAAAAGAAAATAATAAGCATAATGTTATTGGTTTTATTTCAAATAACAACTAAATTCCCATTGGCATACATATTCTCTAATTATTAATTCCTTGTTACGTTGTCTTTACTACCTATTAGCCTTCATAATGAAAAATAACCTGTAGCAATTGTATAGATACGGATATACAAAAATAAAAAAGGCCGATTACCGTCACCGAAGTAATAATATTTTGACAGATAGAATAGTTTGACATTTGTCACTGCTGCTATGAACGTTTCGTTGAACGCAGTTACGATATGAGGTAGTTATTTTTTAAATTCATTTATTTCTTAATCTATCGAATATTGGAGGATTTTATATACTGCTAATAACACAATTTTTTCCAAGGAATTTAACTTTTAATTTGTACCTCGGTACAAGTTTTGGCCGAAAAAAAAACACCTCCTTTTATAATCCAAAGCGCGCCACGTTCCATTTACAACAGTTAGTTATGAAATAGTACTAGAAAACAATTCTTTTAAAAAAATATTTGTAACCTGCGCAGTTTTTTTTTTATTAAGGTGTGTCCAAACATTGAGCGGCAAGAGCGCGGCAGCAACATTCGGCGGTTGCAGGACACATTTCTGCCGCGCTCTAGTTAGGACTAAACCGACGAATGTTTGCGCGGTGGTACTGCGCGGCACATCCGAGACACGCCACGCACTTCAGTTGGCAATATCAATCTACCTAGCGTTTAATACGTCCGCAGAAATACGTCCAGACACAATTGGTGACGAATGTTTCCTAAAAATGTTCGCGCGCGGCAGTCGTCCAAACAGGGCGGCAGGCCGCACGTGGCCGCTCAATGTTTGGACACACCTTTACAAGAAAATACGAAAATCGTCGTAGATAAAATAATCTAGTACCAAAACTCCTAGCCTTCATATCTAATTTTCATAAAGGTTGAATACAAATGCGAGTCGAACCAGCGGCGAAAAGTTCAGCTATGCTCAAAGTTTCTTTGACAGACAGAATTCGTAACTAGACTGACTAGCAAGTCCTCAAAGACCTAGGTTTTGTGAGTAAACAAATATGTAGTTCAGTTGATGAAAGACCCTTTTAGTTAGCAGAGCCTTCAAAAAAGGAACTATGATTGAAAGGACTGGAGTGTATCATTCGCTCGATCATTCCATTTCATTCAGAGTCATCAATTCATCAACAGGATAATGTCAAAGTTTCAAACGTAGAACGGTTACTGGCTTATATTGCAGTCACCCAGAGTTGTGTACAACGAGGTCTCAAGTCACACATTGTTCTTTTTTCAAAAACAATGGAACATCGGCCATCTTTAAGAATGGAATATCGGGTATCCTCAAACATGTTCATTACAGATTGAGACCTCCCAACATCAGGAGCTGTTCCAGTGTTTTGTCATAAAAAATCTATCGTCTAAAGATCTGATTAACCGCTCAAATCTTTATAGAGATGGGGTCCGAAAAACTATGAAATGTCGAGTTTTACGGCCACCGTAGGAAAAGGTTATTGAATCCGATTTATTGGGGATCCGAGTTGGGGGAGATTATCCTGCCCCTGATCGGCAGCGGTATGTAAGTCTCGTCTGGACATTTTTAAGGAGCAGATGGTATGGTGGTGTTGGATTAATTGTTAAGCTTCTTTTAACTACCGGCCTTACCTTACCTTAAGTAAATTAATAAGGTAAATAAAGGGTTTGCTAAGTTTTTAGTGTTTTTGATATTATTATAGCAAATGATGAAACATTTAAGAAAAAAAAAAACAGTGGCACTCCGGGAGTGCCGACAGAAGTGAAAACTTGAACAATTTTATTGTGCAGGAAATACTTTTAATGAGGTGTCGGTAAGGGTAACAGTGTCACGAGTTCAATTGTTTTTTCCCATCTCAAAAATGCCCAACGTGCCTAACAAATTTTTCACTTCAAAAATGCTAGATTTTAATGTTAGTCCTATTCCAGGGCTCAGAATTCTGGGACAAAACCCTTTTATAATAATATTTTGGTTTCAAAAACACTTGTGTGTTCATCATTCCATAGTGACGTCCGTCGTCGAGCCTAACGGAACAGTAACATAGTTAGATCGATGAAAATCCCGAATAAATACCACAAAGCTTTGACCACGACCCGTAGGGTATATTCAAAGGGAACACTCATTTGTAAAACTATGGTATATTCCTTTGATCTGTGATATCGGTACTAGCAATGATTATAAACGTAAATGAATTAGCAATGCAACTGTTTGCCTTGAGATTTAAATAAAATATTATTTTAGAATTTCTTAACGTTTTTGTATATTTTGACGCAGTTTGAAATTGAAATAACGTGTTCTGAAAAATATAGTTTTTTGTTATTGCGATAGACCGAATATCCCGAACATCAGCAACTTTAGGTGGACTTTAAAATGTATCAGAAATAAGAGGACAATACGATAACTTTTAAAGTGAAAACTTCTCCTATTGACCGCCACGGACGTCTATGGATGTCAAATTAAAACATGCTCACGACGCCTGGGACGGCATGGCACGTCGAAAATAACACGTTTTTTGTCGCTTGGCGTAGAGAACACAGAATTTCGTTATTGACGTGGCGGTCAAAAGGTTAAGCGCGGTGGGCATTTTTGAGATGGGACTAAACCATTGATTTCGCGACACTGTAACGGAATTTACCGATACCGTGGAGTAAAAGACATCAACGCGTTGATTGCCGCGGTGTCTATTTTTTTTCTCAAGTTTTACTTCTGTCGGCACTCCCGGAGTGCCACTGTTTGTTTTTTACAAATATTATTACATTGAAATCGAAACAGTAAAACCGACACTTAATTCCACCTACCGACACCAAGAAAAAGCTTCTAAACATAAATACTTAACTCGACGTATACTTTCAGCCTGTCTATCTAATCTGTCTGTTAAGGCGCGGCTCGCGATGTTAGAACCACTTTCCCCAGTTAATTGGCGATAACTACACCGATTCGGTTCCGAACCGGTTCCGATTGCGATCCCGTGGTGTATTCTTTCTTGTTAGTCGACTGACTAATCGGTTTGTGCACAACGTTAGGTGGAACGGTTGAGGAAAATTAGAAGATTCCGAGATTTATTTAGTGAGGTTCAATGGTCTTGGATTTGTGTGCAAGAGATTAAAAGTGATTTCCTTGAAGACTTGAGATTAAAAAAAACCTTGGGAGGAGAAAGAATAGGTCTTCTTTTCGTGTGGTTAGTGACTAATCTGGTGTCAGAGTTTTAAAGCCGCACATGGGCCTCTGAATTGTCTTCACATGCCGTCGAGAAATATCGCTCAGGCATGCCAGTTTTCTCACGATGTTTTCCTTCACCGTTTTTGAAGCAAGTGATAATTATACAATACGCACATGAATCTGAAAAGTGAGAGGTGCGTGCCATGGGTTCAAACCCGAGACCTAAGATTTAGCAGTTCGACGGTCATACCACTAGGCTATCACTGCTGTGAATCCGTTTGCGACGTAAATCCATCCAGTAAGTAATTCGTAAATCCAGTATTCAGCAACCTTACAGAAGCTATGATGATAAAAGGAAGTGATAAAGTATGAGCAGAAATTTCAGCAGCATTTTCTGTAAAATTTAATCGAAGGTCTTCAAGTCTATCCTCTCAAGAACTTCAGGTTGTGGAGAATTTGAAAGTTGAAAGACAAAGAGAAAAATTTTATCAAACGTTCGCTGCTCTGCACAAGATTCACATTTTATCTACGTTTCTATAAACTGAAAGCTATTTCATTATTATCCAATAGTTTAGTTGTTTAACCAGTCAGAATAACAGGAAAGGCTTAAAATTACCCCGTAAATTCAACGCCGAACTATCGCACAACTAACTATCAGAGATCTCTCAAACAGTCTAACAAGCAAATAACAGCTTAATCAACGAAATCAAGCAAGACCTAACTGCTAATTCGGATCCCCTCAGTCGTGAACACGATCAAATATCTGTGTCAATCAAAAGGCGAGGCAGGGTAACGCGTTTACCCCAACAAACGGAGGATAAGCCCGACACATTTGTACCGGAGTCACGCGCGATCATCCGTAACCAACAAAGGATGGGACAATAGGTAACCTCTAAGGCATGAGGTAACAGCGATTGTGGTGGATTTGAGCAAAGCTTTTGTACTGGATTGTGAAATGGTACTATTTGTTGCTGTCATGTTGTTCAAAGGTAGGGATTTGGTGGCAGTGTTGGAAAAACTAGGTGATAAAAATGTTGAGGGTGAGTTTGATGTTACAGGAACAGATAATGATGGATTGGCGTTTACAGCAGCTAATCTAAATATGATGTATGTAATTCACCTAACGATATCTTACACGACCTTTAAACCTTCTGTAACGCACTAACAACACTTAAAACTGTATGTGATTTTTGTTTGTTCTAGTGAGTAAGTCGTTGAAGTGTCATTTCAATAATTAAAATATAAAAAAACAGTGGCACTCTGGGAGTACCGACAGAAGTGAAAACTCGCCTTGGTGGAAGAAAAATACTTGTACCTATAGAACATTGGTCCGTAACCTTATCTAAATAAAACCACAATCGCGTTAACAAAAAAAACAAATACTTCTAAAACCTTTAAAGTAAAAATACTAAAGAGCACAATCGCGTTTACAAAAATGAGGTGCCGGTAATGGTGCCGCGAGTTCAATTGTTGTTTCCCATCTCAAAAATGCCCAACGCGCCTAAAGAAGTTTTCACTTCAATAAATGACAGGACAGACATTATGGATGATAACAGGTGCTTACAGATTCCATATGGAAAAAGATGAAAGTGGAAATGGTCAGAAATTAAGCAATGCTATCCTATATTCTTAATTAAGAAGCAGTTTGTTCTGTGAGATGATTAAAAACATACACCAACGGTATCATACAACTAACTTTTACATAAAGGGAAGAAAGAGCATGAAAAGTATTCCGTAATTTAGCGCCAGAACCGTATTCCTAATTAAGTTTACGTATTCCGTAGACCAAATATTTTCCCCAAAGGTTTTTAGGTCATGTTTTAATATGTAGAAGTGAAGATATTTTCCTGGATATTGTATCCAGACACCCAAATCTCCAAGTTTTCTTAATTAATTTAATTATAGTATAGAACCTAAATTTTCGTTCCTAAAGGGGGATGGGCAAAAATGTATGGGCTCCGTCCCCACCCATCAACAGAAATGAAATGTAGCTCAATTGATAGGTCTTGGCAAGATGATATTTTTTTACTATGGCGACATTGCCCAAATGCATGGGGTTCTCATGGTATCTTACGTTTAAACAAATATTTCGTTTACGTATTATTGATGAATAATTCCAAAATACTTGGCAAATAAGTCGCGGTTAGTAACGATATGCCGGTGGGTGGTAGAGGCTGTGAACGGAAAGTTTAAAAATAGGTTTAAACTTTTAAGGCAGTCATATTTTAACAGAGCTTTACCGAATATGTTCGTTGATTGTAGAATCGCTGCAGCGATCATAAATGCATATTATCGCGTTGCTACTGACACCAGGCTTGCCTCAGAAATACTGAATATCATATACAATAAAATCAACACGCTTAATCTGTTACGTGATTACGTAGAAATGAAAAATCTCAATCGACAGAGAGTGACTTTTACGGCCATGGAAGCACAAATGCCTCACTTCGAAGACTTTCCGAGATTAAGCGAAGATGACGTCATTTTAATAGCATTAGGCACTTATCATTTGAAACTCGCTAAGTCTTACTGTGCAGAACATTTTCGAAATGGATTATACATTATTTAATTATATCGCGAAAATGCATTGAATGACTTGCCAAAATGCAATATAATGATAAATAATGCGTGGCTGATAAGAGCGCGAATACAATCTAGACATGTTAGATCGCGTATATATTATTCGTATGTGCTAATTGATGGGAATATTACTGATAGACATGCTATTGCATACTATTACTGTACTTGCTTGACGGGCAGTCGCACTGTAGGAAGTTGTGCTCATATCATATCCATTATATGGTACATGGGAATAGGTCGTCACTCAGATTTTAATCTGCCAGCGCATCTGTTAGACAGCATTATAATTGACGAGTAAAAATCATTATTGAAAAATATAAAAATTAAATGTACCATAATATAATATTATAATATTATATCATATTATAATATTATGTCATATTATATCCATTAGAAAAGATAATCTTAATATGAGATATGTTCTAAGTAGCTTATTTAGAACTTTACTCAGCGATTGTAAAACATGCATTCACTATTTTTATTTGCCTACTATGAGTATTGTAAGAATATAAAATATCCATTATCTTAAATATGCTTAAATATAAACTATTTAAAAGTACAATTACACTCTAAGCTTGGGTCGAATACACTTCCCCGTTTTTGTGGTAATTAACAATTATTGGTTGAATTGCATAATTTTTGTATTTTTTTTCCACCTGTACATTTTTTTTTCTAAAGTTTTGGTGTTGTAAATACATTTTTTTGTAATGCAGATGGTAGACAATATTATTGCCTTTCAAATAAGCCTATTTTTATCTCAGTGTGACTAAAACTTTGAGAGATATGATTTTTTTTGTACTCGCATAGAGAATATTTCAATAAAAAAAACAAAATGGCTGCCACATAGCGGGGAAGTGTATTGGACCCAAGCTTAGAGTGTAATTGTACTTTTAAATAGTTTATATTTAAGCATTTAAAATATCGCTAGTCCATGTCCGGACACATTGTATAAAAACTAAACTTATAATGGATAACTACCTGTTGAAATACATTTTGTATATTTTGTTTAATTACTCCATCATATTTTGTACAGTAATATAACCATAATGTTAAAATAACTTACAAATGTAACATAAAAATATACGTTAATTAATAATTACAAATTGTTTTTTTTTAATTAATATTCCCACTGATTTATCTAAAACAAAGGATTTTAATCAAATAGGGAGCACTTTAGGAACACATAGGTATCAGTTCCATGTTTGTTGGTAGGTGGGGACGGAGCCCATACATCAATAATACGTCAACGAGATATTTGTTTAAACGTAAGATACCATGAGAACCCCATGCATTTGGGCAATGTCACCATAGTAAAAAAATATCATCTTGCCAAGATCTATCAATTGAGCTACATTTCATTTTTGTTGATGGGTGGGGACGATTCCGCCCATAGTCCTTTACCCAGTGTGTGGATTTTCCCAACTAAATTGTGTAAGTCTATACAGGTTTCGTCAACATTTTGTAATTATGAGGAATTTTGTTCTTGAAAATCGGCTCTATAGGCGTGTGATTAACTGTTCGTTCATCAATCATTCCGCCCAGTATGTGGTCGACGCCTAATGTAATTATAATAACCATCAGTTTTTAAGTATACTTGCCTACTAATTTTGTCAAGGGCCGTTAGCAATGTCTTTTATCATACCTGGACAGTAATTTCTAATGACTATGCTGGAGAGTCAAATCGTACAATAATTTAGGGGAGAATTGAAAACTATATGTATGATTAATCATTCTTGAATTGTTGGACTAAAACCATAAGAAATACATAATTACCAAAGCAGAAACTATATTTTTTTTTAAATTACGTTCTATTGTAGTCATCAGTTCAGCTGCATTCGGTTAGACTGGAAGCCGACCCCAACATAGTTGGGAAAAGGCTAGGCAGTTTTTTTTTTGGTTAATATCTAACCTGATGTCAGAGTTTTAAAGCCGCCCATAAAGGCCTCCGACTTGGCTTCACATGCCGTCGAGAAATATTTCTCAAGCATGCCGATTTCCTTACGATGTTTTCCTTCACCGTTTTTGAAGCAAGTGATAATTATACAATATGCACTTGAATCTGAAAAGTCAAAGGTGCGTGCCTTGAGTTCGAACTCGAGACCTGACATGACTTGGCAGTCGGACGGTCACACCACTAGGCTATCACTGCTCATTTTGGCAGTCGTCATAGTGACATCTATTTCTTTACTATCCTAAGTTACCATCAGTTAATATTCGGACATTTACAAAAACAAAATTTTACAGTACCTAACCTCAATTTTAAGCTATACCAAAGTAACTCATACCCTATCAATGCATCCGATCGCTTATCGCTCGTCCAACAAAGGGGACAAACCCGGTAGCCCTACATTTTTCACAGCCCAACAAGGTAATGTCAAGCTATTGTCTCGGCTGCATTATCGTAATTGTGCTCGCATCCTACGGGACTATCTGATGACACACGGAAACAGACACACTGTGTGTCACAGGACTGATTAACTGCAAATGATGGATACATAGAGATAGAACGTTTATTCAGAGCAACGAAAGGACCAGAACGTTGGTAGATACAGTCGAGGAACGAAAAGGTTTAACTGTTTTATACAGCGGGAACATGTCAACTTTTCGATCGAAGTTTTGTTATTTTCACATTTAGGTAACTTTGGAAGTACGTTGTAAGAAAAATTATGAGTCTGGTGCACCCAAAGATGCTTAACCCTTTCATTCTTAGATTGAACTAAGCACTGTGCAACACCACATATGAACTACGTAATAAAAGACCTGACGTCAAAAATCCTGAATCGCGCAAGCAAAGTTTACCGCGCGAACGATATATAACAACATCCCGACATCAATCGTCGGGCAGTTGCCCATCAGACACGACACCTGTCTGGTCGGAGGATCCACCTTTTCTATGGAGGATGAGTGAACTTTACACCCTGTTCCTCATCCCTCGATAGCACAACTCAATATTAAAATTTAAACTAAATATACATGATGCGATGAGGCCGTCCTAACAAGAAGAAAAACTGATTTGAGATTGAAACAATCAATTTTAGAAAGACCAACGTGTGATATGTGTCTCGATATTGCACTAATCGTAAATTCAAAGGCAACAATACTATGAATTGCGATTCTCTTCAGTATATTAGAGTTATTAGTAATTAATAGCTGTACAGGAGTTAATTACTGGGTCTCGAGTTGATTCAAAATCGATTGTCGAATTAGGAATTGACGTGTGCGTATGTCAATGTCAAATATTGAGTTGAAGATCGTTTATACAATCAACTTCAATATGTCGTGTTGATTGACAGCTGTTTAATAGCAATTAGAACTGCGTCACAAAAACGTGTGTGGCATAAGTCGTCTATTTACTGTTGGTACTCTACATCTCCTTCAGCTGCTCTTGGTAGTCGGTTCATGTAAAATGGTATTCAGCTGTATCTGGTTAGACTGGAAGCCAACCTCAACATAGTTGGGAAATGGGTAGACAGACACTTCTGATATGTCAAATGTAGAACACATTGGAAACTGTGTGCTACCCTCCACCCATTATTTACGTTGATATTTCAGAAGACATGTATTCCTCATTCGTTGATACACAGTTCCGGTGTGATATCAAATAATCCAACAAGAATTTACATGCAAGTCAAAAAGTACCCCGTGAGCCATTGTTTGATGATAGATATTTAACTAGGAGTTAAGTTAGCGTTAAGGCTTTGTTCTGGCCACTTTCCATCGGCAAAGTTTGCTTTCTTAATGCGAAAGGCTACATCGCCTAATTATGAGACGTAATAAAATTGAAGATGTGCAACATTTGCTGATGGAATATGCTAAGAACAGGATTGAAAGGGAATCTCTGGCTAGGGAGTTTAAACTGGACTTATCCAAAATATTTTGGCATACCCTAAATCAGAAAGAACTAAACGCATTATTTGTCGTTTAATGCAGAAGTCTGGGCAATGACCAAGATTATGTCTGGACTTTAAAAGAGACTGTGACCTCTGAGTTTGTTTCGGCCTTTCTTCTCAGAGTCGTCAGATAGAAAACGCCGACCTCATCTAGTTTTTAAAATATGATTGACGTGTAAAAGTGTTTGTACAAACCTACTTACAGAAATAAAATAATTTATCATTTAATGATTCTCTTTTATATTTTTTTATATATTTTTTTCTGTTTTTTTCATAATATTTATGTATAGTGTTGGTGGATAGTAATGTAGTAAAATATAGTATAATTACAAGTGTATAGTTGTGTGTAAATAGAGTGTAAGGTACAATGGGGTTGACGTATCCATGTGAAACAAACCCCTTATTAACAAAGAATAAAAAAAAAAAAGTGGTACTGCTACTGATCCCACTCAAATCGAAAGACTTTTCTAAACTAAAACGTACATAATTTAAAACACTTTAAACGTCAAACGCAGATTCTATAAACGAGTTTCAACTTCAGTCTTTTGCCTGCCAACGAATAAGAGTACCTGACGATTCTGAAACACTTTACCGTTATATGCGACGATATTTGGCGACGATCTCACACTGGCAACGTTTGCCAAACCGACACGTGAGTATTTACTTAGGTACTGATGCCCTGAATAGTGGCTTAATCTTTGGAAGGTGCATTTTCGTTTGTTTTTTGTTTAAGGTTAATGCCATCACGCCTTCTTCCCATAGGGGTAGGCAGAAACAACAGAACACCACCTGCTACGATCCTTCCATTCTCCTTTTGCTTCCTTCACGTTCATACATCTGGTCATACACGCACGCCGGTTGCGAGTACTATTCACCTGACCTTTCTGAAGAACATCACCAATAAGGACACTTTAAATCATTCCAGGGCGTTCCCTCCCAGGCGTTTCCACTCACATCTGCCTTGTAAATTATGTTTTTATTTTCAAAGTAAAACTTTAAAATATGAAAGACTCTTTAAATATTTTGGAATGGATTTATAAATTGTGTATTTTGCTATAACTACCACTTAAAAATACTTTTTTTTAACTTAAACTTTATAACTTCTAGTACTTTTTCAATTTAGCTACAGTTGTTGGTCGTTTGCAAGAAAATGATGCTTAATTAAAAACTCTTCACTTTTTTACTGCGTAATTCAATACATATGTTCTTTTAACGTTTATTCTAACAGCTCCTTGCCATAGATATCAACTTTATAAACATAATTCACGCATTCCCATACCAATTAAATTCCGCCATATATCCGAATAATTGGCAAATGCTAAAGATATGTTAATTAAAACATATTTGTCAACTGTTATCTATGCGGGCTAAATGTGCACTGAACTATGGCGATACGATGAGATGCGTCCGTGAAATGTATGTAGGTATTTAGTACGTACTCTTAGATACGAACACTAGGTAAAATAATTGTTTATCAAATTGACACACCACGTCAATTTGCTGTGATAGAGCTATTTCAAACTACTGTCAGTTGTGAATTAAATATATTGGGTAATTTAAGTTAGTAGTCAACTTGGTAAACAATTAATTTACCTAGCTTAACCTACCTATAATATAATACCTTGTAATATTAAGTGACAGTTCGTTAAAAAAAATTGGAAAGTACTAAACATCCTTGCTTACCCTTTTAAAAGATACAGGCGCTGTATTGTGAAGCCCTGATTGACCAGTTCATCAGGTCAATGAACCCATATAATATTGAGTTATGGCCATTACAAATTCTAAGAAGTCCCTTATTAACCTGATTGACGGTAGTGGAGCGGGGGAGGGCTACTAAATAGGTAGAAAGTTCTTCAAGGTGGCAGAGACATAGACACGAAAACTATTACCATGGATTCAGTACATGATTCTGAACCCCCTGCGCTGAAATTTTTCTTCGGTTATTAAAGTGCAATCAATACCTACACAGTCAAAATGTATGGAACAGTAGATTTAAAAAAAAATAACCGACGAAAAAATTCAACTCAACCACCCATCATGCTTAATTCGTTTTAATCGTTCCGAAGGTATTATCCGGAAAATGCAACTCGGAATTTCTCTATGGAACTGTACCCTAATTGCGTAATACACGATCAATCACAATTTGTTTCGATTGCTAATCCATTGCTTCATAAGTTGGAAAAAAAATCTGCTGAACAACGTAAATAACGCAATGAATGTTGTTGAACTGTCAAAATGAAACAAATTAGTTATAATTGTTTACAAAAATAAGTTACGCAATTAGGGTACTGGTCACGTTTATCGAAAACTAGCTGATGTCCGCGGCTTCGCCTGGATGGAGAACGTATTACTGGGATTAAAAGCTCCTAAGTCTTAACCTAGCCTACCTACCTGCCTGCTTACCTATCTTAGTCCTATCGGTGTATCGACGCGAAAACTGTTATTCAGTACATGAGGGTTCAGAATCATGTACTTAATAACAGTTTTCGCGTCGATGTCCCTGCCACCCTGTATATTAGTGCGATCTTGAGATATTTCCCCTACTGCAATCGAAAAAATGTCAACATCATCCATAGTTTCATTATGAATACGAAAGTAACTCTGCCTGTGAGTCTCGGCTGAATGGAGCCGGAAGAAATTTGGCACACCGATAGACCATGACCTGGAGGTTAAGACATAGGAGCTTTTCATCTCAGTAATACGTTCTCGTAGAATAATTTCCGACCTCCATCCAGGCGAAGCCGCGGGCAAAAGCTAGTTTTCGATAAACGTGACCAGTACCCTAATTGCGTAACTTATTTTCGTAAACAATTATGCCTAATTTGTTTCATTTTGACAGTTCAACAACATTCATTGCATTATTTACGTTGTTGAGCAAATTTTTTTTCCAACTTATGAAGCAATGGATTAGCAATCTGTTTCAAATCGAAACAAATTGTGATTGATCATGTATTACGCAATTAGGGTACAGTTCCATAGAGAAATTCCGAGTTGCATTTCCCGGTTAATACCTTCGGCACTAATAAAACGAATTAAGCATGATGGGTGGCAATAATGCAGTCCAAACTTTCGCGTTTGCGACCATCTGTGTTAAATGATCGGTAACAAATTCCCCTATAGTTTCCGAGGACAATAACACCCAAAACAAATTCAGTTCACTTTGAATATATTAAAAAAAAAGCTCAAAGACATGCCAAGTTCTGGCACAGGCACCGGGACAGGTGCACGGCGCTCCGCAAATCGTTAAGCTGTACTGTTCAAAATAATAAGTAGTTCCACCGTTTGAGTTGCGGGCAACGTCGCCAGCAATTCCACTGAAAGACCGAATGAAGATAAATGGAGGAGTCGGCTCTATAACGAGCCAAAGTCGACTGTTTTCAATTTGAGCTCAAGCTTCATGTTCAAATTCTGAGAAAAATTTCTATGTTACGACTCACGTGGGTCCAGCGAGATTTATACTATACGCCTGTTGTGTGTTTCCAATTTTTATAATGGATGTCGAGGAGAAGTTTATGAGCGACATTTTTCTTTGACGTTTGAACTTTGAACTGCTGGGTTTATTTAAAAACTAGTATCAGCCCGCGACTTCGCCGGCGTTAGAAGTTCAATATTTATATACTATCCTATGAGAATTAGCAATAATGTAGCTTTCTATCAGCGAAGTCATTATTGTAATCGGATCAGCAATTCAAGAGATTTAAAAAAAAAACTCTTACAAACAAACAACTACACAATTTAACCTTTTTATAATATTTATATTTACTATTAAAACATAAATATTACGCTAAAATACACACTGGATATTGCAAACGCTATTAGTAAAATACTTTTCATTGTTGATAATAGGCAGTATTGAAATTGCTGAGTGTAGAAATAGAGTTTGTGTTTTAACTAAAATTTTGGCGAACAATATTTTGTTCAAAAGTTTATCCATTTAGTTTATGTAGAGCTGTGCTTGTATTTTATTACGAAAAAACATTACGAAAGTTTATATTTTTATTATATTTCCATTTCACAATTTAAGTAGTATCAAAAATGTTTGCCAACATCAATATAATTTACCAATAAAGTAGACCTACGTATTTTATTGGGAAAACGAAAACAAACCTGGGGGATATTTTTCTTTTAAAACAGTACTCAGATGGGCTTCAGAGGGCGCTCTCATCTACTAACATTACGCATCTTGAATCTCACATAATAATCAATAATTCAAGATTCGTATTTTCTTCGGAAATTTTATTGGGTTTAGGGTTGCCAATTTTTTTAGGAAAATGGATCTCTATAACGTAAAGCCTAAGGCAAAATATCATTAAAGTAATTTGAGTGATTAAAATGAAACCGAGCACACCAACACAATTTTATTAAAATTTGAATTATCTATGTGTCTCGTTAATGACAGTTGAAAGGTTATTTAGTATAATATCTATCCCATAGATTAGCGTATAGCATAATCAGCCTATAATGTTCCCACTGCTGGGACACAGGCCCCCTCTCTTTGAAAGGGAGTGGGCTGTAATCCACCACGCGGCCCAGTGCGGGTTGGTAGATATATACGTATACATACCTACCTATATTTAGGTACCATGGTTACCAAAGAGGAAAAGACTGATTTAATTTTTTCATTTTAATGGTATGTTGTTTCTATTAGAAAGAAATATGGATCACTGTTCAGCCATTCGGATGTCAGAATTCAACAATCAATAGAAAAAAAAAGATGATGAATCGGAATCATGAAATAATAATTATGAGGGAGGGAGAAAAGTACTGTTTTTTGACATTCGAAAAGTGCTGATTCTCAGCCTAGTTTGAATACTACTTTTGATTTTATTTTCAAATCAAAAACTTTTCAGTTATTAAAATAATGTTCCGAGTTTAGAAAAAAATATACAGGGTAGCAATTTTGATCTTGACGAAAGCCCTCTTATTTCTGCTTTTGCCTATCATCAATGCAATTTAGACCATCCAAAGGTAATCAAAATTATTTACCACAAAATCTTGGAAACTAATTCTGTGCGCAGCCATACGCGAAATTAAATGGCGGTTTAAATTATTGCTTCATAATAATCGCATTCTGGATTGGTTCACGAAAGAAAGCAAACTGTATCTAAATGGTACAGGGCTGCATTATGGATACGATAAATAATTAGAATTTAGTCAGGCTGCTCTATTGTCAAATTACACATTCATTCTCCTTAAAAAAACTGAACACAATACATAGTTGGTAACCTAACCATAATGTATCTCAAAAAAAAAAAAAAAAAAATACAAACTAAAATAATTTTAAAACTCTAAACCTACCACTACCGACGCTTTTATAAAATTCTCAGAATTTTATAACTAGTACTTATTGTTTATAAAATTCTGAGATTTTTGTATCGAGTAGGTAACGTTTGTGAAAAATACAATATTGTGTTGGTCGCTACCTATATTATCAATGTTATTTTCTGTTCGAACTAAACCCATTTTACCAATGTATTCAATGCTACAAAACTACAAACAAACACATACACAATGTATAACGTCCTATACAACCTTACGGTCCAACTCTTCAACAAGTCAGCCTCATTCGAACGAAAATCTAGAAACCAAGTCGAGCAAACTTTCGGGCAACTTCAGGCATCAGCTTTCGGAGTTCTTAAAAACGCGCCAAGTCCGTCCCATACCGAAGGGCCCCGAGTTTAGACGGGCAACGGCCCAATCTGGGGGATTAATGAACTGTAAAAGATCTTGGCGAATTGAGTAATTTCCCTTCGACTTCCCCACTTTAGCTCCATTTTTTAAATGAGAAATGATAATGTCATTGATTCGGAGAGCGAAAGAAGGCCGATAATGTATAAAGGGCGTTTTCGCGATCGGTTATTGATCAGGGAAAATGGTTAATAATGAAAATATTGCTAGTACAACGACGCCGATCATTTTTCCTCTTTGTTTTATGAAAGATGAAGCGTTTTGGCGCAAATATCTGGATCTGAAGTGGGGTAAGAATAGGTACAGACTGTTATTTTTAGATATTGATAATGTATCATGTGGATAAAGATACTAGACTGTTATTTTTAGATATTGATAATTTATCATGTGGATAAAGATACTGTGTAAGTTTCTTCGAAAGATGAACAGTGTAACTTACATTTTAATAAATGGGTTTCCATTTTTAGAATAAATAAATAAAAGTGATGTAAATAATTAGAGCTGCAAGTAAATAATATTTTTTTCACTACCCGTTGTATCGTTTGCTATGGATACCATTTTCTTAATTCCAAAAACGGATTAATCCGACTAATGAGGACAAAAGAACAACTAAAACAAATCCCTATATTTGTAAACGAAAGGAATCACAGTCCGGACTTGTACTAAAAATTTTAGCACTGTATATACTGGAAGTAGCAAACATGTCCAAAATGTTTATTTAGGACAGATTTAGGGCGGGTGGTTCGACAAATAGGCTGTTGTAATGTTACAACACTACTGTAGTGAGAGTAAGTATTTCTTACAAGAGCCTTACGTCAATTATGACGTGTGATAACATGTGATAAGGGGTTGTCGTTTTATTCTATAGTATAGGTACCGATACAGATGGAATAGGTACTTTTCATTTATTTTTTGTGCAAAAGAAGCTGTTTTGATCTGTCGCTTTTCCATAAATGTATTTCACAAAAAATAAAAAAACTATCTAAAGTATCAGGAGTTAAGAGTACGTTTTTGTGAATGCATCCTGATCAAGAGATGCAATGAAGTTAACACAAATCAAAACTAGGATATAAATTTTACTAACCGTCAAAAACAAGAACAAAAAAAACGTGTGACACTCGGGGACTGCCGCGGTAAAGCTATTGCATAGCATTTGTAACCTCCATGACAATATCACGTTGTCATGGAAACCGTCATTACAAGGTAGGCGGAGTGGGGGGTGTTAGGTTTTATTTTCGTTACGTTACGGAATTTCTTAATTCGGTCGCCGCGCTCAAAGCCCGCGATAAAAGCTATGCAATGGCTTAAAAAACAACGTAAACAAACCATCTTGCTTCTCGATGATTACATCCAAATAACCAGTTTCTTACGTACAAACGATCAAACCAAACATCAAATACTGATGATAATATAATTCACGTAATTTTATCGTAAAAATTACGGTTCAAGTTATCGGGATGGGGGCCACGAGGCGTGATAACTGAGCGCAGCACGCAATGGTTGAGGAACGAAGCACACGCGAGCATGTTGCTTTCCAACTACGGCGTGTTATGTGACAGCGTGTTTGTGTGACGTCAGACGCCGTATGTGGGAAAGAAATGTGTGACGAATTATTTATGATCTTGAAAAGAAATGTATCACAATATTCAATGGAAACATTCGTCACACATCAACAGGCAATTGCTGGACATGTCCTAGTGACAAGTGCTCTTGGGGTAGAAGGAAGAGGAGCGATGGTGAGTGGTGTTTTTTCCGTAAACTTACATCTCACCTTAGTTCGTTGGTCTTAGATAGCCTGTGGGCAGCGAAGAAAATTTATGATCAAAAATAAAGAATGTTATTATTATTATAATGTTACTTGCTACGCCCCGCGGTTTCAATAATGGGAATATCAGGATAAAAAGTACCCTATGTCCTAACCCAGGTCATGGCCTACCCGTGTGCCAAATTTCATCCAAATCCGTTCAGCCATTTTAGCGTGACAGCGTAACAAACAAACTCTCTTTCACATTATAACATTAGGATTCGACGGACATTAAAAGGCTTTACTAATCGCTAGGAAAAAAGTTAAAAAAAAATAATTACTTTTGTCAACACGCTAGTTTCAAACTTTTTTCGTATTAATTTTGATGACTGAATTAAATAATTGAGTTTTAGTTTTTCTTTTGAGGTTGAGTAAACTATAGGCTCTTCTTTGATAACTTTTTGCGTGGTTGGAAACAAACCGGTACCCTAATTGCGTAACTTATTTTCGTAAACGACTGACTAATTTGTTTCATTTTGACAGTTCAACAACATTCATTGCGTTATTTACGTTGTTGAGCAGATTTTTTTTTCCAACTTATGAAGCAATGGATTAGCAATCTATTTCAAATCGAAACAAATTGTGATTGATCGTGTATTATACAATTAGGGTACAGTTCCATATAGAAATTCCGAGTTGCATTTTTAATACCTTCGGAACTAATAAAACGAATTAAGCATGATGGGTAGCAGTAATGCAGTCCAAACTTTCGCGTTTACGACCATCTGTGTTAAATGATCGGTGACAAATTCCCTATAGTTTCCGAGGACAATAACTCCTAAAACAAATTCGGTTCACTTTGAATATATTAAAAAAAGCTCAAAGACAGTTCAACAACATTCATCGCGTTATTTACGTTGATGAGCAGATTTTTTTTCCAACCTATGAAGCAATGGATTAGCAATCTATTTCAAATCGAAACAAATTATGATTGTTCATGTATTACGCAATTAGGGTACTGAACCCCTCTTAAAGAAAAAAATAAAATGTCTAGTGTGCTTGTAACTTCAAAGATCTGTGTATTCTTTTAAAATCGGAATAATAAATTGGGGTCAAAAACACAAATAAATATGGCGGTTGTAGATACTTGTCCGGACGAACTCTAACATTTCTGCCAGTGACTTGGCAATAAGTAGAGATAAAAATGTAAGTCAACTGCTCAAGCCATGACGTCTAACATATTTTTCCCACGCACATAAATATAGACGCATTTACACCTTTGCGTTTGTTTTTGATAGGAGTTAGTTAAATCTAATATTGTCTGACTACTTTCAGACGCAAGTCAAACGAGTTAGATTCAAGGACTGAGCAATTTAAGTAGTAAATAAATAAATTTCCTCTACTTTTTATAAAATACTAGCTTCGGCCAGCGATTTCGCCCGCATGATCTTATATATAAAATTCTTGTGTCACAATGTTAGTTACCTTACTCCTCCGAAACGGCTTTACTGATTTTTACCAAATTTTATATGCATATTCAGTAGGTCTGAGAATCGGCTACTATCTATTTTTCATACCCCTAAGTGATAAGGGTTGTCCACCCCAAACAAATAATTGGCATAACAACGTTTGCCGGGGTCAGCTAGTATCTTTATAAATTATTATAGTCTATGTTACTCAGTGATATTATAGTATTCAACAAGCGTGTTTGTTTTTTTTAAATTGGTCCAGTAGTTTTTGAGGTTATTCATGACAAACAAAAGTACAAATCTTTTTCTAAACTAATAAAGAGAAAAGATTTGATTTTTTGGACGTTTGTTTGTAATGGATCATCTCAAAAACGACTTAACCAATTTAAAAAAAAATCTTTCAACTATAGAAAGCTACATTATCAGCGAGTAACATAAGCCAATATCTCAGTATAGATAAGATCCAATTAATATGAATTGCCGGATTAAAACTTTATATAAAATCTTTGTACAAATTATGTATCAAACACACGAGTACATATTTACCCAACAAAATGAAATTACAAAGAGGTTTCCTAGAAAAAAACACATTTCCAGCATTTATTTTACAAATAAATAATTTCTTCACAATTATAAAATAAAGAGAACATAAAAGTTTTCATGGAAATCATCATACATTTGAAACAGTATCAGGGCAACATTACAGAACCATGGGTACCTATTTCATTACCGAAATATTCAATACTGTATCTTTTTTATTTTTGGACAGACGAACAACGAAAGTCCACGATCCAATAAGGGTACCGATTTTTTCTTTTGAGGTACGGAACCCTAAAAATAGTGTCAACATTAAAACATAACTTCACTTTAAAAACTAGAAAAATGGTGCTAAACAACACTTTGCACACACTACCTCATTTTCAGTTTCGTTGTAAAATAAAAATAAATTAATGTACAAACATCATAGTTCAGTGTTTCTTACGATTTACAGTTACTAGAGCATCGCGTGCCAGTAGCGTATCGACCCTCTAGCATTCGCTCATTTTCTTTCGAAAAATCGCACGTCTTTATTGGTAGAATGGTTTGAGGAAAGATTTAAGGAAATTCCTTATGTATTTCCACGATATTCCTTCGAGTAAGCAGTTAGAGGTGATTTTATTACGTATTATATGCCAATTGTCGGAGTAATTGGGTTCAAATATGGCGGGAGCCAGGACTGAATACTTTTCCGTCTACGAAAATTGTCTACTATGAAGGTGAATGTATGAAACCCGAACTAATCCTATACTATTAAACGAGAAATATTTGTATTTATATATAGATATTTGTAATCACGTTCAGGAAAACGGCTCTTAACGATCGACTTTACTCGTCTTTCTTAACGATGAAAGTTGCAATATAGGGATTTACGGAGGCGAAAAATTTATCTAGCTAGGTCTCATATCTGGGAAAATTCGTTTTCTCCGTATTTTCACCCGAGCAGAGCTCGGTCGCCCAAAGTTTAGAACAAGATAATGAATAATGACGTGAGAATAATGACATGAGAATAATGACATGGCAGCATGGACTTAGTAAGTACCTACTATCATGGCAGCATGGAATTAGTATGTACTATACATGGGATTAGTATGAACTATACTATTAAATGAGCATTCTCTGTTTTCACCACAGCAGAGCTCGGTCGCCCAAGTACAAGATGTCAACATAAGTCCTAAAATGCCAACGCGTCTTTAGCTAGCGTGGTGATCAATGCTCGTGCCTTCTCTGTATGAGAAGAGGCTTTTGCCCTGCAGTATAATAATTGGCTTACAAACATAACATCACGCCTTTAATCCCCGAAGGGTTAGGCAGAGGTGTACCAATAAAACACCCACATTTCACCAGTTATGTTTTTTAAGTCCCATGTAATAGGGGGCGAGCCTATTGCCATCAACCGGGCACAAATCCAGACTCCGGGCTGCTACTGAGAAATTCCAGATGGAAAAACCCAATAACACTTTGCCCGACCTGGGAATCGAACCCAGGACCTCATGCTCAGCAGTAGCGCTTGCTGCCACTAGACCAACGAGGCAATAATAGGCTTAACTTGAAAACTATTAAAAACCCCCCTTTTAAAGTTAATTTTCGAAAAAAAAAACATGAATATTCAGAAAAATACGGTATAATTGCACATTATACCGTATTTTTCTGAATATTCATGTTTTCCAAAACTTGAATATTTTTGTTTTCCTCATTTGGTGACAAGATTTCGAAGTATTTCTGTCATATTTACTTATCGAGAAAACATGCAAGTAGAAAGACTAAAGAGTAGCACAGAGCGTGCTGATTCCAGACAGTTAAAAATATATGATGAAATCTCTGAAAAGGCCACTTTTGAACGTAAGTATACAGAATAGCAGTCGTTAAATTTGTACTATACACATCGGTAAATATAGTATCATTCGATATTAGGATTCAATGTAGTAGAATCGAGATTGTCACCATATATCGGGCACTGTTCCAACAACGGTATTGGGTATTTCCTACAGAACTCCCACAGTTCGATCTATTTGAAAACTTGGAAACATGCTGGTCTAGCTCCATAGGACAATTTAGAGTCTAGACAAAACCAAACTGGTTGCTAATTTAATTGTATAATTTACTATCATTATAACATTGATTTTACATTCTGTGATTACTTGAACTTACACACTGACTTATTATTATTACTTGTAATTTTTTTTGGAATATCGTATAGGTACTTTTACAATGCTTGTAAATATATGAATACCATGTATCCATCACATAATTATTTTTTGTCATTTTCTGTCATTACTTCATTTTTAATTATTTTTACCTATGGTATAATAATCTTATTCCAGGTGCATCGTCTTTACATATAATTATATAATTAATGTATACAAAATATTGTAAAACATTTTAAAAGAATAACGGTGGATTTTCTTGCCCATTCTTCTCCATACGAAAACTACCTTTTGGAAGGGGCGACTAGAATCAATTCTATTTTTTGTAAATTTTGACGTTCAAAAGTGCCTTTTATGTGCCTAATTGAAATAAATTATTTGACTTTGAGTTATTTGAAAATGGAATTGAAGTCTTTAAAACCAGAGAATATACTGGTCATAATAACTGTAATCATCTCACTCATAGAAGTAAAGAAAGTTAATAAGCCATTATCAGTTACCTACATAGAGCAGTGACTTCATCTTGGCACACTGGCCACTCACTCAAATACTTAGACAAAAGTCATAACTTAGTGACTAAGTCAGTAAGTATCTGGTTATCTCTTTAAATTTTTTAATTGTTTTTGTTTTTATATTTTTATTACGGATGCTTTTAATGTGCACGTCTTTCTACATTGTTCTCATATGTACCATTTCAACATGAATGATGTAATTAATATTTTGTAATAATATTTTTATTTAAAAGAGTGTCCGTGGAGTTTCTTGCCCGATCTTCTCCATAGGTACTTACTACGCTTTGGAATGGGCAACTAGCTTCATCTTTCTGACTGACCGACCCCTTGATAATTCAAAAGTACCTGTAATTGGTTTATTTGAAATAAATGCTTTGAGTTTGAGCAAATTATGACAAATAAATCTATTTTCTCTTTTTCCTGCCAGCCAACAAAAGCCATCTTTAAAAAATTGTGAGATAATGGTTCATCAATGTCATTCGAAGTCTATAAGTGCGCCTGTAAGATCTAATGAAGCGAAAAACTTGAAAAAAATATTAGATTTTCAAGTATATTCAGCCCTTACTAATTGCTGTAGACTTATCAAACGTAAAAGGTCTACAATCAAAAATCTGATATCATTAGTCGAATTATAATTGATCTACAGATTTAATTGTGAAAATGATATAAAATTATACGATTCCACTTAAAAATAATAGCGATCTCATTAAAAGAATAATTGATATCAAGTTCTTAATTGGTTCGGTTTTAAATGTTTTGGTTGACGGAGAAATTCAATTCATGAATGTATTTATCAAATTTTGCTGGCATTGGTATTCAGTAAATATCAGTGGCTATGTGCATAATTTGAAAGTTCCATTCTTTCCTTTCAACACTTTCCTTGAACTGGAAAGCGAACCCAAAACCTCACGATATGCAGCTATGACATTCACCACTACGTTTAGATGTGAACGCAACGTAGACGTAAGAAATGGTCTACACTAATATAACTACTGAACCGATTTTAAAAATTCTTACACCAGTAGAATGCTATATTATCACTGAGTAACATAGGCTATAATTTATAAAGATATCACGCAAAGCCGCTGGCCGACGCTTATCTATACTAATACTAATATACTATATATAATATAACAATACTAATATTATAAAAAGGAAAGATTTGTATTTTTGTATGTATCGAATAAACTTAAAAACTACTGGACCGATTTGAAAAATTCTTTCAGCAATGGATAGTTACATTATCAGCGAGTAACATAGGCTATATTTTATCCCCGTACTCCCACGGGAACGGGAACTACGCGGGTGAAACCGCGTGACGTCCGCTAGTGTTAAATAAACAAGAATACAACAGCATGTTTCCATCTACCGGTTTAGAAATAAATGTGTGTTTGACCAACCACAGCCTAAAAAGCTAATCCAGTTTAACAAATCGACAGTCGTTGGATTTTCTCTGTTGTTTGAAACCTAGTTACGGAACGTAGATTCGGATATGTCGAATGTACCAAATCTGGGTTCAGAACATTTGTTCAAAGTAAGAAAAACAGATTTCCTACATTGTTTGTAGGGTGTATTTAAAGCATAATTTATTAAGAAGCCGCTTGTATTGCTTATCTATGAGATTATATGATAAACAGCATCTTAGTCCAAAACAGGGCGTCGAAGATATTATTCACCTGCAGATGAAAATGTGAACAGAATTTTAATTTTTCGGGACAAAGAGTAAACCTGCTCTATGATAATTAAAGGTACGCCCAGATAGTGCCAGCCATGTTTTTTGAATGGAACCTAAGCCACGCATGACGTGATGGATGCTGAATCTTCTGACATATGTATAAAAAAGCATTTGCGGCACACGTCTAGCTCATTCCGACCTCGCCGCCGAGGTCTTTAGCGATCGCGACCGCGTCCCCAAGTAAATAAAACTCCCTCCGACCCTTGCTCGAAAACGAGGTGCCAGCAGTTGTTGCAGCTGAGCACGTAGCTTTAAATACCCCGCATAATAATCATGATGAAAACTGAAGTTTGATCCAGCCTGTCCCTTCTTGCTGTCCGAGACCCAGCGATGCCCTAAGCCGAGGTTTGTACCCCACAGGAGGTGCCCTTAGCGAGCACTCGCTTAATTTTAATTTAGAATAGTTTGTATGCTCCTAGCTGGAGGCTTAGTGGTTTAAAGGTATCATGTTAACTCTCATCGAAATATTAGTCATGATAACAAACCATACAATTGGCCAGATTTGCTTCTGCATTCTTTGGTAAGAATATGTTTGCTTCATTTATGTTATCTATGAATACAAACATTTCTGGTTTCCGTGCATACATGCGTTGAGCACAGTTCTGCTCAAAGCTGCTATGTATGGAATGGATGTACAGCGGATGCGTGGGAGTTAAGACGGCCAGGCACTCGACACAGTCCATCCAAACGTGGTCTTATATTGTTTGTCTACAGACCAAAGAGTACTATGTAAATAATTTTAGCCTACACGATATTTGTACTTTTGTTTAGAAATAAAGCAGAAATGTAATGGTTTATTTTTATTATTTATTAATTAAAATAAACACAGAAGACATCTTCTTCTTGCACGTTGATGTCAGAAATATTAATAATAATCAGTCAATAAAAATTACTGATGAAGGGACGCAATTATATTACACGACAATAAAGACTCACCTTGCAGATTACAAATCAAGTAAAAAAATCAACATAAATAATCGATTAGAATTTAAAAGATAAACATTTAACATCTGAATGCCACAATCTCTTATCCAATTTCGTAGAAATCAGAATAAATTCAAAAAGTCTTCTTTGAAAGGAATCTCAATACGAAAACATCATTCAAAAACAATTTATATTTTTTTTTTTATAAATACGGGAGAGAAAAAAGCCTAGATCTGTCATTTTCAGATTTCACATTGACGGTTGCCACGCTACATCCAATCACATTTTTTTGCTTCCAATCGAAGTAATTGATTGCGAATCATATCTGACAGTTACGTATTAGACGGCTTCATTGTAATTTATCGTGCGAAAAGATGATTTAAAATGTAATATTGAATAGTAAAAGGATTTCTCGGTAACGTAAAAAGGTTTTTATGAAATAAATATTTTTGACGAGGCTTGATATTATATTCTCGCTGCGAAAAATATAAAGCCGTTTCGATCTAAGTGTTAACTACTCAAACTACGTACAACTCAATTCGACATACTGTTACACACAAAATCCCTTCGTTCCAAAAGATCCCACTGAAAAAAATCTACCACTGTGCGCATTCCAATTCGAAAACACATACACAACACATTGAAAAAAAATATAAAGAAAATTACATGTATGTACACGTTTCACTACACTGTGTCACTACGCTCGCGGCTACGGCGTAGCGATGGCTACGCGCGAGCGGTCTACGCGACGAGCGTCGTAGCACTGCCGGGGCGGCGGCGGTCACGATACCGCGACGGTCCGCGACGCTACGCTGTATCAATTAACTGCTTTGTTGCCTCGCGTCACAAAGAGCTCGATTTTGTATATTCGAATTTGGAATGTTTTTTTAGTGCCCTAAGGCTGTTGTATTTGATTTTTGTGTTATGTTAGATACTGTAATTGAAAAATAATCGAAATAGCTTGTAGAATGCTCCGCTTGAAATCATTGATAAAAAGAATCATAGAAACAGAATGGTCTCATCCAAAAAAGGCCGCCAAGCTAAAATGGGATTGGGCGGGTCATATCAGCTGCATGCATCGTGACTGTTGGGTAACAGTTTCCACACGGTGGGTGCCTGAGGATGGACGGCGGCGCCGAGGTCGGCCCAGGAAGGGGTGGCGAGACGACCTAGACGCGTACTGCAAAGGTTGGATGGAGGTGGCCTTGGAAAAGGATGCTTGGAAGGAGTTGGTGGGAGGCCTTTGCTCAGCAGTGGGACAGGGTAGACTAACGTAAAAAAAAAAAATAACAGAATCGCAGACACTTTCGTTAATACCCATGTCTTCATCTCTCATTTGCTTTTCTCAATTCTACCTTTTATTTCAGCACAAAATAATTTCAAAAATTACTTTACTCCTACAAAAGTTCCACAATCAGTGCATCTATCTGCGATACTGTTTACAGTATAAGTCTGCGACTGTCGTCTGACCGAACGGCGGCCGTTCTATAAATAAGCAGAGGCCGGCTATGCTGTTGCACTTTCTTTAGATTAACTCCAAGTCAAACCGGTCTAAAGTGAAGACTGACTTAGTTACAGGATCTTGATGGTGACTCAAAGCTATATTAAGTATGAGATCAAACAAAGACCAAACCACTAAGAAAATTGGAAGACGAATAACAAATGGGTAGCAAAAAAACTTTTTACAAAAAAAAAACAACCGACTTAAAAAAAACACTAAAAAGTGAAAAATAACTTTAATTTCGGAAGTCGGTGTCTTTGGTTTTGAATTTTCGTTCTTTGTCACCGACTTCCGAAATTAAAGTTATTTTTCACTTTGTAGTGTTTTTTTTTTAAGTCGGTTGTTTTTTTTTTGTAAAACGTTTTTATTTTTCACTTTTTAGTTGTGATACCTACCCCACACAAATTCGAATACCACTACCTGCTATGTAAATAACAGTGACAGGAAGTTATCATAATATCATCCACATACTAAGCGAGGTAAAAATACGTATTAATGAAGCTAACTCAAAAACTACCCAAGTAAAGTTAATAAAATTTATATGGGACCACCTCTGAAGTATGATCTACCAAACAAAAAAAAAATCATCAAAATCAATTCATAATTGACGGAGTAATCGCGTAACAAACATACAAAAAAAAAACAACATACAGTCGAATTGAGAACCTCCTCCTTTTGGAAGTCGGTTAAAAATACTGGTCAATGAAGAAGGTCATAAAAGCAACGGATCTGAGTATTGGATTAAAACGGAAGGTCTTCAACACATGTATACTGCCTTGCATTATGGCAGCGAAACTTGGTCTCTCACAAAACACCATAGAGAAATGCTGGCACATTGCCAAAGATCAATGGAAAGGAGTATGACTGGTATTAAAAAACAAGACAGGATACGAAATTCCGTGATTAGAGAAAGAACAAAAGTTACTAATGTTCTTACCAAAATAGACCAACAAAAATGGAGATAGACAGGCCCCATGTTACAAGGCATCCAAGACAAGTGCAGTAAAGTTGTACCCCAGAGATGGAAAAAGAAACAAGGGAAGACAATATAAGAGATGGGAAGACGAACTGAAGCTTACAGCGGGTCCAAATTGGAGAAGAGTTGCGAGAGATAGGACTCAGTGGAAGTAGATAGAGGCCTTTGCCAAAAGGCACACTGAACTACGACATTCTCTAAACTAGGAAAATACCACAACGCAAAGATGTTCAGAATAGAAAGGCTTGGAGTATCATGATTGTTTCATTGGACTGTTGGTCGCAAACACAGTAAACAAGTATAAGAGTCGAGTTCGATTTGCAGCTACGATGCCATCGGGTAATGTCTGTTAGAAAATAGTCAGTCACAGCCTGATATTTCTTAAGTTGTTGATCCAAATAAGGAGGTATTTCGCAAAACGAGTGCATAATGTTATGATCCTCAAGTGATCCAAGCTTTTAGCCCCACTATTTATCTGGTAAGAGCAATGGTGGCCCAGTGGTAACGGCCGCGACTTACGAGTTATAGGTCGTAGGTTCGAACCCAGACAGGCGCTTTACTTTGTGTAAATTATTTCATCACCACTGCTCTCAAAACGGTGAAGGAAAACATCGTGAGGAAACCGGCATGTCCTAGAACCGAAAATTCGAAGACATGTGACATCTACCAACCCCCACTGGGCCCGCGTGGTGGATTACGGCCCGCTCCCTCTCACAGAGAGGAGGCCTGTGTCCCAGCAGTGGGAACATTATAGGCTGATGATGATGATGATGATGATGATGATGATTTATCTGGTAGACTGGCAAATCTTTCCGCACCACTAAATCAGTAATTTTTTTAAGTGAAAACTTCTTTAGGCACGTTGTGCATTTTTGAGATGGGACTAAACCATTGATTTCGCAACACTGTGACGACACCAGCTTTTGATCATTAAAAATACATCAACGCGTTGATTACCGCGATGCGTTGAGTAAAAAACATCAACGCGTTGATTACCGCGGAACCGATTTTTTTTCAAGTTTTCACTTCTGTCGGCACTCCCGGAGTGCCACGCTTTTTTTTTTGTTTTGTTATCTCTAGTAGGTATACAAAACGCCGTCTAACTAATATAAGGCGATTAACACACTGTGCGTGTTTTAACGTTGCTTGTATTTCCGTTTGTATAGAAAACACGCACAGTCCAACACACAGAAAATGCATCCACGAGCGTTCATTCAAATCGTTGACACGCAACATGCAGCGTGATTCGGTGCAATGTGATAATCGCCTAAAAGTCAACCAGGACTCTCCAAACCAGGAAGTCGAAACCACCGTATGTCAGGTCACTTGCAGTCCAAAAAAGAAAATAAACACTTTCAAAGTATCCCACAGTTGACAAACAAAGATTTTCTTTTGTCGAGAAAGAAAAGAAACAATCACAGATTGTTAACATAGCCGGGGAAAGAAAGAGGGGCGCTTAATGTGTCCGAAATGAAATATCTCTTGTTGACAAGTTGAGAGTACAAGGTAAGTAGGAAAGCGATGCTTTACTTAAGTGATCAGTTAGATGGCATGTAGAATTTTATCAATGAGTGTAGATTCAATTTACATCTACACTAATATTTCAATAGATTTTTGAAGTGAAAAGTTATTTAGGCGCGTTGGGCATTTTTGAGATGGGACTAAACCATTGATTTCACGACACTGTAACGCAATTTACCGACACCGTAGAGTAAAAGACATCAACGCGTTGATTCCGATTTTTTTTTTCAAGTTTTCACTTGTGTCGGCACTCCCGGAATGCCACTTTTTTTTGTAATGAATAAACTTTAAAACAACTGGACCGATAAAAAAAAAAATTCACTAGTATAATGCTATATTATCACTGAGTAACATAGGCTACAGTTTATAAAGATATCACGCAGACGAAGCCGCTGGTATTGAACAAATATGTACCTAAAAGTATTTTAATTTGAGCCAGAGAGTGGATGACAATCAGAAAATTCAACTCAAATTCAATTTGTTTCAATTTGACAGATCAACAGCATTCATTGCGATATTTACGTTGTTGATACAAATTTTTCGAACATATTAAGCAATGAATATCCTTCATACTGATTCAGATTATAACGGGAATAAAAATGACGAAAGAATATGTCAGGTATATTTTTTGAAGATTATGGGTACTTACTTATACATACCTCTATTTTTTAATTTTTAATGTTTTTACTATTTATAAAAATTTTGTATATGGAATACCCATGTACAAAAATCCACCTCCTTTTATTATTAACTTTATTTAATTTTAGTTATAGCGGCAATAAAAATACACAATCTGAAAAAATTTACTGTCTGACACATGCTGAATTGGACTCCCATTTGGTGCAACCTTGAGACACACCGCACTTTGTACGTTTCATTATTTTAAAGTGTGTCATAGCCAATAGTTTCATCACAATGTTTTGTTTACTTCTTTTTAAGCTATTGCATAGCTTTTATCGCGGGCTTTGAGCGCGGCGACCGAATCAAGAAATTCCGTAACGAAAAAAACCTAACACCCCCACTTCACCTACCATGTAATGACGGTTCCCATGACAACGTGATATTGTCATGGATGTTACAAATGCTATGCAATAATAGCTTTACCGCGGCAGTCCCCGAGTGCCACACGTTTTTTTTTTTTTTTTATATTGGCACCTTGTATTCATGTATTATTTAATCGTATTTTTGTATGTTGTGCTATGTCTTTTGTATGCACCAAATAAACTATCTATCTATCTATTACGGTTCATAAGATACACGCTGACAGACAGCAGAGGCTTAGTAACAGGGTTCCATTTTCCACCTTTCGGGTACGGAATCCTAATAAAACAGCAATATTTAATAAGAAGCAGGAATAGTAATAACTAAATTTTCGTCGAATTACGTTAAAAACTATTCCTTTTAAGATGACTAAACGTTAAAAATAACCTGAATATATTAGCAGGCGTGGGCTGAGAATTTCAATATCAAGATCGTAATTGTTTGAGCAATCTTATAGGCTAATGCTAATAATACTGGCTAATTTTAGCTTGTGAGTCATGCTTAATTAACATTATCGACGTGAATTTATTATAATGTTAAATGTTAATTACAGGCTGAACAAGAAGTATATCAAAATAGACCACTTTAATACCAAGTATTCCAGGATTAGAAATGATTTTAAATACTAATTTCAGTGGATGAGGAACTTCCTCAATCGGACGGTGGAAGTACCTACTTAAAGAGAATTATAAAAGTAACAGTCGTCAAAACTTTTGGAGGTTAAATTTTTACTCATTATACGGTGTATTTTAAAAAGGTTTTCAAGTTTTATATTTTTGATTATACTTGCTTGAAATTATAAGTTTGTTTTTTAAAGTGTGTGTTTTCAAAAAGTGTTGGCGATTTCTGATTGAATTATTAACCGAACGAATGTTTTCGTAGTATTAACTTAAAAATCTTTAAAATTTCTTTACTACCACGATATTCATGATGCTCGACATATTACAACAAATAAAAAGACAGCCAATTAATTCCACAAAAGAAACCATCGATTCATCAAACTCTAAACCGATTTTCCAAGCGTTCGATTTAAAACAATATTGTTTATATTAATGATTTACAAAAAGAGGGTCCTTCCAGACATTTCCCGAGTTTTTTCGGTCACGGCTTTCCCGAAAGCAGCTTTACAAAAACAGATATGGGGTAAAAAGACAAATAGGGTACACCAGCGAACCGGGATTTTTTCTCTCGGAAAATCCGACTGAATATTAAAAGCCTCGTTTCGTTTTCATTGTCTCTCATTATTATTAGGATGTATATTAAATTAACAAAGAATACTAATGGTAGTAAGCTTTCGGAAACGCTTTGGGAAAGCAAAAATTTGAAGTGAAGAGGAATTTTATTATTTTAGAAATTATTGGTTGATTTTGCATATGTAACCTTATTTCCGAAGTTAGGTTCGTCCGAATTCACAGCTTTTCGCTGAGCAATTACCTGTTCTTGCACAGATGCGACGCATAGATTAATATATTTTGTTGTTATTTGTTACAAAAGTAGATAACTCTGCAATCGGCATTTTGTTTTTGTTATGTTTTTGTTGTCATTTGCCAATGTTGCAACATTATTTATGCAATATTGTCTTTGGTCCGTGGCCTTGACATCAACCAATGAATCAGTGTTATAGTTACTATGAACAATATTGTCAAACTTTTTTACTAATTGAATACGAGGCTTTTCGCTACTTTTGTTTTGTTTGTGCAGAATTAACCAGTTTTCTTTCTTTCTTTATTTATTTTTTTGCCAAACTTCTTGGCAGTATATGATTAGGTATAAATGAGACAAAAGATGTAGTATAGTCTAGTTATAATTATCCAAAGGTGCATCTTATATACCAACGACTACGTGCCGACAACAGACAGTAGAAACACTTAATAGATATTGAACGTGCGATAAAGAACATAAGATTGCGATGTAGATCGCAGATACAGCACAGAGATATTGTACTGTAACAGTACACCCCCCTTTAAAAGAAAATAAAAATAAATATTACGGTAATAGTGTTTACAATATAAATTTTGACCTAGACCTTACTAGTTATTTGCTGATGTATATAAATAATAATGCTATCGTACGCGGTGGAATTTGATGACGCCTGTTGTGGTGTGATTTGCTGACGTCTGTAATTTTGACTTAGCTGTTGCACGAATGTTTATTATTTTTTTCCGTTAACCTCTTCATTCTTCTGTCCAGTGTTTTCATTATGCCGTAAATTAGGATCGCACCGATTGTTAAAATAATCTGTCCCATTGCAACATTTCTTGTCCACCGTAAGTCCTCCTGGATCAAGTTACGGAGTTTGTCCGCTTCGTTTTGATTGAGGCAACTGTCCGTATTGTATGTTATCTGGTCCTTAGAACTTTGATTTCCCATTTTAGATGTCTTGTTGTTACGAGTAGTTGTGAATTAATGGTATATGTTAAGATCTACGTTAATATATATACGAATAACTTGCTTCTATCAGCGATTTTTTATAGACGTACTACTGGCTTTACTTTACGTCCCGATCGTGTAGTGTACGTGTGTGAATGTCTGTCGCAATCCTTTGAATCTGGCACGTAGCTTGATTCGTCACTGATCATGAATGCTGGTTTCAATCTATCAATTGATATCACTGTCTCTTTATCCCTAACTCTAATACAAAATGTTTTATCTGTTTTACTAATTACTGGGTAGGGTCCCTCATACGGCGGTGTCAGGGCTTTCTTCATTCTATCACACCGAACAAATACGTGTGAGCATTCTTTGAGTTCGGGATGCACAAATATAGCTTGGTTACGGCTTTCTCTTTTCGGAATTGATGTTATTTGTGTGATGTCCTTTTGAATTTGTTTTACAAATTCTTCGTACGTTGATAACTGTGCTGCTGATGACTCAAAAAATCCTCCAGGGAGTCGTATTGGCGTTCCATATGTCAACTCTGCTGAACTATAACCTGTGTCTTCTCGCAAGCTACTCCGCAACCCGAGTAAAACTGTTGGGATTTCTTTTAACCAATTCTCGTTGGATTCCCTTGTCATTAACGCTACCTTTAAAGTTCTATGAAATCTCTCTATCATTCCATTGGATTGCGGATGATAAGGTGTTGTCCTAATTTTATGTATTCCCAAAAATCGTGAGAGTGACTCAAATATTCTTGATTCAAACTGTCGGCCTTGATCCGTAGTAATGCGCAATGGACATCCAAAACGAGTAATCCATCCTTCGAAAAGCGTCTTGGCTACTGTTTCTGCAGTTATATCTCCTACCGGAAATATTTCGGGCCATGACGTACAACGATCTATGATTGTGATTAAATATCTCTTCCCTTGTGAAATCGGAAGTGGCCCGACGATGTCAATATGTAAATGTTCAAAACGTTGCGCTGTCATAAATGTACCAGGAGGTGATATCGTATGTCGTTGTATTTTTGATTTTTGGCAGGCTATACATGATCTACACCAACTATTGATATCTTTGTTCATATACGGCCATAAATACCTTTGGGTTATCATTTTTCTCGTAGTTCTTTTTCCTGGATGGCTCATACCATGAATGGTATCGAAAATTTGTTTGCGAAAATGCTTTGGTAAGTAGGGGCGGCTTTTTCCAGTAGACGTGTCGCAGGTGATGCTTATTGTGGAACCCGGAAGCGTAACGTTTTTGAATTTTAATCTTTTATTGTCATGTAATTTACTTAGTTCATTATCTGTTGATTGACATTTTTCCAATTCAGCGTAATCGATAGGTGATGGCACGTATATTTCCTCTATTCGAGATAAGGCATCGGCGGTAATATTGTCACGTCCGTTTATGTGTTGGATGTTGGTACTGTATTGTGAAATGAAATCTAACTGCCGGACCCGTCGCGGTGTATCGTTTGATGATGGTTTTTGGGAGAATGCGTATGTCAAAGGTCGGTGATCCGTAAATATTGTAAATTCTCTTCCCTCGATCAATCTGCGAAAATGTTTGACGGCCATGTATATTCCTAACAGCTCTCTGTCAAACGTAGAATATTTTTGTTGAGTTTCGCTCAATTTTTGTGAAAAAAAACCTAATGGTTCCCAATTGCGTCCGGATTTTTGTTGTAAAACTCCACCAACGCAAGTAGCACTAGCGTCGGTCATGAGCGCTAGTGATGCGTTGCGGGAAGGATGCGCTGTTAATACTGCGTTTTTCATGCTTTCCTTGCATT